>JAJAGP010000007.1:1289438-1915161 GCA_025084515.1 Ancistrus triradiatus | reverse complement strand
AGGTAACATGTCATACCCTGAGGTGACTACAATGACTACAGTCAGCTTTTGACCTACATACTCGGTCCCTGATGCACAAGGCCGGGGGCATGCACCGCCGCAACACACTCGCAGTTTCTGCAGGAACTGCACTTTCTAGTTTCCCTCTTATCCTTCATCCGGTGCCTATTTTGCTGCCCCATCCCTAGACTGGGGTTTATCAGTTCAATTAGGTAGCTGGATAAAATAAGTGAAAATTTCAAAATCACACAAGCCTTATCCAGCACCTTTGTGGCTCCTCTGTTTCAGTTCTCTTTCTTGTTTAGCTTGTTCTCACAATTTAATATTTTCACTTTCTCCCATTTTGGGTTTACTATTTTCACATTCCAGATCTCTGCAGTTCCTTACACATTTAATCTGATTTCTCCATGTATCCCCACTTGTCTTCTCATACATCTGTTCAGCTCTGATTACTTTCATTATTTCTACATCCACATTGCCTTTCAGTATTTTCTTTTCAAAATGCACCATTTTACTGGTCTTACTCCCACAAGCAATTTCTTTGGACTTTTGGGAACCATGCAACTGGAGTTTAATAAAACTTTTTGTACCAGAAGCTACATAGTTATCATTTCAACTGATATCCTACAACAGCTAATGTATCTGGCAAGGTAATATATTGGTTAAGTAACATAGTATAAATTTAACACCCTTAACACTGTAACACGGATAAGAGCCTCATTGGACCATAGACATATAGTGAACAGGCGATGTACGATAGGACGGTATTGCGCCCATGCCCTTATTAGTTTAAGACAGATATACAATACTAAGATTTCAGCACCACGAATAGCTGCCAAAAAACAACAGTATTTAGTTTTTACAACAGAGAGAGAAGGCGGTCTAAAATGTCAGTACCATGGACAGCAGTTACTTCAAAGAGTGCCTGAAACACATCTGCATAGAGACTGATGGCTGCACACTGTGTTCTATTGAGATACTACCATAAAAGAGTACAAATTGAGACAGTTGAGCAATGTTTTTGAACTATATGTTCAGTCATGCCATAATGGTAGATAAATACACATCTAACCATGTTCACAGCCAATAACAAGCTGTGGTGGGTTGAGCTACTTGAGTGGGGGTCACTAAGCAGCCCACAAAAATTACTGGTTGTCTGATTGTTCTGTTTGTGGGTTGATAGACACTCAAGGTAGCCTAATGTATATGCGAGTGAGTTTTACACAGTATGTCCCATTTAAGCCAGATATACTGTACACGGTGTTTGGATCTGCAGTCGGTTGAATTCACAGCTGCGAAACAAGGAGAGACAACTGTATTTCATTATTAAGGCATAAATACAGGACTGAGATATTTACTGCTATGAACAGCTGCCAAAACTTACAAGACTTGTAACCATTTAGTTTTTAAGACATTAATACAGGACTAAGATATCATCACCTTGAGCAGCTGCCAAAACCTGCATGACTTGTAACTATTTAGTTTTTAAGACATAAATACAGGATTAAGATATCACCACCATGCATAGCTGCCAAAACCTGCTTGGCTTGGAACTATTAGTTTTTAATACATTAACACAGGACTAAGATATAATCAGCATGGATAGCTGCCAAAACCTGCATGACTTGTAGCTGTTAGTTTTTAAAACTGAAATACGCAACCACTATATTAAGACCAATGAGAGCTGCCAAAACCACTCATGACTTGGAATTATTAGACCAGAACCAATATCAGCACCGTGGACAGCATCCAAACCCTGAAAGACTTGTGACTTTTTAGTTTTTAAGACAGACTTACAGAACTCACTTATCAGCAGCCAAATCCTGCATGACTTTTCATCATTCATTGGTTCACTTCTAAACCCCCCATCCCCCATTCATTTTCATTTAAAATTATTAATGGGACACATCCATGATCTGCATGGAGGGATGGTGCTCTCGTAGCTGGGTGAACATGTTTCATATAGGTACTGGTATCCTATAGGTAGGTATCCTTTAGCAGCTACTTTAGTGTCCACATTTCTTGAAAATTGGATATTCATCCTCAAGGACAACCCCACATTCATTATTGCGGTATCCAAAGTAATCCCACGCTGCTGATTTTTCGTTTTTTAGAGGATTTGAGATCGGTAAAATCAGTTTTGCTTCTCTCTGTCATTTTTTTCCACTGTGTGTATTTGCTGAGTCTAAAGGGGGGCCGAGGAGGAAAGGAAATGGGCATGCGTGGGTCAGATACTCCATTCGCTCGTGTGCCCCCCCCCCCATACCAGTAATAAGCAAAAGTACATGGTATGATAACGTCCAGGTTCATATCATGATATACCCTGAAATCAATTACCGCTGCTGGTTAATTCATTTCAGGATCACGGGGGGTCGGGGCCCATATGGTAGCACAAGGCTCAGACAGGAACTAACCCTGGACAGGGCACCGGTGCATCATCAGGTGCATTCACAAGCGCACACACACACACACACACGCACACACGCACACACTAACACTAGGACAATTGTCTGTGTGTTATGTATATTCAAAGTGAACTCTGAAAAGCTTAAGGTTTCTCTGACGCTTTATACGCCGTAGCTAAGTGTGATGGTTCAATCCCATATTTTTATAGCACTCTTAATGGCTATCTGAGCACATTAGATGATACTTAACACAGATTGAGCAACTTTGTTGCACTTACAAAAGGATATGGTAACGTGTGTAGGATTTATTTTACTACATACAATTCAATAGCAGTAATGAAACACTGAAAACAGACATAACACACAGTGTTTCTGCTACATACATTATTGCCGAACTCATGAAATGTCATGAAATGGCAAAACTCTGCAGACCTTTAATTTGAAACCACGAACGGAGAGCGAAACGAAAGTGGAGAGTAATTACGCCCAAGGGAGAAGGAGAAGACAGATAGAGGAGACAACTGAGAGAGGCAGATTAACTTTAGTTAAGTTAGATAACTGTTATGGTAGAAAAGAACATCTGCAATGCTACGTAAAGCCCGTCGCACATCAGCACCGGACACTGTCCAGTTCATAATCGCATCATATTTTTGCAGTACGACATTAAATTAGGGTCATAGCTGAGACTACAGAAACACACAGTAGATTACATGTGACTTAAAATTTACACAGAAAAGGCACAGAAAATCTTTTCTGTAAACAAACAAATGCTTAAGGCCAAGTTAACTTGGCTAACCTTACAACCATGCATCATAACTGATGATGCTTTTTTTCCTGAAAAAAAATCCTAGAGGAAACACTGACATATATTGGTAACACAAACAGGCTAAAACAGGCTAATGAGACATTATTTAGTCTTGGAATTAATAAACAGCCAAATGAGTTCCTTATGATGAAATAGTTCTGGAGAACATTTATCAGTTTACATTGTTATTAGTAAGTTGTTAGCAGCATAGTCAATGAAATTAAATTAAAGCAATCACAAAACAAGATTAACTGACAGACTCAGTGCTAACAATTTCACAACAATCAGTTTTCTCAGTCTGTGCATGCACACAAACATAACTGGAGTGTAGAGCTGTCCCTTGAGTGGCTAGCAGATTCGAACATGGTTGCCATGTCCGTTTATTCTAAGTGACTTTGGACTTTTCTAAGTCCTTTAAAAACATTGGTAGTTGTTGGTTGGAGGTTTTTGGGGATTGTTTCTAAAGTGTAGTTGCTTATTTGGGCTCCCTGACTGTGTCTCTGTCACCAATATTCCTGTAAGTTGTTTTTTAACTCTAAAGTTAAAAGGGAAATCTACATTGTTTTGATCAAGTGGTCACTCTCTCATATTATAATTGTAAACCTGGTTTGGCATTTTTCTGTTTTCATTTTTAGAGCCAATTCACTTCTTTTGGGCTAGTTTCCATAGACCTGGTTGCTCAATTCTATCACAGGATCATGCAACCCTGAAATTAGATGCAGCACCCACGAAATGGCTACCAAACACTTTTGGGGAGACTCTGAAATGCAGTACATGCCAGAGGAAATGAAGAATTTGAATATTCTTCATCTTCTAGACAGCAGGAAACATCGAAAAGGAGACATCGTTCTGTGTAATTACTGACTAGTTGAAAAGATTATTGCAAATCCGAGTATTGCCATCCGAGTCATGTAAACCCAGAGTCTTCCCATTGTCTGATTACCCACGTGTATGTAAACTTGTTGATCGGAGTTTCTGCAGTTATTAGCTTATTAAGTGCATGTTATTTTCTTTCCACCAGATCTTTTCCTGGCATGGACTTCCTTTATTTGGCATGACCTTTTTTGGACAGTCGGACATCTGTTAGATGTTTATCTTTTCCTAGTGTTTTGCACTGTGCGTTGGCATGCCCAGCATTCCTAACCTGCATGAGCCCTCTCACCTTTCTCCCTCTACCTTTCAAATCATCTGTGGTGACTCAGTTCCCACCCATTCACTAGGCTGTAGTCACCAATTGTGTTATTGTGGGAGGTTGCCTGGCCTCTTCCTTTTGCTCAGCTTGATTTGTAAATGTGAGGTTTCAAAAGGGTTCAGCGATGCACTGCTGTGGCTTTCCAATGGAACCAGTGCAGGGACTGTGGTAGAGTAACAGTTAAGGTACTGGACTATGGACCAGAAGGTCCAGGGATCAAATCCTGCTTATGCCAAGCAAGCAGCCACTGTTGGGTCCTTGAGCAAGGTCCTTAACCCACAATTGCTTGGATTGTAAGATTGAATCACAATTTTAAGTCGCTCTGGAGAAGGGTGTCTGCTAAATGCTGTAAATGTAAAATTTAAAGTAATGTAGAACGTGAACTCGTCCCTAAAGACAATATGGTTATGTATGTAGCAGCCCAGGTTTTGTTTTTGTGGACTGTGGTAGCCTAGCGGTTAAGGTACTGGACTATGGACCAGAACCTCTGCCAGGTTGCCACTGTTGGGTCCTTGAGCAAGACCCTTTATCCACAATTGCTTGGATTGTAAGATTGTATCATGATTGTAAGATTGTAAGTGGCTCTGGATAAGGGCGTCTGCTAAATGACATAAATGTAAATGTACTTTGATAGTTTTGTGAAAGGACCAAACCCACTTTTGCATAGCCTACTCAGCTGGATGGTGTATCCTGAGATCACTACCCCTGTTTTTTTGTACAGAGGGCATGTAAATCTGTTAAAAACAGTACTCTGTGTTCATCTGACTGGAATCCAAAATATTGCCAAACTGGATAGCATTGGAGTTTCTTTGGGTTTTTTTTTTACATCTACCACAGCATTCTTTAATAGGTTGAAATTCTACATTACACTATTTTGAAGTGGCATTTTAAAAATGTAGTTAATTAGTTGGTGATATAATGTTTCTATGGCCTATACTTAAATGCAGATTTTAAAAATAGTCACAAGGCAATGGTATATCACAGAACACCCTAGACAGTAATTTACATGACATGGTCATGGATTTAAATAATTGTAATATTTGATAATATTGTTTTTCGGCTCAAGGGGACAGGAGACTATCTTCGTCTGATTATGCTGACTTCTGCTGCCTGTAATTATCTGTCTACAGTTTGTTTAAAATGGAAATGTATAGGTCCACATTACCTATAGTGAATCATGGTGGAAGATCTATAATGTTTTGGGGCTGCCCTGCATTACAAAGAAATTATATCTGAGAATTATCAGAGCATTTTAGACCAAATGTGCTCCATATTGCAAATATTTCATATTTGAATCAAGCAAAATGAGTCCTAAAAGTACAGAAGAATGTTTAAGAAGTAATGCATTGCCTCTTTTAAACTGACCGACAATGAGTCCGGATCATAATACAATGGAAATATTTGAAGAGAGATGAAAACTGCTTTTGGGAAAAGGAACCCTGCAAACATTCAACAGCTTGTGGGAAGTGCAGTGGAAAAGTGGAAGAAACTACCAAAAGACAGGTGGAAGAAGCTCAAAGGTGGCTACAAAAAACCCATTGGAAGCTGTCACTGTTGCTACAGGTTGTGCAACTAAGTATTATTTAAGAATGCATTTAATTCTTTCCATGTCCTATTCTATGTTTCTTCTGTTCGTATGTTGACAGGTCAACTTCTTCTTGAATGCATTTAGACATGCTATTAAAATATTATAATGATACAAAGTTATTTTAAAAGTTATCTGTGTTTTTATTCTAAAAAAAATCAAAGGTGCCCATAATGTTGACATCAACTGTATACTACTAACTCTCTGGCAGCTTGCATGCATGCATGAAAAGTATTTTATAAATACCAACTTCCTGGAATGAAATTCACACAACACAGACCTACTGTTAGCAGGACATAAGAACCTCATTACTAAAATGTCAAAGCTCACTAGTGATATTGATGATGTATCAGAAAAACCTTTGCTAGCTGTGTGAAATCTTGGTGTACTGTTTGATTCCTCTCTCATTTCCGAGACACACATTAAGTCATTAACCAAAACTGCATAACGTTGCCCATCTCCAGTCATTACTCACTATGAGTGACGCCACAACATCGATTTATGCTTTCATATTCTCCCATATTGATCTGTAATTCTCTTTTCACAGGTCCCCCAGCTAAAACGATCAACAAACTTCATTTCAGCCAATACTATGCAGCAAGAAGGCTCACATAAACTCTATTCTCTATCAGATGAATTGGTAACTTCTTGGTAACTTCTCACATTAAGTACAAAGCATTGCTTATTACGTTAAAAGTGGTTTGGCCTATGAGTGTGCAATACGTATTGTCTACGATAATATCTTAATTGCTGTTTTAACTATGTGTGAGCTGACATTGTCAAGTATGCCCAGGAAAAAATATACTGTGAATTTTCATAGTAAAACTATGAACTGCTTGACAGTTTTAATGTGAACATTCTACTATGAATTTTTGATGGTAATTTGGCCATTTCATGGTTCTACTCTGAAATTTCATAGTACAACTGTAAACTTGGTGGACTATGAACGGACCATGAATTATTTCACAGTTGTACTATGTATTTTGGTGGTAATTTGGCCACTTCATGGTTCTACTGTCATATTTCACAGTACATTTTTTTCCTGGGTGTCACTCACTTTGAAAAAAAAAGTTAAAAAACGCCTTAAAAGTTGACGTAGTCACTGCATTATGTAGCCAAGTAGCATTCCACCTAAAGGCGCATGACTGAAGTAAAAAACAAATAAAAATAAAATAAAAGAGTGAACAAATTGCACCAGGAGATAAAATACAGACACCACCAGTCTACACTGTAAAATTTAATTGCGAGATATCTGCAAACTACGTCAGGAATCGGTTGCCATTAAAGACAGATCGACAACTAACTTGTTTCGCCATCTACAAACTAACCACTATGCAGAATATGAAGATTATAAAAAACTTCTGGAGTCAGCTGTCCACGACAGGCTTAAAACAGCCAAGATACCAGCACTAAAACACACTCAGCAAACCTTATCATTCTAATGACAAGAAAAGCAACAGACAGAAGGCATAACAAACTGTCACATTACATCGCAAAAGACATGGTGCCAACTCAGGCAGTTGAGAGACATGTTCAAACAAGTTTTGAATACTTTAGAGCCAAGATGCACACTGCCAAAGTATCCTCTAATTATCGTTATTGACAAAATCCCAGAAAATATCAAGATCTTTTTTTTGTCAATAACACACACCCCTAGCCTGACTCCCTCATCTCATGAGGAGCTATTTCATTTCTACATCCCCCTTGCATTCTCAGGTCCTGTGTGTGTATGTGTTTTCGTGTTGCTTAATCATTTGCTGTTAAATCTTTAAGGTTATGAAAGACGCTACATAAATAAAACGCATTACTATCATCATATTATTACAGCCCAAAAGCAAGCAGCAATGTTAGATAGTAGCCAGGCCTGGGGGAGATGCTACTATTTAGCAACAGGCCTACAGATAAACAAATGAGCGCGGTCTGGAACGTAACAAATAAAAATAAACGTACCCAGGACGAAAAATGGCAGCTCGGTGTTTTCCAGGTCGTCGACTACGGCCACATCTCCGGGGAAGTCGTTGCGCACGGAGAAGAGCAGTTTGGGCTCGGAGGCCGATGGGCTGTGCATGATGCTCAGGTCGTTCTCGCGGAGAAACGGCAGCGCGGACACCGTCACGCTCTTCGTTTTACACTCGGAGTCCTGAGACGGATCGTCGTCGCCGGTCAGCCCCTGACAAACCGCGAGGAAAAACAGCAAGGACACGGAGAGGAGAGGACGCGCGCACGGAGCCATTTTGCTGGCTACCTCTTACCGTGCTGGAGGCTGTCAGAGCTGCCTGTTCCAGTCCAATACAAGGAGCGCGGGATGAATAACGGGAGAAGCGCCGACTTCCTAACGCAGTTTAATTAGCCTCTATAGAAGAGCGAAAGAACAAATGGTCGCTTATTCTCGGCACAGATTCAGAAGGGATGCAGCAGAAGCAGCAGCACAATCAGCACCAGCGGTGGGAAGATGCAGCAGCGCACAGCTATTGGCACTGACCGCGCTCAGCCATTTGAACAGCGGGCGCGCAGAGGATGTGCCTGTCCAAAATAGGCCTAGAAATGAACTTCTGTATCCGCTGACAACAAAAAGCCTTTAGCAAACGCATCTTGAAATGACCTTATAATGGGTTAAAAAGTACGAACGATATACGAGTTCTTCCACCTGCCCTCACTGCGACCCAAAACTTCACACACTACCACATTAAATATTACTGCCTATGTAATAACATGTCGGATTGAATGGAACACTGAGTGTAGAGCCACACAAAACAAAACAAGTCCAGCTACGAATAAAAAATGAAACTACACCAGTTAAGCAATTCACACTACCATATAAAATACCACACAGCAGAGAGTAACCCTTACAAAACAATCCTGTGGTAAACTAAAATGTTCCTGTGCTACAATCTAATTGCCACATGAATCACATGCATGTCACTGCATGTCAGTACAGGAACCAAACACTTGGTTCCGTGGTAATGTACCACAGGACTAATGAGATGTGTGGTGAAACAAAACCGATCTGCCAAGTCCTGTGGTAAATTACCTGTTTCAAATTCAAAACCATAGGAACCACACACTTCACCATAAAAATAGCACAGGATACCTACATTACCACAGAAACAGTATTGTACCAATGTGGTAATTCATCCCTCCAAAAACATAGGAACAATTTATGATACCACAGAAATACCACAGGAAGCATTTGTAATACTGCAGGAATACGACAGGAAAAATATTACTGGTATTTGTGTAGCTATTACTTTTGGATTTTTCTTTGTAAAGGAAGGTATTGCCTGGAAGAATGAAGGTTTATGATTGAAGCTGCTGCTGTTGGGTCCTTAAGCAAACAGGAGTCTAACCCTTAATTGCTTGCGTTGTACATTGTACAACTGTATCAGTTGTGAGTGGTTAAGGGTGTCTGTTATGCTGTACAAGTATATAATATAGTCTGTGGTGTAAGGATATTTCAATGGCATTCAAGAAGATATGTGTGTTAGGTTGGGGTTTTTAAAGTGATCTTGTGTGTTTGTGTGTATGATTGTGTGAGTCTATGTGCCCTACAATGGATTCGTGCCCTGTCTGGGGTTGTTTCTGCCTTCTGCCTTGTGCCTTGTGCCGCCGGCTAGGCACCAGCTTTTCTACGACTCTGCCTGGATAAGAGAATGAATGAATGTAAGCTTTGCATCTAAGCCTTTCTAAAAAAAAAAAAAAAAAAAAAAGCACAAATCCTAGTTGTGAATAAATTAAGAACATTTAAACTACATAGAGCACTTTCCAAAATACCCACACTGCCATAAAATATTATACCTTATAGAGTAGGATTTTATTGAATTATTTTGGATTAGCGAATTCTCTGTCTCTTTAAGCCTTACTACCAGCCATCCTAACCCACACTGCCATATACATATTATAGGCTATAGAGTAATGGTATTTTGGGTGAAATGAACACTCTAAAGGTTTTAAAGACTTTCTCAAGAACAAATCCTAGCTGTGAATAAATCAATTTTGGAAAGAATGAAGGCTCTGCATCTAAAACTTTTTTTTCCCCAAAAATGCCCCAAGCACTCAAATCCTATTGTGAATAAATGCTAAAAACTTAAATCACATAGAGCACCTTACCAACACTACCATGAAAAAATAATATAGCCCATAGAAAAAAACCCCTTATCAAGAAAGAAATATTTATAACCAAACCACATGTGCTACAGTTACTGCAACCCCTGCAGTTTAATACTTTCTACAACATCCCTTTGTCAATAAAAAATACTTACTCTTGCCCTATAGCATCCCATAAGGTTGGAAAATAATAAATACAAAGCAGGGATTTTCAGACCATACCTCTTTATAGAATCTCTCCAGATTGTCCAGGGTTCTAGGTCTTCCTTTGTGTACTCTCCTCTTTAGCTCACGCACATGTGGTTTACTATGGGTTTTAGATTAGGGACCATGGCAGAAGCTTGAATTTGTGTTCAGTAAACCATGTTGGTATTCATCTGGACATACATTTTTAACCGTTGTTCTACTGGAAGATCAGGTGATGATACATTTTTAGTTTCCTGGCAGAAGCAGATAGATTTTGATATAAATTGTTCTGGTATCTCCTGGAGCTTCTGTGGTCAACCCCTTTTTCTCTGATTTCAATTATATGTCCTCTTGTCTTTCCCAAGTTGAAGATTGACTAAGAGAATTTGACCTCTCTCTCTCTCTCACTCACTCACTCACACACACACACACACACACACACACACACACGTGTGTGTGTGTGTGTGTGTGTGTGTGTATACAATGGTGTGAAAAAGTGTTTGCCCCCTTCCTGATTTCCTACTTTTTTGCATGTTTGTCACACTGAAGTGCTTCGGAACATCAAACCAATTTAAATATTAGTCAAAGACAACACAAGTAAACACAAAATGCAGTTTTTAAATGAAGGTGTTTATTGTTAATTGAGAAAAAAAATCCAAACCTACATGGCCCTGTGTGAAAAAGTGATTGCCCCTAAACCTAATAACTGGTTGGGCCACCCTTAGCAGCAGCAATCCCCCCACCCCACCCCCACCCCCGTTAAAACATAACTTAATTATGGTTTATTACACCTGAGCTCACTGTCTCTAGCCACACCCAGGCCTGATTATTGCCACACCTGTTCATCACTTAAATAGGACCTGCTTGACAGTGAAGTACACCAAAAGATCCTTAAAAGCTACACATTAGGCCGCGCTCCAAAGAAATTCAGAAACATTTGAGATAGAAAGTAATTGAGATCTATCAGTCTGGAAAGGGTTATAAAGCCATTTCTAAAGCTTTGGGACTCAAGCAAACCACAGCCATTATCCACAAACGGCGAAGACATGGAACAGTGGTGAACCTTCCCAGGAGTGGCTGGCTGACCAAAATTGAGTGCAGCGACGACTCATCCAAAAGGCCACAAAAGACCCCACAACAACATCCAAAGAACTGCAGGCCTCAATTGTCTCAGTTAAGGTCAGTGTTCATGCCTCCACCATAAGAATGAGACTGGGCAAAAATGGCCTGCATGGCAGAGTTCCAAGACAAAAACCACTGCTGAGCAACAAGACCATTAAAGCGCGTCTCAATTTTTCCAGAACACATCTTGATGATCCCCAAGACTTTTGAGAAAACATTCTTGTGGACTGATGAGACAAAAGTTAAACTCTTTGGAAGGTGTGTGTCCCATTACATCTGGTGTAAATGTAACACAGCATTTCAGAAAAAGAACATTATACCAACAGTAACATATGGTGGTGGTAGTGTGATGGTCTGGGGCTGTTTTGCTGCTTCAGGACCTGGAAGACTTGCTGTGATAAATGGAACTATGAATTCTGCTGTCTACCAAAAAATCCTGAAGGAGAATGTCCAGCCATCTGTTCGTGACCTCAAGCTGAAACAAACTTGGTTTCTGCAGCAGGATAATGATCCAAAACACAGCAGCAAGTCCACCTCTGAATGGCTGAAGAAAAACAAAATGAAGACTTTGGAGTGGCCTAGTCAAAGTCCTGACCTGAATTCTATTGAGATGCCATGGCATGACCTTAAAAAGGTCGTTTATGCTCGAAAACCCTCCAATGTGGCTGAATTACAACAATTCTGCAAAGATGAGTGGCCAAAATTCCTCCACAATGCTGTAAAAGACTCATTGCAAGTTATCACAAACGCTTGGTTGCAGTTGTTGCTGCTAAGGGTGGCCCAACCAGTTATTACGTTTAGGGGCAATCACTTTTTCACACAGGGCCATGTAGGTTTAATTGTTTTTCTCTCTAAATAATAAACACCTTCATTTAAAAACTACATTTTGTGTTTATTTGTGTTGTCTTTGACTAATATTTAAATTGGTTTGATGTTCCGAAACACTTAAGTTTGACAAAACAAGCAAAAAAAATCGGAAATCAGGAAGGGGGCAAATAAATTTTTTCAGTCTGAGATTAAGCTAATTCAAAAAAGAGTGATTTTCTTTTAACTAGAGGTACTAATTATTGAAAATAATACTGCAGAGTTCTGTACTCACTTCCCTCACTACAGCTGAAAAAAAAATACTAAAGAATTGTAGCTCCTCAACCTCAATTGCATGGGTTGTGTCCTATATAATATTTAGTATACTTTTAGTATAATAATATCGGTTGTCACTCTGGTAAAGGGTTGCTGATAAATTCTGTAAATTTACATATAATTGCTGTAACTTCATACATACAGTCCCAGCCCCAGCCCCCACCCCATAGTGAGACTCGGATGCGTCTGGCGATGTTCATGCATTACTTCCCTGATGGAAGTTGTTTAGGCATACAAATCTGGGCGTCAGGGTGCCAGGAACCATAAGTTCTGAGAAACACAACCCATAGCCAACAGACATTGCCAACCAACTGAGCACTAGGCTTAATGGTGCCAGAAAACCAACCTCCAGTAAACGCCATCCAGAACTGAAAACATGTATCACATAAAACTGTCTGCCACACATCACGTGCTTACTACGCTCAAACCATATTTTGTCAAAATTGAGCTTTCAAACCAGGGTTTCTTGCCTGTGGGAGCCAGTGCTCAACTGAACCACCCTGGTACACTACTGTATAAATAAAATAATGAAGAGTATGTACGTTTTGGAGAGTCTAGTCTAAAGTATTTCTCCAAAGCATTCAAAACACACAAATCCCAGGTCTGAATAACTGATCAAAACATAGAGACCTTCACATCTAAAGCCTTTCGCAAAACTACACACATCCAAGTTGCAATAAATTATCCAAACTTTAAAAGCACAAAGCAGTCCATGGGTACCAAATACCCACACTACCACAAAAAACACTGTAGTCTATAGAGGAAGGACATTTTGGAAAGCTCTTCTCCAAATCTATGTTATAAATAAATTATCCAAACTTACACCACACAGAGCACTTTTCTCTAGCAGAGGAAAATCTAGATAAAAATATAGATAATGTTTGAGTTGGCAGTGAGATCTTTTTAGGGTCACCGTTTAAAACAATAAAATAAGATACTATTTTGAAAAGGTTCTGATGACTCGAGAAATTCTAAGTTTCAAACTTTCAAAGTAATTTATTCCACTTAATATATTCAATTTAGAACATATGCCAATCTATATTCCATTTTCATCTAACCTCATAATTTTCTGGGTCTATTAGGAACATATATTAGCAATGCAAAAATCGCCAACCTGAGCAGTTTCTGAATGTTATGCACATAAATTAAAATGTTCAAGTGTGGCAGTGAGATGTGCGTTGGAAGAAATAACAGAGCTAAGCTGAAAATTCAAAGCTTAGAGTGTTTATCTGTCTTGCAGAAGCAAGAGTGACTTCTGGAGCCAAACAGCAGGTGCAAGGCTCAAAGAGCAGGTGCAAGACAATGATCTCATTGTGAAATCTTGATTCTCCTCCAATGCTGCAGCACGGCTTTAACAAACTGAGAAGCACTTTTTTGGATGAAAGGGCACATTACTTATTCCAGCGTTGACCTGATCCGTAACTGAACTGCAAGGACAGTAAAAGTGGGAGAAAGATGCATCTCCACAATTTTAAACTCATCTTGCCTTCTTAATAACACCTGTAAAGATATTAGAGGTCAAGGTAAACAGCGCCTTTATCCCCCAAAGGAAATCTGTCACTTTAGAGGGCTGAAGTGAAGGTATGGTGAAATTCTCCTGCCGTTTGGTTAAAGTTTTAGAAAAGTTTATTTCTGTAAGTGACAAATCAACAGAATTAAAAGGAAATTCTGATAACTGAAATAAAACCTACAATTTAAAAAAGGAAAAATATCTTGTTTAAATCCATTCAGTCCAATGCTCGTTTTGAATCAGCTTAACAATGGCAGAAAATTTGAAGATGTTCCTATAATTAGCTTTTTTATTGTTTTGTTTTTAGAAGGGACAAAGGTTTGCAGTACACGTATTCAATATTCAAATTGCTAGTAAGTCTTCTTTATTGTGTGTATTGTGTGTAGTTCTTCATTGTTTAACAGGTTGCTCCATATCTTGCACTGTAATAGCAAGTACAGTGGTGCTTGAAAATTTGTGAACCTTTTAGAATTTTCTATGTTTCTGCATAAATAGTTAAACATCAGATTTTCACATAAGTCCTAAAAGTAGATAAAGAGAACCCAGTTAAACAAATGAGACAAAAACATTATTCTTGGTCATTTATTTATTGAGGAAAATGATTCAATATTACATATTAGTGAGTGGCAAAAGTATGTGAAACCTGTTTCTTTCTGTAATCTGGTGTGACCCCCCTGTGCAGCAAGACGGCAAATAAACATTTCCTTTAACTGTTTGATCAGTCCTGCACACCGGCCTTGAGGATTTTATCCCGTTGCTTCGCGTAACATAAACAGCTTCACTCTGGAATGTTTGGTGGTTTTTTTTCCTCACATTAGCTGCTCACGTCAGTCCTTCCACAAATTGCGATTTGGATTAAGGTCAGACTTTGACTTGGCCATCCAAAACCATGACCTTATATTCTTCTTTAAAACCATTCTCTGGTAGAACGACTTTGTGTGCTTAGGGTCGTTGTCTTGCTGCAGAACCCACCTTCTCTGAGATTCAGTCAATGGACAGATGTCCTGACTTTTCTTTAAAATTCTCAGAATAATTTAGAATTCATTGTTAATCATTATGGCAAGTCGTCCTGGCCCAGATGCAGCAAAACATGGGGCCCAAACCATACACTACTACCCACCATGGAAGGACCATGGTTTCACAGCTGGATAAGGTCTTAGCTGGAATGCAGTGTTTTCCTTTCTTCTCCAAACAAACAACTTTCTTTAAAAACCAAAAGTTCTGTTTTTGGTCTCATCCGTCCACAAACATTTTTCCAATAGAGTTCGGCTATCCACGTATCTTTAGAAAATGCAAATGGCAGCAATGTTCTTTTTGGAGTACCAGTGCTTTGTTTTGCAACCCTGGCCATGGACACCATGGTTGTTTTAGTGTTCTTCTGATGGTGGACTCATGAACATTAACATTAGCCATTTGAGAAAGGCCTTCAGTTGCTTATAAGTTACCCTGGGGTCCTTTTGTTACTCGCCAACTATTCAACTATTACACGCCTTGCTCTCGGAGTGATCTTTCTTGGTCGACCACTCCTGGGGAGGGTAACAATGGTCTTGAATTTCCTCCATATGTACACAATCTGTCTGATTGTGAATTGGTGGAGTCCAAACTCTTTAGAGATGGTTTTGTAATCTTTTCCAGCCTGATGAGCATCAGCAACCTCCTGTTCTGAGCTCCACAGAAATCTTCTTTGTTCGTGCCATGATACACTTCCACAAACATGTGTTGTGAAGAGCAGACTTTGATAGATCCCTGTTCTTTAAATAAAACAGGGTGCCCACTCACACCTGATTGTCATCCCATTGATTGAAAACACCTGACTCTAATTCCACCTTCATATTTACTGCTAATCCTAGAGGTTCACATACCTTTGCCACTCACTAATAATGTAATATTGGATCATTTTCCTCAATGAATAAATGACCAAGTATAATATTTTTGTCTCATTTGTTTAATTGGGTTCTCTTTATCTACTTTTAGGACTTGTGAAAATCTGATGATGTTTTAGGTCATATTCATCGAGAAATATATAAAATTCTAAAGGGTTCACAAACTTTCAAGCATCACTGTACATACTGGTTATATGACTTACTGTGTAATAAATTACACTATACTCAATAATAGATCAGTAATTTAGCTCTGATATTAAATCTGCAATTTGCTGACTAAGTAATGCAAGTAGGGGAGACGTCATGGTGCAGTGGTTAGCACCGTCAGCTCACAGCTCTGGGTTCAAGTTGCTGTCTGTGTGGAGTTTTATGTTCTTCATAGGCCTCAGTGGCTTTCCTCTAGGTACTCTGATCTAATCAAACATTAGAAAAAAAGACTGTGAGGCCTCAAGCACACTACTTTCAAATCTTGTTGGCCGTATTGTGAATGTGGTGGAGCATCAGGAGGCCAGGCTGTGTCAGTAATTTTTAAGTGCTGCACTTTTGTAATTGCAATTACAAGTTGCATTGTTTTGCATATTAAGTTTTATTGTATTTAATTCATGTTTGATGTTGAATTTCATACTTTGTTCGGATTTACTGTGTGGTCTAAATAAAACTATCCCTAACCCTAAAACTATCCCTAACTATAACCCTTCCACAATATGATTGCTTATTTTGTGTTTAAAAATACTTGCTGATATACTTTTACATGACATACTAGATCAATAACTGAACCAAACGTTTGTTAATAAACAGCCATTCCTGCATTTCACATTCCAAAAAAAGTTGGGACGGGGGCAATCAAGGGCTAGTAATGAATTAAAAAAGATATAAATAATTATGTGATTTCAAAGAGGTGATGTCAACAGGTAATTATAATCATGATTTGGTACAAAAACACTATCCACAAAAGGCTGAGTATTTGAGACTCAAAAAACAATGTTCCTCAAAGACAGACTGGAAGGGATTTATATACTTCAGTCCTAACTTTGGCTTGTTTTGGCTGGTTTGGCTTGTTTTGCATTGTCCTGGCTTTTGGACTTTTTGCTGATAATAGTCTGGATGGTCCTTTTTGTCTTGGTCTTTTTGTCCAAGAAAGATCTGTAGTACTGATCGGTCTCACCATAATATACGTTTCCACAGTGTGATGGTCCATCCCAGATGCCTCAGAGCCCAGAGAAGATGACGCCGCTTCTAGACATACTTAACATAAGGCTTATTTCTGCACAGTAATGTTTTAAATGGGATTTGTGAATGTAACTCTGCATTGTAGTGCTTAATAAAGGTTTGATAAAGTAATCCCTTGCCCATGTGGTTCTATCAGCTATTGATGAATGATGGTTCTTGAAGCAGGGTTCTTGATCCTTCTGAGGGATCTAAGATCACAAGTATTCAGTTTAGGCTTCCACTTTGCCCTTTATGCACTGAAATTTCTCCAGATTTCTTGAACTGTTTAATGACACTATGCACTGTAGAGAGAGAAATATGCAAATCTCTTCCAATCTTTCTTGGGGGAGCCATTGTTTTTAAACATTTCAATAGTTTTCTCATGCATTTGTTAGCAAACTGGAGATTCTCTGCCCATCTTTACTCCTCAAAGACTCAGCTTTTCTTGGATACTGCTTTTATACCAAATCATGATTATAATCACTTGTTTACATTGTCTGTTTGAAATCACATCATTATTTTGTTTTCTTACCTCATTACTAGCCCTAAATTGTCCCTGTCCCAACTATTTTGGAATGTGTTTCAGGCCTGAAAATGCAGGTATGGATGTTTATTAACAAATGAAATGAAGTTGACGAGAAAAAAAACGAATTTCTTGGGTTCATACTGTCTGGCCTCTACACTCTGTCTGTGGAAAAGCTGTAAATGCAACCTATGTTGGTTGAATGGCAGGGAACATCTTCTGAGACAGTTTATAAGTCTATAGTCATAAACCAGAGGAAAAAAAACGTTTAAATCTCAAAAAGCCTAGAAATAAACTACTGGGCATCTGGGACGAAAGAGGACAAAATAAGAAAATCAGACAGCCAGGACAACAAGGAGCAGTAATTAGAATTTCAGCAAAACGTATGTGGGACTTTCACAGCCCTAATTGAGTGATTAAAATAAAATAAAAAGGAATAAACATGAAAACCCTATGTGAACAATAATCAAGCGACTCTTCAGAGTTAAGCTGGAGCTTTGGGTTGTTTATGTAACGCTGTGTTATGGCTCACTACTCCTGCAGACTGAACCCACTAAGCAAACACTTGAGGCAAAATGGGAGGTTTACGTTGATTAATACTTCGAACTGAAAATAGATACAATGGGCAACCAAAGATCCAAAATAACTTGGTGGCAGACTGAAGACAATAGAGGCAGGCTGACAACAGTAAACTCAAACAGGAGGCATATCCAACAGACTCAAAAAACACAGTCCAAACAGAACAAAGATGATCAGGGTAAGCAGGAGTAGAACGTTCTAACACTTTCCAAACAGAGAGAAACAGGATGAAGAACCACGCTAAATGAGAGACTGGCAAATAGTGTTTACAGGCGAGGACACGTTGACAAACTGGCAACCACTAAAGCACAGAGCAGAGCTTATATAGTGTGCCAGCATTCAGTGCTGAGGAGGGTGAAAATGGAGAGCAGAGTATATACACTGATCAGGCATAACATTATGACCACCTCCTTGTTTCTACATTCACAGTCCATTTTATCAGTTTCACTTACCATATAAAAGCACTTTGTAGTCCATCTGTTTCTCTACATGCTTTGTTCATCCCCTTTACTCTGTTCTCTAAATGGTCAGGACCCCCACAGGACCAGCACAGATCAGGTAGTGTTTTCGTGGTGGATCATTCTCAGCACTGCAGTGAGAATGATGTGATGGTGGTGTGTTGATATTAATGGATCAGACACAGCAGCTTTTTTCAACACTGTGTTCACTCACTCTGCACAACATCTACCATGTTGCTGCACCTTGTAGATGTAAAGTCAGACACAGTAGCTGGCCAGCAGCTGTGGGGGTCCTGACCATTAAAGAGCAAAGGGGGATGAACAATGACAAAAATGGACAATGAGTTTAGAAACAAGAAAGTGGGCATGATATTATGCCTGATCTGTGTATATTCATATGTATGTGGTGTTTGAAAGTTTGTGACCCCTTTAGAATTTTCTATATTTCTGCATGAATATGACCTAAAACATCATCAGATTTTCACACAAGTCCTAAAAGAAGATAAAGAGAACCCAGTTAAACAAATGAGACAACCATATACACTTGGTAATTTAGTTATTGAGGAGAATGATCCAATATTACATATTAATGAGTTGCAAAAGTATGTGAACCTTTGCTTTCAGTATCTGGTGTGACCCCCCTGTGCAGCAATAACTGCAACTAAACGTTTGCAACTAGACCCCCCTGTGCCCCTGACCAAGATAAGTGGGGTGAAGTAGGATGCTGAGGAAATCATTCACTCAGGTGTGGTGGCACGGTAGTGCAGTAGTTAGTGCTCCAGCAACCCAGGTACAAGGTTCGGAGTTTGCATGTTCTCCCCATGTCTGTGGGGGTTGGTACGGTTGGTATGTCTTGGTACGGTTTCTTTCCACATTCCAAAGACATGTGCTAGGTCACCTGGCATCTCTAAAGCATGATTGTGTGTCTGTGCATGTACATTGTGTTCAACTGGCTCCCTTTCCATGTTTGGTTCCCGTCTTGCACCCTGCTGTGCTGTTGCTTAGAACTTCACAGTAACAGCACATATGGTTGTAAAGCTCAAGCCGAGAAGAATTTGACATACAGTGGTGCCTGAAAGTTTGTGAACCCTTTAGAATTTTTTATATTTCTGCATAAATATGACCTAAAACATCATCAGATTTTCACACAAGTCCTAAAAGAAGATAAAGAGAACCCAGTTAAACAAATGAGACAACCATATACACTTGGTAATTTATTTATTAAAGACAATGGTCCAATATTACATATTAGTGAGTTTCAGAAGTATGTGAACTTTTGCTGTCAGTATCTGGTGTGACCCCCCTGTGCAGCAATAACTGCAACTAAACATTTCCTGTAACTGTTGATCAGTCCTGCACACTGGCTTGGAGGAATTTTAGCCCATTCCTCTGTACAGAACAGCTTCAGCTCTGGGATGTTGGTGGGTTTCCTCACATTAACTGCTCGCTTCAGGTCCTTCCACAATATTTCGATTGGATTAAGATTAGCACTTTGACTTGGCCATTCCAAAACATTACCTTTGTTCTTCTTTGACCATTCTTTGGTAGAAGGGCTTGTGTGCTTAGGGTCGTTGTCTTGCTGCATGACCCACCTTCTCTTGAGATTCAGTTCATGGACAGATGTCCTGGCATTTTCCTTTAGAATTCTTTGATATAATTCAGAATTCATTGTTCCATCAATGATAGCAAGCCGTCCTGGCCCAGATGCAGCAAAACAGGCCCAAACCATGATACTACCACCACCATGTTTCACAGATAAGGTTCTTATGATGGAATGCAGTGTTTTCCTTTCTCCTAACATAATGCTTTTCATTTAAACCAAAAAGTTCTATTTTGGCCTCATCCGTCCACAAAACGTTCTTCCAATAGCCTTCTGGCTTGTCCACATGATCTTTAGCAAACTGCAGACGAGCAGCAATGTTGTTTATGGAGAGTAGTTGTTCAGTGTTCTGTAGTGTACTTTCAAGCACCACTGTAAGTACACTCAGCGTTCACTTTATTAGGTACATCTCCTTGTTTCTACACGTTTCCACAGTCTGATAAAATGGACAGTGTACATGTGTTAGGTGATTCATTGTTCTTCAAATAGGTTACCCTATTCCTTAAAAAGCAAATATATAGCTTTAATTTGAATGAGTACATTAACTGTAGGGAACAAATTTTTTTGCTGTGCAAAACCCTACTCAAGTCACACAGAAGGATCTGATTATTTTCAATACAGCTTTATTTTACTGTACTGTTGTTGTTGTGTCTTTTTTGTAAACAAATGCATTACAGGCTATGCCCAAAACAAAATAATAATGCCCTTATTAGGCTACATTGTTTTCAGTGCAGCATTATGTACCTGTTGCTGTCTTTTAAAGCAACTTTGGGTGTTGAGAAAGGCGCTATATAGGCTAAGTGCAATGTATTTTTATTATTATTATTATTATTATTATTATTATTATTCTAAACAGGAATGTTATAGGCCATATCCAAAAATTGAAAACAAAATACAAAAGCATTAACACAAACAATGTGGTTATAGGTGCAGTTTACTAATCGTAGTTAGTATGCTAACAGTATTTGCTTGCTAATTTGACACAGTACAAAAATGAGCACTTTACCAACTACGAGTACATATTTAAAAAAAACTTTTAACTATAACAAAGTATTTTATGGCTTAATCTTAGCTTCTTATGATGCACTAAAGACACAAGACTGGACTACGCGCTGCTTTCTGAGGTAGACTGTGCTCGCTCAGTATACTATTCAGCCTCAGGAAGGGGAAGGGGTTAGAGTATGATACAGTGACGGTGGCTGACTGTCTTTATTTTATTTCGAATTAACCACTATAAAAATATCTATTATTTACTGTAATTGAAGGTACCAAATGTTATGCAGCATAGAACCATGTTATGCAGCATATGAAACATATTCAATTTGGAGTCAATTCTCTGAAGGGGGGGGCACTGGGGGGGGACGACACTAGGCAGGATTTGTATTAGTGTGGCTGTGTCCCTTACCCATCCACCCCCACCCACCTCTTAACGGTGCCCCTGATGTTCAGATTACTGTTTATGTATTTGAAGTGCGTCTTATATTAGCTGTTGACTACCGTTAGCAAGTCCATGATCTAAAATAAGAGAAAATTGTGATTATGGTAACATGTCACTACCAACACATAACTTGTGATGGTGAAGACACTTGGTGAACACTTGGTGATGGTAATGAGAGGTTTTCTGTTTCACCGTCAGTATCATTTAACTGTTTTGAAATTAAAGAGGAATAAGCCTAACAGTGTGATTTTACAATGAAATTTAAATTAAATACATTACTTTCTAAAACTAATTTCCACTGTTTTTAGTCCATATGGACCACAAGACATCAACAGAGAGGTTCAGAAAATACAGAGACAAGTAAAGAAAAATCTAGTGAAATACCAGGAATATCTTTATAGAGAAAAGAAGACATACAAAAGAAGAAAAGAGACAGGAAACTTACAGCAAGACAGGAACAAAGACACAAAAGCAGACAAAGGAAAGTTTATCAAAAAAAAAAAAAAGAGGCAATGATATGATAAAACAGGAAGCACAGTATCATAAGTACAAACACCCCCTAGGTTTCCAGTAAAGCTGCAACAAAAACAGAACAATTTCCTACAGGTCCAAATCAAAGTTGAAATTCGCATTATGAAACACCTCAGAGAAGATTACAGGAAAAAAACTAGAGGCAAATAGAGCAAGAGCATATCATGATCTTTGTGCTGTTCAGAAGAAGCTATAAATGCCTCAAAGAAAATTGGAAAAATACAAAAAGAGATGCTTTAAGCTTTCCCAGCGGCTTACCCAGCGGAGTCTCCAAAGAAAAAAACAAAACAAAAAAAACAACAACAATAAGCAAATAAAAATGCAACCAAGGGCCCTAAAGAGGACATTACTCTTCCACAATGTGGTACTCAGAAACTCATCTGTATGGAGTAAAAAACAACCTGACTGTTTCAGATTCTAGCTGGGAAGGTTCTGAAAAGGTATAGTTTTTAAAGGAAGCACAACGGCAAATTGGATTCTCTTCCAAGATAATGCACAGAACTAAAGACAACCCAGCAGATGTCCAATTTCACAGGAATTAATAAAAAAGAAAATGAATACAAACATAAAGATGAAAATAAAGGAATTTCTGGAGTTAAACGACAACAACCAAGCATCCACAGGAAAAAGAGAGACAATAACCGGAAAGAAAATCAAAATGCAGAAATGTTTCCTAAATGACAGTTTGTATAACCTCTTCGTGAAGCTTAAGAAGGAACGTCCACATACACTACATACATAATAGTAGTACATAATAGTACATACACTAACTACCCCACGGGAGGCAGAAGACAGCAACCCAATGTCTCTGATCACCATAAGACTCTTGGACTATGAACCCCCAGCTCTGCCCTTATTCTAAGGCAAGGATGCACGAGTCAAGATCACGAGGACTGAAGCCCACACACAAGTATATACTGTAATATATATACACACATACACACAGTTATATGAGTCTTTCCCCTGAATGGGTGTTATTTGCCTTTTGTAACTCTTAAAAATTAAAGTTCCTATAGTTTTTTAACAATGAATCTAGCAACACGCATATTAAACTATTTATGATGAGTACTGGTCAATCCCAAGCAACTTTTATTTTTACATTGTTTTTCCTATTACTGTTGCTCAGTCCTTTTACTCTTTATATGAGTAACAGGACTGAGTTTTCAGTACAGAATTAGCAAATACATAAAATGCATACACATGACATCAATACTAATAGCTTTAGGACACTGATCACAGTTTAATGATTAACCTTTTTTTTTTTTTTTTTTTTTACAATAATCAAATAACATTTATAACAAATAACAAAAATAAGTTAGGTAACAGGATTGACCCATAGTTACAGCATTATCAAAAATACAGGAAAAAATAGGAGAACATATTTTTGGTTTTCCCATGATTTTCAGAAGATCCAGATGACAAAGCTTCCTACTCAACATGTGATTTGTGGTATGTTTTTTAATTTCCAGAATTTCCAGACTCTGAATGATAGTCTGGGGACATGACTAAAATATGTATTTTAAAGTAGAACAATATGGATTATTTATAAAAAATATTTAAGGCATAGATTTTTTTCTTCAAGTAATGTTGCAAAGCTTAGAGCTGTTTTTGGTGCTTTTCTTTGTTCAAAAGAAAAGCATCTTCCCTAAACCTTTGCCTCAGTAGATACAGTGTGTAGAGAGGTGCTTGACAGTTTTGAACCCTTTTCCATATATATTCAATATTTCTATATACATATGACCTAAAACAGATTTTCAGATTTTCACAAAATCCTAAAACTGAGAGAGGCTTTTAGTTGTTTGGAGCTAAACTGGGTTCCTTTGTGACCTTGCAGACTACACACCTTGCTCTTGGAGAGAGCTTTGTCAGATAACAATGGTCTTCAGAAAGTGTGCCTATTGAAGCCTTATTGTCACCCTACTGATTGAAAACACCGGACTCTAATTTCACAATTAAGAGCAAATCCTAAAGGTTCACAAACTTTTGCAATTCACAGATATGTAACATCGGATCCGTTTCCATAATAAATAAATGAACACATAATATTTTGTATCATTTGCTTAACAGACTTCTCTTTATCTACTTTTGGGACTGCTGTGAAAATCTGATGATATTTTAGGTACTATTTAGTCATAAAAACAAAATCCTAAAGGATTCACAAACTTTCAAGCATCACTATATATTTCATTTAGCTGACAAATTAATTACTTGGTCTGTATGGGGAGGTTGCATAGTAGATTGCATAATAACATTTTAAGTCTAAATTGAGAGAACAGAGATATGACAAAGAAGTAAATAATACTAGTTTAAAATTCATTTATGTAGGAATAAAAGCTTCCCTGGAGTACCTCTCTGCAGTCACTGAATGATTCATTGTTTCTCAGCCCCAAGTTGAATTCTCATACTGTTTACATCGCACTTGCACATCCAAACGCATTATTGTAAAGGGCAGCATAAAGACATGCACTGTGCCTGGTTCACTCTGTGTGGAAACATTCTCTCAAAATTTTCATTTTGCTTTATGGGTTGTGTTTATGAACCAAAGAAAAGACATGCAATTTTTTAGAGAAGTGAGCAAGAAGTCAGAGGATAAATTGGCTGTTCACCTGACAATAGAAAAAACAAGTTCTTTGTACCACGTAATTATTCATTTATTCATTCATTTGCATTTCCACTTAATCCTGGTCAGGGTCGCGGCGGAGCCAGTGGTAAGTTGGGGGCACAGGGCATAAGGCAGGAACAACACTAGACAGGGCACCAAAACATCGTAGGGTACATACACTCACACACTAAAGGCACTTTAGAAACTAATTAATCCAAGTAACACACGTCTTTGGAGTGTAGGAGGAAACTGGAGTACCCAGAGTAAACCCATGTGGACACAGGGAGAACATGCAAACTCCACAGTGACAAAGTCCAAGGTTGGAATCGAACTGGGCCGCCTACATGTAATTAATTTGTATTATTATTTTGTGTACTGCTTAAGTATACCACCAATCTTTAAAGCTTTTAATCATCACCGAGGTAACGTTACTTAAAAACATTTACTATGGGTATTCAAATTACTTAATCAATATTTTAAAGAACTAGTTTTTCATTCTGAACTGATCAAACAAGGATTTTAGCCAAATCTGTTTTCCTGATAATCACTGTGACTCAGCAGGGAAAACACTGTGGGAAACAGAAGCGTGAAGCTGGTTTTTAATTTTGAACAGTTGGTAAACCCCTGACAGCACTTAATAAGGCTTAATGTGTGTATGGTTTATTATGGAGTTTTCCTCTGTGGTTGCTAGTAGTAGTTGTATGACTTTTCCCAAATAACTATAGCTAAGTTTCCATATAAATGTAATTAAATTATTGCACTGCAAACTTTGGAAAAGAGGTTGTTGATTTGTGGCTTGTAACTCATAAAACATATCTAGAACTCACTTTCTTGCATTATTATGCATGACCCTGTCAAATACTGTACTAAATACATGTTCCCAAATAACAATTCTGTCAGTGGTGCACAGACGGGTATAATAGACAGTATACTTTCAGAATTGCTTATTTTTTCAAGGTTTATGCTCTGAAAGAAGTCTCTGTACACAGAGAGCTTACCTAGGCGTTCTCCTTTTCAAATAAGACGTACAAAATGTCCCCAGTTATGCAGAGAAGGACTGCAGGGCACATATTTTACTGGCTGTGTCTAGTTTCACAATTGTTGCTGCAGAGGTAAGAAAGTAAGTATACAAAAAAATAAACTGAAAACTTACTTAGAAATTCAGTCAACATAAAAGCATAAATGAAGTTACATACACACTCACCAGTCATTTTATTAGGTACACCTCCTTGTTTCTACACTCATTGTCCATTTGATCAGTTCCACTTACCATATTGAAGCACTTTGTAGTTCTACAGTTACAGACTGTAGTTCATCTGTTTCTCTACATATTTTGTTAGTCACCTTTACTCTGTTCTATAAATGGAGCCCCACAGGACCAGCACAGAACAAGTACTATTTGGGTGGTGGATCCTTCTCAGCATTGCAGTAACACTCATGTGGTGGTGGTATGGTAGTGTTTGTTGTGCTGGTACGAATGGATCAGACACAACAGTGCTGCTGGAGGTTTTCAACACTGTTCGATCTTTGGGCCGATAAACAATATTATCTAATATCACAATACTTTAAATCCACTGATCCAATACTATCATGTTCCATTGCCTCGAAACTTATCCAGAGCAACTTACAATTGACAATCTTACAATCCAAGCATCTGTGTGTTATGGGCCTTACTCAAGGACCCAACAGTGGCAGCTTGGCAGAGGTGGGATTTGAACCCTGGACCTTTTGGTCCATAGTCCAGTACCTTAACCTCTAGGCTACTACAGTCCCATATATAATAATAATTATATAGTCCAATATATAATAATAATAATAATAATAATAATAATAATAATAATAATAATAGTAATATAGGTCACACAAACATAATATCACCAACTAATTACCTACATATACACATGTTTAAAGCATCACTTGAAAATATTGGAGAATTTCAGACTGATAAAAGAAGCTGGGTTAGAATGCACATAAAACAAAGAAACCCAGGTGCATGTGTCCGGATGTCATTTTTTACTCTCTACCGGAGAGTAGAAATTGAACAAGCTGGTACAGATGAAGGATGTCAGCGCACCAATTGGGCAATATTTTAATTTCCAGTCAGATCAGCATGTAGAACCGTTAGATGTTAACAGTATAACATGCAGTCTAGCTGAGTCTGCAATAGTACAAATATGACAGTGCAAAATGGCGAGAGTTCACTATCAGTGGAACCCATTATATAGTGAAGGGTCTGCTGTTATTAAACACAGCTGAAAAAGCCACCATTCTGAGAAATGTTGCACACCTTGACTTTGCATTACGAGCAACCAAGCCATAAGTACTTCAGCAAGACAGCCATGTCTGAGATATAAAGTGCTGGAGTTGAGAATTGATGTAGTTTGCCAATACTTGTTTGCAAAGGCTATAGTTAGATGCAGATGATAATATTTGTGTGTGAACCGGCCTGTGTTCTTAAAAACTTGAAATCACTATAACTACTGGGGAAATATAAACATCAAAAACAGACAAAATAAGGCAGATTGAGGTGCAGATACATTTATTAACTTGAAAACACATTACAAATCCAAAAACACAAAGTCAGGATAACACAGTTTCACAGAAACACACAATATACAACTGATAGTGCACACATTATTATTATTATCATTATTATTACTAGTAGTAGTAGTAGTACATCTGTTGCTGTTAATTATGATTAAGGTTTGATGTATGCTGGTCATGTAACTGAAACAATGAAATGCGCTGAAAAACTTACACTGGGTAGTTTCTAAATACATTTTAATAACACTATAATTTTTTTATCGTAGGAATTTGGGAGCCGATAATCATTTGTCTAAACTTACATTATCGCCCAAGCCTACCGTGTTCATTCACTGTGCACTCTATTAGACATCTACCATATTATTCCACATTGCAGATGTAAAGTCAGAGACAGTAGCTCATCTGTTGTTGAACAGTTTGTGTTAGTCGTCCTCTAATCCTTCTGTTGGTAAGTGGAACTGACAAAATGGTCAAATGTAACATGGAGGTCTACCCAATAAAGTGATCGATGAGTGCACATATTCAAATTAAGTCACAACACAGTCTCTATGGTCACCAAAAAATTCTGCACTGGAAATCCAATAACTTTAAATTGAAACCATCACAAAACTGATTTTAATTTTGAATTACGTGGATCTCCTGTTAACAAGAATGATGCACATTTATAATTCAAAGCAATTTAGCCACAACACAACACAACTTGGGGAGTTTTTCCTTGCCACTGTCACCCTAGGCTTGCTCAATTTGAGATTGGACGTAGATATTAGGAGATAATCTAAACTTATAAAGGTGCTTTGAGACAATGCTCCATTGTAAAAAGTGCTATATAAATAGATCTGACTTGACTTGACTTGACAACATGCCACATTATACACCTTAAGTTTTATAAGGACTGTTTTTTTCCTCGTGTACTTTTTGCATCGTTAGGACATTCTTTTTTCAAAAGGCCTTGAACAAGATATCTCTCCGTCAGTCCTTTAGACAAATCTGAATTCATATATGAGGACAAATGTAAAAAAGAAGTGGGGGATTGGGGGACATCTGCCAGCTCGCTTGGCAGAGACTGCCCCCTCCATGCCAGCTTCAGAAGATGAATGGCCATGGGGCTCTTCTGCCACCTGTACCTACCTCTCCAAGATGAATCACCTGGACCCGCTCTCTAGCTACGGCCCAAAAACACACAGGGTGCCATGATCTCACTCGTGAACGTCACCGCGCCTTGACCTTCTACTTTGGACCACAATGAGCCCCTGGAGCCAACTGCAGCTGGCGATGTGATATATCGCTGGTGTGTTAAAGTGAGGAAGAAAGCAGCAGAAGGAGAATAGGAGAGTGGCGCCGCCTGGACTTTGGCCATCTGTAGCTTATTGGTTGTCATTAAGGTTTCTAATTCAGGGGCCGACTTGGGAATTAGCCAAATGAGGGCTGGGAAAATGTCATTACCTGACTTCTGCTGAGATGTCCTGCACATATTTACATATTTATACACCTTAATTGCCATTGCTTCACAGCTATGACTTTGAGGCCATAAAATGCCAAGGAGAGAAAAGCTTAGCATGCTTGTATGTCGTGTTTCAAGTACTGCCTTTAAAACCAAGTGTTCCTCTCCACATTATTAGCACCAAGGCAAGAGATGATTAAAAAGGTTATAAAAATTTCACCTTATGGTGAGTTGGTTGAATCTTTTATTGAGGAAACGAGCAATAAAATTTGACTGAAATCAGTTTAGTCTGAGCAAAAAAAAAATCCCTTCAAGAAGTTGGTATTTTTAACAAAACCACATGCCACAGTTATTGGCACCTGTGCATTTGAAGCTTTATTTTGTTAGTGAACCCATTTTTTTGTTTAGATCATTGTCCTGCTGGAAGATCCAGTGACAACTCACTTTTAACTTTTTGCCACTTTGATTTAAAGTATCCTGGTATATCATGAGTCCATGATGCCATGTACCCTAATGAGGGTTCCAAGGGACTTTGGAGGAAAAACAGCTCTGCAGCAGCACAGACCCTCCAACATACTAAACTGGGCATCAGGTTCTCATAGGTACCCTTCTTTTCACACCAAACCCACCTTGAGTATTTGTTGCCAAAAGCTTATTTTTTGTTTCTTCTGACCAGTAGCATTTAGTAAACTCCAGGCACTTATATTTGTGGGTATATGGGAGTAAGGGCTCTTCCCTAGCAAGCCTTCCAGTTGACATTAAATTGATATCTGATGGAGTTTTTGGAGACTTGGTTCTCACAAGATGTTACTTTTTCTAACTCTCCAACATTGATCAAATGGGATTTTTGTCTCTCTTACCTTACTGTGACTGGGTTCGAAATAATCCTGGGTGTATGTCCAGGCTACTTTGTCACAGTTCCACTTGACTGGAACTTTTGAATTATTGCCCTATCTGTATATATGGACAGTTTCAAGCAAGTAGCTATTTTATAACGGTACCCTGACTTATAAAGGCCAACACAATTTTCTCTTATTTTAATTGTACATCTTAGGGGGTTGGAGCCCCTTTTGCCTTCAAAACTGCCTTAATTCTTCGTGGCACAGATTCAACACGTTGCTGGAAACATTCCTCAGAGATTTTGGTCCATATTGACTTGACAGCATCACACAGTTGCTGCGGATTTGTTGGCTGGACATTCATGATGCAAATCTCCTGTTCCACCACATTCCAAAGGTGCTGGAGCGTCATCTGGAGTGGTTTTCTCTAGCCCATCTGCTTCAAGGCTCAACCTGTTATACTTTCAGAGATGCTCTTCTACATACGTCAGTTGTAACGAGTGGGTTTCTGAATTACTTTTGCCTTTCTATCAGCTGAAACCACTCTGGCTATTTTCCTCTGACCACTGGCATCATCAAGTCATTTCGCCCAGAGAACTGCTGCTTACTGGATATTTTTTTCTTTTTTGGACCATTCTCTATAAACCCTAGAGATGACTGTGCATGAAAATCCCAGTAGTTCAGCAGTTTCTGAAATAGTCAGACCAGCCCACCAACAATCGTGCCATGTTGTTATTGGTGCTAGGTCACCATCAGTCACTTACTTTCTTTCCCATTCTGATGCTTGGTTTGACTTTCAGCAGGCTGTCTTGACAATGTCTACATATCTAAATGCATGTGATTGGCTGATTAAATATTTACGTTAAAGAGCAGTTGAACAGGTTTCATGGATTACTGGATGAACGTTCCTAGACATGCTGATCAACTTGTTTTATATTTTACAAAAAGTAAAATATAATGGAAAATGCTTCAGTAACATTTTGTTTCTTAGAATTTTTAGGGGTGCCAGAAATTGTGGCAGATGTGTTATTGTTAAAAATAAATATTTCTTGATGGGGGATTTTTTTGTGAGACTAAAATTATTTCTCATTTTCAGTATGAGATTAAGCTAACTGAATTTCTTTTAACCTGTTTTACTTTACCAGGCGTGTCAATACCAGGAGGTGACGCCAACTTGACATTACATTATGATATATAAGAAGATGAACTCTTAACATATAATGTTAACTGTACGTACAGTCCTGTAATTCTTGGGCTATACATTTATGGTAAACCCACAAGAAGTAAATATAATTTGTGCTTCTATACCTGGAATAACTATGACTTTGCTACGTAATACCTGGGAATATGGTAATCACATTTGCTGTTTAACAAGTGAAGAAATGAGGTTTACATATTATCAAAAATGCTTTATTACACACTGGAAGTTGATATACATAAAATAATTAAATATGTGTTAAAATGGGAAGGTTTATACAGCTGCATTTAAAGTATATTACTACAGTCAACAATAATCAATCTGACCAGATTGGACTGTTTCCACACAACAAATTGGCTGGAATAGAAAATAGCTTCTGAATGGTAGCTGTAATTTGATCTGTCATTGTTGATTTTTTCAAAGATTAACCCTTCCTTTGACTTGTTGTTTATACAGTGATGTGTATGTAATCTAAAATGCATTATATATGCATCCTAATAAAGATTGTTCATTTAATTGTAATTAACACTCTTTTTGTGGCTACTATATGCTACTGTATCCTAGCGTAACATGCAGCTGAAATATTGCATGGCAAATTGTCCAATGTGATTTTCTTTGTTGCAAAACAAATTACAAAATTACATAACCAACACATTGTATTATCTTTGCAATACTAAACAGCCTTAATTGTTATTATACCACAGTTAGTTCTGACCCCACAATCTCTCTGGCTGAGAGATGTTTTAACCATGACATTGTTGCCTGATAATGGCACTCTGACTGACGCTCTATACGTATTACTCTGCGGCATACACATGTAACCTAGCAACATTGTTTATAAAATCTATTGGTTTTGGAAACGATTTAAATTTGGAAGATGAAGCTATTAACGACCAACCTGAGCCAAAGGTTTGTCACCTTTAGGATCACTACTTTAAATCAAAGGTCCCGGGCTCTTAATGGATTCACAGCTTGAATGAAGAGCTCAGCTTTAGTCCGATCAACAAAAATGAACCGAATCAGCTTCATCACTCACAAAGATGCCATTTGCTGGTGTTAAACTCTGCATCCTTCATTAAACACCATCCACAGCTGATCGGAGGTTCATTCATGTGACAGGTATAGTGGGGCAAAAAGTATTGTCAGCCACTGGTTGTGCAAGTTCTCCTACTTAGAAAGATGAGAGAGGTCTATAATTTTCATCATAGGTACACTTCAACTATGAGAGACAAAATGAGAAAAAAATATCCAGAAAATCACATTGTAGGATTTTTAAAGAATTTAATTTTAAATCATGGTGGAAAATAAGTATTTGTTCACCCACAATCAAGCAAGATGTCTGGCTCTCACAGACCTGTAACTTCTTTTTTAAGAAGCTCTTCTGTTCTCCACTCGTTATGTGTATTAATGGCACCTGTTTAATCTCATTATCTGTATAAAAGACACCTGTCCACAGCCTCAAACAGTCAGACTCCAAACTCAAGACCAAAGAGCTGTTGAAAGTCACCGGGAAGAAAATTGTAGACCTGCACCAGACTGGGAAGAGTGAATCTACAATAGGCAAGCAGGTAGGTGTGAATAAATCAACTGTGGGAGCAATTGTAAGAAAACGGAAGACATACATGACCATTGATAATTTCCATCGATCTGGGGCCCCACGCAAGATCTCATCCCATTGGGTCAAAATGATCATGATAAAGGTGAGCAAAAACCCCAGAACTACATGGATGGACCTGATGAACGACCTGCAGAGAGCTGGGACCAAAGTAACAAAGGCTACCATCAGTAACACACTATGTGGAGAACGACTCAGATCCTGCAGAGCAAGGTGTGCCCCCTGCTTAAGCCAGTATATGTCCAGGCCCGTCTGAAGTCTGCCAGACAGCATATGGATGATCCAAAAGAGGATTGGGAGAATATCATGTGGTATAATATCAGAACGTTTTGGTAAAAACTCAACTCGTCGTGTTTGGAGGAAGAAAAATGCTGAGTTGCATCCCAAGAACACCATACCTACTGTGAAGCATGGGGGTGGAAACATCATGCTTTGGAGCTGTTTTTCCTGCAAAGAGGACAGGACGACTGATCCTTGTTGCGGAAAGAAGCCTGTCTCCAAACCTCAGAAAATTTGTGGAGGGAGTTGAAAGTCCGTGTTGCCCCAAAACATCACTGCTCTAGAGGAGATCTGCATGGAGGAATGGGCCAAAACACCAGCTACAGTTTGTGCAAACCTGGTGAAGACTTACAAGAAACATTTGATCTCTGTCATTGCCAACAAAGGTTATGTTACAAAGTAATGAGTTGAACTTCTGTTATTGACCAAATACTTATTTTCCACCATAATTTACAATTAAATTCTTTAAAAAAAAACCTACAATGTGATTTCCTGGATTTTTTTCCTCATTTTGTCTCTCATAGTTGAAGTGTACCTATGATGAAAATTACAGACCTCTCTCATCTTTCTAAGTAGGAGAACTTGCACAATCAGTGGCTGACTAAATACTTTTTTGCCACATTTTATTTGCTGAATGTAAATAAACTTTCTTTTAATAAATTAAAACTTACCATTCAATATATTTGTGTTTATTTTCTGTATAACAAACAGTTATTGGGAAATGCTGTTCCTCGACATTAATGGTAGAAGGGCTTTAGCCATGGGGTGCCTGATAGAATGGAACTATTTTACCTCACAGATATGTTGATAAACAAATTGTTTTTTTTTGTCCTTTGTATCTCAAAATCTAACAAAAATTGGCGATAATGGAACTGTGGTATAATCACAATAATACACTCATGGTTGTGCTTTAACGTGAGATATTGGCACGGATGTGCAGCGGTCGTAGGATTGTACACCCATGCCAATATCTCACATTAAAGCACTCCCTCTTGCGTATTATTGCTTAATTATTCACCAGTGTATAATGAAATTCTTTGCTCTGCATATCTCAGCAGGTAAAACAATGTACAGTAAGCCTTGGAAAGTGTTGCCAAGGACTCAACAGTGACTATGTTTACAAAAGAGATTTCCGTAAGTCGAAATAAAAGCAGATTGACTGCAGATTCTGACTAAACTGTTTATATGCATGCTAAACTGATAAAAGTTTCCATTTACATGTGTGCTAAATGTAATCTCATCCAAAGCTATGCGTATGCAAGGATCACCATTTAGTGTAAACATCACCTTAGCAGGGAGACAAATGTGAGCCTAGTAAGTCTGTAGTGAGGAGCTGGTGATGATTTGTTATGTTACCTGAATTTTCAATGTCTGCACCTGCGTTTTCATTAAGTTTCAAATTGTGACAGGCTCAGCAAAACTTTTTTGAATGGACATATTAAACAGAGTAGAGATTTGGAATGAATGTCCTGCAACATTCTTTCAATTTGTACACTTTATTTGCATAAATATTTTTTAAACAGATCAGTACTCAACTTTTTGGCCATCTCTCTTGCTATTTTAACGTTTATTAAAGTTTGAAGCAAAATTCTGTTTTTACCAGACTAATTTTTGCCCACCATGCTGAATTAGCTGAAGTTTGCACTGTGACACAACCACAAATGCACAGAATGTACAGTACTGTCTAAAAGTGCTGTCCTTGTTAACTTGAGCATATCTTAGCCTTTTCACCCTGTTCCTCTACTGAAAAAGCGATTTCTTGACTGCTACCTTTCCAAAATGATCATTCCTGATCAAGCTTCTGTGGGCTGTAGAAGGGTCACCTTGGCATCCCAAATGAAGCTGCCAGTTGTTGCTTTTGCTTAAGTCAATTCAAGTCAAATCAGATCTATTTATATAGCACTTTTTACAATGGAGCATTGTCTCAAAGCAACTTTACAAGTTTAGATTATCTCCTAATAACTACGTCCAATCCCAAATTGAGCAAGCCTAGGACGGCAGTGGCAAGGAAAAACTCCGAGTGTTATAGGAAGAAACCTTGGGAGGACCAAGACTCAAACAGGGACCCAACCTCCTTGGGCGTCGTAGATGATAAATCTAAGAGCGAAACTAAAGTCATGGAGTCAAAGTTCGAAAAAATGTGAAGTATGCACATCGGCATTAATTGGCCCGGGTATGATGGGGCTGGAGCTGATGACGGAAGCAGCTTGAGTGAAGATCACGTGTGGGGCTGGAACTGGTACCGGAACACAGCTCGGAGAGAAAACAGAAAATGTAATTAGTTATTGATTAAGAGCACAGTGTCTATTAACAATCACTGATGCCATGTCAGTCACTGATGCCATGTGTAGCATGAGACCCCGGCAGCATTAGCTATAGCAGCATAGCTAGAAAGAGGAGAACTGGTATTAAACACAGCCAAGAGGGATCACATGAGACATTGGCAACCCCACGGGAGGCAGAAGACAGCAACCCAACGTCTCTGATCACCATAAGACTTTTTGACTATAAACCCCCTGCTCTGCCCTTAATTCTAAGTCAAGGAATGCACGAGTTTCAAGATCACGAGGAACCGAAGCCCAGTTCAATCCAGACCGCACCACTCGACAACTCCCCCGGCTAGCGAACAAGCAAGGCAGGCCAGACAATGACCTCAGACTCCGCCCGGTGGAAACCCAAGCCATGCATCCCTTGGTTCTAAATCTAGTCAAAAGCCCTGTTTTGCAAAATGGGTATGTCCTTTAGCCCTAGACTTAAAACTTTGGAGAGTGGTTCTGAATCTCGAACCGAAAGTGGGAAGTTTATTCCATAGTTTTGGAAGGGGCCATGTATGAGAAAAAGCCTTTCCCCCCTGCGCGTGAACTTTTTTTTTTAATTCTTAAGGAACTAAAAGAAGTCCTGTAGTACCCTGCGAAACGAAGTAGACGAGTTTGGATGTAAAACTCTAAGATTTCACTCAAGATTAATGTGGGGCCTGCCCCATGTATAGCTTTTATAATTTTATAACATATATACTTTATAAGTATATATACAATATATAACTTTATAATATTTTTGTAAAAATCAATTGCGGAATTTTAAACGAAACTGGGTAAACCAAGTGGTAGTGATGATAGAACAGGAAGTATATGATCAAATTTTTCTAGTAGTTCATTTTTAGCCACGTCGGGCGGCCTTGCATTCTGAAACCTAACTGAACGTTTTATTTATAGAATTTACTAGAGGCATCCACTAAGTAAGGCGTTTACAGTAATCCACCCTTGAAGGTTGTATAAAACTGCATGATACATTAGTTTTTTTCTCTTTCTTTCTTCCCTCTGCCATCATTAAAAAGAGGATATTTTCTAAAGTTTTATTACAATATTACGTAATTGAAAAAAAGCATTTAGTGATGGCCGGCTAATGTGGTGCAATCAAAAGGATAGATCTGAATCAAATGTGACCCCTTAAGTTTTTTTTTTTTACAGACGGACTGGACTGGGCAATACTGGATAGCCATCCTAGATTTTAGGATATATGTTAACCAACCTTGTCTCTCAACAGCCTTGGTCCCAAACTAATAGAACCTCATTGTTTTTTTAATATCTGAGTTTAAGTAGAGAAAAATAACAATCCAATCTTTTTATTTCCTTTACACATTCCTTCAATTATTTGTTGATTGTTAAAGACGTTGCCATTAAGGTTTTTTTTGCTGGATATTACAGCTGTGTATCATCTGCATAGCAGTGGAAAACTAAAATGCCATGTTTAACGAATAAAAAACTGAGAGCCTAGTGGCCAGCATGTAACCTGAGGCACGGCCCAAATAACTCAACTTTGTGAGATCTTAGAACCTTTAGATATTTTATATGAACAAACGGTACCTACCGGTCCAGTTAAGTAAGATTTAAAAAAAAAACCAAAAAAAGAAAAAAAAAGTGCTTATCCCGTTTAATTTACCTACAGTATTTTCTAGTCTAGTTTAGTAAAACATCATGATCTTAATAGTGTTATAAATGCTGCCACTTTTAATCTAATAGAACAGAAGAAACACAATCCCTTATCTGAGGACATTAGCAAGTTCCATTTTAGTTTAGTAGTACCCTAATTAATGCTGTTTCAGTACATGATGGGCCTGAAGCCAGACTGAAATGTTTTCAATAAATTTCATTCCCGTTGGAGGTAACTGCAGAGCTGCTGATAGACGGCTTTTTTCTAACAATTTTTGGAGAGAAAACGGTAGATTTGAAATTGTCTAATAATTAGATATCACAAACAAGGGTTCCAAGATTGGCTTTTTTTAATCAGTGGTTTTTTTTTGATAACGGCAGACTTAAAGAATTTGGGTTGGCACATCAAACCAAAGGTAAGGGGATGAATTTAAAATAACTAAACTGGCTCTATAATACTAGGTATTACTTGGTTTGAGTAAAAACGTTGTAGGAATTTTTTAAATCTAATAGTAAACAGTTGATGGCTTTAGACACGACTTGAATCAGTGCGGATAGTTTCAGTATTAGTTAAATTGGGTAAAAGATTCTAATCTTGATTTACAGCTAAATTAAACAGATGTCCTTCACTAGTGGGCTGCATCTGGGAAGGGTGGCTGAAACAGTTTTGGTGATGTGATGAGGCCAATTGATTTTTTATATTTTTATTGTATGCCTTAATGTTTTCTAATCTTTCAATCATTGATAAAGAAGTCATGAAAAATCATTTCTGTTAAAATTACCCAGAAACAGGAGAAATTCACTTTCCTTGTAGTTTCTGTTAGGGTTTTTTTGTTAATTTTGGAGGACTGTATTAAAGAGAAAATCTTGGATTATTCTTATTTTTTCCTCTAATTGATGAAAAGAAGTTATCCAAGCCGTTAAGCTTGTAGTGAGGGCCCATGCTTATACTTCCCTGCCAAGTTGTGTCCCTCCAAAGCATCTTTGAACACCTCCAAATTTACTATTGTTTCCCCCCCTTCCACTTGCACCTCTAGTGCCGTTGTTTTCCTTTTTTTGCTTTAAGGTACGGGTTGTGGTCCATTATAAAAAAACCATGGTGCTTAGCCTTTTTTTTTTTTTTTTTTTTTTTTTTTTTTCTTTTTTTTTTCCTTTTTTTTTGGTTTTTTCTTTTTTTTTTTTTTTTTTTTTTTTTTTTTTTTGTTTTTTTTTGTTTTTCTTTTTTCCCCTACTTTCAATAAAATTCGTTTTTTTTGCCCCTAGCAGGAGCAGTCGTGTCCCAGGGGGTTTTTGAGCGAAGCACACATTCTAATTGGTCATTTTACACACTCAAGATAATTGATCTTCGTATGTGTATTAAATTTCAAGGCCGGGTAAGGTTTTTTTTTAATAAACGCAGCTGGAGACCAGATGTAAAAATAGTGCGCCTTGGGGGTGGTGGATAAGGCCAAGAAGGAATTTTTTTTTATTAAGAATAGCCTCAAATCTAAAAGGTTTAGTTGAATCCTGAAATCGAAAATCACTTTGCGGGAAAACCATCAAATGTTTGTACCTATATTGATACAAAAATGTTTGAATATTATATCTAAAGGTATGATTACAAGCGTGGGTTGGTCCCCATCCACATCCCAGAGAAAAAAAAAGGAGTGATAAAAACCCCATGGATTCTAAATATGGACTCCGAAAGCAAAATTCTAAGTGGAATCCCTTGCTTATTGTCAAAGGAATATTGAAAATTTTGAAATCACCTACAAATGAAAACCTTTATCTGTTTTGACAGTACTAAACAGGAAAAGAAAGTTTAAGCAAATTTCCCTTGAAGAAATTTCCTGAAAATAGGGAAAAAACCCATGAGGACGGTAGTGATAAGCTGAAAGAGTGTGGTTTTTTTTTTGACTTCCCATAAACGATGGATCAGTCACATTAAGAATCAGTATTTCCAAAAGATTAAGCCTTGTAAATGGGAAAATTTTAGTTTGTAACACTTAGCTTCTTTGGGGTTGTCAAAAATTGGGGCTTATGCCCTCCCCCCCGAACCAATTAGGAAGAGGGCGACTAGCATGACTGTATCCAGGAGGTGCGGGCTTTTCCAATTTAAAGTAAAGCCCCCCTAAATATTCATCAAGGTCACTAATCCAAGTCCCCTCAGTGAGACCAGAGAGCGTGTAAGAGCGTTTAATTTCAGTGAAATTATTTCTTTACAATTACTACTGCTTTTGCTTGTAAGTGATCTAATGTTAAATTAATCCTAGCTTTTTAAGTCGAAGGTTTGTTAATTTCTTTTGGAGCTATAATTTTTGATGTGTTATACTAATGAGTTATAAACCGACTTTTTTTGGAACAGCGTTTATGTTTACGTTTAGGGGACAGAGATTGCGGGTAACAGACACAGTTTTTCATAAATGGGGTTTCTGGTGACGGTGCATGGGCTACCAGCAGAACAGTTTTGGTTAAGAGAAGCCTGTCCTTGCCTGCCTGACCCTGGCCTCTGGATAGTCCATCCCCTAACCATCGGGCCCCCATAAGACTACGGGCCAATGTTTTGTTTTGCAAGGAATGATAGCAGCACCCTCCCGAGTGGGATGGAACCGCCATCCCGCCATCCTAAAAAGGCCCAGGGTTAACCCTCAAAAAAAGTGCTGTCCAGTTTGGTCTATATAGCCCCACCCGTGTTTTCAGAGCCCCACCACCTTGGACAGCCCAGCAGTTCAACGATCATAACCTGGCTGTAGGCTTGGTCACCTCCGCGTCCCCAACCCCACCCTCCCCGCTGCATTGGGATGGGGCCAGAGCAGAACGCAGCATTTGGAACATCGCCTTCCCCGCCAACCGCTAAACCACCTCTACAAAATTGGCCCCTTAGTAAAACCCTTCTACTGACAGGCCGTATATCATTAGCCCCCTACTTTGAATAACTTATCCTAGAGGAAATCTTGCGGCTCTCAAGTGCACTAAGCTCCTTACAATGTCCGGCCCACCTTCCCTGCTGGCCTCCGGGGAACAGATTAACTCCCTAGCTGCTTGGTATTCCCCCCCTAAAGGGGTTACCTTAAGTTTTCACAATGTCGTTAAAATAAAATAGAGTCCACCTAAAATGGGACCACAGCCTCTTTTTCACAAGGCTGCTCAGTGGTGGCATCACTGAGGAGGCCAAACCTGTTGGAACACGTTGAACAGGCCAAAGAATGGTGCTCTTGTGGACGTCGCCAAAAAAAAAAAACTGTCACCCCCACTTGGTCCCCCGCTGCGCCCAGGGTGCCCTCTGCGCTTTCCTGTGGGCTCTCTCTAACTTTGGGCTCTAACTTCACCTGTGGCATCCAGATCTGCTAAGCTAGGAGCTGAGCTAGCCTTCTCTAATGTCTGGATGCACGCCTCTAAAACTACAATCTTCTCCGTCAGACTAGCTACAAGCCTACACCTATCACAAGTAAAATTTACACTAATGACGGAGGAAGAATAGCTAAACATGCCACACTCGGCACAGGGAACAAGTGCAGCAGAAGCCATGTTAGTACAATTAATGAATTAAAGGTACTTAGTTTTGTGTGGTGCCGAGTGAAGATATGGTTCAGCTGCAGTCGATGGTCCAATTCAATTAAAGCGTTAATACAAGTTAATACAAAACGTCACAAAAAACTAAGTCTCAGAAAGAAGGTGGGAAAAGACTGTAAAAAAGTTATTAAAAACACACACTACCGCAAAAGAAGACGCAACTCTGGTAATTAGCTAATGGCTAATGACTGCAAACACAAGCCGGTATAACTGTAAAGTTACTAAATAACGATTAGCGGCAAAAAATATAATCCGCCGGTACGAGAAGAAAATGATTAAGATGTTGTAAAAACCTACTATATATACGATTATATAAGATAGATGCGATCGGGAATTAAAATAGTTCAAAGGTAATAAACTGCTAACAGCTACAAAACAGCGTGCGTCCTGTGTGCAATCAGGGTAAATGAGTCTGGGTTGCCAGATCCTCGCAATCCTCGCCTCAGCGTTCTCTCGGCCTTAAGTGTAACACTAAAAGGGGTTACACTACATACTTGCCACTTTAGCTTACAGAAGCTTTTTTCAATTTTTAATACTGCATACAAATTTTTTGTATGTTCTGGTTGTATGCTAATAAACATACTGAAAAATAAGTATAGATGGTCATTATAGCGTTGCTAAAACAATGGTATATCTAATCTAATGGTGGCCTAAGAATTTTGCATACTACTATACTCACTTAAGTTTGGAAATGTGATCAAATACACAAGTCTACATTCATGTTCATGTACAATAGACCACATATAACACCTCAAAGTAGAGTAATCCAATTGAGGTCAATCTGAATGTATTAGTAACCTTCTTCTTCTTAGTGGAAAATTTAAAGTTTTATCCACTTTCTTTAATTAGATTGAAATTACATTCAGATTAGCCTCAATCAGGCTACGGTATTTTCACTGGGTACACATTCTACTCCAACTGAAGTATTTATCTACTAAGTGGCTGGTATTCTGAGCCAGGATCTGAACCCTTAGCCTTGTAATCAGTAATCCCATAACCGCTAAGTTCCCATTGCTTCAATAATAATAATAATATTAAAAATGATAATATATGTATGCACTATTAACGTCTGCATTACAATATGTGAAACAGGACATTGAGCGAAATGGATGTTGACTGGACCTTACCAAAATCACATAATAGTTTAGAAACTTTGCAACTTTGCACATAGTGTTTTTTTTAAACAATAATATTAATTAAAACACAATATGAAAACATTTAGTACAGTTCTGTACAGTACAATAATTCTGATCTCTGTATCTTTTATAAAACTTGAAACACTTACCAAAAACACTGCCTTTCAAGACTGCGATTCTCTTTTCTGTCAACAGGTGTCGCAAGGGTTCACTCATACTAGCTTTCAGTCATTCAGATATACAGCGGTGCTTGAAAGTTTCTGAACCCTTTAGAATTTTCTATATTTCTTCATATAGAAAATTATATGACCTAAAACATCATCAGATTTTCAAACAAATCCTAAAAGTAGATAAAGAGAACCCAGTTAAACAAATGAGACAAAAATATTATACTTGGTCATTCATTTTTTGAGGAAAATGATCCAATATTACATATTAGTGAGTGGGAAAAGTATGTGAACCTTTGACCCCCCCCCCTCCCCCCCTGGATGTTGTCGGGATTCCTCACATTAACTGCTCGCTTCAGGTCCTTACGCAACATTTCTGTTGGAATAAGGTCAAGACTTTGACTTGACCATTTCAGAGCATTAACTTTATTCTTCATTAACCATTCTTTGGTAGAACGACTTATGTACTTAGGGTCGTTGTCTTGCTGCATGACCCACCTTCTCTTAAGATTCAGTTCATGGACAGATGTCCTGACATTTTCCTTTAGAATTCTCTGATAGAATTCAGAATTCATTGTTCCATCAATGATGGCAAGCCATCCTGGCCCAGATGCAGCAAAACAGGCCCAAACCATGATACTACCACCACCATGTTTCACAGATGGGATAAGGTTCTTATGCTGGAATGCAGTGTTTTCCTTTCTCCAAACATAACGCTAAAGTTCTATTTTGGTCACAAAACGTTCTTCCGATAGCCTTCTGGTTTGTCCACATGATCTTTAGCAAACTGCAAATGAGCAGCAATGTTCTTTTTGGAGAGCAGTAGCTATCTCCTTGCAGCACTTCCATGCACACCATTGTTGTTCAGTGTTCTTCTGATGGTGGACTCATGAACATTAACATTAGCCAATGTGAGAGAGGCCTTGAGTTGCTTAGAAGTTACCCTGGGGTCCTTTGTGACCTCACCAACTATTAGACGCCTTGCTCTCGGAGTGATCTTTGTTGGTCGACCACTCCTGGGGAGGGTAACAATGGTCTTGAATTTCCTCTATTTGTACACAATCTGTCTGACTGTGTGTTGGTATAGTCCAAACTCTTTACAGATGGTTTTGTAACCTTTTCCATCCTGATGAGCATCAACAACTCTTTTTCTGAGGTCCTCAGAAATCTCATTTGTTCGTGCCATGATCCACTTCCACAAACATGTGTTGTGAAGAGCAGACTTTGATAGATCCCTGTTCTTTAAATAAAACAGGGTGCCCACTCACACCTGATTGTCATCCCATTGATTGAAAACACCTGATTCTAATTTCACCTTCAAATTACCTGCTAATCCTAGAGGTTCACATACTTTTACCACTCAGTAATATGTAATATTGCATCATTTTTCTCCAAATAATGACCAAGTTATTTGGAATAATTCCAAATAAATGACCAAGTATAATATATTTGTCTCATTTATTTAACTGGGTTCTCTTTATCTACTTTTAGGACTTGTGTGAAAATCTGATGATGTTTTAGATCTTATTTATTCAGAAATTCTAAAGGGTTCACAAACTTTCAAGCACCACTGTACATGAGACAGATTTTTATTTCCTATTATAATTTTTAAAACCTCGGCCATTAAAGTTAACTGATGTTTATTTGAATGGACACTAAATAATAATAATTCCTGTAATAATAATATGATTCCAATGCAGCATATGCATTGCAATCTAACTACTTGCAGTTGATGGGTGGTAAAGTGGTGCAGGCAGTTAGTGTGGTTGCAGCACAGCTCCATAGACCACCAGTTTGATCGTGACCTCGGACTCCACTAAGGAAAGAAGGGCAGTATCGACAGATGTTGTGTGAAATCAGCCAGAAGGAGGTCACAGAGTAGTGAAAGGGTGTTGTTGGACACTTATCATAGGAAGATGTCAAATTTGGGACACTAGCTCAGTCCCATTAAAAGCTATGGAAACAGTGAGCGAAAGACTAAAATACACACTCATGAACTCTCACTTTCTTACTTAAAACCTAAAACACAATTTGCTACCATTTTTCCACTTCATAATCTCAGCTCAGTAACAGTTTAACACTCCCTGCTCCAAATATAATTGCACTACAGAGTGTATGAAATAATGAGCTTCTGTATCCTATTGAACCATACTATATATCCAGGGGAGTCATTCAGCCTATGGATCTTATTATTTTGTTACTGATTCATTATTTATTCATCTGTTTATAGCTGGCTCATCATGAAATATCACTTGAAACAAAAATAACATTATCTGCTGACATTGTCTACTTTTTTGTGTATTTCAGTCTGAGACTTGCAAAATTGAAAGAATAATTATCTACACAAATTTAAAAACAAATGTAAAATGTAAAAAAATAATATATGTACATTTAATATATTCACACTTATTGACAAAAAAATTAAGCACCCAGATAGAAATCTTGGATTGCTGCAAAACTTGGCATGCAGTTATGTCTCAGGCAGATACAGTGGGGCAAAAAAGTATTTAGTCAGTCACTTTCAAGTTCTCCTACTTAGAAAGATGAAAGAGGTCTGTAATTTTCATCATAGATACACTTCAATTATGAGAGACAAAATGAGAAAAAAAATCCAGGAAATCACATTGTAGGATTTTTAAAGAATTTAATTGTAAATTATGGTGGAAAATAAGTATTTGGTCAATAAATTTGGTTCAACTCAATACTTTGTAACTTAGCCTTTGTTGGCAATGACAGAGGTCAAACGTTTCCTGTAAGTCTTCACCAGGTTTGCACACACTGTAGCTGGATTTTTGGCCCATTCCTCCATGCAGAACTCCTCTAGAGCAGTGATGTTTTGGGGCAACACAGACTTTCAACTCCCTCCACAAATTTTCTATGAGGCTGAGGTCTGGAGACTGGCTAGGCTACTCCAGAACCTTGAAATGCTTTATCCTGAGCCACTCCTTCATTGCCTGGGCGGTGTGTTTGGAATCATTGTCATGCTGGAAGACCCAGCCACGTTCCATCTTCAATGTTTTCACTGATGGAAGGAGGTTTTGGCTTAAAATCTCACGATACATGACCCCTTTCATTCTTCCCTTAACACAGATCAGTCACCCTGTCCCCTCTGCAGAAAAGCATGATGTTTCCACCCCTATGCTTCATAGAAGGTATGGCACAATTCAGAATTCTTCTTCCTCCAAACACGGCGAGTTGAGTTTTTACTAAAAAGTTCTATTTTGGTTTCATCTGACCACATGATAGTCTCCCAATTTTCTTCGGAATTATCCATTTGCTCTCTGGCAAACTTAAGATGGGCCTGGACATGTACTGGCTTAAGCAGGGGGCACGCCTGGCACTGCAGGATCTGACTCCCTCTCGGCGTAGTTTGTTACTGATGGTACCCTTTTTACTTTGGTCCCAGCTCTCTGCAGGTCATTAATCAGGTCCCTCCACGTAGTTCTGAGATTTTTGCTCATTGTTCTCATGATCATTTTGTCCCCACGGGATGAGATCTTGCATGGGGCCCCAGATTGAGGGAGATTATCATGGTCTTGTGCGTCTTTCATTTTCTTACAATTGCTCCCACAGTTGATTTATTCACACCAACCTGCTTGCCTATTGTAGATTCACTCTTCCCAGCTTGGTGCAGGTCTACAATTTTCTTCCTGGTGTCCTTCGACAGCTCTTTGGTCTTGGCCATGGTTGAGTTTGGAGTCTGACTGTTTGAGGCTGTGGACAGGTGTCTATTATACAGATAACGAGGTCAAACAGGTGCCATTAATACAGGTAAACGAGTGGAGGAGGACAGAAGAGCTTTTTAAAGAAGAAGTTACAGGTCTGTGACAGCCAGAAATCTTGCTTGTTTGTAGGTGACAAAATACTTATTTTCCACCATGATTTACAATTAAATTCATTAAAAATCCTACAGTGTGATTTCCTGGGATTTTTTCCCCTCAGTTTGTCTCTCATAGTTGAAGTGTACCTATGATGAAAATTACAGACCTCTCTCATCTTTCTAAGTCGGAGAACTTACACAATCAGTGACTGACTAAATACTTTTTTGCCCCACTGTATGTAAATGATTACAGGTGTGGTCTGATTTGACACTGGGTCTTGCCACAAGAGGGCATAAAATACTTTCCCCACCCTATAAAAAGGCTCTCAGAGGCTACTTTTGAGTAGTATACATCTAGGTTGTTGACTGTTGAGATGGTTGACTGTTAAACATGCCTTTCCGATGCACTCAAAGACATTTTGCCCAGTTCACAGACTTTCAGATGGAGGGCATTCATTGGAGGAGAGGATTGTTTGATCCACCAACAAGTATAAGCAGTGCCCAAAGTACCATTGTCCACCATCCAGACACAGGTGGCATCTTCACTACACACCTCTGTCTCTGTCTCTGCCCTTCCAGGCGCTTATCAGAAGGAAATTTGTTGTCACAGCACCCAATACCTGTCCTGCCGTTGACAGCCAGCAACCGTCACCTTCATTTGCAGTGGTGTTGTAAACCTGGTCTTGTACAGACGAAACTGAATCGTCTTTACTGATTAATCCAAGTTCTTTTTAGGATACAACAACGATCGAAGTATGGAGGCACTTCAATGATTTTCTTACAGATTTGTTGATAAACTGGAGATCCTCTGCCCATCTTTGCTCCTCAAAGACTCAGCCTTTTGTGGATACTGTTTCTGTACCAAATCATGATTATTATCACCTGTTGACATCGCCTGTTTGTAGTCACATCAATATTTACCTCATTACTAGACCTAAACTGCCCCTGTCCCCAACTTTTTGGGAATGTGTTGCCTGAAATGCTGGAATGCATGTTTATTAACAAATGAAATGAAGTTGACCAGAAAATAACATGAAATATCTTGGATTCATCCTGTCTGCAATGAAACACAAGTCAAAGTAAATGTAAGACACACTGCAGTTTTTTTATTTGCATTTTCCATACCATCCCAACTTTTCTGCTTTGGGCTAAGCTCTCTGTGTGGGTGGGACAGTATTCCTGTGTGCCCTATTAACGACAGGCATCTGTTAGTTCATGTGTATATAATGGCTAGTGAGCTGCTTCATCCAACTTCGCTGATCAACTCAGTGAAATTGGCTGGAACAAAATTGTTATAAAAATGTCATTTCACAAGGCTCCCCAGATAGTCTTCCAGGCTTCATGACAACCAGATTGATAGTTGTCTTGTTATGGGGAACACTCAGCGGGTGGAAATTGGGATTAATTAATTATCTGCATTACATGAACATGACATGACTTTATGGACAGCTACTGTGATCCTTTCAATTGCAGCATGACCTTCCTCAGCAGTTAACAATTGATGCAATAACCATACACATTAACAATGATCCAATTTATTTCCAATATAACACTGACAAATATAGTCAGCAAAGCACAGATCAAAATAACACAATTCAGTTATCTGTCAGCTTTAATGAATGTGTTGCAGTGTGATCATGGTGACTGTGCATCTTATGCACTGCTTTTTCATTACATATGGAAACACATAATGGACAAACATGCATTCAATAAGTTAAAACAACAAACCGTAAAATACACTCACCAGTCAATTTTTTAGATACACATATTCAACTGCTTGTTAATGGAAATATCAAATCAGCCCATCACATGATGGCGACTTTGAACGAAGATCAATCCCAGCATCAGAATGGGGAAGAAAGGTGATTTTAGTGACTTTGAATGTAGCATGGTTATTGGTGCTAGATGGGCTGGTCAGAGTATTTCAGAAACTGCTGATCTGCTGGGATTTTCTCCTGGGTTTACAGAGAATGGTCCGAAAAGAGAAAATATACAGTTTTTCTATACCATTTCAGGACACACATACACACTCACTCACACTTGGTCATGCATGAGAGACCAATTAACCTAAGGCATGTCTTTGGACTGTGGGAGGAAACTCAGATGAAACCCACACAGCCACAAGAAGAACACGCAAATTCCAAACAGGCAGAAGTCGGACCAGAATAGACCCGAGGATCTCTGGACCCATGAGGTGACAACCACTCATGGCACAGTGATTTCGAGATTTAGAGTGAAGAAGCTCATTAAGATATTTGATATTGAGATAATGCATGAGATACATGCATAAGGAAAATGCAAGAAAAAAGGAATAAATTAATATTTACTTTGGCATTATATTCATCACACACTAAGCCAGAATATTCCACTATCAGTGATTAAATGCCCAGAAAACAAATGTTAAGCATTAAAATGTTTGTGTTTGGGATGGAAGATAAACCAGCCCTCATAGGCAAATGCAGATATGTGCATTTTAACGCTTTTTTGCTTCTCTTTATAACAAGTGTGCCAAACTCATTTCTCCTGAGGGGCCACATTACTAAATATACAGTAAGTCAAACAATGGCTAAACAATACACTCGGAATGAAGACGTCTCCATAAAAATTTGCTATAAAACAGGTATGCGCCATTTATCGTCCCCATTACATTCATTACGTGAAACAGTTGTGAAAAGTTGAACAAAATGGATGCTGACCAGACATTACCATAGTCACATAGTCTGTTTTATGCTACTGTATTGTAAATATAAAGGGTATTTTCACAAGGAAACTATGTGCAAACAATATCTAAATGCATCATTGATACCACTGTAAACACGAGTGATGGAAATGAATGATAGTTTCCTTTGACAAAATGCAATTGATAGACAGTATTATGATGATTTGATTTGATATGATATGATATGATATGATGAGTACATATTTTTGCATGTATATACAATAGGACAGACATATACACTTACGGACACCTTTGTAGTTGTTACAAATTAGTAGCGAAAAGTCATACACACAACGTCACATGAGTTACTTGCACAGAAAAAATCTTTAAATACATCAACTGAGTTAGAACAGGCTCTAATTCAAATGTGAGCTAACAAGCACTTGACTAGTTATTTAGTGAACTTTTGAGTGAATGACGGATTTCTGCTTTTTAACTCCCGCCTGTGCTTGAGGATTCACAGTAGTGATTGGCTGTTGAGGTGATCAGATGGGCAAAAGAAGCAAAACACACTGCACTAGAGTGCAACAAAACAATAATAATATGCTGCCACTATATAAAAAATCATTAACATAGGAATCTGTATTATTTATTTCGAAAAATATGGTAATTAGAGTTCAGTACAGTACTGTATACTGTAAGATAATACATCCAGACTTAAAAAAGGTTTTATTTCCTATTATAATGTATTCTAATTTTTAAATGGTGCACACGTGTAATTCAATATGTCTCCAATTCTACTGAACATGTTCAGCTTACAAATGTAGCAATGCCGTAATGAAAACTTCTCCTTATTAGTTGCAACTGTTTCATTCAAGATTAGAGGGCAATTATATTCATGCATAAAGGCCAGCATTCAACATTTCACCACATATTCATTCACCATTCGACAGTGATTTACTACACAATGCCTCTTAGTGTGTAATTCATATTCAAAAGTCATGCTCTCCACTTTCATGGACCTTTTGTTTAAATTTAGTAACCATGCCACCTTTCATAGCTATCACTGATGGTGCACCACCAGTTGTCAGGCTGACAGCGTGAGACCAGGTTGTAAATCCATGGGGCATATGGCAGTACCTGTAATAGGCAGCCACCAACCAGTGGACACATGAGGAATTATCTGTGGCAGTTCATCATTTTTGTCATACAATCCCATCAGGAATTTTCTGTAAGTTAAATGCTCAGCTTTAGAATTTAGAAGCCTACGTGGGCTGTTTTAGACTGGTTCACCGATGTGTTCCTGGCCCCGGCCCACGTTTGACACCTTGGCCTTAGAAAGTTGTAGAAGACTGAGGTAAATGGCAAAATAGCTGCTACACGAGGTGCAGTTTTATTGTACAGAATGTGAACAGAAATATTGGAGGTCATGTCCTTCTGCTCCCTGTTGCCTACACTGTAAATTGCCCCTAAGCAAAAAAAGGTGGTGTGGTGCATCGTGGGACATCAGCAGCTCATGTGCAGTTATAAAAAGGAATGGGATTCCTTCTAGCACTACAAGCCTAAGATCAACACCATGCTTAATGTAAAGCATCAATTTGAGTGGTGAAAATCACATCACCTCTGGACTGTGGTGTTCACTATCGTGATGAACCTTGCTTCACCGTCTGGCAGTATAACATATAATTTTGGGATTAGTGAAGGGACAGATTTGTGAAAGAGCAATAATTATGTACTGCTGTTTTAAGAGAAATCTTAATTGTACTGCATTCTGTGACATTTTGGCTAACTACAGTGGTGCTTGAAAGTTTGTGAACCCTTTAGAATTTTCTATATTTCTGCATCAATATGACATAAAACATCATCAGAGTTCCTCAAAGCCGGTGTGCAGGACTGATCAACAGTTACAGGAAACGTTTAGTTGCAGTTATTGCTGCACAGGGGGGGTCACAGCAGATACTGAAAGCAAAGGTTCACATACTTTTGCCACTCACTAATATGTAATATTGGATCATTTTCCTCAATAAATAAATGATCATGTATAATTTTTTTGTTTCATTTGTTTAACTGGGTTCTCTTTGTCTACTGTTAGGACTTGGGTGAAAATGTGATGATGTTTTAGGTCATATTTCTGCAGAAATATAGAGTTCTAACGGGTTCACAAACTTTCAAGCACCACTGTACCAACAACCATACAATGTTCAAAGTCACATAAATCACCTTTCTTCCCCATTCTGATACTTGTTTTGAACTTCAGCAGGTTGTCTTGACCATTGTCTGCATGCTTAAATGTGATTTTATTATTAGATATTTGCATTAAGAGGCGAGGCATTCAGTCCTCGAACTCTCAGAGTTTGTGTTGTCTTCGCATTCTTGGCAGAAAGTCAGGCGTGATCAGCGTGGGCTTTGGACACCGTCAGTGTTGTGCGTTAATTCCACTCCTGTTCCTGATATATATGGACCGGGTGGCAAGGCATAGCTGGGGTCAGGAGGGCTTCCATTAAGGGGTTGGGGGGAAGGGGGGTTAGGGAGTTTCATCTCTACTCTGTGGATGATGTTTTCCTTCTTTCTTCTTTGTATGGAGGCATCCAGCGTGCACTTGAATGGTTTGCAGCAAACTGTGAAGTGTTTGGTATGCAGATCAGCACCTCCAAGTCTGAGGCCAAGGTTTCTAAACTTAAACCAGTGCTGATTCCACATGTGGCAGGAACATCAGAACAATTGAGACTGCTATTTTCAAAATTTCTGTGTCTCGGTTGCTTTCACACCCCAAAACATGCTACACCACTCCAGGAACTCGACCACTCTAAGAACTGGGTCCTCCAGCACAAACAGGGTAATGGCTTACATCCATCCACCTACAGGCCAGTTGCACCTTTTCCAAGGATAAAGATGGTTACATCCTTGATACGGAGGAACGCTGGTTTGAACGGGGAGTAAAAGACGGCATTTTGGTGAAAAGGGAACGCCCATCCCAGAACTGAGGAGAGGTCCTCAGAGTACTCAGTTTACCGGTCGATCTACATCCCAACCTCACATATGGTCATGAGCTCTGGGTAATGATTGAAAGAATAAGATTGCAGATACAAGTGGCAGAAATTAGATTTCTTTGGTGGATTGCTAGGCATACTCCTTCGCATTGAGAGGAGCAAGTTCCTGAGCCAGGAGCCAGGTGGTTCGGGCATCTAATAAGGATTCCTCCTCAATGCCTCTTGCTGGAGGTATACCAGGAAAGGCCAACTGGGGTGAGGGCCCATGGTAGGCCCATGACCTGCTGGAGGGATTATATCTCCTGGCTGGCCAGCTAGGGATCCACCAGAAGGAGCTGGTAGAAGTAGCGCAGGACAGAGATGCCTGGGTGTGTTTACTTGCTCTCTTGCCACTACGACCCTGAAATGGAAAAGATGAGTAAAATCAGTAGGTTTGTTTACCCGTTTGGTCGCAAACCTTAACATGGGCCTTGCACCTTCAGTGCTTAGACCTTGATAATAATCCTTGCAGAAACAATAGGTGCTTAGGTCCTAATAATAATTATTATCACACAGACACAGTGTTATTATTTATTTACTTTTTGCTTTATTCTGACTTTCAGGCAATGATGATGCAGGTCCAAGTGAATCCTTCTTGGCTCATCAGTCTGGAGGAGAATGAGTGTCCGGGTGGATCCACGCCAGCGAGGTCATCAAGGTTTTTTGTTGTTGTTTTAATTTTTTTTTGTGTGTTTTGTGTGTTTTTTGGTGGGAAATGGGGGAGTAAGGGGTTGGTACAAGCACTCAAGAAAGATGACTTAAGACACATGCCGATGGAATGCCATATGATCATGTGACCAAAGCTCATAATGTGTCTCATGGGCTGTGGAGCAGCTTATGTATTTCATAATGTATTGCTTCAATGTTTTTCCCAAATGCTTTATTTAAGGAAACAAGGGAGACCTAGTATCAGACCATCTCAGTGTGAAAACAAAATGTCTTCATCTTGAGTGCTCCCACAGAGGTGCAGTATGTTTTAGAAATCATCATCCTCCCAAATCCATCCACATCTGAGAGAGCTGGAGAGATGGACACCTGGCTGTGGAAGTGAGTTAGCTTGCGTATTTCCTTCTGCATCTTTTTAACAAATCGATCCTCCTTGTCATCATCATCATAAAACACATGCTGGCTTTGGTTGTTCTGGTCATCAGTGGGGCTTTTCTTCAGCACCACTGCACAGTCATCGCTTCCAAGCCCTTAGCTATACATACAGCTGATTTTTTAGGTCACCAGTTCTGCCTCAACATCTCTAGTCAAAAATCCAGAGCTCCTCCGAGTCTTGTTCTTTTTTGGTTTGGGCTCAGAAGAAGCCTTTGGAAGCAGAGCTACAGATTTAGCTGAAATGGTTTGATCAGCCAAACATGCAGCAGGCTTAACCAGGTGTCCTCTACAGTCCAGTGGAGGCAAGTCTGACTGGAGGCTTAGGTTGAAAGACAGCAGAAGAGCCAATCACCTTCAGATCCTTGAGAGAAGATATATCCATGAATGGCGCTTTGCCCATCTTTTTAGTGCTGCTCTGCTGAACACTTCTTCCAGGAGCATCTTCTCTGGTTTCTCTCTGGCTTTTGCTGGGCTTCTTGACAGACGTCCCAACCACAGAAAACTTCTTGGAGGAATCAGGAGCCTTAAGAGAACATCTTCCAGAGCCAGAGGTCCCAGGTTCACATTTTTTCTCCTGAAAGATTGGTGGGAGAAAAAAGCTGCTGCTTCCCCTTGGTGTGGAATCTTTCTTGCTTCTGCTCTTCTACCCAGTCTGGATCATCTGTCCCTGGATTGGTTGAAGGTACAAATGTTCTGGCTTGAGCTTCTGAGTAGTCTGGAACCTGTATTTATTCCTCATTTTTCCACACAGCTTCAGAAAACTGATGAAAACAAGTCACTTTCTTTGCAGAAAGCTATTGGAAGAATGTTTTGTGGACGGATGAAACTAAAATAGAACTTTTTGGTTTAAAAGAAAAGTGTTTTGTTTAAAGAAAGAAAAACACTCTAAAACACTACACAAAAGCATTCCAGCATAAGAACCTTATCCCATCTGTGAAACATGGTGGTGGTAGTATCATGGTTTGGGCCTGTTTTGCTGCACCTGGGCCATGACAGCTTGCCATCATTGATGGAACAATAAATTCTGAATTATATCAGATAATTCTAAAGGAAAATCTCAAGAGAAGGTGGGTCATGCAGCAAGACAACAACCCTAAGCACATAAGTCGTTCTACCAAAGAATGGTTAAAGAAGAATAAAGTTAATGTTTTGGAATGGCCAAGTCAAAGTCCTGACATTAATCCATTTGAAATGTTGTGTAAGGACCTGAAGTGAACAGTTAATGTGAGGAAACCCACCAACATCCCAGAGTTGAAGCTGTTCTGTAAGCAGGAATGGGCTAAAATTCCTCCAAGCTGGTGTGCAGGACTGATCAACAGTTAGAGGGAATGTTTAGTTGCAGTTATTGCTGCACAGGGGGGGTCACAGCAGATACTGAAAGCAAAGGTTCACATACTTTTGCCACTCATTAATATGTAATATTGGATCATTTTCCTCAATAAATAAAAGACCAAGTATAATATTTTTGTCGCATTTGTTGTGTGAAAATCTGATGATGTTTTAGGTCATAATTATGCAGAAATATAGAAAATTCTAAAGGGTTCACAAATAATAATAATAATAATAATAATAATAATAATAATAATAATAATTATTATTATTATTATTATTATTATTATTATTATTATTATTATGAATAATAATAATAGTTACAGTAACAATCATGACACCACTATCATCAAAACCTCCACCACCAACAATAATAATTAGCGGTGATGGCCAGCCCTCAGACCTCCAACAAATATCATAATTTAACACAACACCACAACGAAAAGACTTTGTTTATGAATCATATCAGATTGTGTAGCAGCTGTATGCCCAAGATCAGTGAAAAAGCCACTCTTTCTGGTGTCAGATGGTGATGTTATACCAGAGAGTCACTCTGGGCATGTGGAAATCATCAGAACCACCATATTCAATAACCGTATCAACGAATGCATGGCAAAGTTATTGACACTCTCCTTTTTGTGTAGAGAGACACAGAAATGAGTGGTTTCACCATTTCAACACTTTGTAAGATATAAAAATTCCAGTGTAGGCTAATTTATAATAACAACTTATTCACATCATATCAAGTCAAGTCAAGTCAAGTAGTTTTATTGTCAATTCAGCATATATACAAGACATACAGAGATTCTGACATTAATCAGTTTAACCGACTGGCTGATACAATGTACATTTGTTTTTATTTTGGAGAGACCCTCATGCCTAGCAAATTGGCTGCATGTAAGTCACCTACTGTAACTCAATGACATTCAATGACATATGGTTGCTCTATGGAGTTCCTGGGCCACATACAGGGCCAAGCCTCTGTCTCTGAGTAGCGATGGCAAACATGGACTTGTGTGTGTGTGTGTGTGTGTGTGTGTGTGTGTGTGTGTGTGTGTGTGTGTGTGTGTGTTTTGTCCATGGGAACCACCTCAAAAATGAACAAATGTTGAAAAAGAATCATAATAATCCTTACAAAAACAGTAGATCCTTGTACCTCTGGTGCTCTGGTCCTTTGAGAGAGGTGTTTTTCGGAATTGAGAACAAATGTGTTTATAAGACAAGCTACCTGGCAACTCATACAAACACACACTATATCTGAGAAAAGGACAATTCTAAGGCCCTGTGATTGACAGCGGCCCTAAAATGTATTAGAACATATTATTCTGTATTTTCAATATTAAACTCTTTGTTTCATCATTTTTAGAATATGTTATTTAAAATGTTTAATGGGTTTGTTGTATTTTTTTGTAATAAAACAGTAAACATCCTCTGCATTGCCCTTCTGTTTACAGAAAATAGTTCAGTCTGCCTTTCAAACAGGTGCAAACTGTACTCACAAGATGTGCACTGAGAGATGGGAGTGAATTATCATGTTGCATTTAAAAAAACCAGTAAAAAAATAGGAAAAAGAAAGAAAAGGACAACAGCATGCTACCATTTTTTTCACAAAGAAAGATAGGCTTAGTCTGAGTGGTGGAAATGAACCTATTAGCTTAGTCCGTAATGAAATAAGCTAATGTTGGTTATTTAATATATTCACAAAAAAATTCAATGTTTACATTTCACTCGTCTTTTAGCCACCATTCAATCAATGCAGGCAATGTTTTAGCAGCTATTCATACTAAATGAGTTGGACAGGCGGAAGCAGCTTCAGGCTCAGCTGTCCTGACTCCCCATCCCTATATCACAGCCTTACGCCCAGCTGAAGGAGGAGGTGAGCAGCACTGTGTTTAATGGTTTTTTCATTCAGTACTTTTACCTTAAAAATTGCATTTAAACTGTAAAACATGGTCTCCTGCACTTATCTAATAGAGGGTCTGTTAGGATCAGTTTAGCATCAACTGGTGAATTCCGCTGTAACAACAGTGTTACATTGTCAAGGCTGGTGTGACCCGAGGTGGTGGGGACCAGCGTAATATATTTTCAAGGGACTCAAAATTCCTGGCGGTGCTCCTCACACACACACACACACACACACACACACACACACACACACACACACACACACACACACACACACACACACACACACACACACACACACACAGAGTTTCTGTAATCCTAACTTTATGGGGACTTTCCATTAACGTTATGATTACTTATGCTAATTAATGCTACCCCTACCCCTAGCCCTAAGCTTAACCTCATTTACCTAAATCAAATCTTTTGACTCTTTTGGGTTTCAAAACAAGGTGCAGTTTTTATATAAAAAAAATACAAAAACACTTTTCCTCGTAGTGACCAGTAAAATGACAGATCTTTTTATCCTTGTGGGAACATTTTGTCCCCACAATGTAACACACACACACACACACACACACACACACACACTTTAGAAATACACTTTAGAGACACATATTAACCTAAGAACCTTTGGAATGTGACAGGACCTGCAGGACCCTGTCTCTTTTCATATTTCAATATATATATATATATATATATATATGGCCAATATATATATATATATATATATATATATATATATATATATATATATATATATATATATGGCCATGCTACCTGAGTCATTCTATCGATTTTAAAAGAATCAGATTGCATTGATACTTCTTTATATCTTTTACACACAAACTGTTGAAAGAAAGAAGACCACATACCTGTTTCAGTAATATTTTGTATCTGTGTTAGTGTGCACATGACTTGGTTCAAACTGGAAAGCTGTGTGGTTGGTCTACATGAATCAGTATTCAGCAAAAGGCCATCAGCTGACCTTTGGGGCTTTCACAGTCCTATGGCATCCATATGAGGGGAAGATGATTAATAATTAATTTCCCAGAATACCAATGTCTGTAAAAGGTACAGGACATTGAAACAAGTCATCATAATTTATGTACACTGAGTTGTCCCAATTAAATTAGCAAAAATCTTTAAACATAATATAGTATACACCAAAGTATCGCATTAATTTATTTAGAATTGTTAAAACATAGAATGGGACCAAACTGACCTCAATGATACTAAGAGGGTTAAAGCTGTGCAATATTCATAACCTACTGAGTGACTTTAAATATAAATTTTTAACTGTATCATCAAGCCAGACACTGAAGACATGTAGATAGGATATGTATGAGAGCATTAATCTGCTCCTCAACTTCAGAGTCTCAGCCACAGGCGAGAAATGTTCAAAATCAGATTGACTTTTAATAGGTTTTACAGTTATAACCCTATTTAAAATGTTTTTCACTTTTCTTCCACATGTCAAATTTTACTGCCTTAGGACGATCCCATCCCCTGATCTCAAACTGTGCTGTTTTATTAACGACCTAATTCTGCTGTGTCTGATTGATCTCTACTCGACTCTTGAGCAAAGGTTTATTTATTGTATTTATTTATCTCACTTGTAAGCAGAGCTTGTAAAGCTAAATGTTAACGCTGTAACACTAGGCAGCAAATTGGAGACAGATGCAGACAGCCATAACGTAAAAGGGATTTATTAAACAAAACGCAACACACACTTAAATATCAACACAAACTGATGAACAAGCAATAAAAAGACAAAGACCAAAAACTGACATCTGAACAGAGAAGCAAGGGAGGATAGAAACAGGAAACACACAGAGAACTAAGATCTACCAGAGTGAGAGGGGCGAGGCATGCAGACAATGAAGCAGGGTGGACAATAAGAAACAGGTAAAGAGAAGGCCCTGTACAAAAGCTATGAACAGGAATCTAGACTGACGAAAGCGAAGGTGAGCAGAGAACAAAACAGACAGGAGTAATGGTGAACAGGAAACAAAATGTATGAGAGCAAAGGCAATTCAGGAACGAAAAAGAACGGAGGTGAACGGAGAAAGCAAAAGGTAAATGTATTCAGTATTCATACAGTACTGAGATATGCTTTCCCCCAGAAAAAAAGGAAAGGCTGATCTTCAGATATTTGGTGGGAAGATGGGAATATTTTATCTCACAGCACCAAATAATTCCAGATTACTAGCATCCCATTTAACTCCATCTATGTCAGGGTCATGGAACTCAGTGATCGGAGATATACTCTGAACAGGGCACCAATTCTTGGCAGGGTTTCGTAAATGCACCAACCAACCTTTACACTGGAAGCCCTACCTGAAATTTGAACTCAGCCCCCCAGGAACTGCTCTCATCATAGTAATAATGGGACTAATTGTTTAAGGGTATGGGTATAGATGTGACTTTTATGTAATGTAATGTAAATGTTTAGGTGTCCACAACGTTTTGGAATTACAGTGTATTTCTCCACAACACAATCCACAAACACAGGCTGGCAATTGACAGGAAGATCATGATAAATTGCCAAATACACCTTGAATATACAGCAATGTCATCAAAAGACTCAGTTTACTGGGGCACATGCCATAGTAAAAAATTTGTGTGCCCACTAAAATCAAGCTGTAAAAAGTCAACAAGGAAGCCATAAAGCTTTTCATTTATCCTGGATTGCTGAACAGAACTACAGGACACACCACATGAGTTTCCACCTTTCCTTTGTAATACAGGATGGTCCTGTATTGAAAAACAAACTGCTACGTCCCTTGGTGATCAATACAGGATGTGATTAGTCCTGTATTTTAGTACTCATTGTTTCTTACATATACCAGGTCATCATCACGGTGGTGAGAATATCATGCTGGGGAATCAAATCAATTCAGTTTCAAAAGAAAAGAAGCTCAAAATCATTTCAATAGAGCAGAGACGGGCTAGCTCTGAGTGGGAATGCACATCAACGTCATCGTCGCCCTAGTTACGGAGACAAGATTTCTAGCACAGTTTTTAAAAATGTCTTTCGATGCAAATTTGCCTGCGAAATGCAAAGGCTGTCAAAGTACAGATCTGCATGGGAGACATCTGTGCGGCAGTCCCTGTCCATGGTAATGAATACTGGGTAAACTGTACAATTTGCCGTACAGTTTTTTCGGTTGCTCAGGGTGGACTGTCTGACTTGAAACAGGCTTGCTGCTGGAGATATCCATGTGTCAGTTGCTAAACAGCAGAAGAGACAGAATTGAATCACTCAATTCCTTTTACCTCAGACTTCCCCTGAGGCAAATATTGTATATTGATGTTGTTTAAGTAATGTTTTATGTTATTTGGTAGCACTCTTAGAACTAACTTAATTGGGTAGAACTAGCACTTGTCAATTCATCACAAAAATAACCTGATCATGCTGATAATTATCCATCCTCAGAAATTTTGGCCTGAATATTACGATTATGAGATAAATATATTTAGAATTCATAAATATATTACTTCTTACATTTTACAATTAAAAAAGTATAAATAAATAAATTGTATATATTCCACATTATAAATAATATAACAGGGTAAATTATTTTCTATTCTGTTACCAAATACAAATTTGTAGTGGCTGGCCGTGAGGTTGTGTAGTGATGGGGTTGTGGGGTTTATGGCTGTGGGGTTGCATGTTGTGTGGCAGTAAGATTCTGGTGGTGGTGGGTTTGGAGGTTGGGTGGGTGTGTGGCAATTGGATGTCCTTTATTTGTCCTGAAGGTGGCAATACTAGGCACTGCATGTTTGAAGAATAACACAGCATCTTTCCAAAAGCTTGAGCAGCTAATGCTTCGAATGACTAATGGACACATTTATATTAAAATATAAATAAATATATGTATATATACAAATATGAAAGAAACAGACAAGATAATCATAGCACATAGCTACACGTTTTGGCAAGCCACTTACAACCATAAAGTCTACCAAAATGCATAGGAAAAGGCATTAATTCAATTAGCAAAGGCTTTATTGATGCTAGCTTGTAAAGGGGAGATTTTTGACACAAACTTGCAAAATTGTGTTGTGTGCTGTGCAAATAAGTGTTGCGATACAGTCTATATAAACTTGCCATTTTGCAAGCCTGTGTCATGTCTAGCTAGCATGAACTAATGATGAAAAAACATCACAATTTCACATGTAACTGTCACAAAGGAATTATTTCTCGTGCATGTGTGACAGTAATATTAAAAATGCAAAGAATTTGAGAATAATGAACCATTTTTCATGAAGTGAGACAGCAGTCAGACCATGGAGCAATAAAAACAGAAGGGGAAGAAGTATGGAACATATATGATCTTGCTAATTGACCAGTATGCCAGCAAACAAAATACAACATGGACTGGTAATTCATGTTTTTTAGAGGCACTTGTGCATTGTACCTTCAGTGTTAGGGCACATTTGAATGGAAATTGGGTATTTTCAGTTTAGATTCATTTGTGCCAGGAGTCAGAAACAAATTTGGAGCATAGAGAATTAGACTAAAGCGTCTGAGAGAAAAGCTTTTGTCACTTTCATTAGCCAGCCTTTAGCTCCAGGGCTTCGCACGCAGCCTGCTCTGTACCTGCTCCCTCGCTCGATTCTTTCCCCCGCCCCCTCGTGAGAGCTGCACCAATCGCAGCACAGAGGGCGGAGTTTCATGTTTGGCTCGGGATGTGAGCTTTGAAAGGAAAGGCTTGATTTCCCGCTCTGGATGGAGCGCGGATCGAAGCGCTGGTCCTCTTCTCCTCACCGAGACGCAGACACACTGAGGCAGGGTGGAGATCACGAATTTCCCGAGATACTGAGCTCTGAAAGGTGGATCACGGACGCGTGCACAAGTATGGATTTATTTTTTCCTCCTGATCACGTGTGATTCTCTTTTTCTGTCCCATACCTGACCGGATCAAGGAGCTCTCACCTGCACGCACGACTTTTTTTTTATTACAGCCAGTAAATAAAAGGATAAAAATAAAAAGTTGTTCTTCTTGAGAGACGAACTGATGGGTGAATGTAACTAATTGCGCGCATTCAGAAAGGATTGCGCAATAACAAAGGACCAAGCATGTCATGATCGTGGCTGGATTACCTTTTCCTCCACTCAGTGTGATTTGCTGAAGAAGACACGAGCTGCATTTTTCTTCTTAAACTAGCCGATTTAATCCAAGACTCTGGGACCAGCTCTCTGATCGCCTTCACAAGCTGACGGATACGCACCGAGCAGACCGGAGATAGGAGTGCAGTCTGGGTACGCTTACCTCTTTTGAGCATCAATACTCTAGATCAGTAGATTTACACTCCTATACAGCGCAGTTAACCCAAGTCGTGCAGAACTTGTTTAGAGCTGTTGTTATAGGCTTGGAACTTGATGTTATAGAAGGAGTCTCAGGAATAAAGCTGATGTAAAAGCCTGTTGGAGCTGTAGATCTAGCATTCTAAGTTTTGTTACCATCTGACATGTAACGCACAATACCATGAAAATCAGTATTTTCTGAGCATTACAAGCAGTATTGTTGCAGCTCAGTATTTGGACTAAGAGTCACAAGGTTGTTAGTTCAAATCCCAGCTCCACCAAGCTATCAGTGTCGGGCCTTGCTCAGCTGTAAGTCACACTAGATAAATGATTTTAAGATCTGAAATGTACAGACTGGTCACAGGGCTGTCCTGTAGCCTTTCTATTTTGCTACATCTTAGTTTGAGCTGAGTTTCAACCTTGTTTTGCCATACATGTTAGATCTCTGTTTGAACTACATGAGAAAGTCTGATGAAATAGACCATACAGTTATTTCAAGTTCTACCTTCAGGAGACATCTTCTCCCAGAGCAGCTGCTGACCACTGACCTAAACCTTGGAACTCATATGATCATCATATTGGTTCTAACCTAACACATGTTGTTTGGTAGATCCATAAAACCTTGATAAGATCTGCTGTGTTGTGCTATTGGAGTGATTATGTAGGTATGTACAGTAGAATATGCACAGATCATTTCTGTGTGTTGTCTCTTTGTTAGTAACATGGCCCTGTAGAAGACTGGGACATGTTTGGCATACATGCTGTTCTCACTGCTGTTGGCCTGTACTATTTACCTGCTTCTGGCTGGTGATATTTAGGTTGAGGTTCTATAAAGGCTTTCTGTGTTTGTTTAAATAAGATTTGGAGCCAAGTCGCAGACCAGTTCGGTTGGGAAGATGTTCTGGTGGTTTTTATTGGTTATGTATGTATGTATGCTTTCTTAACCAAGCCATGCCACATGTCTGCATTTGAGAACAACTGTTATGAGTCAGGATGGCACGGTGGTGCAAGGGTTAATGCTGACACCTCACAGTTCTAGTGAAACCCAGTCCCATTCCTCCTACATTCCAGGTTAATTGGTACCTCAAAATTGTCCGTGTGTGTGCCCTGCAATGGATTGACACCCTGTTTAGGGTTGGTTCCCATCTTGTGCCCTGTGCTGCTGGTTATTCCCAGGCTCCCCACAACCATCACTTGGTTAAGCGGATATAAACATGGATGAATGAATGAATAGATGCTTGAGTGAACCAGCCCGACTGAGTTCATACTGAGTTTAATTAAATATGCTCCACTGATTGTAAACTGCACTGAGGTGTGACACAATGCATTAGGTTGTTACCATCAAGGCATGTCTAATTTGGTTTGCCGGATGGTGTGTCAGCAGTCTATGGGGCATTTTTTTTTAAATCCAGCATCTCGTTAAGACAGATATGGTTTCAACCACCATGGCATCCTTAAGCTAAATCTAGAACTGGCCTCTGAGGAGCAGTTCTCCTTGCTTTCAACACAAGTAGATCAGCGTTTTGCCCAGCTTGCCGAACATTTTTTCCCATCCTGTCTCCAGTGTTGGAGTCTTCAGAGACAACGGCACTTGAGAAGAGGTGAAACAAAACTGCCCTACGGATCTTGTCGCTCTTGGGGTAAAGCATCCTTGCGGCGAGACTTGGCTGGGTGCCTGCAGAATGCCTGGAAGGAGAGAATGAGCATTGCTGAGTCTTTCTCCCTCTTCACATGGATTTTACCTCCATTCCTCAGGGGTCAAAGTCAGCACAGCACCGTGAAGACACGTTAATGTATATTAATCTTCTTTATTCATTCCGGCTGTGACAGACAAGAGACAGATTGGCTTTTCAGTCACAAGAGGAGGGGGGCGTTTAATGCCTCTTTTCTCCACTGCAAAATATAAAGCAGCTTCCTTGTTATTTAATCCAAGTTGAAATTGTATAAGCTGCTTGCGCATCTCCTCTTCTGCGATTAAACAGGTTTCAAGACGATTAATTTAAGAAAGCACTTTCCTCGGGGGAAGTTGTGCTTGCCATTTCATCACCTGACACAACACGTCTCTCTGTGGATGGATTAACAACTCGGCCCACTGCGCCGAATGATGCATGTAATGACAACATAATGCACTTGTAGTGCAGCGCATGATAAGTGCATGTATGGAAAGATTTCATTGAACGAAAAGGTGATAATGTGCAAAGGGCACATAAAAAAGTATCTTAGATCTGATAGCCAGAGGCAGCCTGCTTTGACTGGGGGTACAGTGAAAAATTCTGGAGGTTATTCTGATGGTACACAGTGGGATCTAGTTTGCTATAGTGGGTATACTAAACATGGTTGGGGTGGTGGGGGTGGTGGAGGGGAGAGAAATCTGGGGGGGCATAGCCCACCTTTGCACCCACCTGTATCCAGCCATGCTGATATTTTTTAGAGATGTGAAAGCAGAGTGGGCCCACGTTTCAGTAATAGTACGGCTTCAGTATCTTTACATTTACCAAATCAAATAAATAAAAATACTTTGCCCATTAAACAATGAAGGCTTTATTTTGCCTAGACAAATAAAACTTGACATTCCGAAAAATGTCAGCATGATCGACTAGGTCTAGGGTTGCGCCTAACGTTTACAAAAAGTATTATTAATAAAACAAGACTTATCTTGGATTATTCGATTAATCTAATGACTTATTTGTCAATTATTCTAAAGATTCTTATTGTATTGTTAATTTAATGTTTCTCTTGAAAACAAACTTGGACAAAGGAAAAAAAATATGCACTGCAGGGCATTATTCCAAACACAAAAAAAGTGGTAATCTCTGATTTCTAACATATACAATCTAACATATAGACTCTCCAACATAAATTTAAATCAAGTTCTACTCAATTAAAAAAAATATAGTAATGCAAGTAAAAGGAAATCCAAACTGCTTTGCCTTATCCTGAAAAATAGTCACATAAAGCACATTAGAATAATAATAATAGTGGCAACATATATAAGTTAGTTCACTGAAACTACTTTACTGGTCATGTGCTCCTATAACCTATAACTATATACACTGGTTCACATTCTCCCATTGAGCCTCTGTTTCATCTGGCTGGTCTTCTGTGTTGTTCATAATACTTTCCATCAATCCATTTTTGGCTTTTGTCAAACCATCCTCTTAAGTATTATGGCTTTCACAGAGCTATGACAGTACATTACTCTATTTTCTATAATTATTGTGAATTTCCATAAAGTTAAAAATGTCATGGATATAGGGAGATGGATGCTGTGTAGATGTTTTTTCAGCAGTATCTTTGACACATTTACATATCATTTGCACACAGTTGTGAAAATACCTTATATTTACAATACAGTAGCATCAGAACTGTATGCGACTATGGTAGTATCCAGTCAACGTCTATTTTGGTCAACACCCTGTTTCACATTCCTGTAGTCTAATTCCCACATCAGTGCTGTGTAATGATATAAAATCTGATCAGATTTAATTGCTGTATGTCGTAGCAAACCTTTTCCTGCACTGGAGAGTCAATAGTTTTGCTTAAGTACTTGACTTTAAACTTAAGAGACTTGGAGTTATTTCATCATTGGATTAATATGCGGTTAAGTAACAGTGCATAGAGAAACAGCAATACGTAACATTGATTAAAGCCATTTTGTCCCTCTTACATAATTAATCATGTAATAATCTAATTAGAAAACATAAAATGGTTGATAGGTGAAACATGGTGGAATGTTATGGTACAGTAACAGGAGTGATGAGGAACAGGTGTACTCTACATGTACTTTTAACATGGGAGCGATACATTTAAATGACTTCTACTAATATAAACACATTGCACATGTTGACATTCCTAATATGTCATGCTTGGGTGAGGATATAACCTGATTAGGACTTATGGTTCTGTACTGCTCTGGGATGCTTTTTACTTCAAATGTCTGTGCAAAGCAGTTGTATTGATGTGATAAGCCATTTCCCAGTTACAGAGATTACAGAGCACCATATTGTGGAGTCTCTGTCATATACTCAACATACTTTCGATGATCATGCGTAAGGCTTTTTTAGCTTCATGTTTTCTAGGTTCATGCTGTGAACAGGTGCTCACTAAATTACCAGGTGCAGCCATCGTACTTAATTGCGATGTTATGCAAATGGCCATATTTCCATAATCAGCGATGTGGCTTATGTAGACGAATCGCCCTAGTCATAGTGTCTACTGTGTGAAATCAGGCTTATCATAATACTGCAGTGCACGTGTGCGTACTGACTGTACAGGGCGTACTGTATGGCTCGGTAATACAGTGGTACCTCGGACGAGTACCGAGAAAATTTTCCCCATAAGGAATAATGTAAATTGAACTAATTCATTCCAGACCCTCAGAAAATCCACACTGTATAAGGAATTATATGCTTTAGTGGAGTTGTATTGTACAGGTGCTCCCTGATTTGCAAAGGGGATACATTCCAACAAATTCATCATATGTTAAGTGTAACATGACCTGAGGAGTTTAAAAGTGTTTGGGTAGAGCGGTTTATACTGTGTCATAGTGGAGCCTATGATAAGTAATGGTAAGTAAGTTAATGTTAATGTAACGTACAGTTGGCTAAAATCATTAACACAAAGCTTGTGTTGTAATAAAGTGTTGAAAAATGTCATCTAATTGACATTCATACCACTCCTTTGGTGAACTCAGGGTGCTAGCAGAGCTAACTGAAGCCTGTTCCTGAGCATTCAAATCCAAATCCTAAGTATAAAAAAACACAAGATCTACTCTGAGGGCTATTGTGAACCTGAATCACTGTGTACTGAATCGTGACTTGTGAATCATGAATCGTGAATCGAGTTTTGGCTGAAACAGGTCGCGGGCTTGACTCATACAAGTTTAAGCAAGCGTGCCGAGTACGAAGCAAACGACGAGAACCGAGACAAACTTTTGTAGTCAAAATGCGTTGAGAACCGAATTGACGAGCCGAGGAACCACTGTACTCTCATTTGATCTTAATCCGGATTTTCCCTCCAATCCTAATTAATAAAAGTTCACATAGTACATCCATGTCAGTGTTGTTGCACTTCCTTGTTTTGCCTACAGAGGGAACATGGCACTGTTCATTACCATGAAGCAGCAGAACATTTTCATTCCCAGCCCCCAAAGGAAAACAGTGAGAACAGCATCCCAGATGATATGACTAAATGTGGTCAAATGATCGTCCATTTCAGGTATTGATCCAGATATTTTAGAGTTTTATGAGGGTCCATCTGTTTGTTTTGCTATCTGAAAGCTCAATCGATTTCCACTGTTACTGTCAGGGGAGATTTAATCCCCATAAGACAATATGCTGCATACCACGTTCTTGCATTTGTTCTGGGAACTCCTGACCCAGTTTACTGAGATCCAGCATTGGGATTCTCACACTTGGCCACAGAAGTGTTTGCTGCATTGCGAAGCTTTTGAAACTGTGTGAAAGAGAATCTAAAAGTGCATGGAAGAACAGAGGATTGTGTATACTGTACTGTAGGGCATGTCGATAATAGTGGCACGTGTATGTGTGTGTGTGTGTCCAGTTTTTGCCATATGAAGTTACTAATGAAACACTGATCAATGCTTGCACAGTTCACTGATTCAGACGAAGATATATATTACAATCCAATATATAAATGCAGTAAATATTCTGTATAGGAAAATACTATACTGTAACGCCCGATAAAACATAAAAGTGAGTATTCAGGACTCATGCTTATTGAATAATCATATTTAGCAAATTACAATTGTTATGTAAAGCTGTGTTTTGAAATTGTGGGAAATTTGCAGAACCATTAATTAATGTGGGCAGTTGTTCTTCACTGGACTGCACACAGGGAGAACTGAATAATAATAGTTGAAAGATAATAGATAATAGAGTGTGTGTACAGTGTAGTATTGTATGTGTTGGTATGAAATATTTATTTTACAAATGTGCAGTGTTTGCACAGAGAAGACTTTGGAGGAAATTGCTATCGTCTCATAACAGCAGACAGCGGATGCACATGCTAACTAAACAGTGACTACTTTACAAACACAAATTCTTTGGACTGTGGTGGTCTAGCGGTTAAGGTACTGAACTCTGGACCAGATGGTCTAGGGTTGAAATCCCACATCTGCCTAGCTGCCATTGTTGGGTCCTTGAGCCCTAAATCCACAATTGCTTGTATTGTAAGATTGTATCAATTGTAAGGATAAGGGCATCTGCTAAATGCTATAAATGTAAATGTAAATGAGTACACGCAATGGCTGGAGTAAGCATTTTCAGTCCTAATGGTAGAAATGTATTGCTCAGTGTTACTGTTTCTGCAGACTGAAAGAAATGATCTGTTTTTTACCACTTGCATGCCTAATTAACCATTAGATGCATTGAAATGTCATCAAGAAATATCCCACTAACCTCAAACCCATGGGCAGCATGTCAGTATGAACTTCTCTGAACTTACTCAAGCGTGCTGAGCCGAAAGTGCGGGTGTCAATGGGACTTCACAGCATGGAATGCTGTTGTGGAATAATTCAGCATTTCTCTTGTTTGTTTGTTTTTTGTTACTGATATCAATGCTAGGGAAAAAATGTCCCCGGCCAATGAGGTGGAAATTCATGCATATATTACTATAACTTCTACTGTTTGCCACAAAATACAGAGAAAATAACAAAGAGTGAGACCAATGGTGAATTCTAAATATGAAAGCAAGAGATAAATAACCTGTATAATAACTAATAGTGGACCCTGTATGTTAAAATATTTATACTGTATTTGATTTATAAAATATATACATACAGTGGGGCAAAAAAGTAATTAGTCAGCCACTGATTGTGCAAGTTCTCCTACTTAGACAGATGAGAGAGGTCTGTAATTTTCATCATAGGTACACTTCAACTATGAGAGACAAAATGAGAAAAACAAATCCAGGAAATCACATTTTAGGATTTAAAAAAAATTCAATTATAAATCATGGTGGAAAATAAGTATTTGGTCACCCACAAATAAGCAAGAATTCGGGCTCGCACAGACCTGTAACTTCTTTAAGAAGCTCTTCTGTCCACCACTCGTTACTTGTAGTAATGGCACCTGTTTGACCTCGTTATCTGTATAATAGAAACCTGTCCACAGTCTCAAACAGTCAGACTCCAAACTCGACCATGGCCAAGACCAAAGAGCTGTCGAAGGACACCAGGAAGAAGATTGTAGACCAGCACCAGGCTGGGAAGAGTGAATCTACAATAGGCAAGCAGGTTGGTGTGAATAAATCAACTGTGGGAGCAATGGAAGACATACAAGACCATTGATAATCTCCCGCGATCTGGGGCACCAGGCAAGATCTCATCTTGTGGGGTCAAAATTATCATGAGAACGGTGAGCAAAAATCCCAGAACTACACGGAGGGACCTGATGAATGACCTGCAGAGAACTGGGACCAAAGTAACAAAGGCTACCATCAGTAACACACTACGCCGAGAGGGACTCAGATCCTGCAGTGCCCCAGGCTGTGCTCCAGCCAGGCGTGCCCCCCTGCTTAAGCCAATACATGTCCAGACCCGTCTGAAGTTTGCCAGAGAGCATATGGATGATCCAGAAGAGGATTGGGAAAATATCATGTGGTCAGATGAAACCGAGATAGAACTTTTTGGTAAAAACTCAACTCACCGTGTTTGGAGGAAGAAGAATGCTGAGTTGCTGAGCTTCACCATGCCTACTGTGAAGCATGGGGGTGGAAACCTCATGCTTTGTGGCTGTTGTTCTGCAAAGGGGACAGGACGACTGATCCGTGTTAAGGGAAGAATGAACGGGGCCATGTATCCTGAGATTTTAAGCCAAAACCTCCTTCCATCAGTGAGAGCATTGAAGATAGAATGTGACTGGGTCTTCCAGCATGACAATGATCCCAAACACACCGCTCGGGCAACGAAGGAGTGGCTCTGTCAAAAGCATTTCAAGGTCTTCGAGTGGCCTAGCCAGTCTCCAGACTTCAGCCCCATAGAAAATTTGTGGAGGGAGTTGTTGCCCCAAAACATCACTGCTCTAGAGGAAATCTGCATGGAGGAATGGGCCAAAATACCAGCTACAGTGTGTGCAAACCTGGTGAAGACTTACAGGAAACATTTGACCTCTGTCATTGCCAACAAAGGTCATGTTACAAAGTATTGAGTTGAACCAAATTTATTGACCAAATACTTATTTTCCACCATAATTTACAATTCAATTCTTTAAAAATCCTACAATGTGATTTCCTGGATTTTTTTTCTCATTTTGTCTCTCATAGTTGAAGTGTATCTATGATGAAAATTACAGACCTCTCTCATCTTTCTAAGTAGGAGAACTTGCACAATCAGTGGTTGACTAAATACTTTTTTTGCCCCACTGTAAGTAGGTATATAATCTCCAAATTCTAAGCCTTGGTGAAGGTGGATAAAATTAATTAGTGAATGAAAATATTTATGATTTTTTTTTGTATTATCTGAATTTACAACTTACAATATCTTTCTCTGATCTTGGATATGTGACGAAATTAAAGACTGAATTGGAGTAGTCTTAATGAAAGGACAGGAGTGAATATATGTACTATATATACAATGTAATTCCCTGGATTTTTTTTTCTCATTTTCTCTCTCACAGTTGAAGTGTACCTATGATGAACATTACAGACCTCTCTTATCTTTCTAAGTGGATGACTAAATACTTTTTTGCCCCACTGTAGACAGAAATCATTCTAATGTGTACTTTTGATTGGTTAGTAGCACTCTCAGTCATATATTTTTCTTATATCAACAAGAAAACCTACAGTAGCAATTGGAATTGAATGAAGTTTTTGATTTTACATTACTAATGAAATACATATTTATATAATATTTTACATACCATATTTTACCTATTTGTTATCCCTTTGAAAGGTTTTAGATAAAATTCAGTAATTGCTACTTTTTTTTTTAAGGGATCATTAGTGTGGGCTGTTTGTGCATCTAGCGAGAACCAAATTACTGCACAGGATGATTAAATTAAGGGTTTCATGTTGGTTATCGTATAGTGTATTAAGCCATTCATTAGATAAGCTTGAGTAGCCTACAATCTAATTTCAAGTGGGAGGGATCCCTACTCCCTTAATAGAGGGGACTCTTAATTTAAATGGATTGAGTTATTCCCTGTCTAAGCTCAAATAAATGCTCAGCAATAAAAATACACATTAATTAAGCATTCTCTTCAGCTATGACACTGATGTACTTGCTGAGGAGCCCTGCTCTGTCACTCTCACTCATAAGCATTATTTTTGATCGAAACAACACAATGCAGAAATCACTCGTAAGGATGCCAAGCTTCCTGTAATAGCACTTGTTTACCACCATAGCAGAAGATTTTAATCACGTTTGATATATGGCTTGTTTTAAGAGATGCTCTGCCTTGCTGGCATTGGCAGTGGGGGTGAAAGATCACTGCAGTACGTTAGGTTTATGCTATACAGTTTGAATTAATGAAAGATAAAATGGAATCAGACATTTCTCCAGGCAAAGTATACTTTTTCAGTCTATTAATGAAAAATATGTACAGTGTTGCTTAAAGGTTTGTGAACCCTTTAGAATGTTCTATATGACTCATAACTTAATCAGATTTTCACACGTCCTGAAAGTAGATAAAGAGAACCAAGGTAAACACATGAAAAGAAATGAGCCAAAATTGTATGTGGTAATTTATATTTTATAATAGATCACAAGTTCATCATTTGAGTGGGGGCCGTCTTGTATTTGAAGAACAGGGATCATTTAAAGTCTGATATTCACAACACATGTTTGTGGAAGAGTGTCATAACATGGACAGAGGTGATTTCTGTAGACTTCAGAATAAAATAGTTGTTGATGATTGTCATACAAGAAAAAATGACAAAACCTTAGTCTAAAGTCTTTGGACTCAATCAAGCTAAAGTCAGACAATTTATTACAAATTGAGGAAATTCCAGACCATTATTAAACCCCCTAGGGTGGTCAACCATGAAAGATCACTCCAAGATCACTCCGTATCATAGTTTGCAACGTCACAAAGAAACCCAGGCTAACTTCTAAGCAACTAAAGGTCTCGCTCACATTGGCTAATGTGATCATAATGTTTATAATGTTTATGAGCTCACCGTCATGAGAACCGTGGACAGCAATAGTGTGCATGACAAGGTTGCAAGGAGTGTCACTCCTGGCCAAAACAACTTTGCTGTCCATCTGCAGTTTGCTAAAGCCAGAAGGCTACTGCAAAAACATCATCTAGGTTAATGAGACCATAATAGAACTTTTTGGTTCAATTGAGAAGTTTTATATCTGTAGAAAAGAAAATACTGCATACCAGCACATGAACCATATAATATCTGTGAAGCATGGTGGTGGTAGTATTTTTTGCTGCATCTGGTTCTGGGCCAGGATGGCTTCCCATCTTTGATGGAAACATGTATTTTGAATTATACTCTCAAAGTCTTAAGGAAAATGTCAGGACATCTGTTCATGAATTTGAACCTCAAGAGAATGCAGGTCATGCAGCAATGACCCTGAGCACACAATTTGTTCTACTAAATAATGATTAAATTATAAAATTAATGTTTTGGAATGACCAATTAAAAGTCCTGATCTTAATCCATTAGAAATGTTGTGGAAGGACCTGAAGTGAACAATTCATGTGAAGAAACCCACCAACATCTCAGATTTGAATCCATCTTATACGGAGGAATAAGACAGAATAGAATAAAATCCTTCCAAGCTGATATACAGGACTCATCAACAGTTACCGGAAATGTTTAGGTGCAGTTATTTCTGCACAAGAGGTTCACACCAACTAGTAATATTTGATCATTTTCCTTAATAAATAAATGGCACAGTGTAATATTTTTGTCTCTAATATTTTTGTAATTGAGATATTTTATCTAGTTGGAGAAGTTGAAAATGTGATGGTGTTTTAGGTCAGAATTTAGGTCATATTTATGCAGAATATAGAAAATTCCAAAGCATTCACAGGTTACTTTCACGCACCACTGTATTTAGACTACACATCAATCTTCAGTATTATTGGTTTATGAAACATAAAACGTATGATGCAAAGCTAACTTTTTCCCGATGCCTAGAACCTCTTGCATACTCTGGCAAATGCATCCAACATCGACTCTTATTATATTGTAGTTGAAACTGTCTGATCTGTCCTTGCATTATTCATACAGGGCTTTGTGGTGTCAGTGTAAATGGTCTAATAACCTTTAATAGCATTGCCTCAACTTGTGACAAACAATACAATGCAGTGTTGACACGTTACCTGTTTTTTTTTCTTCTGTTCTCTGTTTTACCATTTCCAAATCCAAATCACTTCTACACAGCATTCGTTTGAGCACTTATTTTTTTGCAGAACTAACACTTGCTTAGGCATCAACAGCATACTCCACATTCTAGAGTGAATAAGAAGCCTTAAAATCAGTAATGCCAATTTTGAGGTTTGTTTGTTTTTGTCTTCTGTGAAACAGTGATTTCGGTTTATTGATGCATTTCTACTGTACTGGAGGTAAAAACTTAAAGCTTTCTTGCCAGATGCGGTCATGGGTCCAGGGTAAAATCATTCGTTTGACAAAGGACTTGGGATCAAAGACACAGAGCTAACTAGGGTGTGATAGGAAGCTGATCTCAGGAGGTGTCTAGAGCAATCAAGTCAAGCTGCATGGCCTTTTCCCTGAATTTAATTGGCTGCTGCACACTGAGCAGCTTTAGCACAACCAGAGCTTGAAGCTGCTACATACGGTGACAGGTTCAGACCTCACACTACTGATTTTCTCGAAGCAGTTATATGTGAGCAAACACACTGATGATGCACACATAAGCAAACCTACTTTTGCAATTGCTATTCAAATAAATATAAATTAATTTCTAACAAGCTTGAATTCCCAGACATGCAGACAAACCTTTGGAACAAATGAGCCTTTGGAATTGTTTTAAAACAGCAACAAATAATATTGACTTGTTCATGATGCTTTTCTCCATATTGTTTTCTACTCACTAGTCACTGTTTGTAATTTTATCTCCTTTATCTTGAAATTATGCAGCACATTTCTAAGTACAGTTAGAGTTGGACTAACGTAATCAATTCTTGTTAAAGAACTAAACAGACTCTACCTAGAATTTAACTTCAACTTCTTGCAATTGGATTGAATCTGGGTCAAATCACTTTTCCGGTGGCCCAAGACCGTACCTCGCAAGTTGTCTTGAAGTGGGTATTTTGGTACACGTCACAGTGGAATTGCTGCTTTCTCATCTAGTTAAGCAAACCACACAGAGGGGGTAAATGGACTACATCCTGCACATGTGAGTGCATCCTTAGGGAATTGAGATATGTCAGAATTAATGTGCTTGAAGTGCATTAGGGCTGGGCGATACACAGTGGTGCTTGAAAGTTTGTGAACCCTTTAGAATTTTCTATATTTCTGCATAAATATGACCTAAAACATCATCAGATTTTCATACAAGTCCTAAAAGTAGATAAAGAGAACCCAGTTAAACAAATAAGACAACAATACTATTCTTGATCATTTATTTATTGAGGAAAATTATCCAATGTTACATATTAATGAGTGGCAAAAGTATGTGAACCTCTAAGATTAGCAGTTAATTTGAAGGTGAAATTAGAATCAGGTGTTTTCAATCAATGGGATGACAATCAAATGTGAGGGGGCACCCTGTTTTATTTAAAGAAGAAGGATATGTCAAAGTCTGCTCTTCACAACACATGTTTGTGGAAGTGTATCATGGCACGAACAAAGGAGATTTCTGAGGACCTCAGAAAAAGAGTTGTTGATGCTCACTAGGCTGGAAAAGATTACAAAACCATCTCTAAAGAGTTTGGACTCCACCAATCTACAGTCAGACAGATTGTGTACAAATGGAGGAAATTCAAGACCATTGTTACCCTCCCCAGGAGTGGTCAACCAACAAAGATCACGCCAAGAGCAAGGCGTATAATAGTTGGCAAGGTCACAAAGGACTCCAGGGTGACTTCTAAGCAACTGAGGGATCTCTCACATTGGCTAATGTTAATTTTAATGAGTCCACCATCAGAAGAACATTGAACAACAATGGTGTGCATGGCAGGGTTGCAAGGAGAAAGCCACTGCTCTCCAAAAAGAACATTGCTGCTCATCTGCAGTTTGCTAAAGATCACGTGGACAAGCCAGAAGGCTATTGGAAGAATGTTTTGTGGACGGATGAGACCAAAATAGAAGTTTTTGGCTTAACAGTAAAGCATTATGTTTGGAGAAAAGAAAACACTGCATTCCAGCATAAGAACCTTGTCCCATCTGTGAAACATGGTGGTGGTAGTATCATGGTTTGGGCTTGTTTTGCTGCATCTGGGCCAGGATGGCTTGCCATCATTGATGGAACAATGAATTCTGAATTATATCAGAGAATTCTAAAGGAAAATGTCAGGACATCTCAACCTCAAGAGAAGGTGGGTCATGTAGCAAGACAACGACCCTAAGCACACAAGCCGTTCTAAACCAAAGAATGATTAAAGAGAAGAATAAAGTTTAATGCTTTGGAATGGTCAAGTCAAAATCCCTGAGCTGAATCCAATTGGAAATGTTGTGGAAGGAACCTGAAGTGAGCAGTTAATGTGAGGAAAACCCATCAACATCCCAGAGCCTGAAGCTGTTCTGTACGGAGGAATGGGCTAAAATTTTCTCCAAGCCGGTGTGGCAGGACTGATCAACAGTTAAAGTCAAGTCAAGTCAGATTTATTTATATAGCCGCTTTTACTTTTTTTTAACCAATGGAGCATTGTCTCAAAGCAACTTTACAAGTTTAGATTATCTCCCTAATAACTACGTCCAATCCCAAATTGAGCGAGCCTAGGGCGACAGTGGCTCAAGGAAAAAACTCCCTAGTTCTAGGAAGAAACCTTGGGGGGGACCAAGACTCAAAAAGGGACCCAACCTCCTTGGGCGGCGTAGATGATAAATCTAAGGGCGAACAAAAGTCATGGAGTCAAAGTTCGAATAGAATGTGAAGTATGCACATCGACATTAAGTGGCCCGGGTTATGATGATAAATCTAAGAGCGAAACTAAAGTCATGGAGTCATGCTCGAATAAAATGTGAATTATGCACAGTGGAGCTCCATCAGATGTACATCATGTGTGGGGCCGGAACTGCCGGAACACAGCTCGGAGAGAAAACAGAAAATGTAATTAGTTATTGATTAAGAGCACAGTGCGGATCTATTAACAATCACTGATTGCCGATGTCAATCCACTGATGCCAAGTGTAAGCATGAGACCCCCGGGCAGCATTAAGCTATAGCAGCATAGCTAAGAAGCTAGAAAGAGGAGAACTGGAAGGAAAACACAGCCAAGAGGGATCACATGAGGACATTGGCAACCCCACGAGCGGCAGAAGACAGCAACCCAACGTCTCTGATCACCATAAGACTCTTTTATGACTATGAACCCCCAGCTCTGCCCTTATTCTAAGGCAATGGTTGCATGAAGTCAAAGATCACGAGGACCCAAGCCTAGTTTCAGCCAGGGACCGCCCACCCCCACCCGACACTCCCGGCAAGCGGACAAGGCAGGGGGCAGGCCAGACATGACTTCAGACTCCGGCCTCAGCAAACTCCAAAAAACCATGCAACCTGGTCTAAATCTAGTCAAAAAGCCTGCGTAAATAAGTATGGTCTTTAGCCTAGACTTAAAACTTTGGAGGGTGTCTGATTCTCGAACGAAAGTGGGAAGTTTATTCCATAGTTGGGGGGCCATGTATGAGAAAGCCTTTCCCCCTGCTGTGGACTTTTTTAATTCTCTAGGAACTAAAAGAAGTCCTGCCCCCTGCGAACGAAGTAGACGAGTTTGATTGTAAAAACTCTAAGAGGTCACTCAGATAATGTGGGGGGCCAGGCCATGTAGAGCTTTTATAAGTTATAAGAAGTATTTTGTAATCAATGCGGAATTTGACTGGTAACCAGTGCCAGTGATGATAGAACAGGAGTGATATGATCAAATTTTTCTAGTTCGAGTTAGCACTCGGGCGCTGCATTCTGAACTAACTGAAGTTTATTTATAGATTTACTAGAGCATCCAGTAAGTAAGGCGTTACAGTAATCCAACCCTTGAGGTTATAAAACGCATGAACAAGTTTTCTCTGCATCATTAAAAGAGAGGATATTTCTAAAGTTTAGCGATATTAACGTAATTGGAAAGAAAGCAATTCGAGTGAATGCTGCTAATGTGGCGCATCAAAGGAGAGGAGATCTGAATTCAGTTGTGACCCCTAAGTTTTTTTACAGACGGGACTGGGCAATACTGGACAGCCATCTAGATTTAGGGATAGATGTAGCTAACCTGGTCTCTCACAGCCTTGGGGTCCCACTAATAGCACCTCAGTTTTATTCTGAGTTAAGTAAGAAAAATTAAATAACATCCAATCTTTTATTTCCTTTACACAGTCCTCAATTTTGTTGATTGTAAGGCTGTCATTAGGTTTGGCTGATATGTACAGCTGTGTATCATCTGCATAGCAGTGGAAACTAATGCCATGTTTACGAATAACTGAGCCTAGTGGCAGCATGTACAGAGAGAATAAAAGCGGGCCAAGCACTGACCTCTGAGGCATGCCATACTTCACTTTTGAGATCTTAGACCTTAGATTATTTATATGAACAAACTGGTACCGGTCGGTCAAGTAGGATTTAAACCAAGAAAGTGCTAATCCCTTAATACCTATAGTATTTTCTAGTCTGTTTAGTAAAACATCATGATCTATAGTGTCAAATGCTGCACTTAAATCTAACAGAACAAGAAAAGAAACACATCCCTTATCTGCGGACATTAACAAGTCATTTAGTACCCTAATCAATGCTGTTTCAGTACTATGATGGGGCCTGAAGCCAGACTGAAATGTTTCATAAATTTCATCCCTTTGGAGGTAACTGCAGAGCTGCTGATAGACGGCTTTTTCTAAGATTTTGGACAGAAACGGTAGATTTGAAATTGGTCTATAATTAGATATCACACAAATGTCAAGAGTGGCTTTTTTAATCAGTGGTTTGATAACGGCAGCTTTAAAGGATTTGGGCACATAACCAAAGGTAAAGGATGACTTTAAAATAACTAACAGTGGCTCTATAATACTAGGTATTACTTGTTTGAGTAAACGTGTAGGAATGGGATCTAATAAACATGTTGATGACTTAGACGAGCTGATCAGTGCGGATAGTTAAGTATTAGTAATTGGGGTAAAAGATTCTAATCTTGATTTACAGCTCATTAAACAGATGTCTTCACTAGTGCTGCATCTGGAAGGTGGCTGAATAGTTTGGTGATGTGATGAGCATTGAGTTTTATGCCTAATGTTCTCTATCTTATCATTAAAAAAAGTCATGAAAATCATTACTATTAAAATGACACAGAACGGGAGAATCACTTTCTGTGGGGATTTTTATTAATTTGCAGACTGTATTAAAAAGAAATATTGGATTATTCTTATTTTTCTCTATGATTGAAGAGAAGTATGCAGCTTTAGCTTTAGTGAGGGCATGCTTATACTCTGTCATGCTGTCCCTCCAACCAAGCTTAAACACCTCCAATTTACTATGTCTCCACTTGTGCTCTAAATGCCATGTTCTTTGCTTTAAGGTAGGGGTGTGGTCATTATACCATGGTGCTAGCCTTTTTTCCCTAATACGTTTGACCCTAGCAGGGGCAGTCATGTCCAGGGTTGAGCGAAGCACACATTCTAATTGCTCATTTACACAAGATGATTTATCTCCATAGGTGTATTAAATTTTAAGTCTGGTAGGTTTTTAATAAACGCAGCTGGAGTAGCAGATGTGATAGTGTGCTTAGTGTGATAACGAGGCAGAAGGATTTTATTTATTAGAGATAGCTCAAATACTAAAAGATAGTGATCTGAAATCGAATCACTTTGGGGGAAAACATCAAGGTTATCTATTTTGATATCAAATGTTAATATTAGATCTAAAGTATGATTACAGCGGTGGGTTGGTCCCATCACATTCTGAGTGATACCCATGGATTCTAAGATGGACTCGAAAGCAATTATAAGTGGATCCTGCTCATTGTCAAAGTGAATATTGAAATCACCTACAATTAAAGCCTTATCTGTTGACAGTAGTAAGCAGGAAAGAAAGTTAGCAAATTCCTGAAGAAATTCTGAATAGGGACCAGGAGGGAGGTAAATAGTGATAAGCTGAAAAGAGTGTGGTTTTGACTTCCATAACGATGGATCAGTCACATTAAGAATCAGTATTTTTGCAAAAGAATTATAGCCTTGTAATGGGATTAGCTGTAACACCTAAGTCTTTGTCAAAAATTGGTGGCTATGCCTCCCCCCCCGACCCATTAGGACGAGGGCAACTAGCATTGACTGTATCCAGGAGGTGAGGCTTCATTTAAGGCTAAATATTCATCAGGTCTAATCCAAGTCTCAGTGAGACACAGAGCGTGTAAGCGTTTTATATCAGTGATCATTTCATTTTACAATCCACTGCTTTGTTTGTAAGTGATCTAATGTTAAGTAATCCCTAGCTTTAGTCTAATGTTGTTATTTCTTTTTGCAGCTATCTGTGTTTTTTATACTAATGAGGTTATTAAAACAGACCTTTTTGAGAGCGTTTTACGTTTAGGGCAGATGCGGGTAAACAGACACAGTTTCAATAATGTGGGGTTTCTGGGTGACGGTGCATGGCTACCAGCAGACAGTTGGTTAAGCCGGTCTGTCTGCTGCCTGACCCCTGCTCTGGTAAGTCAGCCCCTAACCAACAATCGGGCCATAAGACTATGGGCAATGTTTTGCAAGGAGATGAGAGCAGCACCCCTCCCGAGTGGGATGGACCACCGTCCCATCCTAAAAGGCCAGGCTTACCCTCAAAGGCTGTCCAGTTTGTCTATAAAGCCCACGTGTTTTCAGAGCCACCACTTGGACAGCCAGCAGTTTCCAGTGACCATAACCTGCTGTAGGGCCCCTTGGTCACCTCGCCGCATTGGGATGGGGCCCAGAGCACACTACAGCATCAGACATCGCCTTCGCCACGCTAAACCACCTCTACAAAATTAGCCTAGTTAACTTTCTGACTGACGAAGGCGTATATCATTAGCCCCTACATGAAATAAACTATCCTAGAGAATCTGCGGGCTCTCGAGTTTCACACTAAGACTCTCGTTACAATGTCCCGGCACTCTGGCTCCGGGGATACAGAGAACTCTAGCTGCTGGTGTCCCTAAAAGGGGTAGCAAGTTTCACGTGTCGTAAAATAGAGTCCCACCTATGACCAGAGCTCTTTCAAACAGGCTGCTGAGTGGGTGTTTCAACTGAGGAGGGCAAACCTGTTGGACACGTGAACAGGTAAAAGAGTGGTGCTCTCGTGGACTAGCCTTACGACTACGTCCGCCGAACCGTCACCCACTTGCCCTGCTGCGAGGACTCTGCCGGGCTCTAAACTTCGCCTTTCGCATCCAGATCTGCTAAGCTAGGAGCTGAGCTAGCCTTCTCTAATGTCCTGGATGCGCGCCTCTAAAAAACTACAATCTTCTCCGTCAGACTGGCTACAAGCCTACACACCTACTCACAAGTAAAAATTACACTTTTTTTTTTTTTTTTTTTTTTTATTTTTTTTTTTTTTTTTTTTTTTTCCACTATGACGGAGGAAGAATAGCTAACATGCCACACTCGGCAACAGGCAACAAGCACAGCAGAAGCCATGTTTAATAACAATTAATGAAATTAAAAGGTACTTAGCTTCGGGTGGTGTTGTGGGGTGCCGAGTGAAGATCTGGTTCAGCTGCAAGCCGATGGTCCAATGCAATGCTCGATTAAAGTGTTTAATTACAAGTTAAGTCACACAAAAACGTCACTAAAAAACTAAGTCTCAGAAAGAAAGTGGGAAAAGACTGTAAAAAAGTTATATAAAAACACACACTACTGCGACGAAGACGCAACTCTGGTTATTAGCTAATGGCTAACTACTGCGAACACAAGCCGGTATGCCTGTAAAGTTACTAAATAACGATTAGCGGCAAAAAAATATATATATATATAATCCGCCGGTACGAGAATAAAATGATTAAGATGTTGTAAAAACCTACTATATATACGATTATATATGATACAGATGCCGGAATTAAAAAATATCAAAGGAAAATATCTGCTAGCAGCTACGACACGGCGTCCTGTGTGCAACCGCGGATCAGTCTGGGTTGCCAGATCCTCGCAATCCTCGCGTCAGTTCTCTCAGCGTTCTCTCAGCGTTCTCTCAGCGTTCTCTCAGTTACAGTTGCAGTTATTGCTGCACACCAGATACTGAAAGCAAAGGTTCACATACTTTTGCCACTCACTAATATGTAATATTGGATCATTTTCCTCAATAAATAAATTGCCAAGTATAATATTTTTGTCTCATTTGTTTAACTGGGTTCTCTTTATCTACTTTTAGGACTTGCAGCAGAGTATCATACTGCATATTGCTTGCCCAGGGAAAAATTCAAAATTCAGGGTATAGTTTTTGCTGAATGTGTATTTATGTTTATTATCAGATTCCCATCTCAAAGTTGAAATATTGTAATTTAGGCTATCGTAAAATGGGGAGTACCTGTATTTAGCTTATCTAGCACCTGCTCTCAGTTAAGTTAGCCATAGTCCACATTTTTATCAACACTGATTTTATTTACATACAGTTTAGCTTTTAGTTGCTTGAAAGTCTTTTGTATTCACTTTCTAGAAATATAAATTATTTTTCAGAGATGTGGATGATTACACATCGTGACACATTATTAAAAATACCAAGCTTAGCTTAGCAGAGTTGTTAGCACTTTACTCTTGCTGTTGATTAAAACACATTGCACAAACATAGTGCAAGTGTCACATCCCCAATCTTGCAGTTAGCGCACACACAAATCTCATTTACATACTGCTTTGCTCTACATCTCTGTACATGTTGTCATTTGCACATTTATTCCTAGTACATCATCCACAAACGTTCAGTCCATTCAGCTGCAAACCAATTATGTGGCAGCTTACTAAATCAGGGCCTCTGGTTCCTTCTTCGTGAGTAGAAGTCCAATAAATTCATATACATTAGCATTTCGTTTGCTCTGTTGTTTATTAGCATTGGCAGATATGTGTGAACAGCTCACGCTCATGCAGTCAGTTCCCGAATTGGCACCTTTGGTATGCCACTAAGAAGGCCAAAAAATATGCCTTTGGGTGTAATTAGCTTAACTTCACACAGAGAAAATGTGAAGTTTCTAGCCTTTATTTGCAATAAAATCATTGTATGAAAAAAATTCTTATACTGCTTACACTGTTTCACAAAACAAGTGTGAAAATGATCAGTTCCCACAACATATATATATGAACAAAATGCAATCGAAGCGTGTTCTCATTTATTAGTTTTTCATTTTACTTCACGAGTGTTTAGGAACTCTTGAGCTATCATCTTTCAATACTGTTTCACTCAGGAATAAATACAAGGTCACAGAAGACAAATTCCCTTAGTCATTCATGAACACAGGGAAGATTAGAAAATACAAAACTGAAACAAATTAATGAAGAAATCAAGTATAGGCTGATGTACTGCATTGCAACACACTTGAAAATGCTTTATCAACTGCTCACGCAATAGTTAAGACATTTAAAACAACCTAAGCTGTAATAAAGCTGCTTGGAGAAGGACACAAAGTTAGCAAAGGATTGCAATAGTAAGAGTTATGCTTTCAAAGAATGCACAAACGAAATACAGGAGAGACTATAATCGTTGCCCACCAATGGGTGTGCTGAAGGGTTTTTATTTACTTAGAATACATTTACTTCAGTTAAATGTTAGACGTTTTCATATTTTGCTGTAAAATTTGCAGTACAGATTGCGGATGGGTCAGAGGCGGAGAGGCTCATTTTGGGGTTACTGGAGGTCCTGGGAGCGGTCAACTCTGTGGTGGTCCAGGATCTTGCAGTCACTGGATCGTGGGTTGTCTCACCACCAGCGTCCCCAGAGTTTGACGTAGTGACACCCCCAGAGTCTGACGTTGTGACTCCCCCAGAGTCTGACGTGGCGACGCCCGTCCCAGAGTCAGACACAGCAATTTCTTTTCCAGAGTCAGTCACGGCAACTACCTTTCCAGAGTCAGTCAAGTTGGCGCCCGCTCTCAAGACCGTCACGGTGTTCGTGTTCCTTGGCAACACTGTCCTTAAGGCACCGTTTGGTGACACCACCCGTAAGGCACCCCATGGCAAAGACCACCCACAAGGCGCCCCTCGACGCCGCCTCTGCATGGCGACCTTGACCGTCAGCAGCCCGACTGCAATCTCGATCGGCAGCAGCACGAGGGTGGCACCGACGGAGACGCGCCTTTTGGGGGGGGGGGGGGTTGTTTCCTGTCACAATCACTCTGCTTTAACCCCCTCTCTCACTTGACTTCCTTATTTTGCAACAGCAAGTGGGGCTGTTGCCACCTGCTGTCCTTTTCTATAAATACCCCTCTCCCTGTTCACCTCTTTATCTGGCTTTTTTCACTTCCCCGGCGATTCATGATTTCTGTCTGTACTATCGGTCTAAGTGTCTTTTAGTGTAGACCATTCCGTCTGTTTAGTGTATCCTTGTCTCTGTTTCCTAGTATTGTTGTATGTCCCGTTCTGTTCTTGTAATATGTTCATTCTTGCATCTTTGTTTAGCTACTTTGTTTGTTTTAGCTGTTTGCCTGTTAGCGTATTGTTTTCAGTTATGTTTGTGTTAGTGTTAGCATCTATTGCTAACTTCTGTTGTGTATAGCACTCTGCCTTTCTGTTTGTCTTGTTTTACCTTGAGCACTGTAAATAAACCTTCTCACTTGCACGTACGTCCGCCTCCATCTCCCTCCCTGTTATCACCGTAACAAGACTCAGCTAGCGGGAGAAGTTTATAAGTAGTGATGCAAATAAGAGTCAACTCTTGGCTCCCAAACGGCTCTTAATTATATAATGTTAATATTTTATATAATTCAGCCTTTTATAATTCATTGTTTTGACGTATGATTAGTGTGCACATATACCACTAGTTAATGTGGTAAAAAAGTATCAAAATTGAGTGTTAAAACATTTCGAAAAAAAACCAAAAATAAAACAAGATGTGCTCCTGGATTTTTTGTGTGCTCCTCTTAATTTCAAATCAGGCAACATTATTTGCAAAACGTATTTTGTAATCATTATTGTCAGCAGAGAAGCATGAAGGGAGAAAGATGTATATTATATAATCTCTTTACCTCAACCCTTGCTGTCTGAGGACAGCAAGAAAAGAGGATTATGACTAGTCAGTCCACAGGCATGTAAGTCATCTCTTTAAAGTTTTACACTATGACTCACATAATGTCCTGAACAGAGCACTGTGTCTCTGAAGTGGATTTTTGTTTTTCTATACCTTTTGTGATTATTGTGAAAACTCAGCACTGTGAAAATATGAGCAACTGGGGATCTTTGAGTCCATAGTCACCTACAAAATAAGACCTTTGGTGCATACTGTTTGTGAGTATATGATTTATAAACAGAATGCCTGTAATAGGAGAGTGCAGCAGACAGTGTTAGTGCTACACATCTCCAGAGACTCAGGTGAGAGCCTCGTTTCTGGTTAATATGCCGGTGGAGTATGACATGTTCTCCCTGCGAATGAAATGGTTTTTTCACCTACTCTGGTTTTCTCTGTAAGCACAAAAAAGGTGTGTATGATGCCTTGTGATTGACTGGCATTCTATCCAGGTTGTATGACCATTTTTTGTCTAGAATAGCCTCTGGACCCACAGTAACTGTCACCTGGAAGAAGAGGCTACTAAAGTTGAATGAATGGTGACACACTATAAAATGGCCGTGTCTCAACGAAATAATGATGGATTTTCACAGTAAGTGAGATGAAAAATTTGTACACAAGTTACAGGAAAAAGGCAATTATTGCGTTCAACAAGACAAGTACTTGTGGGATTAAACTGTGACCTATTGAAGCCAATTCATTACCTTCATAAACATTGCCTTACACTTTATACAAATGTAAACAAAGGAAAAATTATGGAAAGAGTGGTTTATAAACAGACCAAAAAGTACACACGTTTATTAGTTCATTTTCATGTGAGGCAGAACTCAAGGCAATTCTCAGCAGTTGAGGACTCTAGATAGTAAGGGTGTAACAATAAACTCTACTCATGATCCAATTCGATTTTAATACGATTATTGATTTTACATTTGATAAAAGACATTTCTTTCTATTTCATGAATACATTAAAAAAACTTTATTCCCTTGAAATTAAAAGAAATGACTAGAAACAGAGGTTTAAATTGTAAACATGCTCTACTGTAGCTTCACTGTATCCTAAATTACTGAGTGAAAACATTCCTTTTTATTTCTGAAGAATAACAACTGAAAATAATGGAACTTTTCTTGTAAACATTTATACAAATATAATCTTCAGAATCCTGTAATTAAAAGAAATTAGAAGGAGTTTTATATAATGCTACAGCAACAAAAGGTGCTATTGTAACAGTTTCACCATATGTACATAACTACATGCTATCTTAAAGTAAACAAACAAGCTCACAGGCAGCTTGACGAATGATTGCACCCTCTGGTGTTCAAAAATGCAATTGCATTAGATGGTATAAAAAACAGAATGCACCATCCATTTCCACAATGCAAATTGTCATATTTTTGCATCGTGGTGCATTGTGTTACGATATTATTACAGCCAAGTGCTGGTTCTCCAAGTTCTAGGACTTAATCTCACAATAATTCAGCAAAAATAGAACTGTTGATCTGCTAAGTTGATCTTTCTATGATGGCATAGGAGATTAAAGGGAAGGGATTGCAAGTAGGCCGACAAGTGTTGCATGTGTCTTCCTCTGTCTTTTGTTGTTTATATCTTGAAAGCAGATGATACGATTACCCTTTCCCAATTCATGCTGTCCTTTCTGTGTGCCATTTTCAAAATCCATGCTTCAGACCTGACGGGCCCATTGTGATTTGTTGGATTAAATTTCTGTTGGATGACGCAAATCAGATCAGGAACTAATGTCATCATCATTTTGTGTGTTCTTGTGATTTCACCTTTTCACATTGCTCCATTTCCATTCATATGCTTGGTGGGTCAATAAATTAGGCCTGGTACAGCGGTAGATATGACAAACATTGTTTGCATTAGACCTCTGCAGCTTGTAACTGGAGTGGACAGCACATTTGCAAGTTCAAACAGTGAATCAGACACATTTTATGAATTGGAGATTCAAGTTGTCTGTTCTTTGAATGCTGATGTCCACAATTTCTATATTAACTACTCACTTAATAAATCCTGAGCATGGCCTCCTGGTTGTGTTGGTGGTTCAAGTATAATCCAATGTATGAATCATTTTAAAAAATAAATACAAGTCCATAATAATACAGCTGAACTTTTCATAATGCATGTCCACGTCAAAAAATGTGTTAGGAAAGTAAAGTCCTGCTCTTTGTGTTGCTTGTTGTGTTTATAGTTCTCCGGGTTCTCCTAGTGGTTAAGGTACTGGACTATGGACCAGAAGGTCCAGGGTTCAAATTCCACCCTTACACAAATCTCAAGCTGCCACTGTTGGGTCCTTGAGCAAGACCCTTAACCCACAATTGCTTGGATTGTAAGACTGTATCAATTGTAAGTCGCTCTGGATAAGGGCGTCTGCTAAATTCCATAAATTATTAACATTTTTATTATTATCTAATAACCAGTTAGATTCTCACTGAAGGAAAGGTTAGATTACTGATCTGCTGCAACACGACATCACAGTACATTTCCAGAAAATCACAAACAAGTTTACTCAAACTTGTCAAACTTCGCTAATACCCTTACCTGCATGTGGGCTGTGAATAAGCCATGGTCTTCCTTTTAGACCACAAAGAAGATCAGAGTTTCTGTAAAACTCAGTTAGATGAGTATGTGGGTGATATTTTGAGCAGGCTAATGTCGACTATCTCCTCTGAGCATATGCCCTTCAGCCCAAACATCTGCTCTGCTGCCGACTAATAAAGAAATGATTTTACTGTTGTCAGCAATTCAGCCTTACTATTGTAGTTTCATGTGGAGGCTCAAGGCTGTACACATTCTTAAAAGAACACAATCCAAGCACCCTGATCCTGTTTTATCTTGTACACTAAACATTATGCGTAGTAAAAAAAAAAAAAAAAAAAAGTATTTAAGACGAGAGTTTTATCAAATAAAACCTAACTGTTATGGAGGGGAAAAATCATGCCTGTTTTTGTTATGTATATACACTCTCTTGTAAGGATTAAGACATTCGTCACGTCTTTTCTACATGACTGAGAATGCTGTTGATAGCAGAGGACATGGCAGGATAGAAATAGATTTCGGTGGGGGAAGAAGACAGAGGGCTGGTGACTGGGTGATTTGGTGTCCAACTATAGGACTCCTTTATCTGCACATATTTTACGCTGGGATTCAGACAGTTTAGGTCTATGTGTGAATTGACTCGTTCAGCAGGAGGCCACATTTTTTCAGGGATTGAATAGGATGTGCTGTCTTCATTTTTTGTCCCATGTAAGGCTCGGCTAAATAACTCATAGTTCATCTCGTGCAGCAGCTAGAGGTGTAAATCAGCCCAGCCAGCATTAACTACAATGAGAACAAGATTAAATGGCTTTGGCAACCTGTGTGTCATACATTTTTAAAGAGCTGCTTCTTGGCATGTCCTGATTTAACCAAGTCATCTTCACTTACTTGGACTTGTGCAGTCCACTAGTGCTTTTTAGGGGTGTTTATGCTTACGGCCTTAAGGGCAGATAGTGAGTCAGCAAAGAGAACTAGTCCAAAATAAGCAGCACATGCTTTTATTGTGTAACTATTACAAAATTGATGTAAAAATGTATGAATAATAGGATAAAAATAGTTTACATATATTTTATATGAATATTTAAATTAAATATTTTACTTAGAAACAGAGAACTCGGGAAAAGAAACAAAGGTCCTCTAAATCTGAATATCATAGGCAGTAACTCATTGACCTGATTTTACAAATGCAAGAAACACTGCAGTGTTAAATGTGTTTCTTAGTACAGTGGTACCTCGGTTCTCGTCGTTAAGTCGTTCCAGAAGGCTTGTTGAGAACTGAAAATGACGAGGACCAAGCAATTTTTCCCATAAGAAATAATGTAAATTGAATTAATCTGTTCCAGACCCCCAGAAAATCCACACTGTATAAGGCATTATATGCATTAATGGAGCATTATGTTGTACAGGTGCTCCCTGATAAACAGTGGGGATATGTTCAGACAAATCCATCATGAGTTAAATGTATTATGACCTGAGGACTTGTGTTTGGTAGAGTGGTCTATACTGTATAACAGCAGAATCTGATAAGTAATGATAAGTAAGTCAATGTTTAAAACACTTACATTAACCTACAGTTGGCCATAATCATCAACAAAAAGTGTTACAATAAATATTTTATAATAAGGTGTTGAAAAATCGCATGTAATTTAGTGAGTAATGGATTGAAACGGCAGTCTGTGTTCTTGTGCATTCAGTTCCTGATGTGCTTTCGGTTGGCTCTTATAAACCTTTTTAGGACCCATGTAGACTTATTTGCACTAAGAATACTGAACTGTAGATGTAAAAATAAAGTAAAACACGATAAGAAATAGAGGAGATCACTCAGCAACTGCTGTTGTGAATCTGAACCACTGAACCACTGTGTATTGAATTGTGAATCTTGAATCGAGTTTCAATTTAAATAAGTCGCCAATGACGAGAACAGAGACAAATTTTTCTAGTCAAAATGTGTCGAGAACCGACTTCTTATATATATATATATACACATATATATATATATATATATATACACATACACACACAATCAACATACACTGACACACCAGCTTTGCTGAGAACGCTCCCAACATCTGTGGGGGTCCTGACCATTAGACAGCAGAGTAAAGGAGACGAACAAAGAATGTAGAGAAAAAAATGAACTACAGTCTGTAATTGTAGAAGCAAGGAGGTGGACAGAATGTTATGCCTCATATATGCCATGTATATATGTATATAATGTATTTCTTTTCTGTCTTAGATACTGCTCTTTTAGGCAGTACATATAAGCAAATAATTTCATATATGTGGTGTGCATGCTAAGTGAACATTACACCTTTTGATATGGCTGTTCATGCTTGGAAGAAGATAAATTACGTAAGACATAAACTATGGGTAACTACTAATGACATTGTCAAACCCTATTATCCACACAGTACATCGTTTCGGATAATGAATGTTTGGTTAACAGCATATTCCTATATGCATTATTTCCTATGGAAAATCACAATCCGGTTCCTGTGTGTCTCCTGTATAAACCCCACCTGCTTTCAATGATGTCAGCATTAATTCTGTCAGAGTAATCCTTCTGCCTGCTTATTATCTGCAAAGTGAGCGGAACTTTGCTTCTCTAATGAGCAGGGTCTGTCATCTGTCATCACTTGTACCACAAGCATTTATCATAAACACTACTGCATAAATAACCACTGAATAAAACATAAGTGAAGGGTGTGGACAGAGGTAAGAAGCCATTCAGAATGCCATTTATTTGCTCTGATGCCGTAGGTTTCAGATGGTTATTAGTTTGTATAGCGGGATAAAGTATTAAAATACCCCATACATTATAGCGGAAATTTGGATAGCAGGGTTCATCTGTGCATAACACACAAATTTTGTTGCAGTTTCCTTACTCCAGACCTCTATCCATACCATCTGACATATGCAAATAGTAGATTAATCAAGTAAATACAAGTATATTTAAATAACCATGCCTATCCCTACTTGTATGGTCAGTAGAGCTAACTATCCCAGCACTGGGCTGCAGAATCACACCAGGCTAGATGCTGTTTGGTACCTAGCTGCAACAATAAAGACATTAATCATCCCATGGGAGGCAAAAACTGCTGTTTAACCAAGGAATAAGTAAAGTGAAAATGTATAAAGAAATAAGCTTTGTGCAACCAACAGAATCACATAAATATAGATGAGACACATCTTGATACTGTACATCCAGGGCCAAACCAAACTGACAACACAGGAAGCAAGGCAGAAAACAACCATAGTCAGGGTGCCAATCCATCCCAACGCACATAAACACACACACACACACACACACACATACACACAGGGAGACCATTCAAATCCTACATAGGCAGAGGCAGGACAACGACGCGAACCTTGGTCTCAGGAGCTGCGAGTTGACAGTGCTAATCATTAATTAATAAATTCATAATATTTTAAGTGCTGTCATATACAGTGGAGCTTGAAGTTTCTGCATAATTATGACCTAAAACATAATCAGATTTTCACACAAATCCTAAAAGTATATAAAGAGAACTCAGTTAAACAAATGAATCAATGATGGCAAGCCGTCCTGGCCCAGATACAGCAGAACATCCCCAAACCATGATACTACCACCACCATGTTTCACAGATGGGATAAGGTTATTTTGCTGGAATGCAGTGTTTGCATTTCTCCAATTAAAATGCTTTTATTTTAAACCAGAAAGTTCTATTTTGGTCTCATCTGTCCACAAAACATTCTTCCAATAGCCTTCTGGCTTGTCCAAATGATCTTTAGAAAACTGCAGATGAGCAGCAATGTTCTTTTTGGAGAGCAGTGACTTTCTCCTTGCAACCCTGCCATGCACACCATTGTTGTTCAGTGTTCTTCTGATGGTGGACTCATAAACATTAACATTTGCCAATGTGAGAGAGGTCTTCAGTTGCTTAGAAGTTACCCTGGGGTCCTCTGTGACCTTACCAACTATTAGACGCCTTGCTCTTGGAGTGATCTTTGTTGGTTGACCTCTTCTGGGGAGGGTAACAATGGTCTTGAATTTTCTCCATTTGTACACAATCTGTCTGACTGTGGATTGGTGGAGTCCAAACTCTTTAGAGATGGTTTTGTAACCTTTTCCAGCCTGATGAGCATCAACAACTCTTTTTCTGAGCTCTTCGGAAATCTCCTTTGTTTGTTCCATGATACACTTCCACAAACATGTGTTGTGAAGAGCAGACTTTGATAGATCCCTGTTCTTTGAAAACACCTGACTCTAATTTCATTTTCATATTTACTTCACATACTTTTGCCACTCACTAATATGTAATATTTGATAATTTTCCTCAATACATAAATTACCAAGTATACCATTTTTGTCTCGTTTGTTTAACTGGTTTGTCTTTGTCCACTTTAGGACTTGTGTGAAAATCTGATGATGTTTTAGGTCATATTTATGCAGAAATACAGGACATTCTAAAGAGTTCACAAAGCACCACTGTAGGTTCTGCATGTTTTGCAGTCAAATAAAATTCTAACATTTGTGGAATTGAACAAAAATGAGTAAAACCTCCATTAAAATATTGAATCATCTATAATCTGTATCAGGAATGATTGTGTAATCATGTACCGGTGCTTCAACCACTCCCATTTCCTGAACAATATCGTTCTACATCCTCGTTATGACACAAGTTCTCCCAGCTTCAAAACATTATGAAATGCCAAAAAAACAAAAAAAGCATTTATGTGGAATTTATGCACCCGGTTGAGAAAAGTGGACAAAGACAGCTTTTAACAAACATTTAACTCAAGATGTCAGTACCAAGTCAGGATTCTGTGAGCAATCGATTAATTAATATAACTATTTTCCTTGTTTGTAATTTCATTAACATTACCATCACCACCACCACCACCACCACCAACAACAACAACAACAACAACATCACTGTGTGTTGTAATGTTGTAGTGCCTTCATATACACTTTAACTTCAAAAATATGAGTAAAGTATTAAAATTTTGTTGGTGTTTTTCGAATTGCCAGCCTTCGTGTGTTGGAATGTTCGACCATTCTACAAGTCTATCAATTTAATGATTTTTAAATCTGGTGATTGTCAGTGGAGTAGTCTAGTAAAAGATGTTGGTATAGTGTGCCTAGCTGCCACCACCCACAAGTCAACCACCCCATACCCCATGTTAGGAGATATTTCCTGCATCAGCCTATTGGCCCCCAATAGCAGTTTACAATGGCAGAACTGTTGTTTATCATGGAAGCATCCCTATAAGTAATGCATAAATGACTAACATTTGTAAAAACATCAACAAAATTATTATTATTATTCTTTCACTTTTTTATGCGCTTACTTCTGGACAGGGTCGCAGGAAAGCTGGTGCCTAACCGGCGGCATAGGGTGCAACCCTAGACAGTGCACCAGTCCATTGTAAGGCATGCACACTCATACACACACTCGGGCTAATTTAGTGTTATCAATTAACCTAATGCATGCTTGTGGACTGTGGGAGAAAACCGCAGTACCTGGAGCAAACCCATGCAGACGTGGGGAGGACATGAAAACTCCACAGAGAAAGGACCCAAATTGCTCCACCTGAGATTGAGCCCAGGACCTTCTCTCTGTGAAGCGATGGTGCTACCCACTACATACAAGTGTAAAAACCAATACATATCATTGTACAATTTTAGTGGATATACTCAAATCCCTGTATGATGCACTATATTTTACAAGTTAGATTTACAGTTTTGTTTGTATTGCTGAACATTCTGGCTTTGTGAAGCACGCCTCAGAAAAACAAAATAAATCAAAGTCTTTTGATTAATGGCATATTTTGCAGAACAAGTAGAGGAGTAGAGGAAAACTAATGGAAGCACTCAATGTTGAGGAAGTAAATTATTGTTTCATGAACAAACAAACAAATAAACAAAAAAACATAATTAGTACTTTGTTGCTCCTCCTAGGGCTTGAATTCTTTGAGGCTTGGACTACACTAATGAAAAACAATATTCTGGTGCTTTCTGGTGCTTGGTAGAATTGCAGTTGACAAATTGGCTTTGCGGGATGAAGCCTTGCCATGAACCTAATAATTTTACCCATAAATTCTTTTTATGTTCTTTTCTTAATTGAGATCTGGACTATTTGCTGGCCATTTCACTGAGTTGATATAGCTGTTTTGAAAGATTTTAACACTCTTTGCTCTATGGCAAGATGCATTATCATTCTGAAAAATCACTTGATCATCTTCAAGCCTATTTTCTATCAGTTGAATGAGAAAAGTGTCAAACAAATCCTGTGTACATCTGTGCATTGACTGGTGAGGTAATGATTGCAATCTCCCTTTACTTTTATAGTTTTATTTTCTCCCCAAATCCAATTTTGTTGTTTTACCATTTTCATTTTATTATAGATTTTTTTCACCATTCTCATTTTTAGGTTTTTAACAGTGTTTTATTTAAGAAAATAACTACATTTAAACAAACAATAGCAAAATGGCACCTTTGTATTTAATGAAATTGCTGATATTCCATTTAGCAACATCAAAAATGATATATATTAAAGTTGTTAAAATAAATAAGGAAAGGTTCAGGGTGCATATTTTATAACTATAAATAAAAGTGCAATTTGTAACATAAATAATTTGATTTCAAATAACCTAAGGTCCTTTTAGTAATGCCCTTAAATCATTAGAATACTGATGTGCCCTGAATGTTGCAGTTAAGACTAGAGATGCACTATTGCAATTTTTCATTCAATCAAACATTTTCTTTCAGTCTACGAATTATAAATGACAGCATTTTGGATGAACTTTTCTTCTAACGGAAAATTCATTTCTAAAGAAATATATTGGGGGCTGCTGGCTTGTGCCTGGCTCTGTGCTCTTGCTAGCTTTAGCTTTAACCGCTTAACTTTTGTTAGCTTTGTCAAATTCCATATACTGTATACAGAGTGTCTTATGTCTTATTAACGTTGTTATTCCGAACATGTTCTGAGATGTTCCACCACCGCATACTTTCACCATGCACAGCAAACAACAGTGACTGTGAAGCAGTAGCCTACTTCCATACTGAAGACATGGCTGTGCCATTAGTATCCCTACTCCCTCTTATTACACTATATAGGCAAAGGGAGAGACTGTTAAGTAGCACTAAAAACACAAAATCTAACACTTTCTCATCATCTACATGTGTCAGCAGCGGTCTCATAAACAAACCTGTGAGTGGCTGAGCCATGTTTAAAGCTCTGTACATGAACTAAATTGTGAAAGTTAGTAAAAGCACTGTGCTGTTCATGTATTGCTGTGTTTGTGCCGCTCTGACCAGCACAGAATTGGTTATATGAGACTGATCGGTCAATCACCAGTTATGGCTGATCATGCTCACTTTTAGATTTTTTAGTATTCTCCACATCGCGGAAATTGTACTTTTATCCAATCATCCACACTCCATGATTGCTTCTCTTTAGCCCACTTGTTTTCTTTCTTGTTTAGGTGTTAGTGCTAGTTTTTGTTTGGCTTTTCTATATGTAAATCACATTTCATTCAGCCAGTTTTTCATGGTTCTGTCAGAAACATTGAGTCTGATTTGTTTTTTATTTGTTTTGTTGAATATTTTCTATTTTCAAAGCATATTCTCTTTTGTCAAATAACCTAATCCAGATACATGTTGTTTCAAGACTTTGCACATTGGAATATTGTTCGTGAACATCAGCACTGCTATTTCAGCTTTGTGACGTTAACAACATCAGATTTTGTTGAGACTGGGTCATAGAGGTGCTCATTCAGTTCTGTTTAATTTTGTGGCTGCAGTTAGTAATACTCAAGAAAAACAGACTTTGACTTTTGTTTCTCTTTGCTGATGCTGTTTCTTCATATTTCATGTATGCTGCAGTAATTATAGAGGTGGTTCCCTATGAAGCAGAAAATAATGTATGTAATTATAGGCAACTTATCTCAAATATCAATGTGCTAATTATGAGAAGTCCTTTGTAGCCAATATATGTGGTTAATTGGCACTCAGCCTAATAGAACTCACTTGTTCAGCTGTGTTTGTAATTCTGATTTAGTCAAATCAAAGTCAAGCTCCTTTTTCATGTGTGGTTGTTATTGTTGTGGCCACCCTGCTATTGAAAATTTATAGGATTGTTGATTATGAATTATCTCACTAAAACACTGTCTATGAGATCTGTAATGATGGACATGTTATGATGGTATATACACTGATCAGGCATAACATTATGAGTACCTCTTTGTTTCATTTACATTTATGTCATTTAGCAGACGCCTTATAATTGATACAATCTTACAATCCAAGCAATTGTGGGTTAAGGGTCTTGCTCAAGGACCCAACAGTGGCAGCTTGGCAGAGTTGGGATATGAACCCTGGACCTTTTGGTCCATAGTCCAGTACCTTAAACGCTAGGCCACCACAGTCCCTACACCAGTTTCTACACTCATTGTCCATTTTATCAGTTATACTTACCATATGGTCAGGATCTCCATAGGACCAGCACAGACCAGGCACTATTTGAGTGGTGGATCATTCTCAGCACTGCAGAGACACTGACGAGATGGTGGTGTGTTAGTGTATGTTGTGCTGGTATGAATGGAACAGACACAGCAGTGCTGCTGGAGTTTTAAACACTATGTACACTCACTGTTCACTCTATTGGACACAGCTACCATATTGCTCCACCTTGTAGATGTAAAATCAGAGTCAGTAGCTCATCTGTTGCTGCACAGTTTGTGTTAGTCATCCTCTAATCCTTCATCACTGCTCACAAAACGCTGCCTACAGGATGCTGGTGGCTGGACATTTTTGGTAGGTGGACAGTTTTTAGTCCAGCAGTGACACTGAGGTGTTTAAAACCTCCAGCAGCACTGCTGTGTCTGAACCATTCATACCAGCACAACACACACTAACAGACCACCACCACGTCAGTGTCACTGCAGTGCTGAGAATAATCCACCACCCAAATAGTACCTGATCTGTGGGGGTCCTGTGGGAGTCCTGACCATTAGAGAACAGAGTAAAGAAGATGAACAAAGTATGTAGAGACACAGATGGACTACATTCTGTAATTGTAGAACTACACAGTGCTTCTTTATGGGAACTGATCAAATGGACTGTGAGTGCAGGAACAAGATGTACCTAATAAAGTGACTGGTGACTTTATATGGATACACATATATAAGACAGAGAAAGCCAAGCATTCGGGAACATACCAAGATGTTCTTCAGAATACCGTGAAACATTGCGTTATAATAGAGAAAAATGCAAAAAGAAAGCATTTTCATTAGTGGTCCTGGTGTTTTTGCCCCCACATACACAAATGTAATATGAAGATTGATAACTTGCTTTTTCAAAGTGAACATTTCTCACTAAAAGGTCACATGACAGGGTGTTTGAATTGCCTCGGCGATGCTAAGCGTGTGCAAGCAGTAGTGCTTCATAAGCAATTGTTGAAATGTCATTTCCAAAACACTGGCAATCAGACTTTTTCATCTGATAAGAGATGAAGTCATACTATGTCTTTCATTTATTCGTATGAATAATGAAGAATGCCGCGCTTTAGTTCCACTGTCTGTCTGTCTGTGGACAATACGTAGCTGCTAGTTTGTGAGAGTTTGTTGGACCGAACAAAGAATAGAATAGAATGGAATAGAATAGAATAGAATAGAATAGAATAGAATTATCTACAGTGTGCAAATTGATCTGTGGATACTCATGGCATAAAAATATACCCAACATACATGCATTAAAACATTCATAACATTTACAACAATTAAAGTAACATCCATCATAAACTTATCACATGATGGGAAGCCTTAGTATTCACAATTTCTGCTGCATTTGGTTTAGAAAACCAAAAAAATACCCCCACCTTTTATAGAAGTTCTTATTTGCCCTCGGCATCCTGTACTGTCTACCTGATGGTAATTGTTTGAATTGTGAGTTAATAGGTCATAGTGTGTCCTTTATTTTCTTCACTACCTGTTTACTTCTGCCTTTGACTTCTCCTTACTACCTTACTACCAATTCTCATTATTCTCATAAGCTTCCCCCTACCCTTACAGCTGAAGTTCCCAGAGCATGCTGTCATGTTGTAACAAAGATCACTTCAACCAGAGAACGATATGCTAGCTCTACAATATTTTGACTGACCTCATGCTCACATCGATTTTTAATGAAATAGGGCTTTAATCAGGAACAAATGAGTGCTGGATATAAACTATTTCAAATTAATTGTCCGAAGTAATACATACACAGCATTATTATACAAGAAGAAGAAGAGTTATATCCATATATCTTATACTTAACATTTTCTAACTTGGTATCCATTGAGTTAAATGTATGCATTTGCATCTGGGAGATCTCATTAATATTAGATGTGCTCTTCGAGATAAGGTACCTAGAACACAGAAAATGACTAATCAATCATATAACAAGTGTTAATTTCCTTTTTCTGACTTTGAGGTACGTTGACCTTCGGAAGTCCTTAGAGTTTTTCATTTAAGGAGCAGCCATCCTTGACACGCCTTCCTTTTTGTCACCTTTTAAAGGCCACTGACAGAAATCATTGCACGTTAACAAATAACATAGTGATCAGTGCTGCCCTAAGAACATCCCAGATGGAAAGCTGTGCTTCATCCGCACCTCTTAAAACTCACATCAACACAGTTCACCGCATCCCATCAGTCTATCAGCTTCACTGTTAGTCGCATGAGTGGCTTTAGCATTTGGCTAAGTGAGGTAGACTGATGAAGCGCCCGATATTGACATATAGACTTCTCCATCACTCTGGGGTACTCTGTCAGCAGCATCACAAACTCCCCAGCCCAAATCAATTTACTTTACCAGCCTACTGCTGAACATGCTCTTTCACCCCTTCGTAATTAAGGCCTTTCATTTCAGGACACCATTTACAGCTTGTAAATTGACCAGACCTTGAGATCTCGTACAGTGGTTAAATCGAACACTGTGACTGCAAGGTCATAGTTAATCTGCTTATAATAATAATAATAATATTATATAAATGTATATTACATATATAAATGTATATTTCCGCTATATGTTCAGTCTAAACTCGTTATCTCGTCCACATCTGTTTTATGGTTATTTTTGGCGAGAGGAGAGTTTGGCGACTTAACGAGGTTACAAAAGACAAAGTGACATTCATACGTGATGCTGACATAATGTCTTTTACTGAGCAGCCCGCGTGATCGTACAATCACCTTTACAATGTACATAAACATGTACGTACATGTACAGTTTCTATTCGTTTATGCAAATTTGAGATATACTGCGTGATTGACGATTGTCCAGTCTGCAATGAATAGCAGCAAAGTTATTATAAGATAAATCGCGGTTATTTCCAGCCAGACCAGACTCCTATGTCTTTGAATGGGGTGAGACCTATATATCAGAAACTGAAAGAGAAATTAACATGTAGAATTCATATTTAGAATTGCTGGTGTAATCTGACAAAAATGATATGACTTACTTGCGTTATTGGTTTCAAATAACACACAAATATAAGATTTTTAAAGCTTATTCTGGCTATTGCGCATGCGCATCCCATCACTACAAAGAGGCCAAGACCTGCCGCCCCCCCTCTCCGATACATTTACTAATATGCCGATTGGTTCTTTCCAATGACAGGTTGGGGCTTCTGTACTACAGTCCCATTCATATTTCAACCAGTGACCAGTCTCCTTATATAAGGTCTCTGATAACAGACAGGGGCTGTACATCATCCAGCCATGCTAGTTTAAAGTAGGAATAAAGTTTAAAGTGCCACCTACTGTCGGTCTGAAACTTGGCGGCTTAGAGGGGTAGAATTTCATTACTGGCAAGACATTTGTCACATTTTAAGATTTACGACTTTTTGCATGGAGGGGAAATTCATCCTGCCATCACAGGTTGCGAAAGTTGAGGTTGGCGGGATAACAGGGGGTGAGATAACGATGTTAGATTGTGTATTATATTATATTATTATATTGTGTATATGTATATTACATTAGTCTATGGGAGCTATTTCAGACAGATGAGATGTGCCAAAACTACGTTTGCCTCAATGGCTATAAAGATTCACTTTATTTCATGCCTTTATTGAGTTTTCTGCATTATATTACATTCCTATGCTTTATTAAACCTTTTAATCATGAATTGCATACAAATATAGGATTAAAAACATTATTTAGGGATTGGGGAGGGGTTAATCCTATTTACAATCCGACTTCTAACAAATCTTAATATAAAAGGCCTTCTGGAATGAATTAAGTTCTAATTTATAGGCTCCACTGTATGTGTAGAAATCACCCCTATTCTGGCCCCAGTCTGCCTACAGAAGGTTTGTTAAAGTAATTTGGAAATTCAAGGTATTTAGCAATGCCTTTATCCATCCAATGCCCTTATGCATAGTAAGTTACAGCTGATACAATCTTAGAACATGCAGTCTAATCAGGTAAAGTCAACAGGGCCAAGGGCCCAACGGTGGCAACTTTGCAGTGCTGGGACTGAAAACTATTAAATAAATACGTAAATCAATTAATTAATTCAATAAAAAGCTAGATAAGTAGAAATGTTGCTTTGAAGATAAAATTTAAACCACACGACTTAATTTTCTTTTCAGCTTTTTTACAGCAATTGCATAACTCCGGTTTTATGCTGCCTTCATGTCCTATTAGGATTAATATGGAAATTAATTGGATATGTTCTAAAGAGCTCAGCATAAAACGTCCTGGCATGATCGTCACCTTAAACAGTAAGATTTAGAAAGAGATTCCAACCATTCATCACTGAGGAAAAGTACGGTCAGTGGTCAGTTGTGGGTAATTACTAGGAGTGCACCGAGCATTAATTTTTATGGCTGATCCAAATTTATTTAAACCAAATTGGCCGATTGCTGATTTTTTCTTTTTTTGGGCTGTTTCTATTCAATCTTTTTCATTGATTCTTTTTAGTTGCCACTAGGTACAGAATTACATGCGATAGACTGGAGACTATAGGACAACTGTATGTGAAGTTAAATGGAGTTAAATGGAGCATCCAAGCTGTGATGAAACCAGAGCTGAATATTTTGGTTGTAAAGATGAGTGCTGTGATCTTAGCTTTAAGTGGATTATGGATATATGATAAGACAGTGTTGTTCATTTCAGGCAGTACTATATCAGGTTTTTGTTTTAAAGACTATACTGGTTTTGCGGCATATCACAGTAGTTTTTGGGGGGAGCTTGCATTACCTATTGGTAATGCAAACCCCTCGAAGTAAAAGGAAAAAAAATAAATAAATAAAATATATACTTATATACATATACGATATACGTGTATACATATATATATATATATATATATATACACACACACAGTGGTGCATGATATATATATATATATATATATATATATATATATATATATATATAAATAAATTTAAATTTAAAAATCTTTACCACAGTATTTAAAATATCAATCATTAAGGTTCTCACCAGCAGAAATGCATTTATGAATTATTAGTTATAAAAAGCTTAGTGATTTGATTGCTCACAGAACCCATGTCTTTTTATGCTATGTTATGTTATGCATCGTTATTAGTATAGCACTTTTACACTGGCATCTCGAGCACAAGTTGCGCATAGGTTGATTTACCAGTGAACTGTTGAAGAGGAACAAGTTAATGTTTGGAATGGCCAAGTTAAAATCCTGACCTTAATCCAGTAGAAATGTTGTGGAAGGACCTGAAGCGAGCAGTTAATGTGAGGAAACCCACCAACATCCCAGAGTTGAAGCTGTTCTGTATTGAGGTAAGGACTAAAATACTTTCAGTTGGATGTGCAGGTCAGATCAACTGTTACCAAAATCGTTTAGTTGTAGCTTGTGCTGTACAAGCAGGTATACCAGAGACTGAAAAGTGCACAGGTCCAAATACTTTTATCACACAAGCCTTGCTTTGTTTTGTTTTATTTTCTTTATTATTTCTTTTATGTTAGATACTGAAAACCACAATTGTAGCCATTGATGGTCCAAAGATTGCAGGTGGATGTTTTGCAGTCTATCCAAGACATGCCTGCTAGCATTGCCTTGATGCATAGATTGGCATGAAGGACATAGAAAACCAGGAAAAGCTCATGAAATGTGTGTCTAGAAGCCAGTCCACACTGTGCCAACTTGAAAGCATTGAAGAGATGCCAGCCTGCCAGTGGAGGCCAGCTCTGTCTTGCACCACAGCAGCAATGCTGACGGCTCAATGAAACACATAATGATGTGTCAGAATTTGAAAAATGATATTCATGCAGGTTTAATGAACTTTTATAGTTCTTCATTGCACACTGTACTCCTTTAAGCTCAAACCAAGATTTTTTAAATGTGTACTACAAAGAACACAGCAAAAAGAGATTTGTTCAGAATGACAGCCTGCAACGTCTAAGTCTGCTAATGAGATTTTAACTAGTGAGCGAAGTTATTTGAAAGTGGCAAGGTGATGCAAGGTGCAGCAAGCTTTGTGACATTAACACAATATCACCCTTTTTCTTCTGCGAGTGTTATGGACAGGGTGCACTGGTGAATAATGACTGTCCTGCTTCAAACTTAGAGCCAGGGACCGTCTGAGGCTGTTAGAAAGCCTCGGTAATCCTACCTAAAGTGCTCCTTAATGACTCCTTTGAATTCCTTCCTCCAAATGAGGGGTCAAAAGTGCAACAGACAATCCGATGACCTCACGTGAAACTCCTCAATCCAATTTGCAATAATTGAAAATTTCCCAACATTAGTGTTTGATTTAATCTCAGTCCAAATTCGTATTGTCTGTTTTCTAGATAGTGTATTGAGCTCTGTTATCATGCAGGTACATGTAAAATTTAAGGATTGCAACATGGGTTGTGTATAATACAATTTCTGCTCATTCCTCATTACTGTTTTTGGCCAGATATGGCAGTCATGCTGATGTAGGCACAACAGGTGGTGTGGCATTCAAAATCTTCCAGCTGAGTGATATTTTCAGAACCACTTTGGTGTAGTGATATCAAATCCAAAAGATCATTATGGATGCAGATAAGGCATATGTTAAGGGACCTGTACTCGCTATATTAAGTGTTTCAACAAGTCTGGTATAATTATTTTAAATAATGAAATAATACCAACAGTCACCTGCAATATCTGTATAGCCAGTCTTTCAAAAGGTGGTAACAGCACCACTACTTTCATAGTGATCTAAATGAAAACAAAAATTTCAAGCGTTCAAAGCAATATACTGCATTCATCAAATATTAACTAAGTAAAACAAAATCAGTTGTTATATTTCAACACCAATTATTTTATTGCCCAGACTGGTTTCTTTGATAAACCAAGTATTTCGTACCATCTTTATTCCAGTGTTGATTGAAGGAAGTTGAATTCACCTTGCTATTACAGGCACTTGGGCACCACTGAATTACAACCCCAAATCAGAAAAAAGTTGGGACAGTATGGAAAATGCATATAAAAAACATACAGGGTTTCTTACATTGACGTTGACTTTTATTTAATTGCAGACCATAAGAACCTGAGATATTTCATGTTTTGTCTGGTGAACTTCATTTAATTTGTTAATAAACAAAGGCCTGCAACACGTTCCGTTGCAACACGTTGAAACTGGGCAATTTATATTTAGTAATGAGGTAAAAAAAAAAGAAACTAAATAATGATGTGATTTCAAACAGGTGATGATGATGTCAACAGGTGATTATAATAATAAAAGTAGCATCCAGGAAAGGTTGCTTTGATGAGCAAAGATGGGCAGAGGATCTCCAGTTTGTCAAAAAATGCGTGAGAAAATTATTGAAATGTTTAAAAATACTTAACTCAAAGAAAGATTGGAAGGCATTTACATATTGTTCCCTCTACAGCCCATAATATAATTAAACAGTTAAAGGATTCAGGAGGAATTTCAGTGCATAAAGGCTAAGTGCGCAAGTCTAAACTGAACGCCCCTGATCTCTGATTCCCCAGACAGCACTGCATCAAGAACTGTCATTCATCAATAGCTGATAGAACCACATGGACAAGGGATTACTTGATCAAACCTTTAACAAGCACTACAATATGGCACTACGTTCACAAATGCCACTTAAAACTTTACTGTGGAAAAAGAAACCTTATGTTAACCAAGTCCAGAAGCGGCGTCGGTTTCTCTGGGCTCGGAGGCATCTGGGATCAATGGAAACGTGTATTGTGGTCAGATTAATCATTATCCCAGATTATTTTTGGAAAAATGGACGCTGTGTGTTCCAGACCATAGACGAAAAGGACCATCCAGACTATTATCAGGAGCAAGTCCAAAAGCCAGGGTCTGTCATGGTATGGGGTTGTGTCAGTGCCCTTGGAAAAGCGTATTTACACTTCTGTGATGGCAGCAATAATGCAGAAAACTACACTGAGATTTTAGAGCAACATAAGCTACCTTGAGATGACATATTTTACAGGGACGTCTGTGCATTTTTCAACAAGACAATGCAAAACCACATGCTGTAGACATTACAACATTACAAAGGCATGTCTTTGGAAGAAGAGGGTATGGGTACTGTACTGGCCTGCCTGCAGTCCTGACCTGTCCCCAATAGAGAATGTGTGGATAACTTTGAAAAGGAAAATGCACAGTTATCCTCTGTGCCATAACGTCTTTTAAGTGTGGTGAAACATAATGGCAACATTACAAAGTGGTAAATGCTTTACCATCAAACTAATAGTCAAACTAAATGTAAGAAACACTGTGTGTTTTTTAAATATGCATTTTAAATACTCTCCCAACTTTTTTTGAGTTGGGGTTGTAGTTCATCTTTAGCGTTTGTCTCTGAAATGGTTCTCAGGGGATGTTTTTGGGCATTATACAGAACTTTTCTTTCATTAAAAATATCTAAATGTGACAATTCTCTTTTACTACAATACATATTACATTTAACGAGTGAAAAACAACATAAGTATCAGACTTGCCTTAATCCTGTGCAATACAAAGCAGAGTTGGCCTGTTTTTGTTGTCAGTCGTCACTGAGTTTTCTCCACCAGTGAAATGTTGACATGAAGATCACTAAGCCACTGGTGCACATGGACTAGGAGGACTTGATTTTAGTGTGTATTGTAGCAGTGTGGCAACCTCCAAATGAAAACCTTTTTAGAATTATGACCTTGTTCTTGAGGTTCCATCTGTTCTGGTGTTCATGGAAATACTATTGTATAATGATAAAGTTAGTATCGCAAACATAATATGGTTCTTTGGCTTGAATTTTAACTGTGTTATCATTTAACATTTACTAATCCATTAATATCTTTGGACACCCTTTTATCCAAAGTAAACTAGATTTGAACTCACTTTCCATGTAGTTGACCAGAGTCTTAAGCACTGGGTCACCACTGACTCTAGACCACTGGATAAGCCAGGGACACTGTTGGTGTTTGTCAATGTCTTGATGTCAGCATCAATGTCTTGATGCCAGCCTTGAATGAATTTTATATCTCATGTTTATTAATAGTGTGATTTAGTACTACTTTAATTTTAAAAGTTACATTGCAGTAGCTGCCTGCCTCCTCCCCTTAAACCCCCTCCTCACTGAGCATTAAGGCAGAATATAGATGACATGGACATATGTGCTTTCTTCCAGAAGCAGGATAAAAATAAGAACGTTGAAGAGGAGATTTTACACAATGCAGTTTAGTGAGTGGTGATCTAAGCAGCTAATTTATAGATAAGTACACTATCTTGCCTAAACTGACTTTTTACTCTCAGCGAATGTGAAAACGTGAAGTCGAAACTTGGGTAACATTACTGAATTATTTGTCATACAGAAAATCAAAGAGAAATTATGCTCTGGTTAGATTTATCACCTTCTTAATGTAATGTTTGTTATGGCTTACAACCATCTAGACCTTAGGTGTCCAAACCATGCTACATCCGGTCCACACAATTTGTAAAAAAAAAAAAGAAAATATATCCATGTATTACTGTAGCATTTACATGCTATGGGGCTTCCAGAGTGTGGCGTGGCATCAGAAAGTTTTTGGTAAGTAGTTCTTATAGTTCAGTGCTACCCATTTTTAGAGCAACAATCTAGCACTATGTGTGTATGAGAAGGGTTTTTTGTGTTGTAAGACCAATGATGCTACCTACTACCTAAATGTTTTTAGCTTCTATCAGAGCTGTGGGCAGAAGATGAGGAGGAGGAGGAGAGATAAATATTTCAATGTGGGTGTTGGAAAGAGAGGGAGAGAGTGAAGTGAGTACCTCGATTCTCGTTGTTAATTAGTTCCAGAAGGCTTGTTGAGAACCGAAAACAACGTGTACTGAGCAATTTTTCCCATAAGAAATAATGTAAATTAAATTAATCCGTTCCAGACCCCCAGAAAATCCATACTGTATAAGGCATTATATGCGATAATGGAGTTGTATCGTACAGGTGCTCCCTGATTTACGAAGGGGTTACATCTGACAAATCCATCATAAGTTAAAAATTTCATGAACCCATGAGTTTAACGAGTATTTGGTAGAGCGGTCTATACTGTATCATTGCAGAGCCTATGATAAGTAAGTTAATATTTAAAACACTTACATTAACCTACAGTTGGCCAAAATCATTAACACAAAGCCTATTTTATAATAAAGTATTGAAAATGTCATGTAGTTTAGTGAGATGGATTGAAAGTGAAAAGTAAAAGCAAAACACTATTGGTGAACTCTGGGTGCAAGCATAGCTGCTAATGCTAGCTGCAGCCTGTGTTCTGGAGCATTAAGTTCCTCTTTTGGCTTTTATAACTTACCTTTTCGGACCAATAGAGATGTATTTGCACTACGAATGCAGTACTGTAGATGCAAAAACAAAGAATAACACGATAGAAGTAGCAGTGATCTTCACTGAGCAATGTCTATTGTGAATGTGTATCACTGAATAACTGTGTTCTGAATCGGGAATCATGAATCAGGAATCAAGTTTTGACCTAAACGAGTTGTGCAGCTTGACTCGTACCAGTTTAAGAAAGTACGCTGAGTTCCGAGAAAACGACGAGAACCAAGACAAATGGTGAAAATGTGTCAAGAACTGAATTTAACAAGTTCCGAGGCGGTCGAGAACCGAGGTACCACTGTACAGAAGATGTCTGGTCCCCAATAGTATTTAAATTGTAATGAGATCATCAACGTTATATGATCTATTAGTGATCATAGCTTTTCGGCTAGAAATGCATCGACTGCAATTTTCTTGGCCAATTCCGATTTCCATTTCTTTAAAGATATGACTGACCGATTTCCTGTCGTTCTATGAATTAGAAATGACAGCATACAGAAACATTTTGTTCAACTTTTCTTTTAACAGAAATATCTTACATCTCAACATAAAAAATGTAGAACAAGCCTCCAAATAAACTAAAGAGTAAAATTTTTACTTTTACAAATGAAAACAAGTGCACCAGGTAATACAAACGAACAATCAAGTCACCTTTTGGTTGCTGTCAACATACAGACCTAATGTAGACACTTGAACATTAATGGCTTACTTTCACTATGCATGTATTGTGAACAGCAGGCTTATTGTTTTCTTAACTCACTGTGAAGAACTTCCATGATGAAGACATTGATATAACAGAAATAAATCCCTACTCCCTCATTAGTATTGCACGATATAGGGAGAGACTATTTAATTTACTAAACTCTACCACATCATCAAAATGCGTCAACAGCAGTCTCACGCACTTGGGTGGCTGAGCCGTGTTTAAAGCTCCATACATGAACTGAATTCTAAATTAAAGTAATAAAAGCACTGTGCTGCTCATGTGTGCCTTTGTTACAGAATTGGTTATACGAGACTGATCGACCGCTCACCGGGTATGGCTGATCACACTGAAAACCAGCCTATTCCGGTCACCGCATGATTGATCCGTGCATCTCTACATTTGGCTCATCTGTGTGCAGACATGGATTGACCATCGGGAATGATGGGAATTTTCCCGGTGGGCTAGTCTTGTGAGGGTTATTTTCCCCAAACCACGGCTTTATACAATCGGTATTGTATACAGATATTCATTAGGTCATCTTAGCTGCAGCAACACAGCTGGTGCAATCCATAATAGCATGCAGCAGCATTACAACTGAAAGTATCTAATACTCAGGCAGTTAGGATCTGAAAAAGAGAAGAAAAGAAAACCCATGAATGATATGCACAGTAGGTATGCCAAAAGGGCTTTGCTAGCTGACACCACAGATTGTTAACAGGTTTACTTAAGCACTCTGCAGCAGATCGTGAGGACAGTGGTGGAGAGGCAGAAACATCAAAGTGGGAGAGTGAGCAGGGAGCAGGTGCTTTGTAATGCTTACATGCAGTGTGCTGTGATTATAAGGTTGCCTTACCACCTGACCCTTATAATACCGGATAGTCCTGCATTGAAAATAAAATGTCTCATATTTCATACTTATTATTTCCTACATGTACATATTACATCCTACCTTGTGTCGTAGAAGAGGTATTTTTGGTGATTTTTTTGCGGATGGTCTGTAGAGCAATCTGTGGAGAGTGTTCTTTAAGAACACTTTAGTGTTTCATAGTATAGACAACACTGGTGACTTAAATTCTGTTACTGTGAGACTAGCCCATTTAGTAAGACAATTATGAAAATGATATGCTTCAAATATATGTATATGTACAAATATATGATATGTAACTGACTATCACCTGACCACCATCTTTTTCTGATCAGACCTTTTAACCCAACCTAAAGCTTTGTGTAAATTGAAGCAAATTTCCCCAGTCATGTTCCAACATCTAGTAAGATGCATCCTCAAAAGGGTGGGCTGTTGTAGAAGCAAATGTTTATAGCAAAACAGGATATCCAGATATGATGTCTGAAAACATTTGACCCAGATCATAAGGACTTCCTTTATTAAATGAGCAAAAGGACATAAATGTGGCTAAAAGCAGGTTTTGTGGTATGAATACAGAAAGCTTGGCATGCTGCTTATCAGACAGGGACCTATTGTGTTTTGACTGATCGAAAAGCCTGGTGGTAAATATGAGCAAAGCAAAACACACTGAACACCTATTTGAACAAGCAAATACATCCTCAGCGTTTTCCTATCAACATGTTGACACATGGTCTGGTGTATAGTGAGCAAAACACAGTACACACACTTGCACAATGGGCTTTGTTTTGGTTTCAGGTGACTCTTGAGGGTCTGTGCATATCATAGATTGTCACACTAGTAATGTCGGCATGGTAATGTTTCTCTGTGGATTATGTAAGACTCTCTTCTGGCTCTCAAGCGCCAAAGCTTTTTTCCGTTCACCATATTGAAAACATGATTCGTAGATATATATTATTTACATATAAAACACAAAAGTAGTGTTATAGTACTCTTGTTGCACATACACTTAGTTTTGCACTTTGTAACCCACAATAGAACTCTCCTGTCCTTACATCCAGGAGTACATCTTTCTGGTGGATCGGTGGTAAGAGCAAGCTGCTGGAAACATCAGTCCCTGGTGGGGGTTGGGTTTGGTTTCAGACCTTCCCCTGTGACCTTTACTAGAAAAAGTAAGGGTACTACAGGATGCTGTGTCTTTGTGTCGCATTGTGAATGGAAAGGTATAACAGTTCTTATCACAATATTAGTGGCCAAGATTTTATGGTAAAAAAAAGTCTGCCTAAATGCATCGAGTTGCTGCCATGCGACTGGCTGGTTGCATATTTGTGTAATGAACAGTTGAAGGTATGTACCTAATAAAGTCTCTGGTGTATGTACATCTTTACTCTAATACTGGAAATGATCATTCTTTCAGAACAACCTGAGATCTTTGTGCCATGGCTAAAGATCTCTCCTTAGAGATTCCGGATTATGATTTCATCAAATCATTGCTGCAGATAGTAGAAGTACACTGAACTCACTGTCACATGAACAGAAGAAGACAGAAGACAGAAGAATGAAGACAACAAATATAGCCTAAGCACTTTTAGGATTAGTTCCAGAAGTACAATCCAAGTCTATGTACAAAGTGGAGGGGAAAGTTTATGCAGCTCAACAGCTTCACTTTTATGCTGCTAACATAATTTGAGATGTTTTGAGCATGCCGTACTGCTAAAGAATTTCATTGGTTGTACACTGGTGTTGCTGACCTGTATTTTTATTGGTAAGTGTTAGGATCGAGTGTGCTCTTGAATTGAGCATGGCTCAGTGTGTTTTATGTAGTCCATTAGTGTTTGCTGGCCTTGATGGAGTGATCCCCCTGCAACAAAAAAGCCATTTATCCATAATGTGGTCAAAAGTGCTACCCACTTCAACCATTATAGAGCACAAATGCTCACAGCCACTTTGCACTGCAACACAGAGGAAGTCTGTTTCTGTGATGCAACTGTTATTGTAACATGCTGTGGGATTTACCTAGAAAATGTACTCTGGAATAAAACAAGGAGATGAGGCAGAATTTTTACCCACTTCCATGACCATATTCGTCAGGTCAAAAGTGATCACAGAGATCTTTTATGTCACTGAACCTAATGGAAATGCTAGGAGCTAGACCACCAATGAAGATGCACACACTAGACTATAATTCACATATGAAAACTGAGCATCTCTTATGCATCAGGCAGGCTGTGGGTGTCCATGGGTTGGAATAAAATGGAATAAAAGCGTGAGCTAATTTAAAGAGCAGAGCCAGAAGTCATCAAATGGGTTTCTATTCTATGTTTTTAAGTCTGTAGGAGTGCCTGCTTTTGCATTAATGGAATCCATTTACCTGACACTTTGATAAGGAGGCTTTGCCCACTATTATTGTCTATAGTATTGTGCAAAGTATTTAAGTATTTTAAGTATTGAAATTCCTTTTCCATGCAACACAGATAATTTAAGTGCAAGCCCACCCTTTGTAAAAAGTAGTTTGTGTCCTTTACCTCGAATAACAGAAATAAAGCTTATTTCTCAGTTTGTTTTAGCCTACTAAAGATAGGACCTCTGTACCCTATGTAGAGCACTATATCGTATAATAGTCACCCCCCCAGTAAGGATTTATGACTTTTAACATTTCAGCCGAACTAGACTTTGTTTTAAATTAAGCAACATGACACGAAGGAAAATTATTGAATTAATTAAGGAAATTGAACGATATTTGGTTAATACTGCCAGGTCACAGTTATCCAACCCCTATACAAAAGTGCATATTTTAAAATATACTGCTTATAGGTTGGCTTTGTCTAGTCAACCATAAGAAGACTACTTAACAACCACAGACTACATAGCTGAACTCCACGATACACGCCACTCTTGACCAAGAAGCACAAGAGGGGTTAACTGGTATATCCCAGAAGGAATTTGGATAGGCACGCAGAGTTCTGGGACTTTCATGGAGTGATGGAAGAAAGGAGGAACTGTTTGGTCATATGGATCAGCGTGTTTTTCTGGCACAGGAATGGTGAGGCTTATGGCCAAAACAATATTGTCTCAGCCATCAAGCATAGAGGTGGGTCTGTGATAATGTGTGGATATTTTTGTGCTGCGGGAACAGGCAGTCTTGAACATGTGACTGTCATCATCGATTCACAGAAATACCAAGCCATTTAGAGGAGGAATGTTATGCCTTCTGTGGTGTACTTGAACAGTGTTGATAATTGGACTCTCCAGCAAGACAAAAGCTCAAGCACACTTTCAAATCAACCAAAGCTTGTTTAAGGAATCAGCCCTGGAATGGTCTGGAGGGGCTTCTCAGTCTCCAGATTTAAAACCCATAGAAAATCTTTGGTGGGATTTAAAGAAAGCACTTGCAGCACAGAAGCCATCAAACCTCAAAAGCTGGAAGCTTTAGCACAAGATGAATGGGCAAAGATTCAGTGAGAGAGGTGTCAGGAGCTTGTCAGCACTTACTGAAATCTTTCTAGATGGTATCAAGGCAAAAGGATGCTCAACCAAGTACAGAGGTTGGGGGTTGAATAATACTGTACATGGACATTTGTCAAGAGAATTAGATGTAATTCATTTAAAATCAAAATTATGTCGACTCATCAAAATTGCTTCTAAGAAGCAATACATATTATTTATTTGTTCCTGAGACTTATTACTATATAGTTTTACCTTAAAGGTGGAGTTTAATAAGGTAGAATTGTAGTAGTTTATATACAGTGGGGTTTGAAAGTTTGTGAACCCTTTAGAATTTTCTATATTTCTGCATAAATAGGGTGTGACCTCCCTCTGCAGCAATAAATGCAACTAAATTTTTCCTGTAACTGTTGATCAGTCTTGCACACCGACTTGGAGGAATTTTATCCCATTCCTCCGTACAGAACAACTTCAACTCTGAGATGTTGGTGGGTTTCCTCACATTAACTGCTCACTTCAGGTCCTTCCACAACATTTCGATTCAACTTTGACTTGGCCATTCCAAAACATGAACTTTATTCTTTTTTAACCATTCTTTGGTAGAACAACTTGTGTGCTTAGGGTCGATGTCTTGCTGCATGACCCACCTTCTCTTGAGATTCAGTTCATGGACCGATGTTCTGACATTTTCCTTTAGGATACTCTGATATAATTCAGAATTCATTGTCCCATCAATGTGTGGAAAACTGGCCCAAACCATGATACTACCACCACGATGTTTCACAGATTCATATGGTTCCATGCCATGATACACTTCCACAAACATGTGTTGTGAGGATCAGACTTTGATAGATCCCTGTTCTTTAAATAAAACAGGGTGCCCACTCACACCTGATTGTCATCCTACTGATTGAAAACACCTGACTCTAATTTCACCTTCAAATGAACTACTAATCCTAGAGGTTCACATACTTTTTCCACTCACTAATGTGTAATATTGTCATATTTATGCAGAAATATAGAAAATTCTAAAGGTTTCACAAACTTTCAAGCACCACTGTATGCAGCATGATGTGTAGTGAAAAGAACTGACTTTTAGTTTTTTACAAATAAATTGTAATGCGATAGTAAGGCTGGTGATTAATTTAGTAGTCCACTGGGTGCGACTAGGTGAATCTTGCCTAGGGCACCAAATGTGCTAGGGCCAGCCCTGAAGCTAATTCACAATAAGGGATAAGTCCTTCTTATCACCTTCATCAGATCTACTTCACAGGTTAAAAGTCATGAAGTCTGACTGCTACCTTTTCCCCAGATAGAAAATGAAACCACTTTCATAGCAAGTAAAGTCAGTCCTGCTAAAAGGACCAGCATACAGTATGTTGTATTTTGGGTGTTGGATGATGGTATGGTGGTCAGTTAACAAGACAACAAGAGTTTCATGTTGGTTATGTCTGGATAATGTTGGTCTGGTGCTGGTTTAGTTTATGAACAGATTTGCTTGTGATGGTGTGGCTGGTTGAAAATTAAAAACATTAAGAGTAAATTTGCTTAAATAAAAGTCAAATTGTCATCTAGATCAGAACAACAACAACAACAAATTCTTAAAAATCCTTATTGAGCTAATATACACTGCTCAAAAAATAAAGGGAACACTTAAACAACACAATATAACTCCAAGTAAAGCAAGCTTTGTGAAACCTCTGTGAAATCAAACTGTCCACTTAGGAAGCAACAGTGATTGACAATCAATTTCACATGCTGTTGTGCAAATGGAATAGACAACAGGTGGAAATTATTGGCAGTTAGCAAGACACACTCAATAAAGGCGTGGTTCTGCAGGTGGGGACCACAGACCACTTCTCAGTACCTATGCTTTCTGGCTGATGTTTTGGTCACTTCTGAATGTTGGTGGTGCTTTCACACTCGTGGTAGCATGAGACGGACTCTACAACCCACACAAGTGGCTTAGGTAGTGCAGCTCATCCATGATGGCACATCAATGCGAGCTGTGGCAAGAAGGTTTGCTGTGTCTGTCAGCGTATTGTCCAGAGGCTGGAGGCGCTACCAGGAGACAGGCCCAGTACACCAGGAGACGTGGAGGAGGCCGTAGGAGGGCAACAACCCAGCAGCAGGACCGCTACCTCCACATTTGTGTGCAAGGAGAAACAAGAGAAGCACTGCAGAAAAAAAAAAAAAAAAGAAATAAATGACCCCGGCAAAATGACCTCTAAGCAAGTCCAAAGCAGAAACCTGTGGCATAAGAAAAAAAAGAAAAAAAAAAAAAAAAATGTGTCTGCACAAAAACGGTTTAGAAACTGACTAACTCCATGAGGATGGTAATGACAGCCCTCCATTGCCTCGCCAGAGGTAGCCTGACCTGCCATTAGGTACCGAGATGAGATCCTCAAGTGCCCTTGTGAGACCATATGCTGGGTGCGGTTAGCCCTGGGTTCCTCCTCCTATCAGGACATGCTAGACCTCATGTGGCTGAAGTGTGTTTCACGCAGTTCCTGCAAGATAAAGGCATTGAAGCTATGGACTGGCCCACCCATTCCCCAGACCTGAATCCGATTGAGAGCACATATGGTACATCATGTCCCGCTCCATCCACCAATGTCACGTTGCACCACAGACTGTCCCAGGAGTTGGCGGATCTTATAGTCCAGGTCTGGGAGGATATCCCTCAGGAGACCATCTGCCACCTCATTAGGAGCATGCCCAGGCCTGTGTAGGGGAGTTCATACAGGCACGTGGGAGGCCACACCACAATACTGAGCCTCATTTTAACTCGTTTTAAAAGGACATTACTCAAGTTGGATCAGCTGTAGTGTGGTTTTCCACTTTAATTTTGGTGTGTGAACTCCAAATCCAGCATCCATTGGGTAATAATTAGATTTCCATTGATTATTTTTGTGATTTGTTTGTCAGCACATTCAACTTTTACATAACAAAGTAGTTCATGAAATATATTCATGCATTGGAGGTAGAGTGGGGAAAAGGGGGCAAAGGAGAGAAAGGGGAATGAAGGGACAGGTAGCGAGAAGGGTGACGATCGAGAAAAGGTGAGGAAGATGTAAGGTGGGGAGGGATGAGGAGAGGAGGGGGAAAGGCAGGAGTAAAGTGAACAGAGGGGGGGGGTTGAGACTGAGAGAAAGGGGCGGGGGACGAGAGTAGTCGGTGGGGGGGCGGAAAGAGGGGGACGAGGCATGGGAGGAGGGGGAAGAGGGTAAGGGGTTGAGGAGAGGGGGGCTGTTGGGGGTAGTAGATATGGGGAGGGGAGGGAAAGGTGGGCAGAGAAGGGAGAGATTAGTGATCAGCATGTTGTAGGTGTTTTCACTTTAATTTTTGTGGACTTCAAATCCAGGCCTCCATTTGGTTAATCAATTAGATTTCCATTGATGATTTTTGTGATTTTGTGTCAGCCACATGCAAACTTTTGTACGGAACAAAGTAATCAATGAAAATATTTCATTCATCAGATCTAGGCTGTATGTATTTGAGTGGTTCCCTTTATTTTTTTGAACCAGTGTAATATACTGTATATAACTGTGTGTCATTTGTGATTGGTGTGAGGACGAGTACACTATGGAAAGTATAAACAGTTTCAGTTCAACTGTAACATATATGATTTTCTCTGAGGCATATCTTGGAGAGTGAAGGGTCTCTGGGTGTCCAGGTGAGATGATGTACTGCAGCAGGTGGCTCCAGACTAAATTAAAATTATAAAGGTGTTTCTGTCTTTGTGTTTATGTGCAATTATTAACGAAAATCTAGTTCTTAATAGTACTGTACTGCTTGATTATATCCTATAACACATACACATTATTTTAGCTATGTTAATTTGGCTGCAGTAGAAGTATGGTGGTAGCAGTTCTTGGCTACTTCCTATGAGGATAGTCCACAAAATCAACTCGGGGATTTGCCCAGCTAGCTTAATAAATTGCACAACAAGTGGAATGGGAACAAGAATCTGATGACTTTCCCATGCCTTGCTGCCTCCCTTCTGCCAGCTTGCTCAATTGAATGAGAATTCGAAGCTCCTGTAGACCAATTAGTAATGATTTTAGGGTTATCATTCACATGATATTGATTGAGCTGATTTAAGCCTTATAAAGCAGCTAACCTTGAACTACCTTTTGTGTTGTATTACTCAGCAGGGCCTACTGGGCCACTGAATGGGCTCAAAGCTAAAATAATAGTTTCAACTCATATTACCCCATCACACACATACCCACACACACACACACACACACACACACACACACACACCTCATGCCGAGTATGGAATTTCTCACCATAGCAACATGTTTAACAACCCAAAGGACTGTGAGGCGATGCAGTCAAAACTCTAGGGTGTAATGAACTTCAAAACATGCATTAAGGTAGCAGCACTATGTTGCTCAGTGGCTTTCTTCCATGAGTTAATTTACAACCTGGACCCGAAATCATAAAATGTTGGGCCATATGGAAAGTGCAAATAAGAAAAAAGTGTTTCTCACATTCATTTTGACTTTTATTTCATTGCAGACAATATAAACCCAATATATTTGTTTTTTTTTCTGGTCAGCTTCATTTCGTTTGTTAATAAACATCCATTAAAAAAAAAAACAGTAAATAATGATGTGATTTCAAACAGGTGATGTCAACAAGTCATTGTAATCATATTGTTTTGGTACAAATCAAGTATCCACAAAAGGTTGAGTATTTGAGGGACTAGAGGAGCTCCAGTTTATCAACAAATGATTGATCTGTTTAAAACCAATGTTCCTCAAGGAAATATTGGAAGGGATTTGCATATTTCTCCCTCTACAGTGCACAATATCATTAAACAATTCATGGAATCGAGAGGAATTTCAGTGTGTAAAGGCCAAGGGTGGAAGCTTAAGCTGAATGCCCATGATCTCTAATTCCTCAGACAGCACTGCATCAAGGACCATCATTCATCAGTGGCTGATATATTCACATGGGCAAGGGATTACTTTGGCAAGCCTTTGTCAAGCACTACAATAGAGTTACATTCACAAATGCCACTTAAAACTTTACTGTGCAAAAAAAGGAGTTAACCATGTCTAGAAGCAGTGTTGAGCCATTGAGCTTGTACAGTAGGCATCTGGGATGAACCATCACACAGTGGAAATGTGTATTGTCGTCAGACCAATCAGTATTCCACTTGTTGGAAAAAATGGACAAAGACAAAAAGGACCATCCATACTTTTATCAGCAACAACTCCAAAAGCCAGACTCTGTCATGGTATGGGGTTGGGACAGTGCCCTTGGCAAACGTCATTTACTTTTCTGTAATGGCAGCATTAATGCAGAAAAGTACATTGAGATTTTAGAGCAACATAAGTTGCCTTCAAGACAGCATCCCCCAAAAGAGGATGTGTGGAGGCTTTTGAAATGAAAAGCGTGACAGTGACAACCCTGTACTGTTACAGACCTTGAGATGTTTGTTGGAAGAATTCGGACATAATAACACTCCATCATTTGGTATCTTCAGTGCCGAAACGTCTTTTAAGTGTTGTCAGAAGGAATGAAAACACTACAAAGTGGTAAATGGTGTACTGTCCCACACTTTTGACAACTTTTTGTTACGGTTCGCTTGTTTAAAAAAAACAGGCAAAGCACGATAATAAAAATATAAAGGTTTTAGGACCCAATTGCAGTTTGCGCCAGATGGAAATGATGAACCAAAATATAAATAAAATAAAAGAAACAAAAATAAAGAATAAAATAAACCATAAAAGAAAACAACTTCAGTGGCTGAGGATAGAAGCCTGGGCAGATGCGTCGGTAATGGCTGTTTAAACCGAACACGCCACTCAGCAACTGAAGAACAAAAAAAAAAAGAAAACCTAAGGAAGGAACCTAAACTTAAGGAAGTGCCGTAAGGATGAAGCTCCACTGCGCCAATGGCGTAAGCGGGTCTGCTATCTCCCCGATCGCGAAGGAGGAAGAGTGACAGCGCGAGAGGGAGGAAGCAGGGCGTGCCCAAAAAACAACCGAGGAAGAACTGCAACCGTGAGCACTAGAAAAGCTTGCCCAACATTAAATCTAAGCCCTGATGGTTACCAAGCTGCCTCCTGACTGCCCATTGCTGGTGATCTACGAATTGCCAGCTTCCCTCTATCCCTGACAAAAAAAATAGAGCTTCACAAGAATAAATGCTGTGTGAGGGCGAAAGAGTCCGAGATGATGTGACAATCTGTGTGTTCTGAAAGGTGTGCGTAAATAGCCCCACCAACAGGTGTCGCCACTTACGTGCATTACGCCAAATCCGGGCTGGCACATGCGCGATTGCGCCGAGAATCCTCTAGCGTCACGAGCCAGGGTCAGCATGACACCTAATACTTTGTCTGAAATTCCGTTGTATTAGCGTACAGTATATATACCTCTGCTAGTAGATATAATTGTTACAATGTATGATGGTACTGTTGTTCAATTAGTAATTATTTATACGGTCCAGTTTATTGTACGTTACTTAGAATAATCTGTGTAGAATTATATGTGGTATGCTTTTAAGGTTCAAGAGAGTATTAAAGATTTCCTAGGAACATTTTTATGTCCATGCTCTCATTACAAAAAACAGGAGATGATAATAATAATTAGCGGTGCCCCGATATGGGTTTTTTAATAGTCTATGCCAATATTTAGAGAGCTGGGTGACCGATGACCTATACATTATGCCAATAATTTTTGTTGCAACTGGTAAAACTAATAATAATAATAATAATAAATGACACAGAATTGCTGAGGTTAAATTCATATATTTAAGCTAACATAATTAACATATATAGCCTGAGGTTTGGGATCCTAAAGCTATAAATGCACCGTCTGTATTTGCGTTCTTAAGTAAATGTATTATTGGCGGTGCGGTGAACTGGAGCAGATGAAGATGCAGGTTCCAGTAAAAAAACAAACAGTTTATTAACAGAAGAGTCCCCAGAACACAAACACAAACCACACAGGCAAGTTAACAACGGAACCGGTAATAAGCGTGGCAATCAACAACAAAAAAATAACAATAATAATAGTTGAAATACAGGAAATAATACCAGAATTAAAAAGAACACAGCTAACTAAAACCTGGGGGAATGCAGGGAGAAGCTAACGCCGGCCTGGGAGAATCTACAGGAAGCTATGCGAGCTAGGATGAGCTAGCGCTGGCTTACATTTACATTTTACAGAATTTAGCAGATTTAGCTAGAATCTAGCAGGCTTAGGAGAAAGCTATGCCGGCTACAAACTAAAACACACAAGCGGACGGAACCGCAAACTGAAAATATACAGTGGGGCAAAAAATTTTGTCAGCCACTGATTGTGCAAGTTCTCCTACTGGAAAGGATGAGAGAGGTCTGTAATTTTCATCATAGGTACACTTCAACTATGAGAGACAATATAACAAAAAAATCCAGAAAATCACATTGTAGGATTTTTAAAGAATTTAATTGTAAATCATTGTGGAGAATAAGTATTTGGTCACCCACAAACAAGCAAGTTTTCTGGCTCTCACAGACCTGTAACTTCTTCTTTAAGAAGCTCTTCTGTTCTCCTCTCATTACCTGTATTAATGGCACCTGCAAACTCAACCATGGCCAAGAACAAAGAGCTGCCAAAGGACACCAAGAAAATTGTAGACCTGCAGCAGGCTGGGAAGAGTGAATCTACAGTAAGCAAGCTTGGTTGGTGTGAATAAATCAACTGTGGGACCACTGATAGTCTCAAACAACCTCAACTAGTCAGACCCAAACTCAACCATGGCGAAGACCAAAGAGCTGTCAAAGGACACCAAGAAGAAAATTGTAGACCTGCACCAGGCTGGGAAAAGTGAATCTACAATAGGCAAGCAGGTTGGTGTGAATAAATCAACTGTGGGAGCAATTGTAAGACATACAAGACCACTGATAATCTCCCTCGATCTGGGGCCCCATGCAAGATCTCATCCTGTGGGGTCAAAATGATCATGAAAATGATGAGAAAAAATCCCAGAACTACACGGAGGGACCTGATGAATGACCTGCAGAGAGCTGGGACCAAAGTAACAAAGGCTACCATCAGTAACACACTACATCGAGAGGGACTCAGATCCTGCAGTGCCTGGCGTGTCCCCTGCTTAAGCCAGTACATGTCCAGGCCCGTCTGACGTTTGCCAGAGAGCATATGGATGATCCAGAAAAGGACTGGGAGAGTATCATGTGGTCAGATGAAACCAAAATAGAACGTTTTGGTAAAAACTCAACTCGTCGTGTTTGGAGGAAGAAGAATTCTGAGTTGCATCCCAAGAACACCATACGTACTGTGAAGCATGGGGGTGGAAACATCATGCTTTGGGGCTGTTTTTTCTGCATAGGGGACAGGACGACTGATCCGTGTTAACTGAAGAATGTATCGTGAGATTTTAAGCCAAAACTTCCTTTCATCAGTGACAGCACTGAAGATGGAACATGGCTGGGTATTTCAGCATGACAATGATCCCAAACACACTGCTCGGGCAACGAAGGAGCGGCTCTGTAAAAAGCATTTCAAGGTCCTGGAGTAGCCTAGCCAGTCTCCAGACCTCAACCCCATAAAAAATTTGTGGAGGGAGTTGAAGTCCGTGTTGCCCCAAAACATCACTGCTCTAGAGGAGATCTGCAAGGAGGAATGGGCCAAAATACCAACTACAGTGTGTGCAACCTGGTGAAGACTTACAGGAAACGTTTGACCTCTGTCATTGCCAACGAAGGTTATGTTACAAAGTATTGAGTTGAACTTTTGTTATTGACCAAATACTTATTTTCCACCATAATTTACAGTTAAATTCTTAAAAAACCTACAGTGTCATTTCCTGGATTTTTTTTCTCATTTTCTCTCTCATAGTTGAAGTGTACCAATGATGAAAATTACAGACCTCTCTCATTTTTCTAAGTAGGAGAACTTACAAAACCAGTGGCTGACAAAATACTTTTTTGCCCCAATGTATACCCGCGGATGCAGTCACGGGCAGGAATAGGTAAGCAGATGCAGCCACGGGTAGTCTTATGGTGGATGAGGCAACACAAGCATCCAGGAGCAGGCGAGTCCGCAGCACAAATAATCCAGGAGAGAAGAGCGAAACAAAACTCGCACCAAACTACTCGGGCATAACCGAGACAATGCTTCCGCGTCGGCAGCTGGGAAGCGTGGAGCTTATAAAGAGTCGAGTCCAGCTGTGCGCGATTAGCAATTAGTTCGCAATGAATCAATCTTGTCAAACAAACAGTCATTAAACAAATATTCATAGTCTCAGGTGGGATTTGCGGCCAACTTGCTCTCGCAAGGAATTGTGGGCGATGTTGTAGTCCAGTTCGCCCACAAGCGCAAAAACGACGGATCCTAACAAAATGTTGTATTGCTCTTGGCATCAACATAAATTAGCAGATAACAGCATCTTCTTTTGGGGGGAAAAAACGATAATGTGTAAATATTTGCAAAGAAATAAACAATCTTAGAGTAGTGCACATGGTAGCAGCATCTTTTTGTTTCCCAGTTCCAGTTAACAGCAGCAAGATATAATGCTGGAAGTTTTCATCTTCTCATAAATGACCCCACCAACACAAAGTTTATTTGCATTTTCTCTGGTATATTTGAATATCGGCTTTGTAAGCGCAGATATCGAGCAATGCCGATTATTTCAAAATGGCTCGATTAATCTAATATTAATTACATTAATATTAATTCACGTAATTGTGGACGAAAAGCAGCTACCTGCACATAAACAGTAGCATTTAACAGACAGAAGTAGATCTTTGGATTGAGTTTCAAAAGGACTAAATTTCTTCGATTTGTACAAAAATATGTTTCAAGCCATATTCAGACAAGACTAAATTTACACGGGATCCTCAAGTAATTTCCTTTTCTACAGGTGACAGCAGTTTTTGTTCCTCCTTCTCTGAAAACAATGGCAGGAAAAACCACTCAAATCTGTGGTGCTCTGATAATTTTAGTGCAGTCTGTATGCACAAGTCTGTGCTTTCACAGACAGATGATGCCTTGCGTTGGGGGAAAAAACTTTATAATCACTGCTGCTTACATTATGTATGCTAGCATGTGATTCTAAGTCAATCATACACATTCCTGAATCTGCAAGTGGAGAATAACTCCAAGGCTTTAGAAGAGTCATTGCACCATTTAATTGGACTGGATGATGGGAGAACTCTATTTTCTTATCACTCAGAGAGTGCTCCAGGTACAGATAGCATCAGCTGAGTAAAAAGGTGAATTTAATGGCAGCTACAGGTGAAACGCATTACTTTCTATTTAAATATGCAGAACAGGGCTGAAACGATTCAACAAGAAACTCGAGTAATTTGATTAACAAAAGTCATCGCTTCAAATTCTTTGCATAGAGTCGTCATTTAATCATAGTTACAGTACAGAGCACTGCGTTTCGCACAGATGAAGTTTACTGTGGCACAGTGAGCATAAGCTGTGGGCAGGTGACATGAAGAAGGTGGCACGGACTGCAATATAGAAAAAGAGCGATTGGTGAACAGAAGAGGTGGGCTAGAGAAGTTTGGGATCATTTCAAGCTGAAAAAAAACCCATGAGAACTCTAGAGCGAGTCTGTTGTAAAACCACTTCAGCATATGAGCAGAAAGCATTCAGTCTGTGTATCCAGTCTGCAGAGTGGATCCGACACAACGTAACATTAACGTTTAACGTAAGTCAGTGTGATTGCTAGAAAAGCCTATATGTTAGTTATGGTTATGTGTAGGTTTACCACTAGTTAAGAAAGTAAATCAATGTGATGAGTAGTTATGATGTCCCTAAATTAGTTAACGTGAAGCTTTGCTCAAGAACATAACCACAGAAAATAAAATTCTACTGTTAATTTGTGAAAGCCTGAGCTTCATTTGCGTTATCATTATGATCATAGTCATACACACACACACACACACACACACACACACACACACACACACACACACACCTACTACCCTCACAGTGAGGCATAAAATACACCAGAATGCAAAACATCAGGTAAAGTAGCAAGTGAAGTCTAAATGCACCAATTAAATAGTATTAAATGAACAGTAGCCAGTTTTGTACTATGATATTTAAACCTAATAATAAATATCAATAATTATTATTTCACCACTTTTTCAGTAAATCACAGCATCATATGGACAGCTTTGTGTGGAGAGCTGCACAAAGACAATGTGACACATCTTATTTGATCTCGTACTTACTATCACTCTTTAATGAAGCAAATTTTTTTATTTTCTGATTACCCGATTAATCGCTGAAATAATCGGTAGAATACTATATTACTAAAATAGCAATAGCAATACAGAAAGATGCAATAGAAATAGCTGCAGCCCTAAAGCACAATATACCGTATACTTACAGTGGGGCAAAAAGTATTTAGTCAGTCACTGATTGTGCAAGTTCTCCTACTTAGAAAGATGAGAGAGGTCTGTAATTTTCATCATAGGAACACTTCAACTATGAGAGACAAAATGAGAAAAAAAATTCAGGAAATTACATTGTAGGATTTTTAAAGAATTTAATTGTAATCATGGTGGAAAAACAAAAGTATTTGGTCACCCACAAACAAGCAAGATTTCTGGCTCTCACAGAACTGTAACTTCTTCTTTAAGAAGCTTTTCTGCCTCCACTCGTTACCTGTATTAATGGCACCTGTTTTGACCTCATTATCTGTATAAAAGACACCCTGTCCACAGCCTCAAACAGTCAGACTCCAAACTCAATCATGGCGAAGACCAAAAGAGCTGTCAAAGGACACCAGGAAGAAAATTGTAGACCTGCACCAGGCTGGGAAGAGTGAATCTACAATAGGCAAGCAGGTTGGTGTGAATAAATCAACTGTGGGAGCAATTGTAAGACATACAAGACCACTGATAATCTCCCTCGATCTGGGGCTCCATGCAAGATCTATCCTGTGGGGTCAAAAATGATCATGAGAACGGTGAGCAAAAATCCCAGAACTACACGGAGGGACCTGATTAATGACCTGCAGAGAGCTGGGACCAAAGTAACAAAGGCTACCATCAGTAACACACTACAACGAGAGGGACTCGGATTCTGCAGTGCCAGGCGTGTCCCCCTTGCTTAAGCCAGTACATGTCCAGGCCTGTCTGAAGTTTGCCAGAGAGCATATGGATGAAACTAAAATAGAACTTTTTGGTAAAAACTCAACTCGCCGTGTTTGGAGGAAGAAGAATTCTGAGTTGCGCCATACCTACTGTGAAGCATGGGGGTGGAAACATCATGCTTTTGGGGCTGTTTTTCTGCAGAGGGGACAGGACGACTGATCCGTGTTAAGGGAAGAATGAACGGGGCCATGTATCGTGAGATTTTAAGCCAAAACCTCCATCCATCAGTGAGAGCATTGAAGATGGAACGTGGCTGGGTCTTCCAGCATGACAATGATTCCAAACATACCGCTCAGGCAACAAAGGAGTGGCTCTGTAAAAACCACTTCAAGGTCCCGGAATGGCCTAGCCAGTCTCCAGACCTCAGCCTCATAGAAAATTTGTGGAGAGAGTTGAAAGTCCGTATTGCTCTAGAGAAGATCTGCATGGAGGAATGGGCCAAAATACCAGCTACAGTGTGTGCAAACCTGGTGAAGACTTACAGGAAATGTTTGACCTCTGTCATTGCCAACAAAGTATTGAGTTGAACCAAATTTATTGACCAGATACTTATTTTCCACCAAGATTTACAATTAAATTCTTTAAAAATCCTACAATGTGATTTCCTGGATTTTTCTTTCTCATTTTGTCTCTCATAGTTGAAGTGTACCTATGATGAAAATTACAGACCTCTCTCATCTTTTTAAGTAGGAGAACTTGCACAATCAGTGGCTGACTAGATACTTTTTTGCCCCACTGTATATACTGTACTATCCATTTTTTAGGAAAAATTACTAGTTGTATCAGTCACTTATGTTGAAGCAAACATTCAGGTTTGTAGAGAATATAAGCAATTCCAAACTTTTTCCTGAGGAGATGTGCAAAAATGCAATAAGTCGCCTCTCTGATGATGTCATACAATATAGATAGAGATTTCTGGTACGAGGGAGCGTTTCTGATCATCACAGGCGATCAGGAATGCTTCATGCCCTCCTACATACATCTAAGGCACTCTAAAATGTTATTTGTTCCTGAGAACAACCTGTTTATATGGAAGCAAACATATTCATCCCACACAGGTCATTAACTCGAATTTTGGAGTTATTAATATAGAGGTTTACACTTTTTTTCGACAATGCTGTTGAGGCTCTGACACCCCTTCTCCACACAAGTGTTAGGCAGAAGTGTCTGGATGGGTCACCGGGCCATTGTGGTTTTAAAATGTATGTGGGTTCAAAACATTTTCTTGCAGCTGTGTATTTATTTTAAATGTACACAGCAAGTATTTTCATTTCAAGGGTGTTTAAACTGATGCCCATATTCTCCTTGGCATTAAAGCTGCATTGCATCAATAAAAGCCTAACGATTGAGGTCAGATTGGATTAATGAGAATGATTTTTGAACATTCAAGATCTAATTACTGTAGAGAAGTGTAACTGTGTAACATGGGGTTACGTTTCTCAGGATGCTGAGTGATAACATACCTTTTGCTGGATTTACTGAGTATCACAAAACCTTGGTGGCTCTGTCAGAGTTACTGCATCGCATTTCTCCTCACCGATTACCTCATTTGCATAGACACCTAAGCAATCACACTGTGCCTGCCAGTACCTATTATTAGGACAAGTACTGCAAAGCACACAAATGAATTCATGGGGACACACAATTGCAAGAGCAGAAAAGCAGGTGATATATTGTGATATGGTGCGACACTGTGATATATTATGATAGATCTTCAAACACCTAATTACTTTTAATAATCATTTACTGTTAAGGTACATTAAATGATGTGTCTACTAATGTTGTAGTTGTAGTTCCACAAGACCCTCTGTGGAAATGTATAAGTGCAACTAGTAACTTATCTGATGAAAACATGTTACCAATTGCATTTTGTCATTCTGTTGGTGGTCATTTCTAAGATGCCTGTTTAGGTTTGGTTGTATGAAAACAAAAGTTTTCCATTTATATTGTCTGAATACAATATGGCATAATATATTCATTGCAACATTGAAAGTGGACTCATATCAGAAGTTCCACTTGTATGAATATGGGTATGTGCCATTTAATGACCACATTATGTTTTGTGAAACAAGTGGTTGCCTGAAATGGATGGTGACAAGACATTACCATAGTCACATAGTCTTTTTAGGCTTCTGTAATGTAAATACGAAGGGTATTTTCACAAGAAAACTGCATGCAAACGGAATGTAAATGCATCAGAGATACCCCTTAAAACATGAGTGGACAACACAACATCCCTAATGCCACTGCATTTTTAATTTATGGAAATCAACAATAATTCTAGAAAATACAGTACTATTACAACTGTGTGTAGGGGAAAGCTGAAACAGTTAAGAGGATGTCAGAAGCCAAAAATGCATTGACAGAGTATAACAAACAACACAGAATTTGAAACAGAGACTCAACAAGTGAATGTGAACAAGTTTATATAGTTATAGGTTAGAGAGAATATATAGGTAGTGGGGAAACAAAAAGGAGTACTACTTACAATAGGACAGGCACATAGATTTACGAACAGCATTTATAGCTTGTTATGATTAAGCAGCGGAAAGTCATACACACAAACACGAGTAACTTACACAAAAAAGTCTCTAAGCACATCAAGTTAGAACAGACTCTAGTCCAAACGTGGGCTAACGAACAAGCATGCATATGACAGTAAGGTAGTTACACACGTACACACGAATAACAGATTTCTACTATTAAACTCGCGTTTCTGCTCATGGATCGGCAGCGTTGGTTGGCTGTTGAAGTGACCAGCTCTTTACAACCACCACGTCTGGATTTATAACAAAGATTTTCATTTCATTCTATAGTTTATTATAATTTTAAGCCCTTGGTTGTTAAAGTGAACAGACGCTGATGAGATGGACATTAAATGGCTCATACCTGCAGTTGATTAAGATTAAATAAAAGTTATAGGTATACAAGTTCTACACTGATAACCAAAACAGTATGACTGCCTGCCTAAAAAGCTGTTGGTCCTTTGAGTGCTGACAAACAAGCTCGGATCCTTGCATAAGACATCTGAAGGTGACCTATGGTATACGGCACAAAAAAAAAACATTAGCAGCAGATCCTTTAAGTCGTGTTGTTCCCGCACATCAGACAGCTACTCGATTGAAGTGAGATCTGGGGAATTGGAAGGCCAGGGCAACTGCTTGAAATCTTCCTTACGTTTCTCAAAACATTTCCATAAAATGTCTGCAGTGTGGTGCATTATCATGCTGAAAGATGTCACTTCCATAACTAGCTTTCCTGTTAAGAGGGCTAACGGATCGGCATCAATGTTTAGGTAGGTTATACTGATGTTAAATAAATTTTCAGACCCATCACATCACATGTTCTTCCCACAGTGCATCATGGTGCGAGAGAAATACCCAGGCGTCCATGTAAAATGAAACAGAACTCGTTAGACCAGGCAAACTTTTTCCTTTGTTCCAAGGTCCAGTGCTCCAGTTCTAATGCTCCATTGTAGGTTTCAATACTAAAGAGAATGGCCACTCTTCAGTGGGGTGTGATGCACACTGTGTTGTGACACATGCTTTCCGTAACCAGCAAGACAGATGCCTGTGTCGCAGTAGCCCATATGCTAGTTCGGACCAGACGTGATAGCCTTTGTTGTCCTTGTGCATTAATGAGTCATGTCAGCAGTGGTTTGTCCCTCTTCAGCCACTGTTGGCAGGTACTCAAAATAGCTGACCAAGATGTTCCAACTCAGTTGTTTGCTCCAACCCAATTTGACCCCGTCACTCAATTAATTATGCCTGGCCATTTCTCCCATATCCAACATGACAACTATGAGAACAAACTGTTTGCTTATTGTGTAATATGAGACCTTGACATTCACAGTTGTTTAGATATACAGGCATGCTCTGTTTAACAACCATCCAATCAATATGAATTGGATGCAAACGACCGAGGTCTTAACGGTAGATTATAGATTATTGGTTATAATAGATCATAATAGGAAATAAAAATCTGAACATGTAATGTTCAGTGCATCATTTAGGACAGAGCTTTTGAGCTTGTTTTTGTAATGGAGTGCATGGTATGGCCAATACCTGTATAATAAATCTGAAAATGTAGGTTAAGTGAGTTAATTAAATGGAATAATGTAGACTGGATTAGAACCTGGCACTTTCATTATAGAGTCCACCTACATATCTGTGGAGGTTCGAGAGAGTTCCTCGGATGCCAAAATTTGTGAAAGCTCAAGTCGCCTATATAAAATGACGTAGCATTTGCATATAACCCTCCACACATCCTCCTGTATACTTATTTATAATACCTAATATAACGTAAATGATATCTAAATAGCTGTTATACTGTATTGTTTAGGAAATAATGACAATGTCAGGATTTGTGAAATAGCACACCAGTATTACCTACATGTCACTTCGTTCACGTCGATTCAGAATAGGTGTTGTGTGTGGCAAAATAAAGTTTTGTTTCTTGGAACTTTCTAGAACTTTCTTTTCTTTTCTTTTTTTGGAATACTTTTGATGTGGGACTTATGGATACAGGGAGTGACTATATCTCAGTTTGCTCAATTAAAACCATGGGCTGAGCTCCTCATGATAAAATAACAGCAGCATGCTAAGTCACTACCACCACAAGCTGAGAATACACACACAGATGATTTGTTTTTGTATCAGGTATGTTAACAAGCCAAGAACAAATTGATGGACCAAAATTAAAACACAATTTCCAAAGTGAGGGATGACTTGGCTGGGCGGTGACTCATCATAATCAGTTATTATGGAAGACATGTAACAGTTGCGTGGTTTATGCTTCTACAGTGGTGCTTGAAAGTTTGTGAACCCTTTAGAATTTTCCATATTTCTGTATAAATATGGCTTAAAACATCATCTGATTTTCACACAATTCATAAAAGTAGATAAAGAGAACCCAGTTAAACAAATGAGACAAAAATATTATACTTGGTCATTTATTTATAGAGGAAAATGATCCAATATTACATATTAGTGAGTGGCAAAGGTAAGTGAACCTGTAGGATTAGCAGTTAGTTTGAATGTGTAATTAGATTCAGGTGTTTTCAATCAATGGGATGACAATCAGGTGTGAGTGGGCACCCTGTTTTATTTAAAGAAGAGAGATCTATCAAAGTCTGCTCCTCACAACACATGTTTGTGGAAGTGAACAAATTAGATTTCTGAGGATCTCAGAAAAAGAGTTGTTGATGCTCATCAGGCTGGAAAAGGTTACAAGACCATCTCTAAAGAGTTTTGACTCCACCAATCCACAGTCAGAGTGTGTACAAATGGAGGAAATTCAAGACCATTGCTACCCTCCTCAGGAGTGGTCAACCAACAAAGATCACTACAAGAGAAAGGCGTGTAATAGTTGGCGAGGTCACAAAGGACCCCAGGGTAACATCTAAGGAACTGAAGGCCTCTCTCACATCGGCTAATGTTAATGTTCATGAGTCCACCATCAGAAGAACATTGAACAACAATGGTGTGCATGGCAGGGTTGCAAGGAGAAAGCCACTGCTCTCCAAAAAGAACATTGCTGCTCATCTGCAGTTTGCTAAAGATCACGTGGACAAGCCAGAAGGCTACTGGAAGAGTGTTTTGTGGATGGATGAGACCAAAATAGAACTTTTTGGTTTAAAAGAAAAGCATTATGTTTGAGAAAGGAAGGAAATCACTGCATTCCAGCATAAGAACCTTATCCCATCTGTGAAACATGGTGGTGGTAGTATCATGCTTTGGCCCTGTTTTGCTGCATCTGGGCCAGGACGGCTTGCCATCATTGATGGAGCAATTAATTCTGAATTATATCAGAGAATTTTAAAAGAAAATGTCAGGACATCTGTCCATGAACTGAATCTCAAGAGAAGGTGGGTCATGCAGCAAGGCAACGACCCTAAGCACACAAGTCGTTCTACCAAAGTCAAAGTCCTGACTTTAATTCAATCGAAATGTTGTGGAAGGACCTGAAGTGAGCAGTTAATGTAAGGAAACCCACCAACATCCCAGAGCTGAAGCTGTTCTGTATGGAGGAATGGGCTAAAATTCCTCCAGGCCGGTGTGCAGGACTGATCAACAGTTACAGGAAATGTTTAGTTGCAGTTATTGCTGCACAGGGGGGTCACACCAGATACTGAAAGCAAAGGTTTACATACTTTTGCCACTAACTAATATGTAATATTGGATCATTTTCCTCAATAAATAAATGACTAAGTATAATATTTTTGTCTCATTTGTTTGACTGGGTTTTATTCATGTACTTTTAGGACTTTTGTGAAAATCTGATGATGTTTTTTGTCATATTTATGCAGAAATATGGAAAATACTAAATGGTTCACAAACTTTCAAGCACCACTGTACATCACATTTTTGCATAGTGTGGTATATGAATTGTTACACTCTTCATACCTAATACCCAGAAGCCATCAATATTAATGCAGTTGTCCAACCACAATGCACACTCACTCACTCTCTCTCTCTCTCTCTCTCTCTCTGCTTATAGCATCCGTCAGTCTCTGTTTGTTGGAAATGCCAGTTCCAGTTTAAGTTGTAGCATAAAATATGAGTACAGTGCAGTGAGTACAACAGTGGTTCATCTGAACTTTACCATATAAGCTTTAGGTGTCAGGAGGATATGATCAGAAGGAAGTTTTAGTGATTTTGATCGAGGATGAAGAGTGTATGCTGCAGTAAAGTTTTGAGTTTTAGGGATCGTTAAAAGTTTATCTTAAATTCTGTGGTTTGATTTAGTAAGTAAGTCACCCTGAAATTGGTATATTTTTTTTACAGTTTCACATGTTTGACTGAGTGAATTGAAAGATTAAACAAGGGATTTAAATTTGCTATAAACTCCTGAAAAGAAAAGACTTTTTAGAAGACAAATAACTAGAAGTTTAATGGAGGTTTTATGTCAATAACATTAAAGGTTAAAAACCTTTGCTGTCTGGGAAAAACATCAAATGAAAGCATGAAGTTTCTGTCAGAGTTTGATTCCGAGTGGTTTAAGTTGTGTGGACTGATGAATCATGATTTGAGTTGGATGGTGAAGGTCCAGAGAAGTGTCTTTGAAGATCTGGTGAGAAATATGACAGTGAATGCATCTGTATTATCATTAAGCATGGAGGTAGAGGTGTCATATTGTGAGTAGCCTTTCCTACTTCTGGTACTGGTGAGCTGCTTCACTGTGAAAAGTCAGTTCATGCTTTGTTTTACAGGAAAATATTGCAGAAAGGCTTCCGACTGTTTGTAGCCATTACCATTGAGTGGAACTAAACGGACTCTTATTTCTGTAAAAAGCTGTCAGTAAGTTTACCCACAAGACTTAATTAAGGAAATCAAAGGAAAAGTCTATACCATACAAAGTCACTTCATCCATTTGTTTAAATTCTTGCTACTTTCCTGACCAATTATTTGCTGCTGAGACCATTAAAAGCTTAATGCATTGCAGTTTTGGGTTGGCCCATTTTTTAATTTAATTTGGTCATGATGGTAGGCAGGGTCACTGTGACGCTCACCAGAAAAAGCAAAAGGAAAATTCATCAGGGTAGTTAGGGTAATGTGTAAACTCAGTTAATGCTGTAGCTTTGTGGAATTGGCCACAAAATATCAATCACTTCAAACTTCCTAAAATTGCCCTTCATTACCAGCCTCGATAAGAGCCTATTACCAGTTAGTGCAAGCGTACAGGTACAAGCAAAGTCACTGAATTGCTTCTCACCCAACTCAGGTTGCACTTTTACACATACACCAAGACGGTATGTCATATCTTAGTGTGAGCCACTGAATGCGCTAAAAACACATTCTTATGCTAAATCCTAAGCATAAATGATAGAACACAATTAAAAACACACACTGTGAGCTTTTATCAACTAATAAAAAGACATAAGCACATAAAACTGATACCACAGATGCACAAGAACACAAATATAAACAGACATTCGAGCCACTAAACGTTGGGACCGGGGAACAAACATGCAATTGGTTGATTAAAGCTCTGTATAGACATGAACTGAATTCTGAATTAATGGTAGTCAAAGCACTGTGCTGTTCATGTGTGTGGCTGTGTTTCTGTTCCTTTCAGCATCACAAGTGCACAAGTGTAGGCTAAATGTGACCGCAATAGAATCGGTTATATGAGACTGCTTGGCCGATAACTGGTCGCAGCGGTTCATGCTGAAAAGCGGCCAATTCTGGTCACCAGCCGATCAATCAGTGCATCTCTACTATATTTTATTATATTTATGTGATAACCTATGTTTTATCTAGAATGCTTATCATCTGTTACTAAGAGCCTTTTTTTTTACACAACACCAGAAATCAACGTGGTGTCTAAGGAATATTTGTGGGAGTCCTCTAGTTACAGAATAAGCCTGCATTTGATTGAATAAATCATGTGTAGGAACTTGTAAAAGATAACAAGTTAAAAATGTGCTCTTCGTTTCCAGTTCTGGGTGGCCTAGTGCACATAAGTGTTCTCCTACATCACACACCTGGGGTCAATATTAAGAAGAGAAGGCTTGAAAAATCCAACTCAATCCTGACTTCAATTAGCCCTGCCTCAAAGCTGCAGGTTTATTGGTTTAAAAAATATCATAATTACAAATTACAGTTAATCTCTCAATCAGTATTATGCAACCACATGGTGAACATTTAAGGGTCCCATGAGTCAACCCAAAGAAGGACATCAGTTATTGATTATAGCAAATAAATACCACATGACACTGTTTTAGACAGTACAGCTACATGGTCTTGTTCATGTTCCTAAGGGATGGGTTCAAACCCTGAATGTGGTTTGCTGCAGTGGACTGGTGGCCTGTCCAGGGAGTACTGTCTGCCTGTGCCCAGAACATTCCAGGTTAGAACAAGTCATTTTTATGGAGGTTAAACTTTTATTTCCTAGTTGTAATGTAATGTAGGGCAGTATGACATTTAATAAAATGATGTGACATGCTTGTTATGAATGAAATCTACAGCTGGATTCTGTGCATACTGCAATCATGCTCTGACTCCACTTAAATTGCCATATACCAGGCTGTCGACTAGATAGTTTTTATCTTGAAATCTGGAATGGAAAACCTGGAATTTTGTGGGCCTTGAGGTTTTCAGTCTGATTTTCAAACTCTGCCTTTTGCGAAAAAACTCTTCTCCATTTCCTTTTAGTGATGTTAGTGTGGCATATTGAGCAAGTACAGCTGAAAAGTGCGGAATATTTATACACTGCCTGGCCAAAAAAAGGTCACACATTCTAATTTCGTTTGCACCACCTTTAGCTTTAATTCCAGCACACATTTGCTGTGACATCGTTTCCACAAGCTTCTGCAATGTCACAACATTTATTTCTGAGGTTTCCCCCAACATCTTGTATTGGTGATGGGAGACTTGGACCACTGCACAAAGTCTTCTCCAGCACATCCCAAAGATTCTCAATGGGGTTCAGGTCACATAACGTTGCTGAACCTAGACCTGACCAGACCTGATCTGCAGCAACCCCAGATCATAGCACTGCCCCCACCGGCTTGTACAGTAGACCCCAGGGATGATGGGTGCATCACTTCAGCCGCCTTTCTTCTTACCCTGATGCGCCCATCACTCTGGAACAGGGTAAATCTGGACTCATCAGACCACATGACCTTCTCCCATTGCACCAGAGTCCAATCTTTATGCTCCCTAGCAGATTGAAGCTGTTTTTGCCGGTTAGCCTCACTGACAAGGGCTTTTCTGAAGGCTACACAGCAGTTAAGTCATAATCCCTTGAGTTCCCTTCGCATTGTGCGTGTGGAAATGCTCTTAATTTCACTATTAAACATATCTCTGAGTTCTACTCTTGTTTTGAAGATGATATTTCCCCACTGTCATTCCATTTTTTAATAATGCATTGGACAGTTCTTAATTCGATTTTAGTAGTTTCAGCAGTCTCCTTAGATGTTTTCTCTGCTTGATGCATGCCAATAATTTGACCCTTCTGAAACAAATTAATGTCTTTTCCACAACCACAGGATGTGTCTTTCAACATGGTTGTTTAACAAATGAGAAGCTACTCACTGAATCAGTTAGGGTTAAATAACTTGTTGCTAACTGAAACTAATCAGCAATGCAGTAATTATCCAATGGTAGGCTCTTACCTATTTGCTTAGTTAAATCCAGGTGGTGACCTTTTTTTAGCCAAGCATGCATTTACTGGTGTAAACTACTTACAACCAGTGAACCCAGTCTCCCATTTACAGGCTCATCATTTATACATATGGCAACACAGTATGCTTACAGACAATTGTTTTTCGATACAACGCAACTATGGTAACAAGTTTGGAACATGTGCTGGTTGATGAAGGACTGTGTGGGTGCATTAAAGTTTGTGCATGAGCATGTATAGTAGTCAAGTCAAGTCAAGTCAAGTCAAGTCAAGTCATATTTAATTATAAAGCGCTTTTTACAATGGAGCATTGTCTCAAAGCAACTTTACAAGTTTAGATTATCTCCTAATAACTACGTCCAATCCCAGTACTGTGCAAAACTCTTAAGCCACCATTACATTAGATATACCACTGTTTTAACAGTGGTCTAATTTAGACTCTTCTACAGTTTGAAGAAGCTTTATCAGGAATGATCTTTTTGGAAGGATATCATCCAAGAAACCACTTTTCAGAGTGGACAGAGTGAAAAGGCTAAGTTATGCTAAAGCTCACAAAGATTGCAATGAAGATAAATGGAAAATAGTTTTATGGAGTGACAATGTAAGTTTGCAATTTTTGGATCCAATCCAGTGTATGACCATTGTACCACTGATAAAACAATAAATTTAACTTTGTTACACAGTACTGTATGTAGTTAACCTGTGGGTTAGTATTAGGACCTATTTATTGGATATATATGTTAATTGTTATTAACATATAACAATTCTTATATTCACTGTTTACTAACCGCCGTTCCTCACTGAAAACCTGTAGTCTTTGTGTGTCTTTCGTCTTGTCCCAAATGCTTTCATTTATGCTGCTCTCATTTATGACTGCATAATTTTTGGCCCAGTGGAACCAACATGCAAGCCGAGAGGCAATAATCACCTCAGTAGAGGTGGGATATGAACCAGCGTGGCTCAGTTGGTGAAGCACTGGTATGCAATGCTGATTTCATATGGTTGTATCCTGCCTCTGGCAAGGTGAGGTTTGTCTGTCCTTTGGACCGTGTGTCAGCCTGCAGGGTGCAACGCTTTCAATCACCCTGTTCTGTGTATGCGGGACCGTTAGCAGACCAGGGCAGACCCTGCATGACAGTTCTGTTATGAAATAATACTGACATATAAGTTTTAATTTGGATTTATTAAAAGCAACTATACTCTGATGCAGTTTAAAGTAAAGTGAAAATCAGGAACATTAAAATCATTTAACTACAAATGTGAAAAATTCTTAAAAAAAAAAATTCTTGAAAAATTCTTGCAGTTTTAGTAAAAAGGATTATGCAGGGCTGTAGGTGTCTGCATAACATTATTTAGCTGAAGTAACACACATAGCTGAAAATATAGTAATGGACAACAGTGGGTTTCAGAGCCTCATCCTCTCATTAGGGCTGTGCATTTTATTGGGTGGTGGGAGTGATGTTTGCACTGGGCACAAGCTTGCTCCTCAATCATGAATGAATTTACATAAGATTTGGCAAAGCCTGGATACAAGTTTGAGCACCCCTGATGTGCTATGACTCTAATAAGCAATTTGGTGAGTTTTCATAGCTTGGGTCCTTCCCTCCTTCTGTTTTTTGTCCATAATGAAGTGATGTGTAAGCAATTTCACCCTCTTTAATGGAGGTTGAACATCTGGAACATCTTGATTGCTAAGCAATAAGCGCTTATTGACACATCTATGCACTGCTGTCCTTTGTTTCACATCATAAAGTAGCTGGATCATACTAATCCATATTCATGGTTTTACTCCAGTTAGAGCAACGCTAATGTACAGTCCACTGTTTTTGGTTCTCACGTGCAAATTGCAGTTCTTTGGCCAAACACCTGCTTTGCTTGTTGAACACACACACACACACACACACACACACACACACACACCCTTAAATTACTTTCAGCTTCGAGTTAATTCACACCTCTGTTATTATATTAGCTCATTACATGTACTAATTAAACACTTGTTTTTTATTTGGCTTGTAGGGTAATGTGGTTTTATTTATCTCACCTATTATAAAACCACTCGTCTACTGAATATTTCACCTGGAAAAGGGTTTAATTATCTTCTTGGTGAGAATGCGTCTATAAAATATTCATTTTGAGAGGGTGGTGGTGCATAATCACAGCACTCGTTAAAAGTGTGACTTGGACTCTAGCTCTCCTGTTCTGCATTGCTGCCTTCGATCTATATCACTCTCACACCTCTAAACAAGCCCAACTACTGTGGCAGGGTGATGCAAACACTGTAAGACAGAATCCAGTCCTGTTATTGTCTTGAACAAGAGTGAAATCTCAAACCCCCAAGTCTTTCACTCCCTGCAATAAGTGAGAAATATGGGGCTGCTAAGATAACCAGCCTTGGTAAATTTGATTCCTCACAATAAGATTGGGTCACAATGGCTGTCATGTGGCACAGCTCAAACCACTGACTGTACTGCAGCACGCCCTGACAGATACTGGGAGTCCTTTGGCATGGAAAAAAGCATGCACCTGGTTTTAGGCTTGTATAATTTTGATTTTTGTATGATTGTGATTTGCCATTAATATAAAAATCAGATTCATGACTTTATCATCCAAAACAAATCTCAGATTTAAAAACTCAGCTGATTGACCAAAAAATAAACCTAAAGCCTCTGAGATGCACTGGCAGCAGGTTTTTGTTTTCATTGAGCCAATAACCATCTGGTTTAAATCCAAAAATTTCCAAATTGGAGCATGGAAGTTTTCTTTGCAGAAGGTTTTCCATCTTCTTCCATGTGTGACAAGGTCACAGTACAGTTTTGAAAAGGGACATTTTCTTAACGAGTGCCCTAATATAACTTAATATAACCCAAATTCTAAAAAGCCCCAGTCTAGGGCTGGGGTGCCAAAATGGGTACAAGACAAAGGGTAATAGGGAAATAGCAATGAACACTTGCTACTATTGCTAATGTACACAATACTCCAAAGAAGCCCGATTCAACAAGCTTAAAAAATCATAGGGTGAAACTTGCATCTAGTATCAAGCCAAACAAGAATAATCCAGTGATAAACAATATAGGAAAGAGACAAATGTGAGCAAGAACAAAGCAAGCAGAAAGCTGCATTAAATAAGCCTAACAAGATTACCAGCGTAACATGCAATAAGCATTAAGTATTAAACGAGCATAATCAGTATAACAAGGATTAATCAAGCAGAATAAGCTTTAAACTGGCACAACAAGCATTAACAAGCACATCAGGGCAGGAATCATAAGCGAATACCAAAGTGAGTATTAAAGTGAGACAACATCCAACTGAGTATAGAGATGAGCATTAAAAATATTATTAAAACAAATTTTCATACATTTTTCATTCATAAATGGTAAATATAAGTTTTAGATGGGAAACTTGCCCAATTAAGAATGTAATGTAATCTGACTCAACATAACTGGATATTGTGGCAGGGTAAGATCGTGTAAGAATGATCAAAGCCTCTTATCACACAAGCCTACTTGTCATTCATACAATGGGCAGACAAAGTAGGAGTGCGTATTGGCAAGGACTTCAGGATATAATACGCATCACTAGGAGCAAGAGGGAAATAGCAATGAATACTTGTTACTGTACACAATACTTTAATGTACAAAGCCAGATTCATCAAAGGTCATAGGGCGAAACTTACATATCGTGTGAAGACAAACCAGTAAAATCCAACAATAAACAATATAGGGAAAAGAAGAATGTGAGCAAGAACAAAGCATGCAGAAACACTTTTCATGCATTTCTCTTTCACAAATGGTGAATTCAAGTCTTAAAGGGGAAACTTGCCCAATTAAGTGTAATGTAATCTGAGTCAACATAACTGGATATCGTGGCCAGCTTGTGTAAGGAGGATCAAATCATCATACTGCACAAGTCTACTTGTTCTAATTCATTCATACAATGCCCAGACAAACCATGCTTTCATAACATTTATTCTGTATTTCTTTAGATCCAAATGAATTTCTTTTGCAGTTGATATATAGTCTCAGTTTCCATTCGTTTCTCTTGGTGTGAGTCGTGGTAGTGTATAAAGTGTTTGCTTTATCCAAACACCTTGTGACCTTAATATTCACTGTCAGGTATTGGACTTTGCAGGTAGAATGACCCTGTATGGAAGAACATAATATGCTCCAAAAACCATCTGCCAACCTCGCCAGTGCATTGATCAGTTGTAGCAGACTGGAAGCAGCTTGTGGTTTTCCATTTCATACTTCTGATGTCCTTCAAGTCTTCTTTTTTAGTTAATATGAAGTCACTAAGATTCTGGGAAAAGTAAAGATTGAATAAAATTAAATCAGTTGTTCAGTTAAATCAGTTAACTGCAAGGTAAGTTTTGTGCAAGTCTCTTAAAATAGTCACAAATGAGTCACAAATATTTATTTTGTAGGTCTTTCAAAATAGCAGACACAATTTTGTCACAGTTTATGAGCATTTGCATATGGGGAATACATGAAGTGCATGGATACATGAAAACAAGATCTGTGTAATGCAAAAAACAGTTCCCACAACCTGCTTAATAAACACTATTGCGACTCATATATATATAGGATATATATATATATAGTATGATATAATATATATATATATATATATATATATATATATATATATATATATATATATATATATATATAAACCCTTTTTTGATTAACTACAAGGTTTTTGCATTTCTCCAAATTCAGTTGTTTAAAAATATGACTCACAAAGCTAGTTGCCACAGTTCTTCAATATGTGATGGAAAAGGAATACACACATATTCAGAAATCAGAAGACTGTACTTTCTTAACCAATCAGTGGTTTCTGATTCCTTTACCAATCAGTGCCTTCTGCCGCCTTTGCCAATCAGTCACTTCTGCTTCCTTTACTGATCAGTTCCTTCTGCTTCCTTTTACCAATCAGTCGCTTCATCTTCCTTTACCAATTAGATAGGTCTGTTTCCTTTACACTTCTGCTTTCTTTACCACTAAGTCACTTCTACTTCCATCACCAATCGCTCACCTCTGCTTTTGTTTACCAGTCAGCCACTTCTGCTTCCATCAATCAGTCAATCAGTCGCTTCCAATTTACCAATTCGATAATTCTGTTTCCCATTTGGTCGGTTCTGCTGGATTATGTATAAATGAAAAACACTCTCTGGAACTTGACTGAGGGCATCTGGCAAAAAAGTCAGCCATGTCTAATATGCGGATCAGATCCACTGTACAGTAGGCTAAGACTCTCAGGAGCTTGATTGGATGTTGCACATATTCTTATGAGCATGTACTGCATATCAATTTAGAAGACCTGCAAAATTGCTCTATTACCAGACCAAAATACATTTTGTTTTATTGAAAAGATGTTCTATCCCCACAGTACAATTTTATCCAAGAAATGTATCACAAGGCCTTTCTGGAAGTGTCTGGAGACATAATCCCAGCAGACAATTGTAATATATACTGTATGGTGTACTTTTTTGTATGTGGACCTGAGCAGATGTATTTTCATTATAATAATCATTACCCAGTTGAGGAATTTGCTTAAACTATCAATCCAGAGGCAGGTGCAAACTGCTTCCTTATACAGAAACGACTGTATTATCACCAGTCGGCACTTTCTAGAAGAAAACAGGGTGGTTCATTACATATATTAGTCCTCCAGTAATACCAAATTACAGGTTTCCCTTTCCACTCTGTATTGGTACAGGTGGCAGTGAATTATTTTACCAGTTATTCACTTCAGTGTCTCATGAAAGTAAAATTTGATTCAAAATACTACATCATGGAATCTCATAGACGTTATGGCCTCTGTTAAGCTCTGCGCTAATCGGTGAGAGCTCTTGTGTAAGTGGGCTTTCCACCAGTGTCTCAAACCACCTGATGTGTGTTATCTGATCAATTAGTTCCAATGCTTTCCTAGCCCACTAAATCCTTCAGGTGAAGCAGAGGTCCTGCGGAAACACAAACTGCCACGATGCCTTAAGCCGACCTCCAAAGCCTTGTAAAATGGCTGAACATGCATAAAAACTGTGAGTAGTGTAAAGAGACCTCATACCATCTCTTGTCCCAATTATAAACTAATCAATTCCAGACACTGCTGTCTTTTTCCCAGAATCCCTCCAGGGTGATAAAAGTAAATATAAAGATACCTGAATTATGCAAGATGAGCATATAAATGTCAAGGCTAAATTCAGCACTTTGTGCATTGTTACGCTGGCATTTCCAATATGTTTTATGCATTTTCTAATTAGTCAGGGTCCCCAGAGGCCACAGAGGTATCAGCCAGTGCATGGGTACCACAGGCTGAGATGTCACTGTGCATGCATTGGACCTCATTTGAAAGGCAAATTTGAAGCAAGATTGAAAGAAGCCAGCTACGAGATTCAAGTAGAAAATAGGCTGTAGATTACTTCCTATGACTCCTTCCACTTCCAAAAGATGAAAAAGGTGTTGAATTGGTGCTTATGGTCTGACTTTTGAAGGTCACCCAGATCCATTCGCTCTCTAAGTAATTTGTGGCAGAATTAGCATCATGCTTGCTTTTTTTTTTGGAGATGGTAGACTACACACAGAGCTGAACTGAGTCATGCCAGCAGGAAGAATGTGAATCGGAGGTTATTGGAAGGGGGTGTGATAGACAGAAGAAGAGAGATAGATAAAGGGATGATTTGGCTTGAAAAAAGCTGGTCTGGCAGCTTTAGATCCAACTGTTAAGAAACCATCTCCCATGCCTCTCAGCTGCTGAGTGCAATTTGCTTCTTTCCTAGCATAATTAGCTGAGAAAGAGCAAGAGCTACAAAGTCAACCTCAGCCAAATGAAGAGAATGGAGGAAGTAAAGAGATCATAGGGATGTGCCAGTTAGAAATGGAATTTTACCTCATGTATATGCAGTACCCTAAAATTCCATATTTTATAAACACAAATCTCTCTCTCTCTCTCTAGTATGAAACTTGCAACTTGCAACATATTACCTTAGCCTTGTTAGGAGTCGTGTTGTCCTCATCCTTGTGTACGCTAGAGGGCAGCATCGGCTCAAGTATCATCCTGATGCTCATACGGCGATCTATGGCACACAGACGGTTTACGTGGCATTAATTGCCAGATTCACAACTGGCTCAGGTATTTAAGAACTTTCCCGAGCGCAGTCAGTGTTGTACCATCACACTCTAACGCGCTCTGTCACGCACTACATTGCTGGTAATCTCGCCTTCGTTGACGCAGCTTTCTCGACGTCTCTGATGCTTACTAGTTAACCGCGTTTATAGTAACCGCGTGACCGCAGCCCGACAGGGAGACTGGTTAAGATCGCTCTTGGAAGAGGGCCAGCTATGTAGAGTCGCAAGGCTCGAGGTAAGCCAGGACTTTAGCTGGTCTGCCCATTCACTATTATGTCATGCACGAGGGATGCTGTGCTGCATTCAGTCTTGTCCCTCGTCTCCGCGAGTCCGTTTTATGCTCCGTCCAGGTTAGCCATGCACTGCGGCACGTTGCGTAGGCCCTGTGTACGTAAGACCATGAATCGCCTTGCACGTGCACATCTGTCTCGATTTACAAGCCTTGTTCGATTTACAGAGGCTGCCTGGTAAGGTTAACATACCCAAAAAAGCCTATTATGTATTATGATTCACGGTGTGAAGGGGGGGTTTTGGAACCGAGCGCAGGTAGCTGCAATTGGGATAACCTCTACTATTGCAGCTGAGGTGAGGTGTGCCATGCTTTTGGGACTATGAGCATTCCACCAAAAAAAAAAAAAAAAAATTTATTATATTTTATATATATATATAATTATAAATATAAATATATAAAATTCTATATATATAATAAACGAGCACTGCTAAACAGATAGCAGCTACACAGCAAACAGAAAGCCAAAGCAACACCTGATCACTACTACAAACTCACAAATACTGAGTAGAAAATCAAGGAACCTTTCGTAGATCGAAGCGGAAGCTCAGGTTACCACAGCAATGAAGCTGAAATTGCCGAACAGGTTGAAGGATCAGAGCGTGCCAAAAAATAAAGAACCAGTCGCACCAAAATCTGACCCTAGCTAGCCCTACCTTACCTCAGACCTGGCGATCTTACTTCAGTCTTTCTCTGCAAAGGGAGACTGATACAGTCATCCCTAATACCTCACGCTTACATTAACCATCTATCCCTAAACACCCTACGCCGTAGCACTACAACCTGCCAAAGGTGCGACAGCTAAGTCACGTGGTATACCAAGGGTGCAAAAGTCAAGAGTGCGACAAGACACTGTTCTCGAATGGTCTTAAATACTTGCACGAGCAGGTGTCTCTTGTCAAGTCAATCAGCACTAATTGTGGTTGGCAAAAGCGTGCTAGGTATTGCCGTCCCAATCCCAGCACGTTTATCATGCCCTCGCTGTCCTCTAGTGTCGGGCCGCAGAACTGTGTGGTTCATAATATTTTGTTTATGACATTTAAATATCTAAATTAATGTCTTGTGATCACCTGAATCAGTATAGCTCATAATTTTGGGCTATTACGTTTTGTATTATATTAATTAAAACACAGTATGAAAACATGTAGTACCAGAGATGCACTGATTGCAATTTTTAACATATTACATTTATGTAATTTAGCAGATGCCCTTATCCAGAGTGACTTACAATTGATACAGTCTTACAGTTCAAGCAATTGTGGGTTAAGGGTCTTGCTCAGGAACCCAACAGTAGCAGCTTGGCAGAGGTGGGATTTGAACCCTGGACCTTCTGGTCCATAGTACAGTACTTTAACTGCTAGGCCACCACAGTTCCATATTACAGGCCAATTCTGATTTTGGCCAGTTCTGATTTTCTTTCTGTCAAAGAATTATAAATTAAAGTAACCTAATGTCCTTTTAGTTGTCCCTTTAAGTCATTAGGATACTGTTGTGCCCTGAATTTGCATTTAAGACTAGAGATGCACTGATTGCCGGTTCTGATTTTTGATTTGTTAAAACATTTTCTTTCTGTCTAAGAATTAAAAAATGACAGAAATGATAGAAAGAAATGACAGAAATGAATTTTGGAAACTTCAGCTTCATTGCTAAGGAAAGATAGCAGGGGATGCTGGCTTGGGATTGGCTCTGCACTCTTGCTAGCTTTAACTTTATCGTGTTTGCCTTTTGTAGTTTTGTCAAATTCCACATATTCAGTGGGCTGTTTTAATAGAATGTTTTCTGATATGTTCCTCCATGACTTATTTTCGCCATGCATGTATTGCAAACAGCACTCACTGTGAAGTAGACTACTTCCACGCTGAAGACATGGCTGTGTCTGAAATAGATCCCACCTCCCTCATTAGCACTCCTACGCTTTTATTATTGTGCTATATTCCTAAGGAGAGACTATTAAGTTTTGCAATAAACACAACTGAATCAAACACTTCCTCATCATCAACATGTGTCCGGACATATAAACAAACACGTGAGTGACTGAGTTATGTTTAAAGCTCTGTACATTAACTGAATTCTGAAATAAAGTTCTTTTTGTATTTTGAATTCTGAACGAAAACAAAAGCAACATCACCATGTTGTTTTCTGCCTGAAATTCTCTTTCCTGTCAGCAGATGTCAAAGTGGCTCCCTAGTGCTAGTTTTCTGTCATTCAGATGTCAATATGTTTTATATAAGACAGATTTTTATTTCCTATAATTCTTAAGACCTCAGGCCGTTGAAGCGAATGGACATTGAACAGCGCATACCTATACATGGTTGTGAATAGTGTTCCAGATAACATGGAAATGCAAGTTTTAGAAGTGTTTTCGAATTCAGATTAAATGCACAGCATTAAAAAACTAGTTTTCATAGTGTTTTATATTATTGATTTGTTAATAGTTTAATTAATTTCCTTCATCATAGGGTTTTTACTCTTGTATATACAGAGCACTTTGAGATTTTGATCTCTGTAGTTAGAAACCATGCAGTTCATGTTGTGGCTTTAAGAGCAAAAAAACTCATTTCCATATCTATTACTTGTGGTTTTATGATTAAATCGTTGTATGCAGCATGTGTGAAGAATATGACAAAGCAAACGGCATGCTTCAGAACAGTTTATGCTGTGCAGCACGGTGTACTGGCACTAGTGTTATACTTGTAAATTACAACCTTATCTGGCAATTCTCTATAAATGATCTAACATTATTCCGGACTGAGAAAATCACCCTGTTGACACTTGCTCCATCTCAGCTTTACAAATAGGGTGATATTCCTCTCATGGGGAGTGTTTAAAAGGGAGGAGCAGCATTGGAGGATTTGACACATTTTATCAGCCCTGTAATGCAGTTCATCATTTGCTTGGATATAGCATCACCTCTTCCTTAGCACACCTATCTGCTTTTACTACAGTGCAAGCTAAATATATTATGTAGGTAGTGTTAACTGTGGGGGAGAATTTTATGATGTAATGCTCAGCTCTGATCAGAGGATGTGTGTTCTGACAGGAAGATAATAACACATTTGTAAGTGGGTTTCATGAACTTATAAGGCATTATATTGTGGTTCCTTTTTGTCAAACTGTTTTTGTTTCATAATGGAACCACTTGGGCAAGTCACTCCTTCATAGAATCAGTGTTGTATTGCCCATTTTATTTGCAGAATCCTTGCAGAATTTCCTGAAACAAAACAATAGGATAAACTGTATATGAGATAGATAAAGGAAAATGTGATACAGAGAGGGGTGAATGCAATTTGGGGAGTTAGTTGTATCAAGGTAAGGCCATATGGGGGTTGCTGAGTACAAATGAAAGGGAGTGGGAGAAAAAAATGGGAACGAGAAATATCCTACAGGAAAAATTAAGATAATTAAATTTTAGCATTAGAACCAGACTGAAGTAGAAAATAAGATCTCATAAAAAACAGGAAAAGGAGAAACTCATCTGTAGGTCTCAGATGAATTGTGGAACAGATAATTCTGGGAGCGTGTGACATACCAGAAACTGCATTACACATGGAAGGTTATTACCAGTTTTCAAAGCATGCTTTGGATTTGTATTCAGACTTGCTGCCTGCCCACTAATTGCCTTTTTCTAAACTCACAATAGCCCCTTGCTCAGCTTCCAAATGAAAGCAGGGTAGTTCATACATCATTAAGGAAGCAAGCGCACATCTGGTCCCAGAGAAACAGATTCTCGTTGTAAATTTGGAGAAGATTAGAAAGCAATGTCAGGGCATATTGATGGTGTAATATTGAATATTCCTGAGCGTTCACAGAGTCTAAGGTACAGTACAGAATTTACCCCATGCTTATTAATACAGGGTCCTTCATAGGCTCTTCGATTTTTGATGCATATGTCAAACATTCTCTGACTTTTTTCCCCCAACTGCACTGTTGAATAATTGAGTGTTTACTGTGCCTTGCAAACTAAAATTTGCTTCTGCACAAAATTGTAGAGAGAAGCATTCATATTACAAAGTTATGAGACAATGCTGAAATGTAGCCTATGAAACCAAAATACTATTAATTTACAACTAATGCTTTATTTGCTGTATTCCTTGCCTACTAGTTACAATGTATTTTTTCACTAATGACTATTTCTGCAGTCAGTACAGAACATTTATCTTAGTTTTGGCAATGCCACTTATTCAAACCTGATGAGAAAGAGCCTTAGTAAGCATAAAATTAAAAAAATTCTTAGAAAGTCACAATTGATTAAAAAATAATGTAATTTTGTCAATACATACCTAGCATTACATATTCTTCAGTTCAAAAGGTTTTGTTTATGAAAGCAGTTTCAATGACAAGGCTGAATACACAGAAGACTGTATTGATTAAATTAAGATGTTAAACCGATGTTAGGTGAATATTAACACTTTCATATAGACTGCACAGTGTATAGCATAAAATATGTTTTGTATTGAATATAGTTGAATTTAGATAAAAAAGCATTTAAAATATGTTAAATAACAAAATAACTTGGCAAAAAGCATATGAACACTCCCTCGAAATAGTGATCTGTTTTTAAGCCATACTCACTGCTTACACACCTCTATAGGCAATCACACTATAGTTATTCTTAATGAGAAGCCTACAGGTATATGTCATGAAGGGGCTCAAGTAAAAGACAAGTTCTAAGGTGCGCAAGTTCTAAGGTTATGAGCATGTTTGTTTTTATTATAATGAATGGCAGGCTTAACATCAAAGCCTAACTTAAACGCTTTGCCGCAAAACAGAGATAATAGCGGACTTAAACTGTGAAACCGAGACAATAGCGGGCTTAAACCGTGAAACCGAGACAATAGCGGGCTTAAACCGTGAAACAGAGGCAATAGCGGGCTTAAACCGTGAAACAGAGGCAATAGCGGGCTTAAACCGTGAAACCGAGACAATAGCGGGCTTAAACCGTGAAACCGAGACAATAGCGGGCTTAAACCGTGAAACAGAGGCAATAGCGGGCTTAAACCGTGAAACAGATGCAATAGCGAACTTAAACCGCGAAACACAGACAATAGCGGGCTTAACCGCGAAACAGAGACAATCGCTGATTACCAGCGCTAAGTATCATAACCGCCAAACACGAATGACCAGGAATACGGAGGAATAACCGCACAAACCGTCGTAACTGTCCAAAGGGAGCTCTTCCCAAAACACATCTTAACAGACAATGCGCGGTGTTGTGGGAGAGCTAGGGCCCTGCCTAAATACAGTCATCCACCCCTGACAGCAATCCTATTTCGGGCCCTAGCTTCTCCTTCGGGTGCTCCACAACCCGGCGGAGCACTGCAAATGTTCTTGTCCAGATCGCCCCCAGGCGGTGAGGAGGGGCACAACAAGGTCAAGTCCCGGGCATTACCCCCCAAAGGAGCCTGAGCCAGGGCTCCTTAATAACGGGCCCCTTGGGCCCCATCCTCTCATCAGGGGGCTTTCTCTTCGGGTGGAGTGAGGTACTCCAACTGTCCCTTAGATTCTTGACCTCCAACAAATAAACGGCCTCCAGGGAACAAAGGGCCTTCATCAAACAAACGGCCTTAGGCAAGGCCTTACGGGCGGATGCTCTTGGCGCAGACACAGGAACCGGAACAGACCTCCTCGGCACTGGCAGAGGGACCAGAACAGACCTTCTCGGCGCTGGAAGAGGGACCGGAACGAACCTCCTTGGTGCTGGCACAGGAACAGACCTTGGTGCTGGTACTGGAACACACCTCAGGGCAGGAACTGGAACAGACCTCGGTGCTGGTACAGGAATGGACCTCGGCACAGGAACTGGAACAGACCTCGGTGCTGGCACAGGAACGGAGCTCCTTGGTGCTGTCATGGGTACCGGAACGGACCTCCTCGGCTCTGGTGCTGGGACTGAACAGACCTCCTCAGTGCTGGTGCTGGGACCGGAAAGGACCTCCTCGGCACTAATGTTCGTGGCGCGGGAGTTGGCGAGAATGTCCATGGCGCGAGAGTCGGCGTGAATGTCTCATGCACAGAACTAAGGTGTGTAGACACTGAACTGTACGATTCAACTGGCTCAGAATTGGGGTGAGCGAGTTCGGATGCTGCATCAGCAAGCTTGGACACGAGAATCGAAGGAGTCAAACAAACAAACCAAACTATGTGCAACTAACGAGTTGGGTATTAATCTACCGTGTTCGGAGATTGAGCTAACAGACGTGGCGTACTCAGACACGGAGCTAGAGGGCTCAGTTACTGGGCGATAGAACTTTAATGGCTCAGACACACAACTAAAGGACGCTCTCGGCTCAAATTCTGAGCAAGCATGCTTAGACACAAAACTAAGTGACGCTCTCGACTCAAATTCTGAGCTAGTGTGCTTAGACACAAAATTAGGGGACGCTCTCGGCTCAATTTCTGAGCTTGCACGTTCAACGCAGAACTAACTTGCATGGACATATGACCATCGGGGCTAGCGTTCTCGGATGGCAAATTACAGGACATTCTCAGCTCCTCTTTGGGGCTAGCATCCTCAATGGCTGTGCTAGAGGGCTCTAACGACTCAGATAGTGAGCTACGGGATGCTAACGGCTCGTCTACCGAATTAACAGGTGCAGCGTGCTCGGCTATGGTGTTAGTGGACTCGGCTACTGGGCAATAGGGCTTTAGTTGCTCGGGTATTGAGCTACAGGGCGCTACTAGCTCATCTTTGGAGCTTTCAAGTGCGGTGTGCTTAGATACGGAGCTACTGGACCCAGATACTGGGTTATCGAGCTTTAACTGCTCTGATATTGAACCACGGGGCGCTAACTGCTCCACAATGGAGCGTACACACGTGTCAGGCACAGATACGATGCTAGCAGGCTTAGAAACAGGGCTATCAGGCGGTAGTGATTCCGGTATTGGGCTATAGGGCTCTACAGTCTCATCTACAGAGCTACTGGTGATGATTGCTCAGCTACTGAGTCAGCCCGCTCATAAACAAAGCTAGTGGACTCAGAATCGGAACCAATATGATCATTTACCAAGCTATCAGGCGCTAGCGATTTGGGTATTGAGCTACAGGGTGCTAACTGCTCAGCTACAGGGCTAGCTGTACCTGGCCAACCCCTTTCTGCAGTTAACGAAAGGAGGATCCCGTTGCTTACAGACGAATGATGGATCGGCCTCAAGCCGGCCTGCATCAGTGTGACGTCTGTAAAACCCCGTGGGGTCCCTAAACAAATCTCTAGCTCCTCAAAAAACTCTCCCATGGTTCCAGCCTTGAGCACCGGCCATAACATGGTGGCCCAGCGTGAGGCTTCACCGGTGAGGCCAAGAAAAACAAAAGATATTTTGGCATACTCAGAACTGCCATCTCCATTGTTTGGCCGGGCATTCTGTCACGACAGGACTCAAAGTGCAAGTAGAAGATATGTGCAGGTTCTAAGGTTATGACCACATTTGTTCTTATTATAATGAATGGCAGGCTTAACAACAAAACCTAATTTAAACGGTTTGCCACAAAACAGAGATAATAGTGGACTTTATCGCAAAACCGAGGCAATAGTGGGCTTAATCGCGAAACAGAGGTAATCGCAGACTTACCGGCGCTAAGTATCCTAAGTGGACTGAACCGCCGAACACGAATGACCAGGAACGCAGAGGATAACCGCACAAACCGTCATAACCGTCTGAAGGGAGATCTTCCCAAAACACATTTTAACAGACAATGCGCGGCGTTGTGGGAGAGCTAAGGCTCTGCCTAAATACAGTCATCCACACCTGAAAGCAGTCCTCTTCAGGGCCATAGCTTCTCCTTCGGGTGCTCCACAACCCGGCGGAGCACCGCAAATGTCTTTGTCCGGATAGCCTCCAGGATGGATGGATTGGATGCCAATTAATCTTAAAGGACTGTTTTTAATTGACTGTCAGCTAGGGAAGAATGTTGGGTGTCCACAGACTTTGGCTATATTTTGTAAATAACTGAAGAAAAACATTTCTGCTGGGGTAATCATATATTTATACCAAAAGCCTGTATCCATCTGATGACTCATTTCTTTGATTTCAGGTCAGGCGGGATTGGCAGAAGAATGCTGGTCCCAGGCATCCGGGGGCAGGATGGCTTCGTGTTGGCAGAACGCTGTGGGCGTTAGATGGTTCTTCTTGATGCTCGTGTGGCGCTGGGCACCACTGGGTGCTCTGAGCTGGCTTTTGGCCTCGGCTGAGCGCCCTGAATCTTCGCCTTTCCTCTCTCTTCCTGGCAAAGGCAGTGTGGCCCAGCTGGACTGGCTCTTGTCTGACAAGGGACCTTTCCACCGGTCCCCAGAGTATACAGAGTTTAAGGAGCGCTTTCAACAGGGCTTCTCAACACGCTACAAGATCTACAGGTAAACTTTTGGTTCTGTCATGCAGGAAACGTCTGATTGTATATTCTTGACGAAAAGATCAGCATTTTATATTCTGTTATATGCAGACCTCCTGCACTGACTCATCCCATGTTGCTGGAGCCATAATATTTTGTCCCATGGACTTTATTATCTAAAAAGTACACCTTTCATACGTAGCTTCTATTGAACACAAAAGAAACTGCACAGTACTGTAAAAAAAAGTTTGCTATTATAAGTTTGCTGCTATTTTGAAAATATAGCAGCATAACAAAAGTAAAATCTGTTAAAAACCGTGACATAAAATATCATAAAATGCCAGAATAGGTGCAAACTCAGGACATAAATTGGCCAGATTTCTCCCATGTTGTCCCTCGCAGTGACTAACACAAGTGACATTCACACTTATTTTCTGGCTTTCACAGCACCAGAGTGAATGATGGCAGTGTCTGCTGTATGTTAAAACAATGGTTGTATAATGATGAATATTTCAATACTATTAAAACACTAGAACACTTTTTGTACATTCATATCACTATATTTTGGCTAAACAGTGATGAATCTGCTTGATTTCTTATTGGTTAAATTTTATTATTTAATGAAATATTAGTTTTGATAAGTTCTAAAAAGGAACAGTTTGGGTGATATTTTTTAATTGCAGTTGTAGTAGTGGGAACATATTGTCTGCAGTCCACAAATTGCCATGTTTGAAGAGCAGGTTCTGCAGTATAAGGGAAAGTCTGCAAAATATCTGTAACGTGGCTGACCATCTGAAACATGAACGATGATTATCTCATGTGTATGTTCACTGTACACCAAAAATAAGAATAGATGCCTGCCATAGGAGGTATATCCGGAAACCATATGGGAGCCGCATGGGAGGAAAATGCAAACCATAAAATTAAAATGCTCTTTTTTCCACTTCTTTTTCCATACAGCTACGCAAATATCCAGACAACATTAAAACTAGAATACCAAAATTTGCACACAACGATTACAATGATGGAATAACAGGGTTACAAAAAGGGCCTCTAATACAGGAAATACACGCAACAATCTCAAACAAAAATACACCCGAACAAGAGTCTACAGTAATCCGGAATGCACAATGTATTGGTAAAGAGTGAGAATGAGCGCTAACTGAGCCAGAAGCGAGGCTGCCAAATGAAGGCCGATCAGTGTTTTAAAAGCATGTGCGCCCGCCTATGCACGTGGATCTGAAGCTATGGTTGGGCAGTGTAACAGTGGGTTACAGCGGACATCCTCACCCAGTGAACTGAGGGTAGTTCCTAGTGAATTGGCCTTGGCCACATCTGGGAACTTCATATTCCCAAGAGTCGTGATCATGATTTTGTGGGCAGTTCCATAGTTTTAGCCCCGCCTACTATTAATGTACATATATTTGCATGTTGGTGAATTTGAAAAAGAAAACACAAAGAGGAAAATTAAAAATAAATCACCAGCAGATAGCGCCAACGTTTGTTTCCATTTGACTTTCTATTTGTACATTTAAAATACGTTAATGCACTGAAAATTGAATCGCAAACTGCCACTTTCTGTCACTGTAACTGTCATTGTTCATTTATCCATTTTGCAATGTCATTTTCATTTTACGGACTGCATTTTGATTTTAGTTTGGGCACATATTATGTGTGTCATGAAGAACGTGAAAAGCCAAAGTGAAACCCTGTAGGTCTACAGCTACTGAACTGTCAAAAATCACCCTTACCTGTGATTTCCCATTTGGTGCTAGAAAAAGACAGAGAGCCCACCTATTGGTTATCTACAGTGTTCACGTCATTGGTTGCGTGAGCCAAGACTTAAGACAGTATTAAACATGATTGTTTTTATTGTACAATCATGACGAGAAAATCACTGACTTAAGACAGCTATCCTTACCACCTTACACCAAATAATAGAAATAACATGAGCACAGCCCAACTCCAGCAAGACTCTCATGATTTTATTTGGACATTGGAAATATGTCTGTACCAGTGAAATTGCTTGATTTGGTGTAAGGCTGGCATCACTGACACAGCAACATGTCATGGAATCACTGTATTAATGACACTTGTTTGACCTCGTTACCTGTATAAAAGACACCTGTCCACAGCCTGAAACAGTCAGACTCCAAACTCAACCATGGCCAAGACCAAAGAGATGTCAAAGGACACCAGGAAGAAAATTGTAGACCTGCACCAGGCTGGGAAGAGTGAATCTACAATAGGCAAGTAGGTTGGTGTGAATAAATCAACTGTGGGAGCAATTGTAAGAAAACAGAAGACATACAAGACCACTGATAATCTCCCTCGATCTGGGGCCCCACGCAAGATCTCATCCTGTGGGGTCAAAATGATCACAGCAAAAATCCCAGAACTACGCGGAGGGACCTGATGAATGACCTGCAAAGGGCTGGGACCAAAGTAACAAAGGCTACCATCAGTAACACACTACGCCAAGAGAGACTCAGATCCTGCAGTGCCAGGCGTGTCCCCCTGCTTAAACCAGTACATGTCCAGGCCCGTCTGAGGTTTGTCAGAGAGCATATGGATTATAAAGACGAGGATTGGGAGAATATCATGTGGTCAGATGAAACCAAAATAAAATTAAAAACTCAACTTGTCATTTTTGGAGGAAGAAGAATGCTGAGTTGCATCCCAAGAACACCATACCTACTGTGAAGCATGGGGGTGGAAACTTCATGCTTTGGGCCTGTTTCTCTGCAAAGGGGACAGGATGTTAAGGGAAGAATGAACGGGGCCATGTATCGTGAGATTTTAAGCCAAAACCTCCTTTTATCAGTGAGAGCATTGAAGATGGAATGTGGTTGGGTCTTCCAGCATGACAATGATCCCAAACACACCGCTCGGGAAACGAAGGAGTGGCTCCGTTAAAAAGCATTTCAAGGTCCTGGAGTGGCCTAGCCAGTCTCCAGACCTCAACCCCCATAGAAAATTTGTGGAGGGAGTTGAAAGTCCGTGTTGCCCAGCGACAGCAACAAAACATCACTGCTCTAGAGGAGATATGCATGGAGGAATGGGCCAAAATACCAACCTGGTGAAGACTCACAGGAAACGTTTGACCTCTGTGCCAAAAAAGGTTATGTTACAAAGTATTGAGTTGAATTTTTGTCATTGACCAAATACTTATTTTCCACCATTTACAATTAAATTCTTTAAAAATCCTACAATGTGATTTCCTGGATTGGTTTGTCTCATTTTGTAGCTATGATGAAAATGACTGACCTCTTTCATCTTTCTAAGTAGGAGAACTTGCAGAATCAGTGGCTGACTAAATATTTTTTGCCCCACTGTAAGTGTTTTATTGTTTGGACTTCAACTAAGAATTAAATAAAGGCTTAGCTGAGAAACCCCTGAGAAGACTGGTGTGTCATTTATTAGGCAAGTAAAACTGTTGATAAGAATTCTGTGAGGGGTCTGTACACTACCTTCCCAATTGCCAGTTTTAGAGGTAGAGAGATCCTTGACAATATCAATGGGAGGTGTTGATATAAATACACATTGCAGCTGAAGCAAATCAAGGTCTGTTATTAAGTTTCCAATGGGCTAGTCATGTTTTATCCCAAATTCAGGTGAAAATCAGTAATATTACATAGGGTTCGAATGATTGTGGAATGGCAGTTTTAACCAAATATCCTGCTGTTATAAATTACTACATTATTCATTTTCTTTGTTAATTTGCTGAAGCATTCAACTGATAATGACTTAATTTGAAGCAAAGTCTAGCTCTGCTGAAAAGTTTAAAGTGCTTAATTTCTTTTGGGGGTTGAATATTTGAGTGAATGTGTATTTCTGATTGTAAGCACCTCTCTGTTTGTGTAAGACATACCCCTCTATAAAACATAAATCTAACAGAGTTATCATAGAAGGAGACATGCAGACATGTTTCACAGGCACCCCCCCACACAAAAAAAATAGTTCTGTCCAAACAAGGTTTTATTACTGTTTTTTAGAAAGTTTGTGGATTTGTTTGTTTCAGGAGGTATTTTGTTTTTGATGTATGAACATATGATATGTGACAGTTTTTTCAAGTCATTTGGTTTGTTAATAATCATCCATTCCTGCATTTCAGGCTTTCAACACATAAAAAAATGGGACAGGGACAATTTAGGGCTAGTAATGAGCTAAAAAATAAAACTAAATAATGTGATTTCAAACAGGGAATGTCAACAGGTGATAATAATTATTTGGTACAAAAGCAGTGTCCATGAAGGGCTGATTTTATGAGGAATGAAGATGGGCAGATGATCTCCAGTTTATCAACAAATGTGTAAAAAAAGTATTGAAATGTTTAAAAACAATGTTCCTCAAAGAAATACATTTTTTTGATTTGGCTTGTTTTACATTGTCTTGTTGAAAGATGCATGGATGTCCCTGGAAAAAATGTCATCTTGAAGGCAGCTGATGTTGCTCTAAAATCTCAGCGTTCTTTTTTGCATTAATGCTGCATCACAGAAGTGTAAATGACCTTTGCCAAGGGCACTGACCCAATCCCATGTCTTGACATAGCCTGGCCTTTGGACTTGTTGCTGATATGGTTCTTTTTGCCTTTGGTCTGGAGCACATGATGTCCATTTCTTACAAAATAAATCTGGAATACTGATTGGTCTGACCACAATACATGTTTCCACTGTGTGATGATCCATCCCAGTTGCCTCAGAGCCCAGAGAAGTTGATGCTTCTTTTATTGCACAGTAATATATTAAGTGGCATTTGTGAATGTTACTACAAGTATTGTGGTGTTTGATAAGGTAATCCCTTGCAGATGTGATTCTATCAGCTACTGATGAATGACGGTTCTTGATGCAGTGCCATCTGAGGGATCAGAGATCATGCCTCTTCAGTTTAGGCTTGTGCCCTTGCCCTTTACGCGCTGAAATTTCTCCAGATTCCTTGAATTGTTTAATGATATTATTCATTGTAGTGGGAGAAATATGTAATTCCCTTCCAGTCTTTGTTCAGGGAACATAGTTTTTAAACATTATATCAACTTTCTTACATATTTGTTGATAAACTAGAGATCCTCTGCCCATCATTGTTCCTCAAAGACTCAGCCTTTTGTGGATACTGCTTTTGTACCAAATCATGATTATAGTCACCTGTTTGAAATCACATCATTATTTAGTTTTTGGACCTCATTACTACCCCTAACTTGCTGGTCAACATTTTTTTTGGAATGTGTTGCAGGCCTAAAATGCAGGAATGGATGTTTATTAACAAATTAACTTAAATTGACCAGAAAAAACATGAAATATCCTGGGTTCATAATGTCTGCAATGAAATAAAAGTCAAATCAAATGTAAGTAACATTGCAGGTTTTTTCATTTGCATTTTCCATACTGTTCCCTAAGTTTTTCTGATTTGGGATTGTAGTTTTTGTAGTTCAGAATAAGAATTAACAGGATGACATGGTTGCACTAAAAGTTAGTGCAGTCACCACAAGTGTCCAAATATCCTGGAGGTTCAATCCTGGACTATGACTGTGTGTAGTTTCCCCATGTCCATGAGTTTCCTCTGTGTATTCTGGTGTCACTCCCAAATTCCAAAGACACACCCTAGTGTGAATGCATCTGACTAGTACTGGTATAACTTTGTTTTTGTCATGAATAATCATTGTTATCATTGTTCTCTTTTTGTTACCCCCAATTTTTCTCCCTGCATAGGCCCTGGTTTTCTAAGGGTTTTCATGAGGCAATGGAAATAGATTAATTTAGCAGCAGGTTTGATTTATCAAGCCTCAAAGTCATTTGTGAATGCCCATTGCATACCTAAATTAATAGCAGGGAAGGGCAGGTATAATCTGAAACCCAGTTATCACAGTGACTGCAAGATCAAGACTAGAAGGAAAAAAATACAGTCAATTTCGGAGATCAGAGTTAAAAGTAATGAAGATGTATGACATCGCCTGTCCCCTACTGCTACTCTGATACTCTGATGTTTGACTACACCGGCACTTGCTGAAGCACAGTTTATATTGTGTCAGTTCTGTCTCTTTTTGGTTGTTTGGTTACAATTTAGGAATTGACTTCCACCTATTCTGATAGGATTTTCAGACCGGACTTGTGGACAATATGACTGGAGGACATATTTAATGATTAGAGTAATATGGAAAGGTTGAGAGATCCCTGTATGAGTTGCACAAATGGTGCGCACTATTTGCACATTGTTGTCATTAATCCTATAACAAATATCTACTGAATTATTATTAAATGCTAATGTGAACTTGGAGAAACTGACTTGAATATCTGGCTAAGTACCCCATTTACAAACTGTACTATATGTAAACTGTTGTTCTTATTATGTAAATCTTTATGATATGTAATTGTTGTAATGTTTGTTTCAGCTTGATAATATGTAAGTAGGCTGTACCTGTATGAAGAACATTACATCTTATTTAACCAGGGAAACCCAAAAACACTGCTTTATTGCTACACTCATGGACAAAAAAACTAAAAAGCACCTACAGTGGTGCTTGAAAGTTTGTGAACCCTTTAGATTTTCCATATTTCTGCATAAATATGATCTAAAACATCTTCAGATTTTCACAAATGTCCTAAAAGTGCATAAAGAGAACCTAGTTAAACAAATAGGCCAAAAATATTATTCTTGGTCATTGATTTTTTGAGGAAAATGATCCAATATTACTTATTAGTGAGTGGCAAAAGTATGTGAACCTTTGCTTTCAGTATCTGGTGTGACCCCCTGGGCAGCAATAACTGCAACTAAATGTTTCCTTTAACTTTTGATCAGTCCTGCACACCGGCTTGGAGGAATTTTAGCCCATTCCTCAATACAGAACAGCTTCAACTGGAATGTTGGTGGGTTTCCTCACATTAACTGCTCGCTTCAGGTCCTTCCACAACATTTCAATTGGATTAAGGTCAGGAATTTGACTTGGCCATTCCAAAACATTAACTTTATTCTTCTTTAATGATGTTTTAGGTCATATTTATGAAGAAATATAGAAATTTCTAAAGTGTTCACAATCCTTCTGGCACCACTGTATATAGAAATTTTGGATTGATACAAAGTCAGCATGCAGTTATGTCTCAGGCAGATATGACTACAGGTGTGGACTGATTAGACACTGGCTTTTGCCAGAAGATGGGGTGTAAAATTGCTTCCCCCGCTGCCCTATAAAAAGGTTCTTAGAGGCTACTTTACTATCTCTTGGTAAGAGATTTTTGATTGATAAACATGCCTCTATGACACACTCAGACATTTTACCCAGTTGACAGACTTTCAAAGGGGGCGCAACATTGGTCTGAGAGTAGCAGGATGGTTGTTTTGATGAATTGCCTGACACCTAAGCTGTTCTGCCCTAGCTGTTAGGAGCTGTTGGGAGCAGTGGTTCTGTGAGGGCATACTCATATGACGAATGGACTCTGGACGGCCTCGACAGACCACCAGTAGAGAGAATCGTTTGATCCGCCCACAAGCTGTTTTGTTGTCCATCATTAAAAAACAGGTGGCACCTTCACTGTATACCCCTGTCACTGCATGGACTATTTCCAGTAGCTTAGCAGAAGGAAATTTGCCTTCACAGTGCCCATGACATGTCCTACTATTGACATTCAGCCACTGTCACCTTCTTTGCATTTGTGTCCTGAACAAGAAACCTGGACTGCTATGGACTGGGACCATATTGATTTTAGCAACGAATCCAGGTTGAGTTTGGGACCTGACTGTGGTCGGATTTGTATGGAGGCTGCATGATGAGCGCTTCAATCCTATCTTTGTTGTGGAGTGACATGCTGTCCCAGCTGCTGGTGTGATGATCTGGGGAGCCATTGCCTATGACACTCGGTCACCCCTAGTAGCGATATGAGGGGCACTAACAGATCAGCAAAATGTGCAAGACATCCTGCGACCACATGTATTGTCTCTCATGGCAGGGCTTCTACCTGCCATTTTTCAGCAGGATAATGCTTGCCCACACATAACAAGAGTTTCCAAGTAATGTCTCTGTCAGATTGCAACACTTCCTTGGCCGGCCCAGTCCCAGATTTATCTCCATTCAAGCATTTATGGGACCTGCTGGGAATCCAGCTTCAAAAGACTATGAGTGTGGAGAACCTACAGGCCCTGCTGTGGGAAACTGTGTCATAGAGTCATGTATAGCAGTCAACAGTCTCTCACCAAATGTACACTACCCAAAAGTAGACTCAGACAGTGTTTTTATAGAGCATCGGGGAAAGCACTTTTATGCCCTCTTGTGGCAAGACCCAGTGTCTAATAAGACCACACTTGTAATCATTTACATATCTGCCTGAGACATAACTGCATGCCGAGTTTGCAGCAGTTTGACAATTTTATTTGGTTGCTTTATTTTTTTCTCAGTGATTGTATTTCTATATTTATATTTTAATCTTAATCAGCTCGTTTGGTCTCAGCAGGAGATTATACAAATTGTCTGAGCAAAAGAGAGTTCTGAAGCAAATAAGTACTGTTTATTTGAGATCTTAGTAAAGAAAGAATCTTCCATGTCATGCAGCTTCCTCTCAGATTCATAAGGTTATTCACTTCATCTTATCCAAAACCATAATAAGACATAATAAGATATAATAATACCATAATAACCATAATAATATAATCATGCTTGCTTAAGAGAAATAACTGCCCCATTTAGTACACATGAATTCAGAGATTAGAAATGTGAAGCTCTCCCTTTCTTACAATATGATGTGCATCTCGATACACAGGTTACAATATGATACTAAGACATTAGAGTTAAGCAAGTAACGATTCGATACACTCCGATTTATTACTGAGCTGATACAATTCAGGTTCAACATTGACATGATTCACTTCACAGGTTTGTTTCAGTTAATTTAAATTCAGCATGTTGTGTCCCAGTTTCAATTCAGTAAGGAGAGATGATTTCTTCAGTGACTTTGTTTAATCTGTCATCTGGTACATTCTTACTCTCCCTAGATCTCCTCCCACCGAAATATAATGTGCAGTGATTGTCATATAATATACAGCTCCACCCTTCAGTTGCATCTCATGAAGTATATGATAGGAACTCCATCACACTGCTATTTATTTTATTGTACCGTGCAGGGATGTACATTGCATTAAAACTCAGTTGGCTCAGCATTGTGAATATAGGTTTAGATATCTACACTAGATTCTGATGCAGTCTGCCCCACCGTAGGGATGCATACTCTTTTATATAATGTAACTGATAGCTTCAGGTATTGTCTTTAACCACCATCATCATTGATAGTGAGCCCTGAAAGAAACCACTAATACTAATTTTAACCCATCTGTCTCACTGAGTGTGTTTACATGCCTTTGACAGTCTGAACATAGTCGGACTTCTGCAGTTGTCCGATTTTTCCAAGTGTTCATGTATAGAGCATACTCCGATGTTGAAATCAGATTAAGAAAACCAATAAAGAGAGCAGGTTTTTTAACTCAGTAATTGGATTTTTCATAGCGTATATACCAATACTACGATTTCAATTGGTTTTCTCAGTCTGCGCATGCACCAAACGTAACACAAGAGCCCACTTACCCTTAGATCCTTCTCTTCCTTTGAGATTAGTTTCCATAGACCTGGTTGATTCTTAACAGGATCTGGCAACCCTGTAATTAAATGCAGCACCCGCTAGATGGCTATCAAATGCTTTGTGGAGACTGAAACACAGTATGTGCTTGAGAAAATGATGAATTTGATTATTTCATATTAAAGTTTGAAGTTTACATCAAATCGTTCTGTGAGATGATTAACTCAGGCAATTAGAATCTATTATTATCTGAGTCAGTATACCCGGAGGTTTTCCCATTATCTTATTTACTTTTTGCATGTATACGCAATTTGGAATTTCTGACAAAATCTTCGTTTTGAGCTATCAGATTATTAAGTGCATGTCAACTCTCTCTTCTCTCTCCTCTCTCTCTCTCTCTCTCTCTCTCTCTCTCTCTCTCTCTCTCTCTCTCTCTCTCTCTCACACACACACACACACACACACACACACACACACACACACACACACGTTCAGACACACACACGTACAGACACACCAAGGAAGTAGACTGTTGTGTGAATTGATTTGCTGCAGCTGTATCGATTTCTATCGGTTTTCGTTTTTGATTTGAATCAAATCTAGATTTGTAAATTGATGCAGCCTTACCATAGACAGTTGCACCGATTTACTGATTCAAATCGTTTTTTTTTGCGCCTCTATCACAGATACCCTAAGCGCTAGTTTGATTGATAGGAGATGGAGGAATGCAGTCCCTTTCCTAGCCATTGCCTCTCATATGATCTCTGGATTATAGAGCAAATATTTAATATTGCATCACTGGAGCAAACCATATAGTATTTTAATGTATGGTTTGAGTTGTTATGAACAAACAACCTTGTAACATTTTAGAGCTGTTTTCGGTCTTTTTGCTTTCCTTGTAAGTCTGCCTGTGTGTGGTTAACTCTGATCAGCTTCCCAGAAAAGATTGCCTCTGCTGGAGCATGTTGATTTCGAGAGCAAACCAAGGCACTTCCAAGTACTGCTTGAAAGGTTGTCTTGCGGGATGTCTTGCAGGCCAATGTTTACATTGGCTCCTTCCAAGGCAGTTGCATTTGAGTTTGATTATGGGCTTTATGGTTCAGTTGAGACCCATGAACATCAGTGTTCTGACTGTGGATATTGTCAACCCAATAACCAAGCGATCAAGCTCCAGGGTGATAGCAGATATGTCTCTGTAAAGTACAGTGGTACCTCGCTTCTTGTTGTTAAGGCTTGTCGAGAACCCAAAACAACCAGTACCGAGCAAATTTTCCACAAATCCACACTGTATAAGGCATTATATGCATTAATGGAGTTGTATTGTACAGGTGCTCCCTGATTTATGTTGGGGATGTTTTGACAAACCCATGATAAATTAAATGTAACACGAACTGGGGAGTTTAGTTAGTTTTTGGTGTATCATAGCAGAGGCGAGGCTGAAATTGGCTTCTTATTTGCCAGCTTCTTGTTCGCATTTTCTGGTCTACCTGATGTGACTGCAGTTACATTATGGTGTGTGTAGATGGAGATTCCAACTCATAATAAGCAATGATAAGTAAGTTAAGTTTAAAACACTTACATTAACCTACAGATGGCCAAAATGATTAACACAACGATTATTTTATAATAAAGTGTTGAAAAGGCCAGAGAGTGTTCTGTGATCTGGAGCATTCAATGCCTGTTTTGCTTTTGTTTGTATAAACTAACCTTTTCAGGTCCCACTAAGAATACAATACTGTAGATGTAAAAGCAAAGAAAAAACACGATAAACACAGCACAGATCTTCTCTGAAGAACTACTGCTGGAGAACTATTGTTAATATGAATCACTATGTACCAAATCGTGAATCGAATGGCTTGACTCATACAAGTTTAAGCAAGTGCGCCAAGGACCGAGCAACAGACGAGGACCGAGACAAATTCTTCTAGTCAAAATGCTTTGAGAACTGAATTCAACAAGTCCTGAGGTGGTCGAGAACCGAGGTACCACTGTGTAAGCATAGGGACAACAAGCTTTACATAACAAGTGGAACCTTCAGATCAAATCATGATTCAGAACCCTTATAATGCTGTCCTGGTTTAGTGTGTGCTTTGGGGCACCTATCCCAAAAATGGTTATAAAAAAGTCTTAATGGCACTTTCAGTAACATTAAAAAGTTATGCTCAGAGGCCATGACATGACAGTTTGACTGGGCATTTTTTGTTATATGTTCATTTATCAGAGGCTTCTTTCCAGCCTGGCTTACAATGAAGCAAATACAATCCGAGCACAGAGCTGTTAAGGTGACTAACAGTGTCACAAGATTTCTTCAAGTTTCCACTGTGATGTGCTAACAGCCAGAGGCCTAGTGTGACATATCACACAGGCACAAATGGCAGGTTTAACCATGACGGGGGATTTTTATTGAAAGCAGTATAATGATGGCAGGATGCTGGATAGATGTGGATGTGGGTTAAGAGCATAAGGAGTGTTTTTTGTTGTGCTCTGTATGTGCCGAAAGTGGTGATATGGTCTGAGGGGGTTAGTGGCTCACTGCCAAGATAAAGTCTATACTGTCTGAGAAGACAAGAAATTGCAGGCATAAGTACTAAGGTTAGCATCATTCTAGTTGCCCTTTACAGACTGACGTTTTTCTTAGCACTGCCAGCCGTGAGAGTTTTGCACAATCAGCGGACACCAGGTGCGAGTGATTTAGCTCGACTCTAATTTGGGCTTTGTTTGGTGGCAGATTTGTCCATGTTGCTGAAACAACTGTGTGACAGGCAAGCTAATTCTGCTAGCTGAGGGTTGGCATCACACCACTGATTGTCCTGAAACAAGTACAACACAGAAAGATACAGTACAAAAATGTGGATTCTACAGTGATAGAAAGGCCAGGAAGACAAACTAAGTTTGTTAATGACACAATCTTGTAAGGCACTAAATTGAGCACTTACTAAGTCATTGTAGCAGGCAAATCGAGATTAAATGCCTGACTGGAGTTAACTCAATTTAGACCTGCCGTGAGCTGAAAACAATGAAAACTGAGTGCTTATATGTTGAGGAAATGACTGCTGTGTTACTCAGTTGACCTCCTACTGACATCAGCAGCTGTTTATGCACAGCGGTCTACTCTTTTACAGCATGTTGTATGCTAATTCATACTTAATTTTGACTTGTAAAACAGACTCAATAAATTCCAAATACAAGCCGGCTGATATTGGAGCAGGTGTGTTGCTACATGGTTTACAACAAGGCAGCAGCCTTTCTGGATTTTAAGAAGTAGAATGAATATGTTGCGACAGTCTGTTATTAAACTATCTAACAACGGACTGTTCGACATATGGTGCTGACACAATTCTTTATTTACTAAGGCTGTTAAAGGGAAGCAAGGAAGACAAGATTTTCATACGGAACATCAGAAAGGGCCATGGTGCCACGACGTTCCCTAGAGTGAGTTTGGGAAGATGAATGGAGTCTCATATGAGACATTACCGGCAAGCCAATGTGCTGTCAGTGACAACCAGTGAGGGCCTAAAGGAGCAAGATTTAGTCCCTCTTTATGTTGTAACCTAGTAACTGCTGGTTTTGAGAGACACTGTGCATCAGCAAGGAAATAACGTTGTTGTAGCCCTAACGGTCAAGCTAAAGAGGACATTGGCCACCAAAAATAGAAGAGACTTCTCAAAGGAGTTTGGAGACCTGTAATGAAGAATCATGTTTACTGTTGGAGACCACAATTTAGGATTATGAGGAAATTATATACCAATTTTGGAGATGGACATATTAAAATGTGATTGGTGTGTGTGTGTGTGTATGTGTGTGGCTTACAGTGAAATGCCTTTATTTTAGTGATTTGATTAAATTTGATCCACTTCCATCTTCTTGTGCTGAATGAGTCTGCACTGTTCAAGCGTCTACCTGGTCAAAATCAGATTTCAGATTTCCTATTGACGTGTGCCTTTGTAACTTCTCATGAGTTCTGCTGAGTTAGCCTTTTTGTTGCTATTGTGTGTCTTCAGAGTTCTGCTGAAATCAGGAGTTTCTAATTCATCATTTACTTAACATTGAATGCTTTTTGCAATAATTTTGTAAAAATAAATCATTGTTAAAAGTGGTTTTAAAAAAACAATCCATTGTAATTTCATTTCCAGAAGGGAGCATTGTCTAGGCTTTCTTTTGCAGCCATGCTTTCAAAACAGTCCCTGTCGACTTTGAAATCTTGTATGAAACGCGAGGAGAAAAATAATTAAATTTGTTTCTGATTATGGACTGCTCTATGCTTACACAAAGGAGAGGTGACTGATCAAAATGCATATAGATTACAAAGACATTTTTAAAATGTAGGCTGCATAATGTGAGACAATCTGTTCTAAATGTTCCACCAACAGTCTGCTCAAATGACTGATATGGTATGAGTGCCTTTTGATTTTTATATTTTAATCATACAACCCCAAATCAGAAAATGTTGGGATAGTATGGACAATATATATGCAAAAAATATATGCAGTGATTCTTACATTTACTTTGACTTTCATTTAATTGGATAAAGTATGAACCCAAGATATTTCATGTTTTCTTTCATCACTTCATTTCATTTGGTAATAAAAATCCATTTCTGCATTTCAGGCCTGCAACACATTCCAAAAAAAGTTGGTAGAGGATAGAAAATAAAAACCAATAAATAATGATGTGATTTAAAACTGATAATGTCAACAGGTGACTGTAATCATGATGTGGTACAAAAGCAGTATCCACAAAAGGCTGAGTCTTTGAGGAGTAAAGATGGGCAGAGGATCTCCAGTTTATCAACAGATGTGTGAGAAAATTATTGAAATGTTTAAACACATGTTCCTCAAAGAAAGACTGGAAGAGATTTACATATTTCAGTCCTAACTTTTTCTGATTTGACTTGTTTTGCGTTGTCTTGTTGAAAAATGCAGAAGATGTCATCTTGAAGGCAGCTTATGTTGCTCTAAAATCTCAGTGTACTTTTCTGCATTAATGCTGTCATCATAGAAGTGTAAATGACCTTTACCAAGGGCACTGACACAATCCCATACCATGACAGAGCCTGGTTTTTGAACTTGTTGATGATAAAAGTCTGGATGGTCCTTTTTGTCTTTGGTCCGTAGCACACAGCGTCCATTTATTCCAAAGATCTGGAATACTGATTGTTCTGATCACAATACACATTCCCACTGTGTTGTGGCCCATCCTAGATGCCTCCTATTAGGAAGCACACAGTAAACTGACACTCCCACACGTTATAGTGTATCGTATCATCGCGTACCTTATTGTTTTGTTTAGTATTCACTCTTACACACACTTCAGAGCCATATGTGTATATATACGTATACACACACAACACACACACACACACACACACACACACACACACACACACACACACACAGTGGGGCAAAAAAGTATTTAGTCAGCCACTGATTGAAGCCACTGACGTTCTCCTACTTAGAAAGATGAGAGAGGTCTGTAATTTTCATCATAGATACACTCCAACTGAGAGACAAAATAAAAAAAAAATCAAGGAAATCACATTGAAGGATTTTTAAAGAATTTAATTGTAAATTATGGTGGAAAATAAGTATCATCAATAAATTTGGTTTAACTCAATACTTTGTAAAATGACCTTTGTTGGCAATGACAGAGATCAAACATTTCCTGTTCGTCTTCACCAGGTTTGCACACACTGTAGCTGGTATTTTGGCCCATTCCTCCATGCAGATATCCTCTAGAGCAGAGATGTTTTGGGGCAACACGGACTTTCAACTCCCTCCACAAATTTTTTATGGGTCTAAGGTCTGGAGACTGGCTAGGCCTCTCCAGGACCTTGACATGCTTTTTACGGAACCACTCCTTCGTTGCCTGAGCAGTGTGTTTGGGATCATTGTCATGCTGGAAGACCCAGCCACGTTCCATCTTCAATGCTCTGACTAATGGAAGGAGGTTTTGGCTTAAAATCTCACGATACATGGCCTCGTTCATTCTTCCCTTACCACGGATCAGTCGTCCTGTCCCCTTTGCAGAAAAACAGCCCCAAAGCATGATGTTTCCACTCCATGCTTCACAGTAGGTATGGTGCAACTCAGCATTCTTCTTCCTCCAAACACGGCGAGTTGAGCTTTTACCAAAAAGTTCTATTTTGGTTTCATCTGACCACATGATATTCTCCCAATCCTCTTCTGGTTCATCCATATGCTCTCTGGCAAACGTCTGACGGGCCTGGACATGTACTGGCTTAAGCAGGGGGGCACGCCTGGCACTGCAGGATCTGAGTCCCTCTCGGCGTAGTGTGTTACTGATGGTAGCCTTTGTTACTTTGGTCCATCTTTCCATGCTCTCATTGATGAAAGGAGGTTTTGGTGGCTAAAATCTCACAATACATGGCCCTGTTTCATTCTTCCCCTTAACATGGATCAGTTGTCCCTGTCCCCCTTTGCAGAAAAAACAGCCCAAAGCATGAAAATGTTTTTCCAGCCCCATGCTTTCCAAACAGTTTAGTTATGGTGTTTCTTGGGATTGCAAACTACTCAGCATAATTCTTCTTCCAAACATGACGAGTTTTAATTTTTTTTTTTTTTACCAAAGCGTTGTATTTTTGGTTTCATCTGACCACATGATATTCTATTCTCCCAATCCCTTCTGGATTCATCCATGTGCTCTCTGGCAAACTTCCTTCAGATGGGCCTGGACATGTACTGGCGCGTGTAAAGTGGGCAGACAGGCCTGGACATGTACTGGCTTAAGCAGGAGGACACGCCTGGTACTGCAGGATCTGAGTCTCTCTTGGCGTAGTGTGTTACTGATGGTAGCATTTGTTACTTTGGTCCCAGCTCTCTGCAGGTCATTCATCAGGTCCCTCCGTGTAATACTGGGATTTGCTCAGTGGCTGACTAAATTTGCTCACCGTTCACATGATCATTTTGACCCCACGGGATGAGATCTTGCATGGGGCCCCAGATCGAGGGAGATTATCAATGGTCTTGTATGGCTTCCATTTTCTTACAATTGCTCCCACAATTGATTTATTCACACCAACCTGCTTGCCTAATGTAGATTCACTCTTCCCAGCCTGGTGCAGGTCTACAATTTTCTTCCTGGTGTCCTTCAACAGCTCTTTGGTCTTGAGTTTGGAGTCTGACTGTTTGAGGCTGTGGACAGGTGTATTTTATACACATAATGAAGTCAAACAGGTGCCATTAATACAGGTAACAAGTGAAGGACAGAAGAGCTTCTTAAAGAAGTAGTTACAGGTCTGTGAGAGCCAGAAATCTTGCTTGTTTTTGGGTGACCAAATACTTATTATTCACCATGATTTACAGTTAAATTCTTTAAAAATCCTACAGTGTGATTTCCTGGATTTTTGTTTCTCATTTTGTCTCTCATAGTTGAAGTGAACCTCTGATGAAAATTACAGCCTCCCTTATCTTTCTAAGTCGGAGAACTTACACAATCAGTGGCTGACTAAATGCTTTTTTGCCCCACTGTATACAGTGTATCACAAAAGTGAGTACTCCCCTCACATTTCTGCAGATATTTAAGTATATCTTTTCATGGGACAACACTGACAAAATGACACTTTGACACAATGAAAAGTAGTCGGTGTGCAGCTTATATAACAGTGTATATTTATTCTTCCCTCAAAATAACTCAATATACAGCCATTAATGTCTAAACCACCGGCAACAAAAGTGAGTACACCCCTTAGTGAAAGTTCCTGAAGTGTCAATATTTTGTGTGGCCACCATTATTTTCCAGAACTGCCTTAACTCTCCTGAGCATGGCGTTTACCAGAGCTTCACAGGTTGCCACTGGAATGCTTTTCCACTCCTCCATGATGACATCACGGAGCTGGAGGATATTCTTTGGATAAGACCTTGCGCTCTTCCACCTTCCGCTTGAGAATGCCCCAAAGATGTTCTATTGGGTTTAGGTCTGGAGACATGCTTGGCCAGTCCATCACCTTTACTTTCAGCCTCTTCAGTAAAGCAGTGGTCGTCTTAGACGTGCGTTTGGGGCCATTATCATGCTGGAACACTGCCAGTTTCCGGAGGGAGGGGATAATGCTCTGCTTCAGTATTTCACAGTACATATTGGAGTTCATGTGTCCTTCAATGAAATGTTAACTCCCAAACATCTGCTGCACTCATGCATCCCTAGACCATGGCATTCCCACCACCATGCTTGACTGTAGGCATGACACACGTATCTTTGTACTCCTCACCTAATTGCCACCACACATGCTTGAGACCATCTGAACCAAACAAATTAATCTTGGTCTCATCAGACCATAGGACATGGTCCATGTCCTTTATTGACATGTCTTCAGCAAACTGTTTGCGGGCTTTCTTGTGTACAGACTTCAGAAGAGGCTTTCTTCTGGGGTGACAGCCATGCAGACCAATTTGATGTAGTGTGCGGCGTATGGTCTGAGCACTGACAGGCTGACTCCCCACCTCTTCAATCTCTGCAGCAATGCTAACAGCACTCCTGCGCTTATCTTTCAAAGACAGCATTTGGATGTGACGCTGAGCACATGCACTCAGCTTCTTTGGACGACCAACGTGAGGTCTGTTCTGAGTGGACGCTGGATGATCTTGGCCACTGTGCTGCAGCTCAGTTTGAGGGTGTTGGCAATCTTCTTGCAGCCTTGGCCATCTTCATGTAGCACAACAATTCGTCTTTTAAGATCCTCAGAGACTTCTTCGCCATGAGGTGCCATGTTGGAACTTTCAGAGACCAGTATGAGAGAGTGTGAGAGCTGTACTACAAAATTGAACACACCTGCTCCCTATGCACACCTGAGACCTAGTAAGACTTAATGAGTCACATGACATTTTGGAGGGACATTTAGACATTTAGGGGTGTAGTCTCTTGGGGGTGTACTCACTTTTGTTGGAGGTGGTTTAGACATTAATGGCTGTATATTGAGTTATTTTGAGGGAAGAATAAATTTACACTGTTATATAAGCTGGACACAGACTACTTTTCATTGTGTCAAAGTGTCATTTTGTCAGTGTTGTCCCATGAAAAGATATACTGAAATATCTGCAGAAATGTGAGGTGTGTGTACTCACTTTTGTGATACACTGCATCTGTATATATATATAAAAAAATTGTGGTTAAAATATACTTGCCATTATACATGCAGTGATACACTGCATCTGTATATGTATGTGTATATATATATATATATATATATATATATATATATATATATATATATATATATATATAATATACAGATGCAGTGTATCACTGCATGTATAATGGCAAGTTATATTTTAACCACAATTTTTTACACAGCAATTGTACTAATTTCTCTACTAATAAAAGTCAGACTGATCAAAAGAATGGGTATATTAGAGAACACTTAGGCTAGTTGAACCTTTTTAACAAACATTATTACAGTGCACTTCATTTTGAAATATCCTTTATGTAATTACGTTTAGTTCTTGACTAGCCTATTCCCCAACTTCAAACCAGTGGTATGGTCTCTACTTTGTAGCTTACTAAATATTTACACACTTCATGTACTTAGCTGTGTAGTCTTATTTTTGAATAAGAGCCTTAGCCCCATGAACAGAAGTTCATTCCAAACATCAGAAGTTGGTTCCTAACATCAAAATCTGTAGTATTTCTCACAGTTTTTTTCCATTTACAGAGTCATCTTCATGAATTTTGGAAACCACTTTGCTTTAACTGTGAAATTCATCTTACTATAGTTGTGCTTAACATTTTATTGAATCATGTAACAATCAGTAATCAACATTTAAATTTTTTATGGGGGCCTATAAAGGCTTTAAAGAACTGTTAAAACCTTTTCTCTTAAAACAGCAGCACACAATGATTTGTGTATGAAGATGATTCAGTTGTCTTCATCTGTTTAAATGAGGTGTGACATGATACATGATCATCTCATGTCTGAGAAGTCAGTGTTAGCTGTGAAGATTTTCTCATTGCACACTCCAGCGACACTAAACCAGAAAATTAAATTAGCTTAATGCCAAAATTCCCAGTGAGCCATTAGGTTCTGCTTAATTCCAGTGTCTGAGCTATTTGGCATGATGCAACAGAAATGGGAGAAATGCTATGAGATTTTGGCATGCGGCACAATAGTTTATTCCATCTAAAAGAAACATTTCAGTTACATTAAAGGGGATGCTTATAAAATGTTAACGCTTTTCAGCTGAACAGTTCACACAGAGGTACTGTTTTTGCTAAGTGCAAAAGCTGCAAGAGAGCATGGGAGCGAGAAAAGCACCTCTAATTGCTGTTTGCTATTCCCTCCTGCCGTAAACCTAACATGAACTTACACCTGAGATGTATTCAGAATTCAGAAAGGAAAGCAAGCCCCAACTTAAATAATTCTATAGGTTTGTCAGTATTTTGAGTGGTTTCATTTTTGAGGAAAAGTTTTTAGGTTAACAGCATGCAGCACTGTGTTTGACTGACGGCCTCGTGCACACACAAGCCTGAAGACCCAGTTTCTGTCCAGAGAAATGCAATGTTGCAGATCAGCAGTTCTCTCTTGCACTCTCACTCTCTGCTTCTCTATTTCCTTTAGCTGTGTCTAAGTAATCCCCTCCCTGCACTCATGAAAAGCCCAACTTCCACCACTTTTGTTTCGCGCACAGAATCACTCTTTACCCATACTGATAGATTGCAAATTTGTAAGTGGAACTAGGTCAATTAAATATCTTATTATCACTGGTTAGTAATCCTGGGTGTTTAATATACAGGTATGCACCATTTAATGACCACATTAAGTTTTGCGAAACAGGACAATGACCGAAATGGACGTTGACCAAACGTTACCATCGTCTCACAGTCTATTTATGCTACTATAATGTAAATATAAAGGGTGTTTTCACAAGAAAACTGTGTTCAAATGATACGTAAATGTATCAGAGATATCATTGAAAACACAAGTGGAACGCTACCATCTACCCAGCATCTGTAATGCCATCATATTTTTTATTTATGGAAATTCACAATGATTATAGAAAATGCAGTACGCTTACATGTACATACACTTACAAATGCCATTTACAGCTTGTTACAAATACAGTGGTGCTTGAAAGTTGTGAACCCTTTAGAATTTTCTATATTCCTGCATAAATATGACCTAAAACATCATCAGATTTTCACACAAGTCCTAAAAGTAGATAAAGAGAATCCAGTAAAACAAATGAGACCGAAATATTATACTTGGTCATTTATTTATTGAGGAAAATAATCCAATATTACATCTTAATGAGTGGCAGAAGTATGTGAACCTTTGCTTTCAGTATCTGGTGTGACCCCCCTGTGCAGCAATAACTGCAACTTAATTTTACCTGTAACTGTTGATCAGTCCTGCACACCAGCTTGGAGGAACTTTAGCCCATTCCTCCATACAGAACAGCTTCAACTCTTTGATGTTGGTGGGTTTCCTCACATTAGCTGCTCGCTTCAGGTCCTTCTACAACATTTCGAATGGATTAAGGTCAGGACTTTGACTTGACCATTCCAAAACATTAACTTTATTTTTCTTTAACCATTCTTTGGTAGAACGACTTGTGTGCTTAGAGTCGTTCTCTTGCTGCATGACAAACCGTCTCTTGAGATTCAGTTCATAGACAGATGTCCTGACATTGTCCTTTAAAATTCTCTGATATAATTCAGAATTCATTGTTCCATCAATGATGGCAAGCCGTCCTGGCCCAGATGCAGCAAAACAGGCCCAAAACATGATACTACCACCACCATGTTTCACAGATGGTATAAGGTTCTTATGCTGCAATGCAGTGTTTTTCTTTCTCCAAACATAACGCTTTTCTTTTAAACCAGAAAGTTCTATTTTGATCTCAGCCGTTCACAAAATATTTTTCCAATGACCTTCTGGCTTGTCCACGTGATCTTTAGCAAACTCCAGAGGAGCAGCAATGTTATTTTTGGAGAGCAGTGGCTTTGTCCTTGCAACCATGCAATACACACCATTGTTGTTCAGTGTTCTTCTGATGGTGGACTCATGAACATTAACATTAGCCAATGTGAGAGAGGCCTTGAGTTGCTTAGATGTTACCTTGGGGTTGTTTGTGACCTTGCCAACTATTACACGCCTTGCTCTTAGAGTGATTTTTGATGGTCGACCACTCCTGGGGAGGGTAACAATGGTCTTGAATTTCTTCCATTTGTACACAATCTGTCTGACTATGGATTGGTGGAGTCCAAACTCTTTAGAGATGGTTTTGTAACTTTTTCCAGCCTGATGAGCATAAACAACTCTTTTCTGAGGTCCTCAGAAATCTCCTTTGTTTATGCCATGATACACTTCCACAAACGTGTTGTGAAGAGCAGACTTTGATAGATCCCTGTTCTTTAAATAAAACGGTGCCCACTCACACCTGGTTGTCATCTCATTGATTGAAAACACCTGACTAATTAATTTCAGCTTCAAATTAACTGCTAATCCTAGAGGTTCACATACTTTTGCCACTTAATAATATGTAATATTGGATCATTTTCGCAAATAAATAAATGACCAAGTATAATATTTTTGTCACATTTGTTTAACTAGGTTCTCTTTATCTACTTTTACTGTAGAACTTGTGTGAAAATCTTATGATGTTTTAGGTCATACTTATGCAGAAACATAGAAAATTCTAAAGGGTTCACAAACTTACAAGCATCACTGTACGTAGTGGAAAGTCATACACACAAGCACGAGTAACTTACACAAAAAGTCCTTAAACATATCTACTGAGTTTGAACAGTCTCTAGTACAAACGTATGCTAATGTTCAAGCAAGCACATGATTGTTAAGGTACCGGTAGATATACACACACAAACACACACAAGTGACAGATTTCTGCTCTTTAACTCTGATCTCCTGCCTCTGCTCGTGGATTTCCAGCACTGATTGGCTCTTGAGCTGTATGCGGCCACAATGTCCAGAGTTAAAAGAGAGATTTTTATTTCCTATTATCATTTGTAAAACATTGTTAAAGTAAATGGACATTGGTTGGATGGATGTTAAACGAACCTGTATTTGAATATAAAATATTCAGGCCACTTAAGGATTGTGTCTATGCATATTTTCAGTAATGAAGAAGCAAGTTCATAAGAAGTGAATAATGAGTGCACATACAGTGGGGCAAGAAAGTATTTAGTCAGCCACTGATTGTGCAAGTTCTCCTATTTAGAAAGATGAAAGAGGTCTGTAATTTTCATCATAGGTACACTTCAACTATGAGAGACAAAATCAGAAACAAAAATCCAGGAAATCAGGATTTGTAGGAATTTTAAAGAATTTAATTGTCAATCATGGTGGAAACTAAGTATTTGGTCACCTACAAACAAACAAGATTTCTGGCTCTCACAGACCTGTAACTTTTTCTTTAGGAAGCTCTTCTGTCCTCCACTCGTTACCTGTATTAATGGCACCTGTTTGACCTCATTATCTGTATAAAAGACACCTGTCCACAGCCTCAAACAGTCAGACTCCAAACTCAACCATGGCCAAGACCAAAGAGCTGTCGAAGGACACCAGGAAGAAAATTGTAGACCTGCACCAGGCTGGGAAGAGTGAATCTAAAATAGGCAAGCAGGTTGGTGTGAATAAATCAGCTGTGGGAGCAATTGTAAGAAAACGGAAGACATACAAGACCATTGATAATCTTTGATCTGGGGCTCCACGCAAGATCTCATCCCATGGGGTCAAAATGATCATGATAACGGTGAGCAAAAATCCCCTACGCGGAGGGACCTGATGAATGACCTCCTTCCATTAGTGAGAGCATTGAAGATGGAACATGGCTGGGTCTTCCAGCATGACAATAATCCCAAACACACCACTCGGACAACGAAGGAGTGGCTCCGTAAAAAGCATTTCAAGGTCCTGGAGTGGCCTAGTCAGTCTCCAGACCTCAACCCCATAGAAAATTTGTAGAGGGAGTTGAAAGTCCATGTTACCCCAAAACATCACTGCTCTAGAGGAGATCTGCATGGAGGAATGGGCCAAAATACCAGCTACAGTGTGTGCAAACCTGGTGAAGACTTGCAGGAAACATTTGACCTCTGTCATTGCCAACAAAGGTTATGTTACAAAGTATTGAGTTGAACTTTTGTCGTTGACCAAATACTTATTTTCCACCATAATTTACAATTCAATTCTTTAAAAATCCTACAATTCGATTTCCTGGATTTTTTATGTTGAAGTGTACCCATGATGAAAATTACAGACCTCTCTCATCTTTCTAAGTAGGAGAACTTACACAATCAGTGGCTGCCTAAATACTTTCTTGCCCCACTGTATTGGTGCAACAGTTTCTGGTTACAGCCTGTGTCCAGTTGGCATGTTTTCCCAATGTTTGTGTGTTTAGTCTAATTTCACCTACCCCCAGGGGCACAACTGATTAGCTACCCTATCTATACATACTTCTAAGCGACTAAATATTAGATTGATCAGAATTCAGTTCAGGTTATATACTTAGCTTGTGCGCAGTGTTTTTAAGTCAATAGCCCAACGGCCACGTTGATCAGGAGGAACTATTTACTGAAGATTAATGAATGAATGGAACTAATTGTATTTGTATTAACATAAGCATCTTTTAAGTGATCTCTTGTGCCCAGGTGCATCCATTGGGCCTCTGGTGCCCTGTACTTTTGGCTGGTTAGCTCCACTACCACCTGAGATCCAGGTGCAATCATCTGGTCCTAAAAACCTTTAATTAAGACCATCAATCATCATAAGTGTATGCATGACTAGTCAGCGATATTGCTAATTAACATTTTGCACAAAACCCAATCTCATCTCAATCCCTTTTGCTAAAACTTAAAAGGGTAGCTGATCTTGCAGTCAGTCGTTACTGCAAAGTTATTTAGACTAAAGCTCACTGCGGTACAGCGCTTATGAGTGCTGCACTGTGAAATCTGTTCCCTTGCCCATGTGGGTTTACTCTGGGTACACCGGTTACCTCCCACAGTTGAAATTGTGTGTTCGGTTAATTGGTGTTTCCAAAGTGCCCTTTGTGTGCGTGTGTGTGTTGGTTGAGTAGGTGTGGGCTCTCTGATGGATTGGAGCTTTGTCTATGGTTGTTCTTGCCAGCTAGGCACCGGCTTTCCTGCGTCCTTGACTAGGATTAAGCGGATAAGAAAATTAATAAAGATTCTACATTTCTTTGCTAGAAATATTGATATAATGTTGACATTGAATTTAACAGTTTGTATTGGAAGATGAATTGTAATTTCAGATGATGTCACACAGTGTCCTAATGCAGAGTGTAACAACAGCTGCCAGCGTGACTCTGCAGGGCTTTTCTAGATCATAAATGCCCTGGATTAAAATCAAAGGCATCAATATTCAGCCTTGTGTTTTGATGCGTAGTGTTTATGCCTGGTTAGCTTGTGCTCTGCTCATACTCAGATTTTGCTTCTACTACGTATTTGCACGCACACAGACCCTCTGCTAATATTTGGTCACAGTTTCCGAAACATCTGAATCCAAACTGACTTCAAGTCCCCAACATTAAGCTGATGCGATTTTTCTCTTTTTTCTCTTCAAGGGAATTCAGCCACTGGAAAGTGAATAGCTTGGCTACAGAGAAGAGAGACTTCTTTAAGGCCCCACTGCCTTTGTCTCCTGAGTTCTTACGCAACCTCAGGCTGCTAGGAAGGAGGCCGACTTTACAACAAATCCATGAAAACCTGATCAAAAAGTACGGGACCCACTTCTTGGTATCGGCTACACTTGGAGGTAAGCTTTAACTATGGGAAACAGGATCACATGTGCTGATCACCACTAGCACGGTCTTCTTTAATTTCCTTCCAGAAACCAATATTTAATATCAGAAATATCACTGCACTTTTCCTGTCACCCTGGTATGATATTCACCTATATCAGGGAGAAGCATCTTTTCTGCTACATATACTGTTTGTTTTATAAGCAAAATTTATCATGCCTAGAATTTTGTTACTTCTCTGGGTTTTGATTTGCTGGAATATAACTGTGTTGCCTGTAGTGAATGAATGAGTGAGTGAGTGAGTGAGTGATAATGGATTGTTGTATTGTTTAGGTTGTTCTTCTGGGTTGTTTTCCTTCCATGGGCCTAGTACTTCAAGAATAGGCTTCATACCCTACGAAACCCTGGTATTCACGTATTGCCAAAATTTAGTTCGTCCCCACGTTGCTGTTACAACATCCTTTCCTCTACATTTTGTATGTTTTGTAGCAACAGTGTCTATGAGTTCAAAACACTGATGTTGGGCAATAAGCCCTGGATCACTGTTGGCATCCCAGTTCATGTTGAGAGTACTGATGGAGTTAGTAAGTTGTGCAGTTAGTTGTTCAACCAAACCATGTTGGCAAACCATTTTTTACTGACTGTTTTAGAAGGGCAGGGCAGGGCAGAAAGTTGACAGGTGGAAGGTGGACTTGAAGGTGGAAACCCATGTTTTGTTTGTGGGGATTCCATTCCATTTATATTATGGACATTAGTGGTTGTTGTGTGCTAAACTATCAGAGACTAACTGATTAGTAGTGGTGACTACATACTTTTTGGGTATACAGTAGGAGTGTAACGATGCAAAATTTCACAATGTGCAATGGAGGGCGCAAACGTGCGTCATATGCATACACATATAAAATTCTCAGTATTTGTTTTAATTTCTATACAAGTAATGTATACATTTTGAATTATTCTTCAGAAATAAAAAAAGGAATGTTTTCACTCAGTTATTCAAAATATGGTGAAGCTACAAACGAGCATTTTGCTTACAATTTTAAACCTCTGTTTCTAGTCATTTCCTTTAATTGCAGGGGACTAAATGTTTTATGTTTAAGAACTTGTTCAAGAAAATGTGCATGCTTTTTCGTTGGTTACACTTCAAGAATTAAAAATTTTTTTTACGAAAAACAAGTCATGAACTCAATATCATGAATTGAATGGAATTGTGAGCAGCGTGTATTGTTACACCCCTACCATATAGCCTATATAGGTGGTTCAGTGGAGTGAAGGAATGGATGAATACATAAATAAAGGAGCAATTTTGTCAAGACAAATCACAACAGGTGGGTAATTTGAACTATTAAATTATCTTGTTTGGGCAGAATGGTGACTTGGTGGGTAGCACTTTCACCTCACAGTGAGAAGGTCCTGGGTTCCCAGGTGAAGCGGTCTGGGTCCTTTTTGTGTGGAGTATGCATGTCCTCCCTGCGTCCATGTGGGTTTACTCTGGTTACTCCTACAGTACCGGTTTCCCCCCAACGTCCAAAGCATTGTCTTAGGTTAAGGTCATGCTAAAAGAGGCCCTAGTGTGTGAGTGTGAGTGTGTAAGTGTGAGTGTGAGTGCGCCCTAGTTCTTGTTAAACATGTCTGCCAAAAACAGATGTTCGATTAATTTTAATGATTCTGTGTTTGATAAAGTAACTGAAATGACAATATCACTGTCCCAACACATATCTAATAACCTATGAGTAGGCCTGTCACAATCATGAAACTTTAGTTGACAATTAGTCAATTAACGGTTTAATTATCTGTTCATTGAACGCAACTAATGAAATACAAGCCTAAAAGTGACTGATGAACAGCCATCTTGCTTACTAGCCATGTTTTATTAACAACTAATACTGATTACTGTCAAAATGATGCACAGCATGTGCGTACACCCAAAAATGCACACAAATGCCTACAAATATACAAAAATAAAAATTAATGGAAGGAACAGAAGTGAAAATATCAGCAAAAAAACTCTCATTCTGCTAGCATACGTGCCAAAAATATAGAATTAACAACACAGCTAACAAATACAGTGGTGCTTGAAAGTTTGTGAACCCTTTAGAATTTCTATATTTCTGCATAAATATCATGATGATCCCAATATTACATATTAGTGAGTGGGAAAAGTATGTGAACCTCTAGCATTAGCAGTTCATTTGAAGGTGAAATTAGAGTCAGGTGTTTTCAATCAATGGGATGACAATCAGGTGTGAGTGGGCACCCTGTTTTATTTAAAGAACAGGGATCTATCAAAGTCTGCTCTTCACAACACATGTTTGTGGAAGTGTATCATGGCACAAACAAAGGAGATTTCTGAGGACCTTAGAAAAAGTGTTGATGCTCATCAGGCTGTAAAAGATTACAAAACCATCTCTAAAGAGTTCAGACTAAACCAATCCACAGTCAGACAAATTGTGTACAAATGGAGGAAATTCAAGACCATTGTTACCCTCCCCAGGAGTGGTCGATCAACAAAGATCACTCCAAGAGCAAGGCGTGTAAAAGTTGCCGAGGTCACAAAGGACCCCAGGGTAACTTCTAAGCAACTGAAGGCCTTTTTTACATTGGCTAATGTTAATGTTCATGAGTCCACCATCAGAAGAACAGTGAACAACAATGGTGTGCATGGCAGGGTTGCAAGGAGAAAGCCACTGCTCTCCAAAAAGAACATTGCTGCTCGTCTGCAGTTTTCTAAAGATCACGTGGACAAGCCAGAAGGCTATTGGAAGAATGTTTTGTGTATGGATGAGACCAAAATATAATTTTTTTATTTAAAAGAAAAGTGTTATGTTTGGAGAAAGGAAAACACTGCATTCCAGCATTAGAACCTTATCCCATCTGTGAAACATGGTGGTGGTGGTATCATGGTTTGGGCCTGTTTTGCTGCATCTGGGCCAGGATGGCTTGCCATCATTGATGGAACAATGAATTCTGAATTATATCAGAGAATGATATATTTATATGCATGAATGAATGAATGAATGAATGAATGAATGAATTCTAAAGGAAAATGTCAGGACATGTGTAAATGAACTGAATCTCAAGAGAAGGTGGGTCGTGCAGCAAGACATGACCCTAAGTACACAAGTCGTTCCACCAAAGAATGGTTAAAGAAGAATAAAGTTAATGTTTTGGAATGGCCAAGTCAAAGTCCTGACCTTAATCCAATCGAAATGTTGTGGAAGGACCTGAAGCGAGCAGTTAATGTGAGGAAACCCACCAACATCCAGAGTTGAAGCTGTTCTGTATGGAGGAATGGGCTAAAATTCCTCCAAGCCAGTGTGCAGGACTGATCAACAGTTACAGGGAACGTTTAGCTGCAGTTATTGCTGCACAGGGGGTCACACCAGATACTGAAAACAAAGGTTCACATACTTTTGCCACTCATTAATATGTAATATTGTATCTCAATAAATAAATGACTAAGTATAATATTTTTGTCTCATTTGTTTAACTGGATTCTCTTCATCTACTTTTAGGACTTGTGTGAAAATCTGATGATGTTTTAGATCATATTTATGCAGAAATATAGAAAATTCTAAAGGGTTCACAAACTTTCAAGCACCACTGTACACCAACATTACTCTAACGTGTTACAGCACAAAGTTTCAATTAATGCATTTACTGCTATCTTTTATTCAAACTTAGTGGCCTCAACCCTGTACACCCAAATACATCTGCCATCTGTGGAAAATTAGCGCAGTCCTATATAACTGCAATAATTTCAGTTAACTGTGATTATCTTAAACAATTGTAATAATTGTAATAAATAATGAGATTATTGCGTAATAATTGTGACAGCCCTACGATAAGTGCTGATGTCCACATTCACTAGACCTGTACCAGTCATACAGTCAATCCTATTGTCATTGCCTTTCTGAGAATGTTTTTGTATAACCCTGCTGTGTTTTTCTAGTTAAGTCATGGACTAATAATAATAATACCATAGTTTGGGTTTTAATCTGTCCAGTCTCAGTAGGACAGTTACTGTCCTCAGTGATATTAACCAAGCCTTTTGTTTCTAAGATCTGGACATTAATTATGATGCTACTTTTTGCTAGGTAAGTGCCATGGATGCTGCAGTGACAAGGAAATGAATGCAGTGGTAAAGTTGTAGTGAATGCTGATAATTAACCAGTCAAGTGAGAATGGAAAGGAGGACGAGACTGCTGGCTGCATACCAATGAGTTTGGAACAAACAGTACGCATGTTTCACTCTGAGAGAGAGAGAGCAAGAGAGAGAGATAGTCAGTCAAAGAGCAAAGCAAGACAATATCTTGATGTGTGCTGGGATGGATGAATGATTAATCAGAATATACTTCTGTTAAGATCAGAAGGAAAATAAATCAGAACCAACGTGCTAAGCATGCCTCATGTTTATAATTATTTCAATTAATTCAGATAAGCTGGTAGCCATTTTTCTAGTTATTTTTAGTATCCATGGAAAGCATGTCCTAAAAGGGTAGTGTTCAAACATAATTCCAAAACAGAAGAGCATAAAAAGGCATATCAAAAATAGTTTGTATTTATTTGATCAAATGCTAAAGCTAACCAAAATACAGCTGTTTATCCTATTATAAGAACTTCAAGCCAGTCACTGAACATCACCTCCCAGAACAGAACGTGTATTTGTTTTTCCAATCTATCAGTACAGCTCAACCGGAAGATCAGGGGCTGCTGAACACCTTGCTTAGTTATGGGGGAAGCAGAGAAAATGTGTACTTGCTAGAGTTCTTGGAGAACTGAACTGGGAACTTTTGTTCTTCTCTAATCCATATTTAATAAGGAGCTGACAGTCTGAGTCTGAGCTGCGCGTCTTCCTTTTTTCCATCACTTTAAACTGCTGTGTGGGTCTCATGGAACTGCACTTGGACATTTTCTATTCTGAGTTAAATTTGCTGTCACTTCGCATCGTGTTGCATAAAGTGAACGCTCCAGTGTCTTCCAGCATTTCTGTCTGACACACTGGGCTCTGTGTGGCTCTCGTTTGAAGGCGAGGAGTCGCTCACCATCTTCCTGGACAAGCAGAAGCTCAGCAAGAAATCCGAGGTCAACGGTAACAGCTCAACTGTGTCCCTGGAAATCCTGCACCAGCTGGCTGCATCCTATTTCACTGACAGAGAGGGTACCCTTAGGAGGCTCCACCACCTACAGATCGCCACTTCAGCCATCAAGGTAAACAGTGGATGTTCTCATCTATTCAGTCTGACTCATAACTCCAAACACTTCTTCAGCTTTTTTTTTGCAGTACACTGAGTTCTGTCTATCGTAGTGTTCAGGGATTTACTTTTAGCTGATCCTGCCACACTTTTGAATTTTATATTTGTGCACAGCTGTATAATGCAGCTATAGTAAACATTCTAGGTGTGCTCCCTGGGCAAATAAGTTGCATGCATTCTTCTTGGTTACAGTTCTTGCCTTGTAGTAACAGAGCAACTCCTGTCAGTTACGGGTTTTTGAAACTAAGTTGTTAATTTTAACACCTTTTTTATGAACTGTATGCATCGTATAGCCATAGTGTGTTTCTTGTACTTATTGTGGAATTCACCTGCTAGGATTGAGGTCAGGTGATTCTGCTGGGCGGTCAAAAGGTCCTGAACTTGCAGACTTTTATAATCGTATCTTTTTGATGCACCAAATAGAATACTATTCTCCTGTCATCTTCTGCTCTATACATGCATTGCACATACCTGAAAATCTGTCCAACAACAGACAATCTAGTTTAATACTCCATAACGCAATAAAACAAAGTAATAATACAGTGCTGCTATTACTGACCAATGTTTGGTCTTGATAACTTTAGCTGTTATTGTGATTGGGTTAGTTGCCAGAGTTTTTTTTCTCAGCAGTTTACTTCTCATAACACGTCTTGGAAGAAGCACTGACATTATTGTGATGGATTGAGTGAAGCTTAAATCAAACAACAGCTGTGTGTAAGTACATAGATCACTACACTCTGCTGTTAGAATCAATGTGATTCACTTAGTAGTGGCTGTTTATCACGTAAGACGTAGTTTTCAGAATGCAGAGAGTGTGTACACTATTTTGCAATTCCATTAGTGTTAGCAGCCACAATGCTTGGATTTCTAGCTTAGAATAGGAATGCTTTACATGGGGCTTTTGCCTAGTGAAAAGCAGTACCACCTGCCAGGTGTTTATAGGAAGAAAGCTAATGAGATGTTACAGGGCCATGAAGTCTCCTCTGGAGCAGTTTTGCTCCAGTACTCATTGTTCAAATCAGACTGATAAATTGGTCACTAGAGCAGGCATGGCTCCTAAGAGGCCCATCAATAATCCTATAAAGAGTGATCAATTACACTGTCCTCCCTCTAACAGTAGTGTGTCACTACACAGTCTTGCTGCCTTTAGATTTTACACCACCTCCATGAAACCAGGCACTTGTTGTCAGTGCGATCAGGTTCAAGGACAGCATTTAGGCTTTGCGGGTTACCAGAGGCAAGAAAGAGCGCTCATATTTGGAAAACAATACAGTGATCCACAAAAGTTAAGAAGCACAAGCACACAAATAATAATGTTAAATGAACAGATTGTTAAAATGTGGGGCATGGTTAAAAAGTAGAATTTGAGCATAATTTATCTTTTTGGCATGCAGTTCTGCTGCTGTGTTCTGGCCCTAGTTCAATAATGTTAGCATAATATTACCATTACACATGAAGGACTCCTGATATATTCATTTGTCAAAATGACATGTTATTAACAGTCACCTCTGTGTAGGACAGATGTTATTTGACATTCTTTCTGAGCACTGACCTGGAACATGGAAAATGTATAACAGAAAAAAACCATGCATTCACAAGTTATATTCCACAAGGACCATTCTACATTCCTGTTTACTGTCCTCTTCCAGTCAGGGTAAAGTCAATAACATCGCAAACGTTAGCACTTTGGGAGGAAAACACTGCAGTGGAGACGGGCTTACTAGGTCCTTCACAGAAATTGGGCGATCATGAATGAGCCCCCAGAGGAAGTGCAAGCATTTAACTAGGAAAGGAGAGCACCCTTCACCTTATCTGCCTGTAAATGGCCCGAGATGCATTGGCTGCTGAGAAAAGTGGCAATGGTGTCTAAGTAACATCAGTTGTCAAGTCCAATGAAGAGTGGAGAGTCAGCGCTTAAAATCCTGTCACACTCTGCAGACTCCTAAACGTCGGAATTCAAGCCTGTGCTCAAAGTCCTTAGCTAAACGTGTTTTCAGCACAGGCAGTTTTGATAAATGAGCATCTCCCATATGCATTTCGCTTGTGATTCACAGCCCAGCTCAGCTTATAGCTCCTAAGGGATGGGACTCTATTTCGACTACCTGCGCAAGCAGCTGGGTCTGATGGATCCTGAGAGATCCTGCAGAATTGGAAATAAAAACAGAATGGAAAAGTACAGTATTGCTCAATAAATTGCCAGGATTATGTTATCAAGGCTTTAACATGAAGGGGTGTTTAAACAGCACATAAAATAGCATTAGGCTCTCACATAAAAGCACCAAAGTTTTTTGCTTGATGGGTTCAAATAGGATGCAAAAGTATTATCGTTGTGAACAAAGAAACTTTTTAGTATTTGAGCAGTGGTGTTCATAGGAATCTTCAGTTTGATGCAATATGAGAGTTGGCTGATCTGCAGTTTTGTAGCCAAGTAGCCAAGCAATGCCCTCCACATGCTGCTATTGAAATGTTATACAGAGCATCTCAGGCATCTAAGAGTAGGGCAGTTTATGGTTACATAATGGCTACTAGGGACAGGCAAAAGAAATTGAACCAAATATTGATGTCATGGAATTCCTTTATTACTGTAATTATGTTTTCCAGATGTGATCTGATGGTCTGACTAATGCATGAATGCAGCACACAGCTCTCCCTAGTTTGTTTGTTATATTTATTAATATAATATATAGTCTCTGTCACCATAACTTTTATTTTTTCCTCAGAATTGACATTATTTACACACAATATATCATTTTATGCTTATAAAAAGCCTAACCAATGAACAGCCATCAGTTGTACTCCTTTAGAACAATGTCAAGCCACATGCACACTGTGTGATATGAGCTGCCACTTCATGCTCATTATATTTGAAACAAATTGGCCTTAATATCAATAACAAGCCTTTCAAGTTCCCACAGGCTTTATGTAACAACAAATTATGTCTTAACAGTGTTCACACAATGCCGATAAGCCTAAATATTCAATGAAGCAAGACATCAAAACATTGTTGTGGTCTTTTTGAGTTTACATGCCATAAAAGCAGTATGTGCTATATGCAGTGTGGGTTAAAGTACCCAATACGCATACTTGAGTAAAAGTAACAGTACCTTTTGTCAAGAGAAAAATACTCAAGTAGAAGTTTTATTTTACTTAAGCATCAAAAGTAAAAGTACATTGTGGTTACAGTGTTTAGCATGATTAACCACAGTAGCAGTTAACAAAGCTAGAAGTTCATTTTATCAGTAAATGTGTACCTAAGTGCCTGAATAACAATGTTAGCAAATGAAGAACAGATAGTGCTCACCTCTATGCGCTTTTTGAGGTTGGACAGGGAGTTCTTAAAAGCCAGTATTTCTGTTAGTTTGGGAAAACATAGTTGACATTTCATGTGCTACAATTAAACTGTCACTCCATGAAAAGAAAGTGCTTCACTCAAATATAGCCACGGTTTGCCATCATCCACACCAGTACTTAAAGTGCAAGCAGAATCACTTGCAGACACTTCCATCTTGTACACTGTCCAATGAATCAGTAGTAATGTTCATGTCTTACTTTTGCAGTGGCAGAGAAAGTACACAGCTGAACTGATGCTTTAATAAACCACAAATGCCCTTTTCCTAACGATGGTAACCTACAACCGCACATCAGAAAAAGTATGAGACTGATAAAACTAATAATAATACACTCATTGACAACAAAAAAGTAAAATAGAAATGTCGGATTGCTGGCAGATATGTAACTGATTACAGGAATGGTCTGATTAGCCACTGGGTCTTACCACAAAGTGCTTCCTCTGCTGCTCTGTAAAAAGGCCCTTGGGGGCTAATTTTGGGTAGTGTACCTCTTGGTGAGAGATCATTGACTGCCTCTGTGACACAGTTTCCCACAGCTGGGCCTGTACATCCTCCACACTCATAGTTTGATGAAGCTGGTGTCCTGGCTGGTCCCATAAATGCTCGATTGGCGATAAATCTGGTCATCGGGGAGGCCAAGGAAGTGTTGCAATCTGGGGGAGGCAGTCCTGCAAACCCCTTGCTGTGTGTGGGTTATCCTGGTAAGAAAAGACAGTTGAATGCACTGCCATGAGCAGCAACACATGTGGCCGCAGGATATCCTGAACAGTGGCTAGCTGTCAATGGCAGGACCCGTAATGGGCGCCATTACCAAAAATCTCCTTCTGCTGAGTGTCTGGAAATGGTCTGAGCAGAGACAAGAGTGTGTAGAGAAGGTGCCACCTGAGTCTGGATGGTTGACAACAAAACTGTGGGAGCTGCTTGTGCTTTTCATCAGATCAAAAGAACCTCTCTACTGGTGGTCAGTTTGGGAGGCCAGAGACCATGTGTGCATGCCCTCATGGAACCACTGCTCCCAACACCTCCTAACAGCTAAGTCAGAACAGCCTACATGGGAAGCAATTTGTCAAAACTTCCATCCTGCTTCTCTCAGTCCAATGACGCGTTGCCCCTCAAAGTATGTCAACTGGGCAAAATGTCTTTCAGTGCATCGTAGAGGCATGTCTAGGAGTAAACAATCTCTCACCAAGAGATACGCTACCCAAAAGTAGCCTCTGAGAGCCTTTTAATAAAGCTGCAGGGGAAGCACTTTTACATCCTCTTGTGGCAAAACCCAGTGTCTAATCAGACCACACGTGTAAACATTTACATATCTGCCTGAGTTGTAAATGCATGCAGAGTTTTGCAGTAATCTGACATTTCTGTGTGCTTTATTTTTTTATTAATGAGTATAAATGAGACACAAAATTGCTGAACGTAAATTTACATTTATTTCAGTTATAAAATGTTCATTTTATACACTTCCTCTGTTTGAACTTTTAGCATAAATAATAAGAAAAAAATATTGCATTTAACAAAACCATTTATTATCACATAACAGTATCTTCTTGTTTCTGGGGAAAAATGAAAATGTGTAAACACTTTTAATCCCAGTCCCAGTTGTTGGAAAAAAAAAAAGTTATCATCTTCTCATAAATGGCCCCAAACTCACTGAATGTTCTCTCAGCATCTCAGTGTTTGTTCCAGCATTTGGAACAGTAAAGCATTTAACCCCTTTGAAATGTTGACATTCCTTCTTGCAACACATAAAACATGTTTTGGCACCAAGGATACCAAGCAATGAAGTGTTTCAGGTGTTATTTTGTCCCATTCATCCTGAAAACACTGCTAACGGAGTGCAACAGTAATGGGTCATAATTTGTCTTTTTTTTGGTTGAAAATTCTTCACACATTCTCTATTGGGGACAGGTCAGGACAGCAGGCAGGCCAGTCCAGTACCTGTACCACCTTCTTCCACAGCCATGCCTTTGTAATGAGTGCAGCATGTGGTTTTGCATTGTCTTGTTGAAAAATGCATCGACATAACTTTAAAAGATGTTGCCTTGAAGGCAGCTTATGTTGCTCTAAAATCTGAGTCTACTTTCCTGCGTTAATGCTGCATCACAGATGCGTAAATTACCTTTGCTAAGTGTCTTGATGTATGCTCAGTAATCCAGGTAAGAAAATCCCAGAAGTTGAATCCGTTCATCTGGGCATAAGGTTTTGGGAGAAACGTGGGAGAAACATTTCTGAAAAGGGATAGAAACCGAACCGAGGAGGGGGTCTCAGAGTACACCTCTCACCATCTTACAACACCGCCATCGCAGCCCTTCCCCAATCCTGTGTGAATGGCACACGTGGCCAATGTCGTTAATGGCTATGTCAATCTGCATATTAAACTGATCACTGGTCCCATTGTTATGTAATGGTGCTGGTATCAGTCGTTATGCAAAGGTCATGTAAATAACATTGGGGAAGTTTTCCAACTAGCTGAGACTGAAGAAGTCTCTTAGATGAGTGACGAAATGTTTCTCCCATGAAACCTTATGTCCAGATGAACAGATTCAACTTCTGAGATACCTTTGCTAAGGACACTGACCCAACCGCATACCATGACAGAGCCTGGCTTTTGGATTGTTTTGGACTGATAACAGTCTGGATGGCCCTTTACGTCTTTGGTCTGGAGCATATGGCATCCATTTCTTCCACAAACAATCTGGAATATTGATTCAACTGATCACAATACATATTTCCACTGTGTGATGGTCCATCCTAGATACCTTCAAGCCCAGAGAAGTAGACACTGCTTCTAAACTTAGTTAAAATAAGTTTTCTTTTTTTCCACAGTAATGCTTGATAATGGTTTGATAAAATAATCCTTTAAGCCTATGTGGTTATATCAGCTATTGATGAATGACGGTTCTTGATGCAGTGCTCTTGCCCTTCAAGCGCTTGAAATTCCTCAAGATTCCTTGAATCATTTAATGATATTATGCACTGTAGAGGGAGAAATATGCAAATCACTTGTAATCTTTCTTTGAGAATCGTTGTTTTTAAACATTTCAATAATTTCCTAACAAACTGGAGATCAAGACTCAGCCTTTCGTCGTAATACTTTTGTACCAAATTATGATTACAATCAGGTGTTGACATCGCCTGAGATGCAAGAATGGATGTTTATTAACAAAGGAAGTGAGGTTGACCAGACAAAACATGAAATATTTTTCATGCTTACTGTGTTCAATAAAAAAGTGTGTCTTACAAAGGAAATGTAGGACACACTTTTCCATACTGTCCCAACCTTTTATGATTTGAGGTTGTAGTAATTAAAAAAAATGGTTAGGACTTGCATCTCAGTACAGTTATTCTAAATGAAAGCTGGGAAAATATTTTGGGTCATACTGTCAAATTAGGCGCAGTATGGTGTTCGTACGGTGGGAGCCAAAAGTTTGAGACCACTATTGAAAATGCTTCTGTTTATTCTCTAATTTGGTTTATTCTCTAATTCAACATGAATAACAATTTGAGTGAAACGTTTTTATCAGTGAAATGAATTGATTAGTATTTGGTATTGGCATAATTACAGCATGCGATCGAGCTGGCATGACTCCATGAGTTTGAGCAAAATCCATGTTATCCATCCATGTTATCCAAGGATGATTCCACAATATTTCAAAGAGTACCTGATGATGATACTGAATGCCCCTGTAAATGATCAGTGGGACTTAAGTCAAGTGACTGTGGAGGAAAGGTCTATGAAAGTCAGCACTCCTTGTTATTCTTTGGTCTTCAAGTATTTGTTCTAAAGCATAGAGGTGTGTTTTGCTTTATTTATCTGCTGCAGTATGAATCCTTCTCCATGAAGAACCGAGCAAAAGTGGTCTCAGACTGCTGGTCCCATCTGTTCCTTTGTTAATGCATTTTGAAAAAGAAAAAAAAAAAATATATATATATATATATAAATATATATATATATATTTTTTTTTTTTAATTTTTTTTTTCTTGGGAATTAAGTGTAGATCACAAATCTACCTACTAGACAATTTCGAGGTTTTGGATCTTGATCTACTGTAATTGTGGAGATCCTCACACCTGATAAACATACATTAATTAGAGAGCATAAATCATGGTTGAGTTGGACCATAACAAAGAGTATTGGTACATACAGTTCCCCTTAGCGTAAATGCAGATCAAGAATTCATGTAAATGTTTAAAAAATTCGGTTGTTAAATATTTATGTACAGTGGGGCAAAAAAGTATTTAGTCAGCCACTGATTGTGCAAGTTCTCCTACTTAGAGGTCTGTCAATTTCATCATAAGTACAATTCAACTATGTTATATATACAAATGAGAAAAAAAAATACACGAAATCACATTGCAGGATTTTTAAAGAATTTAATTGTAAATTATGGTGAAAAATAAGTATTTGGTCAATAACAAAACTCGTCAACTCGTTACTTTGTAACATAACCTTTGTTGGAAATGACAGAGGTCAAACGTTTCCTGTAAGTCTTCACCAGGTTGGCACACACTGTAGCTGGTATTTTGGCCCATTCCTCCATGCAGATCTTCTCTAGAGCAGTGATGTTTTGGGGCTGTCACTGGGCAACATGGACTTTCAACTTCCTCCACACATTTTCTATGGGGTTGAGGTCTGGAGACTGGCTAGGCCACTCCAGGACCTTGAAATGCTTTTTACGGAGCCACTCCTTCGTTGCCCGAGCAGACAAGTGTGTTTTGGGATCACTGTTATGCTGGGAAGCCCCAGCCACATTCCATCTTCAATGCTCTCATTGATGGAAGGAGGTTTTGGCTTAAAATCTCACGATACATGGCCCCGTTCATTCTTCCCTTAACATCCTGTCCCCTTTGCAGAGAAACAGGCCCAAAGCATGATGTTTCCACCCCCATGCTTCACAGTAGTTATGGTGTTCTTGGGATGCAACTCAGCATTCTTCTTCCTCCAAACATGACGAGTTGAGTTTTTCCCAAAAGGTTCTATTTTGGTTTCATCTGAATACATGATATTCTCCCAGTCCCCTTCTGGATCATCCTTGTGCTCTCTGGCAAACTTCAGACGGGCCTGGACATGTACTGGCTTAAGCAGGGGGGCACGCCTGGCACTGCAGGATCTGAGTCTCTCTTGGCGTAGTGTGTTACTGATGGTAGTCTTTGTTACTTTGGTCCCAGCTCTCTGCAGGTCATTCATCAGGTCCCTCCGTGTAGTTCTAGGATTTTTGCTCACCGTTCTCATGATGATTTTGAGCCCACGGGATGAGATCTTGCGTGGGGCCCCAGATCGAGGGAGATTGTCAATGGTCTTGTATGTCTTACATTTTCTTACAATTGCTCCCACAGTTGATTTATTCACACCAATCTGCTTGGCTATTGTATATTCACTCTTCCCAGCCTGATGCATGTCTACACTTTTCTCCCTGGTGTCCTTCGACAGCTCTTTGGTCTTGGCCATGGTTAATTGTGGAGTCTGACTGTTTGAGGCTGTGGACAGGTGTCTTTTATATAGACAACGAGGTCAAACAGGTGCCATTAATACAGGTAACAAGTGGAGGACAGAACAGCTTCTTAAAGAAGTTACAGTTACAGGACAGCCAGAAATCTTGCTTGTTTATGAGTGACCAAATACTTATTTTCCACCATAATTTACAATTAAATTCTTTACAAATTCTACGATGTGATTTCCTGGATTTTTTCCTTAGTTTGGCTCTCATAGTAGAATGTATCTATGATGAAAATTACAGACCAGTGGCTGACTAAATACTTTTTTGCCCCACTGTATGTCATGTTTAGTATGTAATTTAATGTCCAGGACTTTCCAAAAGGTTGTGTCCTTTTTGTTCATTCTTTTTTTTGCCTATGGCGGCTATTGTACAATGGCGCTTATTCACTGGATAATATAGTTAATGCCATAAATAAAACTGAAAAAAACCCTCTAAAACAAAATTGTACAGTATATCTGCAAATTATATGTCTTTCAGAGAAACTGTGTTAAGTGTCAGCCTTCTGTGCTGTTCATTACTGAGGGCAATTCATGGAAATGCTTACATTTAATCACATATAGATTTATACATAGAAAGCAGGGTCCCATACAGAGATGGGGTTGAATGTTACTGACCTCACAGTTTAATCAGTAGCAGTTTTTGGACTTAAACTGCAATTGAGCCACAAAAACAGAAAATTACTAAATGGTGTTTTATTCATTGTTAGACCATAACTATAATTATGTCCAAATACAACTGCAATCCTCTGCATAATCTAAAGAAATAACTGCACCAAAGCTGCATGTACACAATAAGCCCAATTAGTTGCTATAAATCTTACAAGATGATGCAATTACAAAATGCATGTGTGATAATATGACTGCACTTTTTGTGTTTAAGCAAACATACAAACAAATACCTTTATTCCTACGTGAAAACCATCAAAAGCCTTTTATAAAACGAGGCAAAAAAAAGCAACAGTTCTGAAAATTTATAAAAAAGAAATTGTCACCTTTTGCTTTAATTATCTATATAAATCTGTTTGGATATGTCTCTACCAGCTTTGAACACCTAGACTGGGGGATATTTGCCAGTTGTTCCTTGAACAGATATTTGAGTTCAATCAAATTTTGTGGTCACAAAATCCAAAATCCAAGTCTATCAATTGGATATCAGAGCTTTGAGTTGTCCACTCAAATATGATAATCTTCCTATCCTTAAGTCACTGTGTTAGTTTTTACATTTACATTTACAGCATTTAGCAGACACCCTTATCCAGAGCGACTTACAATTGATACAGTCTTATAATCCAAGCAATTGTTGGTTTAGGGCCTTGCTCAAGGACCCAACAGTGGCAGCTTGGCAGAGGTGGGATTTGAACCCTGGACCTTCTGGTCCAGAGTCCAGTACCTTAACCACTAGTCCACAGTCCGTTTTTGACAGTGTGTTATTCACTGTTGTGCTAGAAGTTGACTTTTCAACTTCCCTTCAGTTCTTACCAATTGCCCAGTCCTCGCTGAGGAAAAACACCACCACAGTGTGTATTTTCTGTTTTGGATGGTGTGCTGTGTTTGGATTTCAGTTCAGAAGGTTCAAACTTTGTCTCATCTGACCATAAAATCTTTGTCTACATGCCATCAAAAGTGTTAACAAGACTCATTGTGGCATTGTATTCAGATGCGGCTCCTTTCTTGCCACCCTGCCATGTCAGCTTTGTGTAAAGCATGATGGTTTTACTATGCGTAGACTGACCTTAGCCATAAAGGTTAAGCCCTTCAGAGTTGCCACTAGTCTATAGGTGTCTCTTATGAGCTTCCTTGATTAATATCGTCCTTGCTTGGTCATCCAGTTTGGACAATTGGCCCAATCTAAAATCTTGTGCCCTTTATAACTTTTTTCACAATTTTAACTTGGTACCCTATTGAAGCACCTTTTCAACCATGGTGAATTCTTTATATTAACATGTGCTACTAGGGGAGGACTCCTCAAGAAACCTCCATTTTTCTTCAAAAGTAATCCAAATCTTTACAGTTGATATCAGGTGGGTCAAATTAGCCAGATGTGTGATCTGGAAGGTGACAGATATTTATACAGGAGGGGAGCAAAAGTCTAGTACTAGTGTAAGTGCGTGTTTGAATCTTTGTGGACATGAATTCGTACTACAGAAGGATACTGGCCCATAACAAATCTCAAAACTTTTCAACAACTTGACCTAAGAAGATTAGGGATTACTGACTGCCATGGACTTTCCTCCACACATCTGACCTAAATCCTATTGAGTATTTTTTGGGACATATGATGACAGTGAGGAAGTACTGTGGCACAGTGGTTAGTACTGTCACCTCACAGCACCAGAGATCTCTGGTTCAGTTCTCGACCCAGATTTTGCCTGTGTGGAGTTTGCATGTTCTCAAAGTACCTGTGTGGGTTTCTCCAGTTGCTGTGGTTTCCTCCCACATTCCAATGACATCCATTAGGTTAACTGATGTCTCTAAAGTGTCCTACTGTTAGTGTGCACATGTGCCCTGTGGGTGGATTGGAACCCAGTCTAGGCCCCGTTTCCCCTTGACTCCCTTCAACTGTGAAGTGGATTAAGTAGATATGTAGATATGAAATGAATGAATGAAGACAGAGAAAGCCAAGCATTCAGTAACACCCAAATGTGCTCTTTGGAATGTTGCGTAATCATGCTGAGATAACATGGGGGATCATCAGATTTTCCACAAAATGGTAAAGTACATGCCAGCTCAAATATACAGTCATTAGAGCAGAAAGGGGAACATACCAAATACTAATATACTCAAATTGATATGCTGATCATGTAATTTGTAATGAAAACATTGTTTGTAATCTTATCATGTCAAACATATCATGTGTAATTAAAACATATTAAATTAGAGAGAACTGCTATGTAGAAGCATTTTCAGTAGTAGTCTCAGATTTTTAGCTCCCACCTTGTATGTATGTATGTATGTATACTAATATATATAATTGCACTTTTTTATTTTTTTTTATTTTTCTTTGTTTCTTGCTTGCTCCTATAAATGTTTATATTGTATGTAGTAAATTATAAGAAGCATAGGCAGTAGAACAAGCTTTATTGAGACTTATTCAGTAATCATTATCAGTATCGCTGATCACGAACACAGCAGGTTCAAAACACATAAATTAATATGGCAAACTGTGATCATATTGGTGAAACTAGAGCACAGTTCAGTAATGTAGCACTGGTAAGAATTGGGGAACATGAGACAAATATATGAGAGAACTAATTGGGCAATGAAGAAGGAACAGGTGCAGGTGATAATGAGGGCTCATTTAGACACAAATAGTTGTATTAAGATTCAGTGGCTGTGTTATGCAATCTTTCAGACTTGAATTTATGATCAAACAACAATTTAGGTTATGAAAAGAGTTATTATGTTCAAATAAACGCTGCTATAAGCAGTATTTTTGCCTGCTAATATAAATAACAAGAGGTGGTATAAACCCACAATGGCCATGATTTCCTTCCGAATTCATATAAAAGGATTTTTCCAAAGTGCATTTATGTCTAAAACATTACTGTTTAAGTCATGGAGATATAAAATACTCCTTATATAACTTTATCAGTTAGACTCTAGAGACAATTGTTCATCATATAGATGCCTACCATTTTTATATAGCTTCAACTGTTCATCATATAGATCCAAAAAGTCTCTTTTATACAGTCCCTTACACAATTATTGGCAAACCAGATAGTAAAAGTTTAATGCTTTGTACAACCTATCATTGTGAATAAAATAGCACACATACTTCTCTATAACATCTTTAAAGTTGGAGAATACAGGTAATTTGAGACCATTCGTCTTTGCAGAATCTCTCCAGATCATCCAGTGTTCTTGGTCCTCTCCTGTGCATTCTCCCCTTTAGCTTACCCCACAGGTTTTCTATGGGTTTAAACTCGGTGGACTAAGATGGCCATGGTACAGCTTGATTTTGTGTTAAACCATTTTCTATTGTAGACCCAAGTTGTTCATTTATATAGATCTAAAATTTTATGCTAATGCCAAGTTTTCATAACGTACATCCAAATTGGTCATTCATATATATTTAACTGTTTTTTTAAAATAGTTATACACTTTAATATGTATATAAAAGTATGTCCTTGTTTTGTTTTGTTTTTCAACTTGCTCATCATACATATGTAACTTTTCTATATATTTCTTAACTCCAAACTGTTATATTGAAGTTGCTTCTCATATTGATCAAAACTGTTCCTCACATGGATCCAAGCTGTTTCTCATAAGTGAGGGGCAGAAGTCTGATAGTACTCTGAAAATGCTTGTTTGGATCTCTGAGGAGAATTATTCATACTGCAGCAGGATAATGACCCAAAACATATCAAGACTTTGCAAAAACTATTTGAAGACTACTTACTTTTCCATAGTCACCTGAACTAAACCCCTCTGAAAATGTATGAGGGCACTTCCGGATGGACAAAGTCAAGCATTCAGTAACATGACAAGATTCCCTTTGGAATATTTTGTGGAGTCTTGGGGGAGCTCATGGCAAACATGCCAAATACTAATATATTCTGAAATGAATTTGTCACTTAAATTGTTTTGTTCATTTTATGATTTGTAATGAAAAACATTGCATTCCATTTTGACAAGCATTAAAATACACTGCTCAAAAAAATAAAGTTGTTTATACACTTAAACAACAGAATATAACTCCAAGTAAATCAAACTTCTGTGAAATCAAACTGTCCACTTTGGAAGCAACACTGATTGACAATCAGTTTCACATGCTGTTGTGCAAATGGAATAGACAACAGGTGGAAATTATTGGCAGTTAGCAAGACAGACTCAATGAAGGAGTGGTTCTGCAGGTGGGGACCACAGACCACTTCTCAGTACCTATGCTCTATGGCTGATGTTTTGGTCACTTTTGAATGTTGGTGGTGCTTTCACACTCGTGGTAGCATGAGACGGACTCTACAACCCACACAAGTGGCTCAGGTAGTGCAGCTCATCCATGATGGCACATCAGTGCGAGCTGTGGCAAGAAAGTTTGCTGTGTCTGTCAGCGTAGTGTCCAGAGGCTGGAGGCACTACCAGGAGACAGGCCAGTACACCAGGAGATGTGGAGGAGGCCGTAGGAGGGCAACAACCCAGCAGCAGGACCGCTACATCCGCCTTTGTGCAAGAAGGAACAGGAGGAGCACTGCCAGAGCCCTGCAAAAAGATCTATGAGGTCTATGAAGATGGTATGAGGGCCCGACGTCCACAGATGGGGGTTGTGATCACAGTCCAACACCGTGCAGGATGCTTGGCATTTGACAGAGAACACCAGAATTGGCAAATTTGCTACTGGTGCCCTGTGCTTTTCGCAGATGAAAGCAGATTTACACTGAGCACATGTGACAGACGTGACAGAGTCTGGAGACGCCGTGAGATGATCTGCTGCCTGCAACATCCTTCAGCATGACTGATTTGGCAGTGGGTCAGTAATGGTGGTGGGGTGGCATTTCTCTGGAGGGTCGCAGAGCCCTCCATGTGCTCTCCAGAGATAGCCTGACTGCCATTAGGTACCGAGATGAGATCCTCAGACCCCTTGTGAGACCATATGCTGGTGCGGTTGGTCCTGGATTCCTCCTAATGCAGGACAATGCTAGACCTCATGTGGTTGGAGGGTGTCAGCAGTTCCTGCAAGATGAAGGCATTGAAGCTATGGACTGGCCCGCCCGTTCCCCAGACCTGAATCCGATTGAGCACATCTGGGACATCATGTCTCGCTCCATCCACCAACGTCACGTTGCATCACAGACTGTCCAAGAGTTGGTGGATGCTTTAGTCCAGGTCTGGGAGGAGATCCCTCAGGAGACCATCCGCCACCTCATCAGGAGCATGCCCAGGCATTGTAGGGAGGTCATACAGGCATGTGGAGGCCACACACAATACTGAGCCTCATTTTGACTCGTTTTAAGGACATTACATCAAAGTTGGATCAGCCTGTAGTGTGTTTTTCCATTTTAATTTTGTGTGTGACTCCAAATCCAGGCCTCCTTTGGTTAATAAATTTGATTTCCATTGATGATTTTTGTGTGATTTTGTTGTTAGCACATTTATCTTTGTACAGAACAAAGTATTCAATGAGAATATTTCATTCATTCAGATCTAGGATGTGTTATTTGAATGTTCCCTTTATTTTTTGAGGAGTGTATAAATAAAATACAAACCTTTTCATAAGTGGTATCAGACTTTTGGACCCCATTGTATGTATCCAAACTGTTCCTCATGTAGATTAAAAAGGTGCTTGATGATTTTAAGAAACATTTTACAGCTCAAACATTCATTCTTTCATTCCAACATTCATTCCAGGGGATTTGAAACCAGGACCTTCGCGCTGTGAGGTGTCAGTGCTACCCACTGAGCACCCGTTCCGCTGAACAACTCAATGAAAATATCAAAATAGCCAGATGACCATGCCCTCTGCTATGACGGAAACATATTATATTTCTAATTAAATCATCCTGTGCTGTTCTCCTCTTCTGGCTGGCATTATAGGATTATGAAATTATTTGTCAGAAGTTGAAGATAATGTGGCAAAAGGATGCCCTGACAACTTTTTCAGTCTAAGATTTGGTCCTGTTCTCATTGTGGACCAAAGGCGAATGAGAGAACAATGAGGTCTTCTGTCTGTCTAAGTCGGCAAATTGGAAGACATCTGGACAAGCATTCAGTGATAAGTTGTGTTTTATTTCAGCAAAGGATTAGAGCGACCAAGTGAGTTGAGGGGTTACTGTAGGACAGGAAGACTCTCCTATCTGATATGGCTGAGCTTATACAGTTGCTCTGCTCGCAGTTCACTGCATCTTTGATTACAAATTAATATTACATTGGTGGAGTCTCAGCTGGGTCAGTTTGTAATTTAACTAGAAGTCTGCTAAAATGTGCACTCTAGAAGGCTCCGATGAACTTTGCTATTGAGGCAAGCTGATTTTCATGTGTTAAAGACAACGAGCCAACACAACAGTTCTGTGCTTACACTAAAGAGCAACAAACAGGTGCGTGATTTCAGCGGTAATAAGGCATTAAAATATCCCCTTGTTTCCTAGGTAACAGAGACCAGAACAGGGCCCCTGGGATGCAGTAACTATGACAGCTTGGATTCTGTCAGCTCAGTGCTGGTGCACAGCCCAGAGAATAAAATCCATCTAAAAGGTACGCCAGATTTGTGCTTACCTGTGTACCTGTGTGCCAGTGTGCTAACCCTTGTTTTTGCAGTAACAAATGGATCTTGAAGTGTTCTTTATCTGGAAAAATGTATTTTATTTTTTTACGTAGTCCCTGCATTGCACCATGGGTTGCACTGTGGGGAAGGTTGGGGGTGAGCTTTGGTGGGGTGGGAGGTGGGGATATTCCACACCCTGTGCAACATCAGGTGGAAATAAATGAGGTAGGTACCAGTGAAAATGTCAAAAGAAGACACCAGTGTTTCCTTCAATCAAGCTGTAAATAAAATATAAAAGCGATGATTCAGCAGACCAAATCACTCTTCAGTGCTATGTTTGATTGCTACCTCAGTCCTTTGGAGCTAATAAATGCTCTTCATAAAATGGAACTTCAAAGCATTTGCTACAACTTGTGTGCATTGCTCACTCCTCCTCACCCGTCCACCCTTCAACCTGACTGTATCTGGTGGTCAGCTAGTGTTAACATATAACACATTAACATATCAACAAATTAGGTTTTTGACTGTTTAAATAACTGTTTGGACTGGGCCAGAAACTTTAAAAATCTCATGCATGACTTTATTACAAAGAAAGTCCAAAGCATGGCATTCAGGAAACGTCAACAGGAAGACGTAAATAGGTAGGAGCACATTAATCTTTTACACGTGGTTTAATATGGACAAATGACTACTGTATATGTGTAATATGCCAATGTTTGAGAAACTGTTTAGAAGTTTTGTCTGAGTGCGTTACAGCTGTGTATGATTTTTGGGTTTGAGGGTCTTTTAAAATGGTACATATCTACGTTGGGCCTGCTAATCTAGGAATTAATGGTGACTTGTGTACATTTTATTGCTGTAAACATGACAGAATAATGATGAATCATATTCATCATGTCCAATGAAGGTGGTGGGCTTGTGGATTTAAGTTTGCAGCCTTTTTAAAAAGCACTACTTAAATAAATTTGACTAAATATTTAAAGTTCTGATATTTATTGGTAGCACTGGCTAAGGCTGTTTGTAAATGTGCATATTGCATAATACAATGCTCTGCAGTTCATTTTGTATTCAGTACGTCTGGCTTGGCTGACATTTGGTTGAACATTATTATATTATTCCCATAGAGTAATTATATACAGTACAGTGCAAAAGCCACAGATTTGTTGTTTTAGCAATGGACTAATGACCATATATAACATATTGTCAGTGATTGGACTTGGACTTAGATTTGCCACTCCATAATACACTTTTCCACTGATCTTCATTCCAATATTTGTGAACTTTAGCATATCTTAGCCTCATTTCCGATCAAGCCTATGCAGACTATAGAATGGTCAACTTGGCATCCCAGTGAAGCTGCCAGATGCTGCTATTGCTCAAGTGTAAGGAGAGGTCATACTAAATACTTGCCACTGTAGCCCATAGAAGCGTTTTTTTCCCCAGTTTTTAATACTGCATACAAAGTTTTTGTATTTTCTGATGGTATTCTAATAGAGACTGAGAACTAATTATATATGGTCATTGTACCATTGCTAAAACAGTGGTATATCTAATCTAATGGTGGACCAAGATGTTTGCAGTACTGCATTTGCGCATATATTTATAATATACTATATATTGTGCATTGTACATACAATAAAAAGAAAATATATACTGCATATTAATATGTAGTACCCCTTTAGCACTTTGTAGCATCGCCAAGATGTCGCGACTTTACTTTCCTTTACTTTTCACTTTTTGCACATTACTTGTGCATGCCCTCATAAATTGAGATGACCCATCCGCAGCATAGATTGATGTGAGAGGCATTAGACAGTAAACTAAACTAGCTATTTCTGAAATTATGCGCTCTATGTAAGGGGATATGTTAAATGCAATAAATGTGATGTTTGAGTAACATTTTTTTTTTTCGTCTTTTTACTCACCACAATAAGAAACACAAGACCTGAACTGCACATTGTGGAAATGGGGCTTTAATCTCACTGTATCCAGTATCATAATCGCTACTGTTCAGTTACTGGACAATAAAATGGATGAGCTGTGTGCACGAACTAAGTTCTAGCACAACAGAATTGTGTTTTTGCATCTACCTGATCACTGGCTGGATTCACCACCTACCATCAATACAGAACTTCAGGCTCTAGTGTACGCATCATGATCAACAACCGGTGGGGCTCACATGTTGGAGTTTTAGCCAAACTTTTAACAAAGTCTGACTACCTTGTTTACCCCAGAGGTTTAGTTCAGGCATCTTTACTGCAGTCTATACATCACGGCAGTCTGACAAGTCACGTGCATTGGATGACATATCTAACATCACAAATGGACTCGAAAATTGCCAACCAGAAGCTGCTTTCATTTTTTAACCTTTATTTTACCAGACATGACCTTAAGAACAAATTCTCATTTACAGTGACAGCCTGGCAAGTACTGGAAGAGACTTGTAGGGGGCAAGAGGGGGGCACAGAAAACACATGAACCACAAGACTATGACTATAAACAAACAAGAATGATTAATTATTAAAAAAAATACAAATTAATAAAATTTCTGCCTAAACCAGTGATTGAGACATACATATCCAGTTTTAGTGTTTTTTTTCTAACAGATTTCAATCATTAGCAGCTGCATACTGGAATGACATCAAGCCAAAGGATGTGTTGGATATAGCAGCCTTCACTGTATTGTAAATGGAAGACCACGTATTGTACTTGATCACAGATATGGCTGCAATAGCTGACTTAAGCAGGTGGACAAGCAACCAAGAAGAGTTTTATAAATAAGCATAAGTCAGTGGATATTATGATGAGTATGTAGAGAGGGCTACTTGCATAAAGAAGGCAGTAGTGTATTTTGAAGGGGTGCATTTGTACCAAGTCGAATGGCAGACTGTGTGAAGATTTTGAAGTGTTACTTTGTAGGCCAATTTGTAAATTGTATCCCCATAATTAACTAAATACAGTGATATCTGGGTTCTCGACCACTTATAAAAAACTGGTCAATTTCGGTTCTCGACACATTTTGACCAGAAAAAATTTTCTCGGTTCTCATTGTTTGCTTGGTACTTGGCTCACTTGCTTAAACTTGTATGAGTTGAGCTTGGCGACTCGTTTCAGCTGGAACTCGATTCACGATTCAGTACACAGTGATTCATTGGTCACATAGCCAGTGGTCAAGGAAGTGAATCTCTGATTGCTCAGTGAAGAGCTCCGCTATTTCATCTTGATTTTCTTTATTTTTACATTTACAGTACTGTATCCTTAGTACATATCAGTCTCCATGGGTCCTAAAAAGTGTTGTATTGACTGCCAACCGAAAGGGAAACAGAAGCTTAATGCTCCAGAAGACACAGACAGAAGACACAGACAGGCTACAGTTAGCATTAGAAGCTATGCTAGCACCCAGAGTTCACCAATAAGTAAATGTTTATACTTTTGGCTTTCAGTCCATTACTCACTAAATTATATGACATTTTTCAACACTTTATTATAAAATAAGCTTCATGTTAATAATTAACTTACTTATCATTGTCATTACTTATTGTAGACTCCGCCTTTATACCAAACGCTCGTTAAACTCAGTTCATGTTACATTCAACGTGTGATGGATTTGTCAGAACATATCTCCATCTTAAATCAGGGAGCTCCTGCACAATACAACTGCATTAATGCATATAATGCTTATACAGTATATATTTTCTGGTGGTCTGGAATGGAGTAATACAATTTACATTATTCCTTATGGAAAAACTTGCTCTGTATTCATTGTTTTTGGTTGTTGACAAGCCTTCTGGAATGAATTAATGACCAGAATCTAGTTACCATTGTAGTATCACTTGAGCACTCGTGAAATTGACAGCTGGTGTTAATGAGTAACAAATTCTAAAGAGAAAACCAACCTTTGACTGCTACATGGTAACATGATAAGAGGAGGACAATGCACTGTCTAGGCAGATTCTTAGGTATTTATAAATTGTAGGCTGATCTAGGATGGTTCCATTTTTAGTGGTAATGTCTAAGATAGAATGGGACACAGTGCCCTTCACACCAAACCAAATAACTTTAGTGTCAGCAGCACTTAATGATAAATTGAGGTTTGTTAAGGCTTTCTGCATTTTCAGCAAACTATCCTGAAGTGATTTTAATACTGTATCAGGAGATGGACCAGTGGCAAGATTTTATTGTCAGCATATAAATGAATATGGGAGTTATTAAATAAGTAATATCATTAATAAATATGGAGAAGAGAGGTGGAATCATGAGAATTTAGATCTAACTGTACATAGCTGCATTAGCTGCATTCTTTTAGAGAGGTAGTTAGAAAACCATACCAAATGAGTGGCCAGAGACCACGATATTATCAAGTATTTAATAACATGGAGTGATCAAAAGAGTTGAAAGGTTTCGCTAGGTCAGTAAATATTGTTGCACAATGTTGTCTGGTGTAATTTGGAACTTTCAAAATGCCAGTAATACAACCAACTGAATGAAAATTTATTGGGTAGTGCAAAATAGCATATATGAAGAAAATTTGACCAATTATAATTATTAGTGCCCACACTCATGGTAATTTGAATCTTGACCACTGTTTATCTGTAAATAAACGACAGTACAAAGCCCTCCCTTGTTCAGCTTGTGGCAAGACTAATCTTGTCCTCCCCACATACAAACAAAATTGAAAAGGCAAAAATAAACAGTATTAAGAATGGTCCACAAATGGAGCATCGAGATCTCCAGGACTGCTTTCACATCACAGACTGGAAGGTATTTCATAATGCACCAGGTGGTGACATCTATGTGTACATGGCTCTGTCACAGAATATGTCAAGAGCTGTGTTGATGAAGTTGCCCCAAAAGTCAACAAATTTTTTTTCCCCAACCAGAAGCCCTAGGTCAATGGTGATGTGCTCAGTTAGCTGTGGTTTTAACTGACATCTTTAACCTCTCCCTAAATCTGTCAGAAATCTCTGTTTGCTTCAAGAAGATCTCCATCGACCCAGTTCCCAAGAAATCCTCTATCTCTAGCCTGAACGACTACTGCCCTGTTTAACTGAACTCAGACGTCTTGAAATGCTTTGAGCAGCTAGTTAAAACCCACATCTGCTCCTCCCTGGCACTCAATATGGATCCTCTCCAGTTTGCATATCATGCCTACAGATCGACTGATTATGCCATTGTTCACACACCTGGAACAAAAGGACACCATGTCATACCTCAAACATCTGGTTCTAAGCATCTGTCTGAGCAGTCAGATCCTGGACTTCCCAACGGGCAAACCCCAAGTGGTAAAAAATTGGCAACAACATTTCCTCCACACTGACTTGGGCGCCCCGAGGGATGTGTCCTGAGAGCCCTCCTGTACTCACTGTGTACACTCACTCGACTGTGCTACAAAATATGACTCCAGTCTCCAGTCTTGCAGTCTTCAAGTTTGCTGAAAACACAACAAGTCTGTCTCATTACAAAGGGGGATGTGACTGCATGCACAGAATAGATCAGAACCTTATTCATCGAGATGCTGTAACAACAGTCTTTCTCTAAATATCAGCAAAACAAAGGAGATGATAGTGGACTATAGGAAGTAACATTTGGGAAGACATCCTCCTGTGCACATCAATAGAGCTTAAGTGGAAAGTGTCATTACCTTCAGGTTCCTTGTTGTTCAGATCACAAATGATCTCTCCTGGTCTCTCCACATCCACTCTATGGGGAGAAGAGCTAGACAGTTTCTCCACTTCCTGCGGAAGCTCACGAAGTTTGATCTCACCCCTGCCATCTTCATAAACTTCTACTGCTACGCCATACAGAGCATCCTGACAGGTTGAATCACAGCATGGTATGGCAGCTGCTCCGTCCACGATTGTAAGGCTCTCCACAGAGTGGTGAAAACTACTGAACACATTACACAGAACCCACTCTGAGCTCTCATTTACAGATCATGGTGCCTAAAAAGGCTTATTGGATCACTACAGACTACAGCCGTCCAACACACTACGTGTTCACCAGGCTGCCATCTGTCAGACGCTACCGCTGCATTCAGTCACGCACTACCAGACTGAAGAACTTTTTCTAACAGTCACAAGTTTACCCCTGCACAACCTGGTTTCACTGAGCCATTAAGACATTATTAAGTCTATTTGCACATTTTGATCAATGCTGCCACTCACTCTTTCAACTTCTTACTTTATCTTACATCAGTTATTAGTCTTTAAGTTACAGATTTAGCTGATTTTTTATTATAAATAACATATTATGCCGTTTACTGGAGTCTTACTATAAACATTTAAGTGTACGAAGTCTGTGTGATAATATCCACATGATGAATAAAACACACTTTGGCTTTGGCATTAGCATGATTAACCTTCAAAAATGCACTGCCATATAACAAAATACAAATCTACTAACCTTCTAGATTAGTCAAACATTTTATACAGTGATGTTGAAAGTTTGTGAACCCTTTAGAATTTTTTATACTTCTGCATAAATATGACCTAAAACATCATCGGATTTTGACACAAGTCCTAAAAGTAGATAAAGAGAACCCACTTAAACAAATGAGACAAAAATATTATACTTGATCATTTATTTATTGAGGAAAATGATCCAATATTACATTTTAGCGAGTGGAAAAAGTATGTGAACCTTTGTTTTCAGTATTTGTTGTGACCCCCCTGTGCAGCAATAACTGCAACTAAACGTTTCCTGTACCTGTTGATCAGTCCTGCACACCGGCTTGAAGGAATTTTAGCCCATTCCTCCATACAGAACAGCTTCAACTCTGGGATGTTGGTGGGTTTCCTCACATTAGCTGCTCGCTTCAGGTCCTTCCACAACATTTCGATTGGATTACGGTCAGGACTTTGACTTTGCCATTCCAAAACATTACCTTCATTCTTCTTTAACCATTCTTTTGTAGGGTGGCATGGTGGCTCGGTGGGTCGCATCGCCACCTCACAGCAAGAAGGTCCTGGGTTCAATCCCAGAGTGGAGCGGTCTGGGTCCTTTCTGTGTGGAGTCTCCATGTCGTCCACGTGGGTTTAGTCCGGGCACTCCGGTTTCCTCCCACAGTCCAAAGACATGCAGATTAGGATAGTTGATTACACTAAATTGGCCTGGATTGAGTGTGGTCTCTGGTGACAGATGGAGCAACGCGTTGGCTGGACTATTCTCGGTCGGACCCCCGCATCCGGCAGGGACAAGCGCCAGGAAAATGATGATCCATTCTTTGGTATAACGGCTTGTGTGCTTAGGGTCGTTGTCTTGCTGCATGACCTACCTTCTGTTGAGATTCAGTTCATGGACAGATTCTAATTTTCCTTTAGAATTCTCTGCTATAATTCAGAATTCATTGTTCCATCAATGTTGGCAAGCTGTCCTGGCCCAGGTGCAGAAAAACAGGCCCAAACCATGATACTACCACCACCATGTTTCACAGATGGGATAAGGTTCTTATGCTGGAATGCAGTGTTTTCCTTTCTCCAAACCAAACATAACACTTTTCTTTAAAAAAACCAAAAAGTTCTATTTTGGTTCTCATCCATCCACAAAATAGCCTTCTGCCTTGTCCACGTGATTTTTAGCAAACTGCAGACGAGCAGCAATGTTCTTTTGGAGAGCAGTGGCTTTCTCCTTGCAACCCTGCCATGCACACCATTGTTGTTCAGTGTTCTTCTGATGGTGGACTCATGAACATTAACATTAGCCAATGTAAAAGTGGCCTTCAGTTGCTTAGAAGTTACCCTGGGGTCCTTTGTGACCTCGCTAACTATTACACGCCTTGCTCTTGGAGTGATCTTTGTTGGTCGACCACTCCTGGGGAGGGTAACAATAGTCTTGAATTTCCTCCATTTGTACACAATCTGTCTGACTGTGGACTGGTGGAGTCAAACTCTTTAGAGATGGTTTTGTAAACCTTTTCCCAGCCTGATGAGCATCAACAACTCCCTTTTTCTGAGGTCCTCAGATATCTCCCTTTGTTAGTGGCATGATACACTTCCACAAACCGTGTTGTGAAGAGCAGACTTTGATAGATCCCTGTTCTTTAAATAAACAGGGTGCCCACTCACACCTGATTGTCATCCCACTGATTGAAAATACCTGACTCTAATTTCACTTTCATATTTACTGCTAATGCTAGAGGTTCACATACTTTTGCCACTCACTAATATGTAATATTGGATCATTTACCTCAATAAATAAATGACCAAGTATAATATTTTCATCTCATTTGTTTAACTGGGTTCTCTATCTACTTTTAAGACTTGTGTGAAAGTCTGATGATGTTTTAGGTCATATTTATCCAGAAATATAGAAAAGTATAAAGGGTTCAGAAACTTTCAAGCACCACTGTAGATTCTAAACAAACAAAATACATTCACAGTTCACTTTTTTTGACCACCTCTTTGTTTCTTCACCCACTGTCCATTTTATTAGCTCCACTTACCATAGAAGCACTTAGCAGTTCTACAATTACTGGCTGTACTCCATCTGTTTCTCTGCATACTTTGTTAGTCACCATCACTCTGTTCTCTAATGGTCCACCACAGATCAGGTACTATCTGGGTGGTGGTTCATTCTCAGCACTGCAGTGACACTGAAGTGGTGGTGGTGTGTTAGTGTGTGTTGTGCTGGCATGAGCGGATCAGACACCAATCTGACACCATCGGTGTTGCTGGAGGTTTCGGACTGATAATAGTCCACCACCATCATCCTGTAGGCAGCTTCCTGTGAGCACTGATGAAGGATTAGAGGATGGCAAACACAACACACACTAACAAGCCACTACCACATCAGTGTCACTGCAGTGACAGAATGATCTACCACTCACATAGTACCTGATCTGTGGTGATCCTGTGCTGGTCCTGACCTTTAGAGAACAGAGTAAATGGGAATAACAAAGAATGTAGGACTATAAAGTGCTTCTATATGGTAAGTGGAACTGATGAAATGACAATGACTGTAGAAACAAGGAGGTGTATCTAATAAAGTGATCAGTGACTGTACGTATCCAGTATGTACCTACAAGAAGATTTTAACCACACCCTTGGTGACATACAGTGCAGGACAAACAAATTCTGTTCATAGGGATGTTTTAGTTCTGATCGGAAATGTTGCTTTAATTTTCAGAATGCACAGAGTGTATGAAGTGTATGAACAGTGCTGCCTACGTGGTGGAAGCATGTGCCACGCTGCATGTTCAATTTGGCCTTCAGAGTTCTAAAACCACTGGGTTTGCATGATTCACTAGTGATTTCTTAATGATCTTTACACCGTACCGGCACAGGCAGGGAAAAGTCAATACACTGATGCCCTGTTTTATGTTTTGTCTTTCACTATGTGTGTGCATTTAATAGAATCACATTGGTCAGGGTATATGCACTTCCTACTCAGCTGTATTCGTAACATATGCAGTGCTATTGTTGGCTAACAAACTACATAACAATGCATTTTTAAAATGTAGAAAGCTTATTTGAAATATACAAATGCCTTCATTAAACACAGTGTGAGTCCAATTGTAAAATAATCAGCATTTTCAGCTAATGCCTGTTGTAGATTTTGGGAATTTCAAATGCATATGGTTTAAGATATAATAGCAAAACTCATTAGATGCATTTTTTTTAACTGATCGGCAGTTAGACATGGAACAACAGTGTACAGTAGAGTACATGCTAGAGCTATATGCTAGTATTAACGTATGGATTATTACCACTATGAAACATGATCAAAGAGTTACCAGTTACATGAATCAGATTCTGTATTCACAATATTGTTGCACTGCATTTTAACAGCAGTAACACCATATGTGAGAATATCACAAAACAGCACTTGGTTGCACCTGCTGTTCACTAATAATTAGTTAAGTGATTTAATATTTGGTAGATTTAATGACAGGGTTGCTCCATGATGACTTATTTAATTTCCTCTTGTCATTTCACACCACCTGAGTTACCGAGGAGACTTGGCAGTTCTTAACTTAGTCTTAGAACCATTAATACACTGGGAAACTTCAATTCTATTTCATTTTATTCCGGACCACCAGGGCCGGTATCCTATGTACTAGTGGCGATATGGAGTCCCACCTTCTCCTCCTCATTTATGTACTGTATTCTTAACAGCATTGGCAAAAATGCTTTGTTCACAGTGTTGTCTGTTTAAACTTTGCTCCCCAACGCAGGCATTGAGGGTTATCTGACATTGCATGCAGTTCACTGGCTCAGTTGATTATGGTGATGGGTAGTTTTGACCCCGTGCCACCACTCCAGCATGCATGGATCACTTCCAGAGGCTAAACCTACTGCTGGGATGTCTGTAAAGTATTTTTTAGTCTTTTAGAAAGACCTTTGAGCATACACAGAGAAGGATGACTTTTTTTTTATATTAAAGATATTTTATTCCACCATCAAAAGATGTTTTGACAAAAATCTGGCCAATCAGTCTGGCCCTTGTCTTGACTCTGTCAGAAGCTTTGCCCTTATTGATTATATTTGTCTGTTTAGTATAGTTTGTTGGCATCAATCCTTCATCTGTGTGATGGAGAAAAACTCTTTTTATTCATTCATTCACTTTCTTATCCATTTGATCCTGAAAAGGGTTGCGAGGGACCGGTGCCTAGCAGGCAGCATAGGGCGCAAGGCACAAACAACACTAGACAGGGTGCCAATCCATCGTAGGGCACACACACTCCCACACTCATACACACAGTAGGGTCACTTTAGAGACACCAGTTAACACTCATGGACTGTGGGAGGAAACCGGAGTACCTGGGGTTGAACCCAGGACCTTGTCGCTGTAAGGAGGCGGTGCTACCCAGCTAGCCGCCATACTCTCTGTTTAATGTCTGTCAAAAATAATCCATAACTTTAACATTTAACTTTTGAGAGTGAACACAATATAACCTTAATACGGCTTTTTGTGCATTATACCTGAAACTAGTGATACACCGATTATTATTAAACTAATCAGATATTGGCGAGATGTGCCCGATACACATTTGATGGCATCTTCTAGATGCGGTTCCTCTTCACTTGAAGTGTGTTATTAAAAATTCTGTTTTGTTTCTCTGTACAGGAACTATATCAGTAGTTAAACGTTAGTGTGTCATCTTCACAAGCAAAAAACTATTTCATTCTATTGCATTGTTACGAATTTCATGTAATCTAAAAAGTATAGTTACATTAAAATAACCAGGTTAATTATGAAACGAATAATAAGGGTGCCTTAATTTAAAAGTACTGATAGTGGATTGGTACTTAACATGTGTCATGAAAACATGTGGGCTGAGTTATTTTAATATTATTTTCAGAATATGGATGTTCTTTACATGTAACTCCTCCCAAACAACACTTTATGTTTATTCCAGTGTTTCTCAATCCTGGTCCTGGCGCCTCACCGCTCTGCACAATTTAGTGCTTCTCCTGTTTAAACACACCCATTTTAACTCAATGACAGGCTTGTTAATGAGCTGAGTAGTTGGATCAGGTGTGGTGGGAGCAGGAAAACACTAAAACATGAAGAGCGGTGGGGCGCCAGGACCAGGATTGAGAAACACTGGTTTATTCCATTGTAAATCTGGCAAGGTGACATTGTAGTTCAGCACGACTGGTTAAAGGGCAGAGCCATTTTCAGGGCTCATGGTGGCACCTAAATGCAATCCAACTATCCATGTTGAATTTGTATCTGTCTGTCTACCACGACTGAGTAGAGCATACCTAAAATGACGTGAGATTCAACCGAAAAGCTATTTTGTTGTTTTTTTATTCCCTGAGTTTGAGTTGTTGAATCATTGACAGTGTGCAGCATTCTGAAAGAAACTGAAATATAAATGCAATATAAATAAATGCAACTCTGCTATTGCACTCACCCTGGAGCTCTGCCTTCGTTGAGCCAAGTCACTGTCCCGTTTGTCACAGCAAATAATAGATCACATATTATTTTGACACGATAAATAACAAAAATAATTACTATGTATGAGCAAACAGCTGCGAATGTAAAAAAACAAAAAAACAAAAACAAAAAAAACTTTGTAATTATAATAATCATTTTTATTATTCATCATAACAGGGAAATATTCTATATTTTACTGCACTACAACTTACTAAAAGACATACTTGCCTATTAATCAAAAAAGCTTTACAATAAAAGTCATTTTAACACTTGGTAATAACCACTGATGTACAACATGAAGACCTTACCATAAATGAACCTTAATATGATCATAATCTTGTCTAGAATCATCTTCATTAGTGGCTTCCTTATTTCCCATCCTTAGTTTTCAGTCCACATATTTTGGTAAAACTGATACAACAGTCAATTGCAGTATTCAAACAGGTGCCCTGAGCTTCCAGATACATTTGTTCTTCTTTGAATTTACATTTAATTAGTTGTTTTGCAGATGCTTTTATCCAGAGCTACAACTGATCCAATCTTACAATCTAAGCAATTATGGTTTAAGGGCCTTGCTCAAGGGCATAACAGTGGCAGCTTAGCAGTTTTTGGAATCTTCTGGTCCAGAGTACGTTACTTCGGCCACTGTGCCACCACAGTCCTACATTCACTTGCAATTAATTCAAGAATTGTATAACGAGAAAATAAGACAATGACAAAATAAGAATTTCAACAATATATTAATGAGTGTGCATATATGCACATGAAATTATAGCAAAAGTACAGCCATAAATACAGACAAAGTTTATGTAGGATGGTCTATATTATAATTACTATATTCTCATCTTAATGGGGGTGGCAATAATTGTTGAGTATAGGTATTAGGCCAGCCAAAGTTAACATGTTTTTTTTTTTTTTGACCTTTTATGACCTTTTTTTGACATGTTTATTTTAATGACCTTAGATGCTTTTTTTGTTGTCTGGCCCTGTGAAGGACTCATAGTTATGGGCTGTATCTGATATGATCTTCTGTTCATGTGTATTTATATATATGGATATGGATGGATATATATATATATATATATATATATAGATATTCTATATATATATTATATAGTATATATATATATATATATACACACACACACATATACACACACAGATATATAGGTATATATATATATATATGTATGTATGTATATATACTTGATTAATTTTACTGCTCTTACTCATTTCCCTAGAGAGTAAGCACTATATATAGAGATAGAGATAGATATAGACAGAGATATAGATATGGATAGATATATATGTGTATATATATCTATATATATCTATAGAGATAGAATATATAGAGATAGAGATATAGATATATATATATAGAGACATCCAAGAGGAGGAGATGATATTATAGATGAGAGGAGAGAGAGAGAGAGAGAGACTCATCTATATATCTCTCTCTCTCTACATCTAGCTATTCTAGAGAGATAGTATCTAGATCTATATCCCTCTATCTATATATATACATCTCATATATATATATATAGATATCTGTCTATATATATATATATATGTATATATATATTCTATACATATCTCGTGATTACTCTATAGGGAAATGAGTAAGAGCAGTACATTAATCAAGTCAAGTCAAGTCAAATTTATTTATATAGCGCTTTTTACAATGGAGCCTTGTCTCAAAGCAACTTTAAACAACCTAAACCTCCTTGGGCGGCGTAGATGATAAATCTAAGAACGAAACTAAAGTCATGGAGTCATAGTTTGAATGTAAAATGTGAAGTATGCACATCGGCATTAAGTGGCCCGGGTATGATGGGGCTGGAGCTGATGACGGAAGCAGCTTGAGTGAAGCTGCAGCGAATGAACATCATGTGTGGGGCTGGAACTGGTACCGAAACACAACTCGGAGAGAAAACACAGAAAAAGTAATTAGTATTGATTAAGAGCACAGTGTCTATTAACAATCACTGATGCCATGTGTAGCATGAGACCCCAGCAGCATTAGCTATAGCAGCATAGCTAGAAAGAGGAGAACTGATAGGTAACACAGCCAAGAGTGGACATTGGCAACCCCACGGGAGGCAGAAGACAGCAACCCAACGTCTTAGATCATTCCATAAGACTCTTTGACTATGAACCCCCAGCTCTGCCCTTTAGACTAAGGCAAGGATGCATGAGACAAGATCAAGAGGACCGAAGCCCAGTTCAGCCAGACCGACCACTCGACACTCCCGGCTAACGGACAAGGCAGCCAGGGCCAGACATGACTCCAGGACTCCGGCCCCAGTGACCTAAGCCATGCATCCCGGTCTAAATCTAGTCAAAAGCCTGCGCAAATAGGTATGTCTTTAGCCTAGACTTAAAATTTTGGAGAGTGTCTGAGTCTCGAACTAAAGTGGGAAGTTTATTTCATAGTTGGGGGGCCATGTATGAGAAAGCCTTTCTTCCTGCTGGATGACTTTTTTTAATTCTAGGAGAACTAAAAGAAGTCCTGTACCCTGCGAACGAAGTAGACGAGTTGGATTGTAAAACTCTAAGAGTTCACTCAGATAATGTGGGGCCAGGCCATGTAGAGCTTTATAAGTTATAAGAAGTATTTTGTAATCAATGCGGAATTTGACTGGTAACCAGTGTAGTGATGATAGAACAGGAGTGATATGATCAAATTTTCTAGTTTGAGTTAGCACTCGGGTGGCTGCATTCTGAACTAACTGAAGTTTATTTATAGATTTACTAGAGCATCCAGTAAGTAATGTAAAAACACTTCCATATATACTTTGCTCATTCCTGTGAGACAGCAGATTCTCTCACAAGAACACATACTGTCTAATATATTCAATGTATTATTATTATTTATTTATTTTTTATCATTATTATTATTATTATTATTTTATTGTTATATTGGGTATATAGTCCCCACCACAATTACTGGCACCCGTGGTAAAGATGAGTAAAAGGGTTATAAGAAAATTACCTTTTAGTGAGTTATCTTAATTTCACACTAAAACAATTACTCAAGTAATTTTAGTATGATAGAAATACCCTTAACAAAACCACATGTGCCATAATTTTTGGCACCCCTAGAAATTCTTAGAATTCTCAGCTAAGAATTTCTAGGGGTGCCAATAATTTTAGCACATGTGGTTTTGTTAATAATAATAAGTTATTGTTGAAGGCTAGTTCAAGCGGGCTTTACCGCAAAGCATTTACATACACACATACCTAGGTGAAATAGCGCGAGCAAACACTGGACACAGAAGCGGAATATCTCTGGCAAACGCCACAACAGTCAGAAGGTCCTAGAATCAACAATCCCCTGCACAGTTTTGGAGCTAGGGCCCTGCTTAAATACAGTTTCTCTCAGCTGAGTCCACTTAGTCCGAGGGCCCTAGCTCTTCTTCGAACGGCGTGAACAGAACTTCCTCCCAGCGGCGTGGACGGGCATGATGTGTGGAGGTCTGAGGGGAACCCGTGACATAACCCACCCCCTGAAACTGACCGGATCACCGGGAGAATCTTACGAGAACAGGGGGCCTCCTGGCTGGCCTCATTGTAACAGAGGGCCTCCTAGCTCGCCTCTCGGGGACACATGGCCTCACGCATGGACCCCCCCCCCCCCCCCGGTGCAGGCACAGGAACAGATGCCCTCGGCACCGGCACTGGAACTGGAACAGACATCCTCAGCACAGGCACTGGAACTATAACAGATGCCCTTGGCAGAGGCACTGGAACTGGAACAGACACCCTCAGCACAGGCACTGGAACTGGAACAGACACCCTCGGCACAGGCACTGGAACTGGAACAGACACCCTCGGCACAGGCACTGGAACTGGAACAGTCGTCCTCAACACGGCTACTGGAGCAGTCGCCCTCGGCGCTGGCACAGGAACTGGTACAGTCGCCCTCGGCACTGGAACAGGAACTGGTAGAGTCACCCGCGGCACTGGCACAGGAACTGGTACAGTCATCCTCGGCACTGGCACAGGAACTGGTACAGTCACCCTCGGCGCTAGCACAGGAACTGGTACAGTCACCCTCGGCGATGGCACAGGAACAGTCGCCCTTGGCGCAGGCATGGGAACTGACGACCTCGGCGCTGGCATGGGAACTGATGACCTCGGCGCTGGCACGGGAACAGACGACTTTGGTGCTGGCACTGGTGCTATCGCTGTCGTCCTCGGCACCAACATTTGTGGGGCAGGGATCGACGCAAATGGCCGTGGCACTGGGGTTGGTGCAAATGTCTGTGGTGTTGGCGTCGGCGCAACTTGCTCAGACAACTTACTAATAGACACTTGTGCTTCATATAAGGGGCTAAGTTGCGCGACGGATACAGGTGCGGAATCAAGCGGCCTAATATGCTTGGAAACAGAGCTAACCTGAACAGGCACGAAACTACGGGTTACCACAAACTCAGATACGGGGCTATGTTGCGTGAATTGCAAGAACACGGAGTTAATGAACTCACATACAGAGCTTACATGCTCAGACGGGGAAAAAAAGGCGTGGTGCGCTCGGATACGGACCTATACGAGGCTAACGATTCAGACACCGAATCAGCAAACTGAGATACAGCATCAACATGCTTGGATACGAAACCAGAAGGCGTGACACGCTCAGATACAGGACTATACGAGGCTAATGATTCAGACACGGAATCAACAAACTCAGATACAGCATCAACATGCTTGGATACGAAACCAGAAGGCGTGACACGCTCAGATACAGGACTATACGAGGCTAATGATTCTGACACAGCATCAACATGCTCGGATACGAAACCAGAAGGCGTGACGCAGTCAGATACAGGACTATACGAGGCTAATGATTCAGACACAGAATCAACAAACTCAGATACAGCATCAACATGCTCTGATACGAAAACCAGAAGGCATGACGCGGTCAGATACAGGACTATATGATGCTAACGATTCGGACACAGGGTCAGCAAACTCAGGATCGAAGCTAACATGCTCGACTACGAAGCTAAAGTGCTCCTCCATCACGCTAGTATACTCCAATACGGGGCTACGGGGTGCTAATGGCTCTTCTATGGAGCTAGTATGCTCACATATGGGGCTAACAGGCACCAACTCAAGGCTACTAGATGCCATCGGCTCAGGTACTGAGCTAATGTGCACAAACACAGGGCAAAATCGGCTCAAGTACTGAGTCAGTGTGCTGAAACACAGGGCTACAAGATGCTATCGGCTCAAGTACTGAGCTAGCGTGTTCGAATACGGATCTAACTGGCTCAACAACAGAGCTAACACATTCAAAGGCTGAGCTACTGGTTGCTAACCGCTCACCTATGGAACTAACAGGTGTGGCATGCTCAGCTACGGCGTTAGTGGACACAGATACGGGGCTATGAGACACGGGCTAGTACCTGGGCAACCCCTTCCGAACTCTAATGAACGGGGAATCCTGTAGGCCACAGACGAATGGGGTTTCTCGCGGACGGCTGACGGACATTGGCCCTCGAGCCAACCTGCGTAGACTTGATGTCCATAAAACCCTATGGGGTCCCAAAACAAAACTCCAACTCTTCAAAAAATTATCCCACGGTTCCAGCCTTGAGCACTGGCCAAACCTTGTTGGCCCAGCATAGAGCCTCGCCTGTGAGGCGAAGAAAAACAAGCGATATCTTTGCGTAATGATTTTATTTTAAACAAAAACAAAGGAACCACTGGGCAGATGTAAACCAAAGGCTATCGCAATGTAACATAAACAAGCGGGCTTTACCGCGAAACAGATACATACACATATACCTAGTTGAATTAGCGCGAGCAAACACTGGACACAGAAGCAGAATATCTCCGCCAAATGCTGTGACAGTCAGAAGGTCCTAGACCAAACAATCCCCCGTGCCGTTCTGGAGCTAGGACCCTACTTAAATACAGTTTTTCTCAGCTGAGTCCACTTAGTCTGAGGGCCCTAGCTCTTCTTCTGGTGCTTCGCTGTCTGCCGGAGCACCACAAATGGCGCGGACAAAACTTCCCCCCAGGGGCGAGAAGGGGCATGATGTGTGGAGTTATGGGGGTAACCCGTGACAGGAAGATGGTAGCAAGTGTGACATTAAGTTAATTCACCAACCATTCACCATTGACCACCATTTTCTCTTAGGATATCTTTTTGTTAATCTTTGCCAGGAGTGCCAATAATGGTGGAGGGCAATATACAGTGGGGCAAAAAAGTATTTAGTCAGCCACTGATTGTGCAAGTTCTCCTACTTAGAAAGATGAGAGAGGTCTGAAATTTTCATCATAGGTACACTTCAACAATGAGAGACAAAATGAGAAAAAAAATTAGGACATCACATTGTAAGATTATTAGAGAATTTAATTGTAAATTATGGTGGAAAATAAGTCTTTGGTCAACAACAAAAGTTCAACTCAGTACTTCATAACATAACCTTTGATGGCAATGTCAGTGGTCAAACGTTTCCTGTAAGTGTTCACCAGGTTTGCACACACTGTAGCTGATATTTTGGCCCATTCCTCAATGCAGATCGTCTCTACAGCAGTGATGTTTTAGGATTGTCGCTGGGCAACACGGACTTTCAACTCAACATAAGTCAGAGCAGAATACCCAGACTGGTCTGAGATGATAGAAAGGCAACAGTAACTCAAATAACCACTCGGTACGACCAAGGTATGCCGAAGAGCATCTGTGAATTCAAAACATGTTGAAACTTGAAGCAGATGGGCTACAGCAGCATAAGACCACACAGGGTGCCACTCCTGTCAGCTAAGAACAGGCAATTGAGACTACAATTCATACAATGAAGTCTGAGTCTCGATTTCTGCTTTGACATTCAGATGGTAGGGTTTTGAATTTGGTGTAAACAACATGAAAGCAAGAATCCATGATGTCTTTTATCAATGGTTCAGGCTGCTGCTGGTGGTGTAATGGTGTGGGGGATATTATCCTGTCACACATTGGGCCCTTTAATACCAATTAAAAATTGCTTACATGCCACAGCCTACCTGAGTATTGTTGCTGACAATGTCCATTCCTTTATGACCATAGTGTACCATCTTCTGATAGTATAACACACCATATCACAAAGCTCAGTTGCTTCTTGACCATGTGCTGTGTGTTATAGTTATGTTCAGAATGGCCCTTTAGTCACTATTCCTCTACATTAGTCAGGGTAGCAAACGATTTCAGACATGTCCTTATATGACATTGCTCAATACTGTGTGACAGCAGATTCCATCATGTAAATGCACACTATACATCACTGCATGGTTTAATGTACTTGCATTTGTACTGTCTGACCATGGGGCTATGTTGTGCTTCTTGGGACATTCTCAGAATAAGAGGGCTTATTGTTTGTGACACCAATTATAAAATGCTCAGAAAAGGCCTGTGCAGCTTCTTTCTTTGTGTTGTACTTAACCTTGGTATACATGCCAAAATTTACAGAGATTTTGGTCATTATATTGTGACAAGAAAGAAAGATTTGTACATGACACATGAAATGGGGGCAGACAGGATTTGTAATACTGGAAAGGTTTTAACATAAAGCAGTCAAACTTGGTTTTAGCATTCATTTAGTATTCATATGTGCAATTATATGAGATAAGTCTTGTCTTCAATGAATGTTCAATTATTCAGTCATTAAGCAAATAAGAGCCACATGCCACAATTCCTGTTTCCCCTGAGTTGTGCAACCTCTCTTTGCCAACACAACAGCACTTCTCCTGAGTCTTCTCATGTACTGTTTGATGAGATTGGAGAATACAAAGCGAAGAATACAAGACTCTTCAATGCAAAATCTCTCCAGAGTAAAAGATTACTTTAGACTCTGTGGTCATTGAACCATTTTTGTTTGGATTTAGATGTGTTTTGTTTGGATGAAACACTTGAGACCAAACACAATGACAACAAAAACATTTAAAGTTTTGTCATATTGTTAGAGAATGGTTAAGAACTTGTGACTAAATGCCTATAGTTTAATTGCGCTGTGCAGAGCTCCATGGTGTTGTGAGTGGTGCACATATTGAAGATCATTTTATGTGTGGTGTTATTGGGATGGGGTTGCAGTTTACAAGGCATAGCAAGTTTGAACAGAAAATATTTACATATATGTATATGTGTGTATGTATATATACACGTTTACAATCTGTATACATACATATGCATTCATATGTATATGTGTGTAAGATATTATTGAAATTCTTTGTCCTTGGCTTAACAGGGTGAAATGCTTCCAGCTGGTCTTTAATTAAACTTTAATTACAACATACTACAATGTGTAAGTGAGTGTGCTCCGCATGTAATTGTCTAGAAAGGCTAACAAATTACATGAACAACATTTTTACCTGTGGGGAAAAATGATTGCTTTCGATATAAGGTTAAGGCTTGGGTAACAGCTGCATGCTTTTAGCAGAAATGAGCAGTTATCTTCAGGCAGGCATTTACACTAACCTTAATTTGTTCCATACTCCAGTGACAGGAGTGTCATAACAAGCAGACAGAACAGCGGTAGAAAGGAATGGAACAGAAAGGCAATGATGTTGCTAATTATACATCTGACCCGTGCCAATACTTGCCACTTTCTTTGGGTTTGACATTTAAAAGTCAACCACGTACTAGCACTGCCTCCTGAAAAAAAAATCACCCTGCTGACAAATATCATGTAACTACTTTATTAGGCTAAAGCCAGGCCACCGAGGCACATGAAGTTGAGAACAGAAAATGAGGCCTCTATGTGTTAACATTTTTTTGACAATCTATAGTCTAGTGATTAACAGGAATGGACTGTGGCAGGAAGGCTACCTGTAATCTTAGAACCTGTAGATGTTTCTTGATTTTACCGCTGCCATAAACCTTTGGTAAAAAAAAGAACATACCATTGTATTTCTCTCCTCGAAGAGGCAGAGATTAAGGTGCAGGGGCACAAGAGCTGTTATTTAGCCATCTCCGGAATGAAAGCCATCCAATGCACTCTCTTTTATAGGCCTCCACATAGTGTTGGCTCTGTACCCAGCAGAAGCCATGCTTTGAGAGAAAGAGTGCATCTAATTATGTACTTTGTTTTCCTGCAATTCACAGAATAAATACTGAGAAACACATCTCATAAATATTCATAGTGGCAAAGAGAATTTGAAAAGCTGAGGCAAAATGGAATTGATTTTCTCTTGAAGGGTGTCAGATCTGGTGAAGCTGAGAAGAGTTTTTTCTCAGATAATATAATTAGCAGCTGCTCAGCACCACAGCTGGGCTGTAAAATGTGGCTCGTTCTCAGAATCTGAGAGATAGTGAATGTATTCGTTATCAGTCAATCTACAAACATTGACAAACTACTTATAAATACTACAGACCATTCAATTACTTTACTATTATGCATTATACTAGAGAATTTACCCCACATCATTATCGCCACCGTTGATATAAGGCAGGATGGGTTCATGCTTTCATGTTGTTTGCACCAAATTCTGACCCAACCATCCGAATGTCACAGCAGCAAGAGAGACTCATCAAACCAGGCAATTTTGATAAACCCATGTGAGTTGTAGCCACAGCTGCCTGTTCTGAGCTGGCAGGAGTGGCACCCAGTGTGTTCTGCTGCTGTATCCCATCCGCTTCAAGGTTTGACATGTTGTGCATTCAGAGATGCTCTTCTGCGTAGCTTGGTTGTACCGAGTGGCTGTTTGAGTCACTGTTGCCTTTCTATCAGCTTGAACCAGTCTGGCCATTCTCCTCTGACCTCTTGACATAACAGCACATTATCACCAAGAGAACTGCCACTCACTTTTCTCTTTTTCAGACCATTCTCTGTAAACCCTAGAGATGGCTGTTTGTGAAAATCCCAGCAGATCAGCAGTTTCTGAAATACCCAGACAAACCCATCTAGCACCAACAATCACAAATCAACTCAATGCATTCAAAGTTCTCATTCTATTGCTTGGTTTTCTTCATCAGGTTGTCTTGACCATGTCTGAATGCCTAAGTTCATTGAGTTGCTTCAATGTGATTGGCTGAATCTTAGTGTTAAAGATTAGCTGAACAGTTGTAATTTCGGCCTGTGCACAGCTCTGTGCCCTTTTGAATTTTCTATATGCCTGTGATTAAAGTCTTTGTCTTCCTTTAGAATTCACTGACACAAATACCCAATAGGCATCAGTTGGCTGAAATTATTTAAGCATGCCAAAAGCAAAACAAATTGCGGTGTCTTTCTAGAGGTGTGGTACTCTGGAAGCTTATTCTTCTGAATTTGGGAAAGACTGACAAATTGGAAAGAGCAGTAAGTTAAAAGAGTAGTAATCAAAGCAAAAGTTAATCAGTATAAACAGAAAATGAAAGTAAAACAGTTCTGTAGAGAAAGAGGAGTTTGAAAATGAAATTAGTTCAAAGGGAACAAGTTGGGAGAAAGAAACACTGAAATTATACGGAGAAGCGATTAGTGGGGGGGAAAAAGCTAACACCAGGGTGTAAAGTTGAAGCAACAGATTATTTTCTTTAAATTTAGTGCAGAAAAATAAGCTGTGCCTAAGATTGATAAGGAATCTAAAACACTATATTATTATTTGAGATGGCAAGTTGAGATGGCACCCATTTCAAGTTTGTTTTATTATTATTATTTTTAATTTTTAATTTTTATTTTACTGTTTAGGAGAGTTATATAGTTTTGAGCCTAGAATTTAGCCAAGAAGAAGCCAAGGTTCTGGCCCTGCACAGTCAATTTGACTGTCTAATCAACTTTCCCTCAGGTACCACTCCATCCAGGGGAAGGATAGTTGCCCCCACCCCCCATGAAATGGGAGGCCATGGCAAGATATACTCAGGAGCCCCTGGAGATGGACTTCATTCATGCAGGGGCAGGGTTCTACTTCGTGGGAAGAAGGATAAGGGAGCTCTGCATAGATTATCACAGACTTAATGTGATTCACAGTTACTCCAAGCTACTCCCTGTCACTTATGTCATCTGCATTTGAGGTGCTGCAGCAGACTTAAATCTTCATAAAACTAGATCTGTGCAGTACCTAGAATTTATTGCAGATTCAAAAGAAGGATGAATGGAAGCCGGCCTTCATCACGCTGACCGGTCATACTGAGTACCACATTATTCCCTCAGGGCCGACGAATGCCCGACAATCTTTCAGAATTTAGTCAGTGACATCTTTAGAGAGGGCATTAACAGAAACACATACATCTACCTTGATGATATCCTGATTTACAGTCGCTCCAAAGAGAAGCATGTGAGTCAAGTTAGGAGGTCTGGCTGGTTGAGGTCCAAAACGGACCTTTCAGGAATACAAGAGGAGGCTGATCTTTGCTACCAGACCTTGAAGTTCTTTGAGGATTTACTAGACCTTGTCATTGGTAGAGCCCTCGGATGTTGACCCCTGAGTGGTACTCTCCCAATGCCCAGTCATTGCCCACTGACTCCACAGTTGTGCCTACTTCACATACAAGTTCACCCCAGCAGAGTGCAATTATGACATTGTGAACAGAGAGCTGCTAGCAGTCAAGTTGCCTCTGTATTCAACAGGCCAAACACTGAAAACTGCAGAAGGCTGGATGGGTACAGTTTTCCAGTTGTACTTGGAGTTCTTGTACTGATGTAGCCAAGGACTGAGATGTCTGGCTGTTTGTCACTGATTGCCAGGTGTGTGCCCAGAGCAAGAATGTCAGCATGGCAGATGCCATCAGAGTGCAGCCGGCACATGCTGGTGTTCCAACACAAAACTGAAGAGTCTGAGGAATTGGAGCTTGAGCAAACACCACACGGATTATAGCTAACAGGAGTCATCTCAATTACATATTATTTAAGCCAGCATGTCAAACACCAGCTCAAATTGCAGTGTCTTTTTACCAATGCACACGGGTTTGGTATGTTAGAGGTTTGTCTGAATGTGTGGAGAAATTGAAAAAATGCAAAGAGAAATAGGTTATAAGAAGTCAAAACAAAAAGGGAGACAGAAAAGAGTAAATCAGTTCAGTAGAGCAAGAGGAGTTGGGAAATCAATGGGAAAAGAAAGAGTTCAGAAGTTATAATTCTACAGACTGAAGGATATTGAAAAGTGATTAGTGGAAAAAGACAGCTGAAACCAGATGACTGAAACAAACACTTGATGGTAAAGTTGAAGTATGGTAGGATAACTTTACACTGAAATATTTTTTTCATTGAAAGGAAATTAAAGAAATAGTTGAGTTGGGTCAAAGAATGATAAGGAATCTGACAACCTATATTATTTTTTGAGTTTGGGAGACTGGGAAAACCATCTCAGCCTAAGTTTGTTGGTTTATTTAGTTTATTTTACTTTTTACAAGGGTTATATACAGCTCTATTGTTTGAACACGATTTTTTCTTGGTGGATGCCATTTTGTAGTGTGTTGTCTGTCACAGCCCTAGTGCATAAAATCCCAGAATTGAACCCAGTCCTCTTAGCCAGTTCTCACAAGCATATTGTCCCTTGTACTCTTATATGTGAATGGGCATTTTCATGGCAACTGTGGTTTGAAAATATTTGAAAAAACAAATGCAGAAAGTTCCAAAAAGCAAAGCATGAATTTGTCGTGTCGAGCATTACACTGAATCCACATGAATTAAATGTGAGCATACCCTGCCGTAGTGCATTTAATGGATTTTCAGTCTCTCTCCAGCACTGTGCACCTTTGCATCTAGTTCATTCACCTGTACAGACTGTTCTTCATGTCATCATTCCCTAAACAATGCAGTATAACAACTATTTTCATAGCGAAAGTATTATGAGCAATCCAGAGATGAATTAAAGGGATTCCACTGAAGTCCTGGAACTAATCCCCCATGGATACGGAGTGCCAACTGTATACAAAAACATGTAATATGATACATAATATATAAACTGTATTTAAATAGTTTATATTTTATAGGACTTCCTCAAATAAGCTGGTTTCATCCTTCAGTTCTCCCTAGTGGCCAAACTCATTGGGTAGGCTCTCTCACTTGGGGCCAAACTCTACATCAGTCATTATAGGACACATTATTCTTAACATCACCAACTCATTGCCTGCATTAGTAACAGTGTTTGCAGTGTCTACTTTCAAAATATCAGAGCACTATGTGAAAAATGCCATCACAGCCATATTGATTCTCTGTCTGGAATAGGCCGATAATTCATGACGACGCTTTATGGCCGACTGACCTTGCCATAGAGATTGTTGGTCTTTATTCATCCCATTACCCAATTATAGAGCTGGTGTGGCAGTCCTGTGTGCTAAATAGAACCAAACAAGCAGACAAAGTCAGGTGTCTGACCCAATTTACATTCCATCCGCTCTCTGCTTATCACTTATCTGCTAGTGTTTATTGCATTGTTCCGAACATGGTCTTAAAATAGAAAACATATCACTTTGTGTTGTATGAGGAGATGGTAAAAATAAAAGGAAAACAGAAAAAACAAATAAAGAATTACAACCCCAAAACAGAACATGTTGGGACCGTATGGAAAATGCAAATATAAATTTGCACAAATATAAAAACAGAAACGCAGTTCTCCTTACATGTATTATGACATTTATATTGTTGCAGACAGTGTGAACCAGGATATTTCATGTTTTGTCTTATCATCTGCATTTCATTTGTTAATAAACATCCATTCATGCATTTCAGGCCTGCAGCAAATTCTAAAAAACTTGTGAAGGGGCAATTTATGACTAGTAATTAGGTAAAAAAAATTGGATTTATGATGTGATTTCAAATAGTTGATGTCAACAGGTGATTATAATCATGATTTGCTACAAAAATCTCAGTGTACTTTTCTGCATTAATGCTGTCATCAAATGACCTTTGCCAAGGGCACTGACTCAACCCTGCACTATGTCAGAGCCTGGCTTTTGGGCTTATTGCTGATAACAGTCTGGGTGGTACTTTTCATCTTTAGTCTGGAGCACACAGCCTCCATTTCTTCCAAAAAAGATCTGGAATGTCAAGGGTTTAAATAGTCGTCTTAAGAGAACCAGGGTATTGTCCCATCTGGCGAGCAAGCATGTTCATATTGCTTTCTTACAAGAGACGCACTTGAAAATTTGTGACCATAAAGTAATTACTGCGAACTGGGTGGGGCAGGTGTTCCATTCCAAATATAACAGTACAGCAAGAGGGGTTGCAATATTAATTAATAAAAACACCCAATTTTGTCCTTCTGCTATAATGTCAGATTCGTTTGGCAGGTATGTTTTTTATTGTATCAGGGGTGTTTATTTAACACTCCTGTTATTTTAGCTAATATCTATGCCCCAAATTATGATAATCCAGAATTCCTGAAAAAATAATATCTCTTCTCCCTGATTCTAAATTCTCATTCGTTTAATTATGGGCGGGGGGACTTTAATTGTGTTCTCCAACCTAAAACCTAGATCGTTTCAGTAAAAAACAGGGCTTCATCCCACTCATCCTTTTAACGGGCACTTCGGACATTTCTGAAGTCGTATGGCCAAATAGACGTCTGGCGCGCTCTACCACCTAATACTAGAGACAGTACTCCCTTTTTCTCTTCTGTACATCATTCTTATTCCCGTATTGACTATTTCTTTCTTGATGAGGCTTTGCTACCTAAGGTGTGCGACTGCTCTTATGGCGGCATTTGTCATTTCAGATCATGCCATTATCTCCATGTCTCTTCGGTTTCCTGAGAAGCCTTTGCTGTCTTAAAAAACCTGGCGATTTAAAACCCCCTCCTTCTGTCAAGTACTGAATTCACTCAGACGTTTTTTTTGGTTAAGATAAAGGATTTTCTGGGACTAATGTAACCCTTGACATCTCCCCAACTGTAGTTTTGGGAGTCGCTGAAGGCCTATGTGCGTGGCCAGGTTAATATAATATACATCCTTTCAAGGTCGTCAACGAAGGGCTAGACTCTCTGAAATTCAATCTGAACTTGTACATCTAGATACACTTTACGCCACAGTAGATGACCCGTCGGTTTATAAAAAGATAGTCGAACTTCAGTCTGAAATTTAATCTACTTTCCACCAGACAAGCTGAACAGATGCTGCTTAAATCTCGCCTCCAAAATTCTTTTGAACATGGGGACAAACCGTCTAAAGTTCTGGCTCTTCAATTTGAAACAACTATGTTCCCAAAACTTTATTCCTAGAATCCGTTTTATCCAATGGGACTACCGTGGTAGACCCCTAAAGAAATCAATGATTGCTTCAAAGATTTCTATTCTCGGTCCTCTATACTTCAGATTCAAATCCTCAACTTGTATTAATGGATTTCCTTTTTCAAAGACCTACCCATCCCCCTCAATCGATAATACCACTAAGATAGAACTAGACTCCCCACTTGATGCTCAAGAGATCCTGAAGGCTATCCAATCCATGGCAGAGTGGTAAGGCCCCTGGTCCGGATGGTTTCCCAATTGAGGTGTATAAAAAATCTCTCCAAAGAACTCTCCTGCCCCCCCTTCTGGCAATGTATGAGGACTCGTTCAATTCGGGTATTCTTCCTGATTCCCTTCGTCAGGCAACAATATCGTTGATTTTGAAAAAAGGGAAGGACCCACTGGAGTGCGGTTCTTACCGTCCTATCAGTCTGTTAAATGCTGATGTGAAAATTCTTGCAAAAGTCCTGGCCTTGCGTCTGGAGTCAGTTCTGCCCAAAATAGTTCATTCTGATCAAACTGGTTTCATTAAAGGTCGATTGTCATTTTTTAATGTTAGAAGGGTAATGGATATTATTTATTCCAGTTCACGAGATCTGCCCCCAGAACTACTTCTATTGCTCGATGCAGAAAAGGCCTTTGATAGAGTGGAATGGCCCTACTTATTCTACATTTTACACATGTTTGGGTTTGGTAAACAGTTTATCGCATGGGTAAGACTTCTGTATACATCTCCCCTGGCCTCAGTACGTACCAATGAATCACGTTCTGTCTATTTTCCTCTAGAGAGGGGCACGAGACAGGGTTGTCCACTTTCTCCCCTACTCTTTGCTATAGTCATGGAACCATTGGCCATCGCTATTCGTAACAGTCCTGAAATAGGTGGTATAGACAGGGGAGGCCTGGAACACAAAATTACTCTTTATGCAGATGACGTGGTACTGTTCATATCCAATCCAGCTCACTCCCTACCTCAAGTACTACAAATAATTTCCTCATTTGGCACCTTCTCTGGATATAAACTGAATATCTCAAAGAGCGTGCTATTCCCCATCAATATGATAGATCGTGATCTGTCTCCTGTCGCAGGAAAATTTCAACTGGCACGCCACAATTTCAAATACCTAGGAGTCACCTTATCTTGCAAATACTCGGATCTAATGAAACTAAATTTCTCCCTGATGCTGGACCAAACTAAGCATGCTCTCTCTAGATGGGATTCACTCCCCCTGTCGTTAACAGGCCGAGTAAATGCTATAAAAATGAATGTCCTACCCAAATTTTTGTATCTATTTCAAAATGTTCCCTTTTTCCTGCCCAAATCATTTTTTAAAAATTTAGACCAATATATCTCTAGCTTCATCTGGGAAAAAAAATCACCAAGGATTAGTAAAACGACTTTGCAGAAACCCAAGCTCTTGGGGGGCCTCGCTCTACCAAACTTTCAATCCTACTACTGGGCAACCAACATCCAACGAGCGCTCTATTGGCGGGAGGGTCATTATGGGCTCAGTGATTGGGTCCTGCATGGGTTGCAATGGAAAATTGATTTCCTGTAGACCCATCTCCCTTATGACTATGCTTTCTTTACCCCTCCCTCTGCCAAAAGGTTGTTTTAAAGGTAACATTGTAGTGAAATCCCACACTAACGTATTTGGCGCCAATTTAGAGCCCACTTTGGCCTCCAATCTCCTTCTTGCTCAATCCCAATCAAACGGCAAACCCACTGTTTCCCCCATCTCTATTAGATTCAGCATTTCATAGCTGGCATAGAGCAGGCATCAAGAGCCTTCAAGATTTATATGAGGATGAAATTTTTGCTTCCTTTTCTCAAATAAGCTCAAAAATTACCCTCCCTAAGTCCCATCTCTTTCGTTATCTACAGATCCGAAGCTATGTTAAAAAAGTGTTCCCACAATTTCCCAATCTTCCCTCTAAAACACTGCTGGATTCAATCCTTGGTGTAGAAATAATTGGAAAGGGCATCATCGCTCGTCTATACTCCTTGATTCTGGCCAATACCTCTTCTCCAATATTTGTAAGACGCCAGTGGGAGACTGACCTGCAATTTACTTTTGACGACGAGGACTGGAGTCAAGTTCTTCGCAGAATTTACTCCTCTTCAGTTTCTTCCAGACACAGTTTAATTCAGCTTAAACTAGTACATCGGGTATACTGGTCCAAATCCAAATTAGCCAAGATTCATTCAAGTCTTGACCCCACCTGTGACAGATGTCACCAGGCCCCAGCCACGCTTATTCACATGTTTTGGGACTGTCCCACTATTACACACTTCTGGCGATCAATTTTCCAGTGCTTTTCTATTATTTTGGACAAACCCATTAGACCATGCCCCCTGGTTGCTCTGTTTGGGTTATCGCCCAAAGACGCTTTGCTCTCTGCCTCATATTCCAGCGTTGTAGCCTTCTCCACACTCCTAGCAAGACGCCTAATCTTGCTTAGATGGAAGAGTACCTTCCCGCCTACGTACAGTCATTGGCTAAGGGACGTCGCACACTTCCTTTATTTAGAGAAGATCCGTTGTACAATGAAAGGCAACGCAGAAGGCTTCTCTTTTGCTTGGGGAACATTCCTGGAGTTTTTCTCTAATCTTACTTCCCTTGACATTTCAGTCACTTCTTGAATCATTTTCACTATTATAGGGCTGCAGCTAGATCATGTACTAACAACTGAATATCAGGTTGTGATTTATTGTGTATGCGTCTGTGCATGTGTGTATGGATATGTACGGACACGTGTTTATACTATTATTACTATACTGCTGTTATGAATACATATATACTATTACTGGAGCTAATATTTGATTTTAGTACTAATATTGTCTATTTTAATTATTTGATTTATTTATTTATTTTTATTTTTATTTGATTTAACTATTATTATTATTATTATTATTATTATTATTATTATTATTATTATTTTTTTTAACTTCTATTTATTTTAATTTACTCCTCTATCTCTTTTCTTTATTATCTTTACTTTCTTTTAAGCCCACCTTGTGTGAACGGAGGGGGGCTTTAAAGTAGGTCCAACCGGGAATCAGGGTGGGGGGGAAAGGTTTTTGTGATGTGACAATTTATTATAACTTTATAATAATATGTAAACGCTACACGGTGGTTGTTTAAATTTTGTCTTGCCTATGTCATGTGCACTGCAAAACCTTAATAAAAAGAACGTTCAAAAAAGATCTGGAATACTGATTGGTCTGACCACAATACACGTTTCCACTGTGTGATGGCCCATCCCAGATGCCTCTGAGCCCAGAGAAGTTGACGCTAGTTCTGAACATGGTTAACATAATGCTTTTTTGCACAGTAACATTTTAAGTGGCATTTGTGAATGTAACTCCATATTGTAGTGCTTGATAATGGTTTGATAAAGTTATCCCTCACCCATGTGGTTCTATCAGCTATTGATGAATGACGGTTCTTGATTCAGTGCTGTCTGAGAGATCAGAGATTCCTCCAGATTTCTTAAATTGTTTAATGATATTATGCACTATAGATGGAGAAATATGTAAATCCCTTCCAATATTTCTTTGAGGAACATTGTTTTTAAACATTTCAGTAATTTTCTTACACATCTGTTGATAAACTGTAGATCCTCTGCTCATCTTTACTCCTGAAAGACTCAATATTTTCATGGATGCTTTTGTACCAAATCATGATTATAGTCAACTGTTGACATCATCTGTTTGAAATCACATTATTATTATTATTATTATTATTATTATTATTATTATTATTATTATTATTATTATAATATTTTTTACTTTTGTTTACATCACTAACCCTAAATTGTCCCTTTCACAACTTTTTTGGAATGTGTTGCGGGCCTGAATTGCAAGAATGGGTGATCATTGACAAATGTCCTGACATTTTACTTTAGAATTTTCCGATGTAATTCAGATTTCATCATTCCATCAATGATGGCAAGCCGTCCTGGTCCAGATGCAGCAAAACAGGCCCAAACATGATACTACCACCACCATGTTTCACAGATGGGATAAGGTTCTTATGCTAGAATGCAGTGTTTTCCTTTCTCCAAATATAACGCTTTTCTGTTAAACCAAAAAGTTCTACTTTGGTCTTTTGTCCACAAAACATTCTTCCAATAGCATTCTGGCTTGTCCACATGATCTTTAGCAAACTGCAGACGAGCAGCAATGTTCTTTTTGGAGAGCAGTGGCTTTCTCCTTGCAACCCTGCCATGCACACCATTGTTGTTCAGTGTTCCTCAGTAAATAAATGATCAAGTATAATATTTTTGTCTCATTTGTTTAACTTGGCTCTCTTTATCTACATTTAGGACTTGTGTGAAAATTTGTTGGTTAAAACTATTTTATATACATATATATATATATATATATATATATATATATATATATATATATATACACACATTTATAAATATTACTAGATTCTTTAAAACTACATTTTGCATGGTATGGACTAAACAGATCTTTTCTCTGTATTTCTCTGTATTCTGTGACCTTAATGAAATCCTTTGTTTAATCTCAGGCTTACAGGATGTTCTCCCTGACTTTCTACGCAACCACTTTGTGGAGGCAGCGCTCAGCTATGTGGCATGTAATTCCGAGGGCGAGCTCTTGTGCCACAACAACGATTGCTGGTGCCGATGTTCTGCCAAATTCCCTGACTGCAACTGTCCCTTCTCGGATATCAGAGCTATGGAAGAGAGTCTTCGCAAAAGCAGGGAGGCATGGACCACCTCAAACAAGGAGTTCACTGAGTCAGGTAATGATGCAAAGAATATCGCAGCAGAGAGACTACTTTATGACAAGGAATACTTTGAACTAGAGATGCTAACAGTAAGGTGCTATTGGTAAATTGTGAAGAACCTTCTAAAACTCATGGCCTCAGGAAGTCTTTAAATTTCTCTGTAAATTTCTCTGTAAACAGTGAAGCATAGTTGAACACTCAAAGTCTTACGGTCTGTGGGGAAAACGTAGTTTTCACATCTGTGTCTTCTGCGGTGGCATTTGATGGTGACAGCTGATTGATATCCCACATTTCCCTCCCCTGTGTCTGAGTCTTTCCGCTTCACGTCTCTTCCACATTGTAAAGGAAACATCTGCCAGCATTCACTGACATGATCACATCATAGAATTGACTCACGTAGCAGAGTGCAGTTTAATTACTTTGAGTTTAACTTAGACAATGCACAGCCTGGGCATAGTGATTGCTTATTTAGCTAGGGCATATGGAAAAGGGGAAAGGGCAGCGACATTCATTTAGTCTTGATTACGTTTCTGGAATTGCAGCAAGGGGACAATAATGAGCTAATATAGATATGAAAAATCAGGCCACACATGAATACACACTGACTTGATTTCTCACAGTGTGGATATGCCTTGACTGATTTGGTTTCATTGTTAACCCATTTTTATAGTACTTAGTACTTTATAGAAAACTCTTATAACCCATCAAAATCATTCCCTTTTTTGTCCGATTACTTTCTGAAAATTGTAGTAAATCGAATCTAACTTTTCCTGCTGTATTTACACATCATACCCCTCAATACAGAGTGAAAATAGCAAAATAATCTGATTTGTTATTAAAATTTAAATAGTAAAATATACACCAATCACTTCATTAGGTACACCCCTTGCTTCTACACTCATTGTCCATTTTATCAGCTCCACTTACCATATAGAAGCACTTTGTAGTTTTGCAATTACAGACTGTAGTCCATTTGTTTTCTACATACCATGTTCCCCCCTTTACTCTGTTCTCTAATGGTCAGGACCCCCACAGATCAGGTACTGTTTGGGTGGTGGATCATTCTCAGCACTGCAGTGACACTGCTGTGGTGGGGGTGTGTTAGTGTGCGTTTTGTTGCTATGATCATACACAGCAGTGCTGCTGGAGTTTTTAAACATTGTGGTCACTCACTGTCTACTGCAGTTCTAAGAATGATCTGCCGTCAGGGATGGTGGTCCATTGGAGCACCAAAGCAATGCCAGATGATTTTTTTTTCCTGTGAGAGCTGGCAAAGTGGTATCGTGAAGTGAAGATCCTTCGTCTGCCATCATCCCCTTGCCTGGTCCCATCACATCCTGACTTATTAAATGTTACAGATCAACTCACAGGATGTTTCTTTAGATTGTTACTCTTATTGTTACTTTTTTCTGTATTAATGTAATTATACTTTCTAATGACTTTATTTTTATGTAGCACTGTTTATTAGTTAATTTTCTCATCCAGTCTCACCCAGAAGTGGATAGGTTCCCCATTTGAGTCAGTTTGATCTCAAGGTTTCTTCCTAATTGGTCTCAGGGAGTTTTCCATGGCCTCTGGCTTGCTCATTTAGGGTCTAGACTTGGCTTTTGTAAAGCTGTTTTGAGATTATGTCTATTGGAAAGGAGCAATACAAATAAATTGAACAGAAGATTGAATTGGTGGAAGCCAGTGATGCGACAAAGTAGTGCTCAATAGTATGCTAAGGAGAAGTGAAGCAATGTGATGATAACCAATAGGTGCTGAGGAGAGCGAAACATTTCCTGCTTGAAAACCTAATGCTTTGTTTTTATTCCTTTGAGTTTTTTTATATTTGATGAACACAAAGGACAAAGAATGTGCCCTTTTAAATATATTGGAAAGTACCTATTCAGTTTTTATGTAAGTAACTGTAGTAAGTAAAAGGTACGTAATTGGAATTGTATAGTATTTCTCCCTGAGGTGTGTAATCAGCACATTAACAGCCAATAACAGTTAAGCAAACTGGCTTAAATTGTCAAAACTGTATCTAAAAGTTCCTAGTAACATGCTAAATAGTGTCAAAATCCTACATCAGTGATACTATTATTAAACTACGTAGTATGGTAGTATGCAGTTGGAATGCAGACTTGTGGTGTTACTGAGTTAAATTCTTAATTATTGCTGTGGCCATATGAGTCCATGAATGGCAATATTCATAGCTGTGCGTCTGGCTGTTAAATTAAAGTTTGAAATGCCTGCTATCGAACAGTGAATCGCAATTTGAGTCTGAAGTAAAAAGTGGCTTGCCATGTAACACAAGGGTTATTTTTAGCACATGCACACATAAAGCAGGCAGAGATGACAAAGAAGTGGTGGAGGATCAGCAGTCACATACCTTAACCAGAAGATCTGCCTCTTCACTGCATTCACCATCAACCCACACACCCTTACAATCTCATCCTATTAGCAAAGCCGCCTTTGTTGGGACTGGAAGGGACCTTCATGCGTATTTATATGTAGTTCACTCTAGCGTTAGGGAAGCGCTAATTCCTTGTCCAAGCTTAATACATAGACGGTACAAATTGCCTAGTTTAAGTTAAATCAGTGCATGATTAAAGAGCCGTTTTAATAGCCCGAACTGACATATGCCACTAGAAAATTTGTAGAAAAACTACAGACAATTTCCATTGTGAAATCTTAAAGCAGCAGGCTACATACTGGATACATGATAATCAAAGCATGACTACTTTGACTACTTCTGGTTGTTATTCCTGTGTGTCGCCTACTTAGACTTTCCACATACACATTTGTTGGGGACATTGTTTGGGAAGAATCTCCTCACTGTTTTTTTTTTTCAAATACAGCTAAGTCAGTAATTCATATTGGAGAATATTACACAGAACTCAGTTTGGGAGAAACATTGACTTGTTTTTGACTGCTGTGTTTGGGCCAGGTCAGTCTGATAATGCCAGTGGTTTAAGGGGACAAACACAAAATGAGACAAACTACAAAAAAAGAATCAGGTGTCATCCCCTTACCTAGCATTCCTTCATCCTGTGTCTGAAAGTCCATCCCTGCTTTGTGATGAAGCGTCAATGAAAGCAGTCCAAATCCATTTAACACTGTGGCACCGCAGATATGAAAATCATATCTGCTGCTCAGAAGGTGAAGTGCTGGGCTCAGGAGAGGAGTTTTATTTGCTCAGTGTCAGTGACATCCACTTTCATTATCAAAAACCTAGAATACTGTAGCTAGAGGAAGAATATTTTATGCTTTATTTTCCCCGGATTAATCTACCGTACACATTTAAGGGTAGTTGGTCTGGATATTACGACATATTGTAACTGGCATTGTATTTGAAAGCTGTGCATTCTGCATTTCCCCAAAGATTGTTTGCTGTATGGCTTTCTGCAGTCATGCAACCAAATAATTTCAGCTCTTCCCTTTTAAACTGTCACGATTGATAGTGGTTACAACAATAAATCTAAGCTTGAAAGCGAGAGTGTTCGCAGAGCATAAAGATCATCCACCCCTGCTTCTCCAAACCCTTGCCTCACAGCAAATTGCTTAATTGTCACAACCGTTCCATTATGGTAATTAAAACATGCCTTAAGGTAAAAGAGTTGTTTGTTACATTTTAACACAAACAAACAATGCTGTCATGGGATTTCTCACCACCAGAGTCAAGAAACAGTATTACCAAATTTATGGCTACAGTAGGGCAAAAACGTATTTAGTCAGCCACTGATTGTGCAAGTGCTCCTACTTAGAAAGATGAGAGAGGTCTGTAATTTTCATCATAGGTACACTTCAACTATGAAATAATGACAAAATGACAAAACAAATCCAGGAAATCACATAGTAAGATTTTTTTAAAGAATTTAATTGTAAATTATGGTGTAAAATAAGTATTTGGTCAATAAATTTGGTTCAACTCAATACTTTGTAACATAACCTTTGTTGGCAATGACAGAGGTCAAACGTTTCCTGTAAGTCTTCACCAGGTTTGCACACACTGTAGCTGGGATTTTGGCCCATTCCTCCATGCAGATCTCCTCTAGAGCAGTGATGTTTTGGGGCAACATGGACTTTCAACTTCCTCCACAAATTTTCTATGGGGCTAAGGTCTGGAGACTGGATAGGCCACTCCAGGACCTTGAAATGCTTTTTATGGAATCACTCCTTTGTTGCCCGAGTGGTGTGTTTGGGATCATTGTCATGCTGGAAGACCCAGCCACGTTCCATTTTCAATGCTGTCACTGATGGAAGGAGGTTTTGGCTTAAAATCTCACAATATTGCCCCATTCATTTTTCCCTTAACACGGATCAGTCGTCCTGTCCCCTTTGCAGAAAAACAGCCCCAAAGCATGATGTTTGCACCCCCATGCTTCACATTAGGTATGGTGTTCTTTGGGAAAAGTTATATTTTGGTTTCATCTGACCACATGATATTCTCCCAGTCCTCTTCTGGATCATCCATATGCTCTCTGGCAAACTTCAAACGGGTCTGGACAAGTACTGGCTTAAGCAGGGGGACACGTCTGGCACTGCAGGATCTGAGTCTCTCTTGGCGTAGTGTGTTACTGATGGTAGCCTTGTTACGTTGGTCCCAGCTCTCTGCAGGTCATTCATCAGGTCCCTCCGTGTAGATCTGGATTTTTGCTCCCTCATGATCATTTTGACCTCACGGGATGAGATCTTGCGTGGGGCCCCAGATCGAAGGGAGATTATCAATGGTTTTGTATGGCTTACAATTGCTCTCACAGTTGATTTAATTCACACCAACCTGCTTGCCTATTGTAGATTCACTCTTCCCAGCCTGGTGCAGGTCTACAATTTTCTTCCTTGTGTCCTTCAAACAGCTCTTTGGTCTTGGCCATTTTTGAGATTTTTTGGAGTCCCTGACTGTTTGAGGCTGTGGACAGGTGTCTTTTATAACAGATAACGAGAGTCAAACAGGTGCCATTAATACAGGTAACGAGTGGGAGAACAGAAAGAGCTTTTTAAAGAAGAAGTTTTACAGGTCTGTGAGAGCCAGAAATCCTGCTTGTTTGTGGGTGACCAAATACTTATTTTCCACCATCAATTTACAATTAAATTCTTTGAAAATCCTACAATGTGATTTCCTGGAATTTTTTTCTCATTTTGTCTCTCATAGTTGAAGTGTATGAAAATCACAGACCTCTCTCATCTTTCTAAGTAGGAGAACTTGCACAATCAGTGGCTGACTAAATATTTTTTTGACCCACTGTACGTAACTTAATAAAGTGTATGCTTAGATGTAGTTCTTTTAGCATTTAAATTTGGTGAAATAGCCCATAGAGACTGTAGGCTGAATGCATAAATGTGGAATGAAGTATGTTGCAATATATCTGGAATTTCATTCAGATTGCTGTGGCTAATCATGCAAACTATTTCTGAAACCGCCTACATTATGGTCAAATGTCTGTGAATACCCCGTCTACATAATTATCTCTGTTATTTCAGACACACTGACTGTTAACAGGTTCATACATTTTCCTGAAGCATACCTGCATGGAATCTATATAGACAAGCAGTAGAGTGGGTTTTACTTCAGCCATTCGCGATATTTTCATACGTTTTTCGACCTCTACAACTAATTCAGTTCATCAACTTCTGCCCTGCCCTCCTGAAACAAAGTACACAAAGAAATGGTTTGCCAACTTTGATTAATAACTTCAGTAGCTTGCACAGAGCCCTGACTATAATTCCATCAGACACCTTTGAAATTAATTAGAATGCCATGGATGAGTCTGGATGTATTGTCCCACAGCATTGCCTGATCTCACAGTCATGTTACAATATCGGGTGGAAAGCATTCTCAGAAGGGTGAAGGCTGTTGTAGAAGCAATGGGGTGAGCTTTGGCTGTTTTGCAGTGTTGTAATTGCACTGTGTTAAGCCACTGAACAGTTAAGAAGCAGTTAAATGATTAAGATGATCAATAACATCAGAAAGTGTAGAACTACAGGAAATGTTTTACAACTAATAAAGAAAAGACACCTATGTAGCTAAATATGAAGCATGAGCAATACTGTTATGAACAGTATGCAGTTTTTTATTTTATTAATTTTTATACGCCGTTTAATGACTGCATGACATTCCGTGAAACAGGCCGTTGACTACGTACAATAGGACAGGCACGTACACGGAGTTTACAGCTTGTTACAAATAACTATTGGAAAGTCATACACACAAAGACACTAACTTGCACAAAAAAGTCTCTAAACACATCAGTCGAGTTAGAACAGTCTCTAGTCCAGACATGGACTAATGAGCAAGCAAGAACACGACCAGTAAGGTTGTTACTTACACACACATACACAAGATTGACAGGCTTCCACTCTTAAACTCCCACCTCTGCTTGTGGATCCGCACCGGTGGTTGGCTGTTAAGATGGCTGCATTGATTGGCTGTTTACAGAAACAATGTAGAGAACTAAAAGACAGATTTGTATTTCCTATTATAATTTATTATTATTGTTAAGACCTCAGTCATTAAGCTGAGTGGATGTTGATCGGATGGTCCTTAAATGGTGTGTACCTGTACATATAAATTGTGCTACTGAATTGTAATGGCCTGCCTCAGCTGTGTAATGCGTGAATATGTTGTGGATATAAAATCCAGTCTCATTTTTTTCAGTCATAATAAGTAACCCTTCAGTCTACAGCAGTGAAACTGTAAAAACTTTTAAGTCAAGGCCTGAAGTAGTTTTTTTCACCAGCACAGCTGATGTGAAGTACAGCAATATTGTCTGTGTAGAGCTTTAATTCTGTCATGGTCTAGTAAAGGAGAGGTGTTAGATATCAGACAAGTAAATCTTCTAAATAAGGTATTTGCTAAATCTGTATAGGCTAACTAAATGAAATGAAAACTAAATGATGTGGAGTGTAGTGATATGGCATATATGCCTTTAGATTTCCAGGGTAATTGATTTTATGTTGTACAAAAGGTGTGTAACTGTATTATATTTTTCCTGCAGCAAACTGTTCACATGTGGAAAACTAGCAATGTAAAACAAATGCACAAGCTCCTGTAGAGAAAAAGCACAGGGAATAACATTGTCACTGATTTCATGCTGGTAGGGTTTGCATCTGAACATGTATGAGCTCAAAGACATAGAATAGCATTTGTGGTTCTCCTCCAGACATGCTGAGCTGCTTTATGTCAACACAAAAATGGTGGGTGCTATATATAAATATGTTGTAGTAAGAACATATTAGTATTCAGTCTCCTGGATTGGCAGCTCATGCAGAGTCAGCTTGTAGGTGGTTTTAAAGAGAAACAGCTTTGAAATTAAAGTGTTTTGAATTGCTGGTCACTTTGGTTGTTTCCCAAGGTGAGAGAGTTCCCAAGGTGAGTCCCTGGACTAATGGTCTACTTTTCTTTTCCACAACTGGCTAGTAGCACAGCTTTCTAGTATTTGCTTTTTATTGGGTAAGTGTGTTGTAATTAATTGGCTTTAAAGTGAGCTGCAGTAATTAGACAAAGAAGGCTACTATAAAAAGTGTACTCTATACTATAATTGTAGTGGCATATTCATGCAAATAGTGCCGTGTGCATTTTACTGTACGCTAGTAATAAAAACAGTTGGCTGTTTAACTCTCAGATGTACCTTCCCAGTAGCTGTGCTGTTTAACTGCATAATTTTTATATGGCAGATACTTTGAATGAGCTCCATATTATATCTGTATTTACCAAGTATTCGCTTTATTTATGTTCAAGGGTGTTTTATTTTTAATTAGGTAAAGCCTTAGTTATACAAGGTTTCCCATTTATCTTGGGTTATATGCTACTGTAATATCACAGGCCTAAGAGTTTTGAAGAACAGTTTTTGTTTGATTAATGAAAGAAATTTCAATTGCAAACGTTGTAGAATCCTTGATCCTTAGCAAGGCTAAATGTGTAAACGTCTTTTGAGAGCTTCTGACCAAGGCCCTTGTGCAGCTAAAATACTCGTGAACTGAATCTGTCCTGATTCCTGAATCTGTCTGCCCTACTGTTTGTACAAAACTTTCAAAGTCATAAAGAGACAGCTGTGTAATAGCTGTGCATTAGCAACTCTATTGCCATTGCTTCTCTCATTTAAAGTTTCATCCCCTCCGGCATAAACTTGTGCCGTCGTATAACTATTTGAAGAACTACAGTACTCTGCACAGTCTTAGGCCACCATTCAGTTTGTGTTTTTTTCAGTGATGTAATAACCAAATATAATTATTGATCAGTTTCTTTATTAGAATACAGCCAGAAAAAGCTGTACATAAATCAGAAAAACAGCTTCTATATCCCACAGTGGTCAGTATTTAGTGTGACCGTCCTTTACACTTGAGCAATTGCAGCATCTGGCAGCTTAATTCGGGATGCCAAGTTGACCCTTCTACAGTCTGAAGAAGCTTGATCAGGAATGGTCATTTCGAAAGGGTAGCAGTCAAGTAACCACTTTTTCGGGGAGGTCACACTAAATACTGACTTTTGTCTGGAGAAGCCATCTTGTTCTGAAGTTGTTGTTTTTTTCTGTGCATGTGTATATATATATACTTCTGTCTTTTATTTTCTGTTTTTATCTTATAAAGAGACAGACATAATCAAATATGGTCATTATTCCATTGCTAAAACAACAAATCTAGTGGTGGCCTAAGACTTTTGCGCAGTACTCTATATAAGAATATATAAGCAAAATCCTTGCATTTATTGTTATAGTTTCTTGGTTATTTTTTTCCTCTTTTTAATTACTCTTACCTGCCTTGGAATTTTTCAAGACATCAGATTTTCATCAGAATTAACAAATGAAATGAAATTGACCAGAACAAAAGCTGAAATATCTTGGGTTCATACTGTCTGCAATTAATTAAAAGTCAAAGGAAATGTAAGGAACACTGCATATTTTTTTTTATTTGCATTTTAATATTTATATGTCAATATTTTTGTAATAACAATAATTAATACTTTACATCCCTTAAAAATCTGCTTGTAAAAGTTTTATATTATGCTAGCCTTTGTTAAGGATATTAATTGTTGCTTACTAATGCCATCAGTGGAAATAACATTGGAAATTTAAAGGTAAGGAAAACTTGCCGTCTTTTGTGTTTTTGTCGTAAGGCACTTTTTGCCAAATGATTCTGCTGAGGTTTGCTGTGAGTTTTTTGTGCTGGTACCTTGGCTGGTTTAGGCCTCTTGTGGACAGCTAACAAAGCAGTTTGTCATAATCTTCATTAACTGCACAATGGTTAGTTTGCAGATGATGAAATAAGTTGCCAAACTGTTAAGTCTGTATTTTGTCTCCAGTTTGTTCACTTATTTTTAACTTCAGTCATGAGTTTCTAGGAGGAATGCTAGCTTGTTTTGTGATGCCTTTACTAGCACACTGCGTGCACTCAGTATGCCCGTGCACTACCTGGCTACATGACACAGTGAATACGTGAACTCTTTAAGGTGTGTTTTTTTAACTGTTTTTTGCAAATTGAGTGACATACTTGGTCAGCTCGCACATTGTTCAAACAACAATTAAGATAGTATCATAGACGATACATATCACACACTTCCAATGATCATTGCCATATTTCTTAAAAAACATTATTTAACATTTGCTTTATGATCCAAGCTAGTATTCTTATTTAACATTAACCTTGCTAGTTACCTAAAAATCAAAAGGCAAAACCTGTCCAGATTATTTTTGTCACGACACAGACTCGCATCACAGCAAGATGGTCCTGTGTTCATTCCCAGGGTGGAGCGGCCTGGGTCCTTTCTGTGTGCAGTCTGCATGTCCTCCCCGTGTCCGCGTGGGTTTACTCCGGGTACTCCGGCTTCCTCCCACAGTCCAAAGACTTGTATGTTAGCTTAATTGACTACACTAAATTGGCCTGGTTTGAGTGTGGTCTCTGGCGACAGATGGAGCGATGCGTCGGAGTAATCTCGGTCACATCAAAGTGGTGGGCGAACCCCGCATCCGGCCTGACAGGAGCCAGGAAAGAAGAAGATGCAATGCATGGCAAAGCAAGACTTCGCAAGGAATGACTAAACCAGCCTGTCTTAAATAAGTGAAGGTAAACTCGAGAGAACAATGTGATCAATATTCGGGAGATGGCGGCCTCTGTCGGTGAGGCAGGGAACCAGCAGCCTCAGGTGTAACAACTTTACACAAAGAAACATGTCTAGCACTTGATTTGAAGAGGTTTAATAAAATATTTTTTATTAAACGTTTTGAAAGAAACCCTGAAAAATAGCCTTTCCCTTGTCACAATTTGAAATTGCACGATTTCTGGCAAATGGTTGACAAATATTTGGATAATGGGAGCCCAATATTGATTATTTAATATGGAATATTCTGTACTTGGTTATTGTATAATCAAAACCCTGCTACTTTCATTCATGTCAGCGTAATATAGTGGTGCGAGCGACTTTTGAAGTGGTATTCTTATCGGCCAATTCGGGCTGCACGGTGGCTCGGTGGGTAGCACCGCCACCTCACAGCAAGAACTTCCCTGGTTTAATATCCTAGGGTGGAGCAGCCTGGTTATGTTGGCATTGACTTGAGTGTGTGTGTGTATGTATATATATATATATATATATATAGGCTAGTCTTGATGTAACCTTGTGTGTGTCGCTGAAATGGCCACTGATGCTGATAGCGACGTTAAATAAAATCAAATAAACAAACAAACAATCTGCCAGTTCTGTGAGATCTGGGTGGGCTTCTGTAACGAGTTTTGGATAACAAGAAATTAGATAGTTGGGTTTGACTGTATTTCAGTCACCAAAACTTTAACTCGGCTTAGCAGACTGAACTAAGTCCATGCCCATCAAGACTGTTCCTCCTACGTGAGAGAATGAAAGATGTATGGCTGCTACTGTATATCGTTCCTTATGTGCTTCACCTTGCAGTGAGACTGGGAAATGATACATAAATACTTTAAGCTGAAATATTGCATGGTAATCCACCTATGGTACTTTTAGTTCTTGCTTTTGATTCAAATGCAGTCTCTTCCCTCTTGCTTCTATAACTCATGCTTGATCATGCACAGTTTTGACAGACTGTTCTTGTACCCAGCTTCTCGCCGTCCAATCTGTCTTTTGTATTATTCTAAACAAATGAGAGCTGCAAGTTGCTTGCACTGTTTTGTCAGTCATGTGTACAGTTCTTCCTTTATTTTCAGAAGGATGCAGAATTTGTAATCAGGCACTCTGTGCTGGAGATTACTGAACTGTTGCATAGTGTTTGGGTCTTGTTCTCGTTTATCAGATATGTGGATGGAACGCTGGCGCAAGCAGTTAGCACGGTTACCTTACAGCTCCAAAGATCCCTGGTTTGGCCTCAGACTCTGACTATGTGGAATTTGCATGTCCTCTCCGTGTGGATTTACTCCAGATACTATGGTTTTCTCCAACATTCCAAAGCCATGCATTAGGTTAATTAGTTGCTCTAAATTGGCCCAGTGTGAATGTGCTTGACTAGTATCGATGTACCCTTGCTCCTATCGTGACTAGCCATTGATGCTGATGTGAGGTTAAATAAACAAACAAACAGACTATCGGTTTTGTAGATCCCATATAATCACGAGAAGACTTATTGACAATGATGTCAGGAAAAGCAGTACAAAGACTTTGATATTTTGAAAGAGCACAAGCCTTGAGTTTTAATATGTATAAAATAATTAATTCCTCTTTGCCTGATATGATTTAAATGCCCACTACTGGACATTTTTCACATGGTCACATAGGTGGTCATCATTCAATAGTTTCCTGACACAAGCACAAATGTGACACTAGTCATTTGGACTTTGTTAGGATGATTAAACATTTAGTGACATGCTGTAGTGTATTCAACATCGTGGTGCCAGAGCTGCAGATATATCAAGTACCCATTCACACCATAAAATTTCACCTTTAAGGAAGACATTGTGACATAAGTTGCTCTCTGAATTCTCTGGTGTTACATTACAGCATTTAGCAGACACTCTTATTGAGAAAGACTCACATTTGCAGTTCAGCAATTAAGAGTTAAAGGGCCTTGCTCAAGGGCCCAACAGTGACAGACTGGCAGAGCTGGGATTTTACCTCACAGCCTTCCAATTAGTAGTCCATAGCCTGAACGACCTCTCACACTGTGAAGATCATAACAATGCAGCAAGTCCCTGTTCTTAGGGAAATGTAATATTTAATATTCCCCTTTTAAGCAAAGTCCTGTCATAGAGCTCATTCACATTAATGCCTGGCTGAAGCTGTATTGAGTTGCCTGCATAAGTAACGTGCAGCACAGGACTTAATATTTGTGGTCCTCTAGTAATCTGTACAGACATGCATGACCTTGGAATAGACCAGGAGTAATAGAACTAGGCAAAACAAGAGTTTTGGAGCCAGTCTAATTAGCAAACATGTGTCACCCTGCATTGTGTTTCATGAACCATCTGGATGTTAATGACAATGCAGAGAGAATTCACACTTACTGAGGAGCTTCTTCACTATTACTGTCAGGTGTTATGAGAGCCTCAAATAAGACAGAATAACTTTGCCCAAATAAAATGTGTGCAAAGTGTCAAATGTAGATTGTAACATCCAGATTAGGCTGGGGTTAAGACTAGCTGTCAACACACAATAGGATTTTTGGTCCACTGATATATTTAACTCATTTAATTTCATATTTAAGGCAGTTCATGGAGTGTCATCTTGACATATTACTTACCTGTGTGTATAAGGGTGACAGTATGTAGGGGTTTTCATGTATTCTTGGCTAAACACAAGGGAATGACAGTTGAAGAAATTAATTACAATATAATTTAATAGTTATTGTATCATTATTATATAATGGTATAATGATGATCAGCAAATCTGGTAAGCAATAATCTTTTAAAAAGGAACTCTACCAAAGAACAACTGCACTGTTGTCATTACAATGACATCGATAATGTCAGTGTGACAATGACATTGACGCTATGACCTTGTTTCGTTTGTCATTTCTTTTCAAGCAATATCAACTGATTTCACACCAGCTCTTCCAGCTTTTACAAGAAACTACCAAATTAGGATACAAAGAGTTTTTTTTTTTGGTATGGCTATAGTTTGCTCATGTAACAGCTGCTCCAAATTTCAAATGCGCCAGTTAAAGTTCACAAAGCTTTTTTGCTGCACATTAGATTAGAGAACAAAACAAATTCTTTATTTATTTTGTATTAGCTTGCCTTAATTTTATGCAGGGATTATGAAAACATTTCTTGAGCATGATTGCTCTCCTGTATAAATGCTCTAACAATGACATCTTTGATGAATTATTAAAATGTTGTCCTCCCCTCATCTGCTGATGTTATTAACTATCTTCATTAGTGCAGACTTTCTTGCTACATTTGCGATGGTAATTTTCCCACCTACAGAGATGGCAGGGTGTGCAGTTCAGAAACACATGGCGTCGTTTGAAAACCTCAATATGTCATGTTTAGGGGTTTGAAAATGTCACTTCTTTGCACATAAATTACAGAATTATTTTTTCATATGTTACTCTCTCCCTCTCCATATATATACACACACTCACTCACTCACTCACTAGCCACTTCATTAGGTACACCTCCATGTTTCTACACCCATCCATTATATCAGTTCCACTTACGATATAGAAACACTGTATAGTCCTATAATTACAGACTGTAGTCCATCTGTTTCTCTACATTGTTATATGTACTTTGTACTACGTACTTTGTTAGTCCACTTTACTCTTGATTCTGTAATGATCACGATGGTCACAGGATCTCCACAGATCAGGTCCTATTTGGGTGGTGGATCTTTCTCAGCACTGCAGTGACGCTGATGTGGTGGTGGTGTGTTAGTGATTTTTTAGTTTGGTCTCATAATTGTTGGTTAGTTTCACCATGCTTGTGTTCATTACAATATCTTTTGTTGGACTGCTTATGCTAGCACATTCTCTACTACACAGTATACACAGAGCTTCATCATATTTGTTTACATTATATAACCCCCACCAAGACCGACATAATTATGACTTCTATTTGGGGTAAATGTCTCCCAAGCATAACACACTGATCCCATGCTTCAGCAGATTTCTACTTGCAACGTTGATGATGCATGCTTCCTAACTCTCCATCACACACCACATGCCACCATTTCCCACAGAGATGGTTCCAGACATTTATCCAGTCCTTTATGGCACTGTTTCAGTAATTTAAGTAACTCCAGGAACCTTCAGCCAGTTCTCAATTAAGCAAAATAAGGAAATAATTCCTGACACTTTATTCATTTACTAGGGGAGATTTTAGCAGTAGTAAGGGTAGATATACTGGAACACATTTAGGCAAGCGGACAAGAAGTCCTGTCATACTTCAGCTGAAGTGCTGGGATTATGTGACTATCCTTGGGATCATTTACCCCTGAAACTAGAAACCCCATGGGGCAACAGAACAACACAGTGCCCTTCTGAGGACAGCACGCACTGTCTACACCCAACACTGGACTCTACACATTACCACATGGCACCTCTGTGCACTCCAATGTGTCCTAATGGATAACTGGATGGCACCTTACTATTATTATAGTACTCCTTGATTCTGTTTTGTCATACATGCTGCATTCATCTACACAGCTGGCCTGGGATTAGAATGTGCCTGATGCATATGGTTGAATGAGGCTACTCAGTGCCATTACATAAGCAGACAGGGATAGAGGGACAGAAAAACATTGCACACCATACAAAACAATACTGTGCTTTCACATGACAACTCAAAGTGCAAACAGTACAATGTTGTGACTAGGTTAAGGGCAATAGACTGTCCTGATTCAGTACATCCAATCTGATCATTTCAGTATAATGTTAATATATTTTGACAGACTCTTTTTTTTCTTTTTCATAAATACACACTTTGTGGTTGCATTTTCCTTATTGGGAAATGCAGGTTAGGGTTATGTTGAGAATGTTGACCTGTTGTCTAAATTAGTAGAAGTAAAGTAGGTATAACCTGACTCTCAGTTTGCATATTTGATTTTTGACTGTTGATTTAGAGAGATGGAGATATTAGAAAGGATATTAGTATGTTATATTAGCTGTGCTTTATAAAGCTGTGCTTTATACATTTTCTAACCACAAAGGTTTTTTTTTTTTATAATTCTGATTACTTTCACCATTTTCACTGACACATGTTTTGTCATGTGTTGACATGTGGTATGATCAACTGTGGGTGAATCACCCAAAACACACTCACTGAATTCTGCAGTCTATTATGCAACTTAGGAGAATTAATTCTGTTTAATTTTGGATCTTGCATTTTTATGTTATTCTATTCAGTATTTCTCATCACTATTGTCTTATGCACTATAGCTTTTATGTCCTCTATATTATGATACTCTTCATTGTTTTATATATATTTTTTTTCTAAAATGTTAGTCTACCGGTTATTTTATGTTAATTATTATATTGTTAAATATATAATCTCTGTTATTGTTTATTTAGGTTATGTTTATTTAAACTATTACTATGAACTAGATAACTTATTTAATTCATATATATATCATCTAAGCCATCCAAGGAGGATGCCACTGTTGCCCTAGGCTTACTAAATTTGGAATGGCCTTATAAATTAGAAGATAATCTAAAATTGTAAATCTGCTTTGAGACAATGCTGAATTTTAAAAGCGCTATAGAAATAAATCTGTCTTGTCTTGTATTGTCTAAGTAAGTTAGGGCCTAAATATACAGGGTAGTGCAGGTGACTAAAGAGAATATGTACTGCATTAGATGGGAGTAGAGTAAACATGTCTATTGCTTGTTTAGACATGACATACATTGCATATGGGGGCACAGTTGTGCTGTCGGCACACAGCTCCAAAGACAGTTTGATTCCTGTCCTGGACTCTGGTGTGGAGTTTTGCATGTTTGCATGGGTTCTCTCCAGCTACAAAATCTATACACACAGGAGCAGGGAGACAGACGTACAGTGGTGTGAAAAAGTGTTTGCCCCCTTTCTGATTTCCTGTTTTTTTGCAGGTTTTTCACACTTAAGTGTTTCGGAACATCAAACCAATTTAAATATTAGTCAAATACAACACAAATAAACACAAAATGCAGTTTTTACATGAAGGTGTTTATTAAAGGAGAAAAAAATCCAAACCTACATGACCCTGTGTGTAAAAGTGATTGCCCCTCCTTGGTAAAACATAACATAACTATGGTTTATCACACCTGAGTTCACTGTCTGTAGCCACACCCACCACACCACACCCACACCTGTTCTCAATCAGGACATCACTTAAATAGGACCTGCCTGCCAAAGTGAAGTACCGTGAAGTACCGTGAAGTTTCGGACCATAAGGCACACTTAAAATCCTTTAATTTTCTCAAAAATCGACAGTGCGCATTAAAATGCGGTGCGTTTAATGTATGAATTAATTCTGGTTGTGCTTTCTGACCTAGAGCCGATTGTAGATGGTACACGGTGCTCATAAATCTGTCAATGTTTTAGCACGGCGTTGGTAAGTTACGAAGCTTACGGTCACCGTAGTCAGGAACATAGCGGAGTAATACCGATCTGTGCCTCAACATTACGGTATGTGCGTTCATTCATTTATTTTCGAAGCGGATTTCAAACTCAACGCTATTGGTCACGCAGTACAACATGGACATAGAGCAGCTGCGAGAGAATTCAACATTAACGAATCAATGGTACGAAAGTGGAGGAAGCAAGAAGACGCCCTGCGCCAGGTAAAGAAGACCAAACTGAGTTTCCGATGGAACTTAAGAGTTTTGTTTCATTTAATGCGCCTTATAACCCGGTGCGCTTTATGTATGAACATAGACCCATTAGCAGTCGATCATTGATATCGCGCCTTATAACCTGGTGCGCTTTATAGCCCGAAAAATACGGTACACCAAAAGATCCTTAAAATCTACACATCATGCTGAGATCCAAAAAAATTCAGGAACAACTGAGAAAGAAAGTAATTGAGATCTATGAGTCTGGAAAGGGTTATAAAGTCATTCCTAAAGCTTTGGGACTCTGGCGAACCACAGTGAGAGCCATTATTCACAAATGCCGAAGACATGGATCAGTGGTGAACCTTCCCAGGAGTGGTGGGTCGACCAAAATTACCACAAGAGTGCAGCAACGACTCATTCAAGAGGTCACAAATGACCCCACAACAACATCCAAAGAACTGCAGGCCTCACTTGTTTCAGTTAAGGTCAGTGTTCATGCCTCCACCATAAGAAAGAGACTGGGCAAAAATGGCTTGCATGGCAGAGTTCCAAGACGAAAACTATTGCTAAGCAAAAAGACATTAAAGCTCGTTTCAATTTTTCTAGAACACATCTTGATGATCCCCAAGACTTTTGGGAAAACATTCTGTGGACTGATGAGACAAAAGTTGAACTCTTTGGAAGGTGTGTCCCATTACATCTGGTATAAAAGTAACCCAGCATTTCATAAAAAGAACGTTATACCAACAGTAAAATATGGTGGTGGTAGTGTGATGGTCTGGCGCTGTTTTGCTGCTTCAGGACCTGGAAGACTTGCTGTGATAAATGGAACTATGAATTCTGCTGTCTACCAAAAAATCCTGAAGGAGAATGTCTGTGACCTCAAGCTGAAACGAACTTGGGTTCTGCAGCAGGACACTGATCCATAACACACCAGCAAGTCCACCTTTGGAGTGGCCTAGTCAAAGTCCTGATTTAAATCCTATTTAGATGCTGTGGCATGACTTTAAAAAGGCCATTCATGCTCAAACACCCTCTACTGTGGCTGAATTACAACAATTCTGCAAAGATAAGTAGCCAAAATTCCTCCACAATGCTGTAAAAGACTCATTGCAAGTTATCACAAACGCTTCGTTGCAGTTGTTGCTGCTAAGGGTGGCCCAACCAGTTATTAGGTTGAGGGGGCAATCACTTTTTCACACAGGGCCATGTAGGTTTTGGATGGACACTCAAGTGTGACAAACTTGCAAAAAAACAGGAAATCAGGAAGGGGGCAAACACTTTTTCACACCACTGTAGGTGCAAGTGTGCTTTCTTAATAGACAACAGACATGGTGGGAAACAGTATATACAGAGTGATAGAGGAATAAACACAACAGTGTTTACTGCTAATAAGAAACAGTGCTAACACAAACAAAGAGCAGTGTTGTGCCAGTTCACAGCTTTTCTGAACTAGTTGAAGTTCAGTTCATACATGCTCAAAGTGAACAGTTCACGTTCAAAGTTCACAATTTTAATTCTGAACTAGTTCAAAGTTCAGTTCATTTTACTTTTTTCGTGAGATATTCAAATAAATACTTTTTTTTCACACTACAAGCTAGAAATCACTATACGTTCTTTGAAACTGCTCATTGTAGACATTTGCTCACGACACTGCAATTGTGTACGCGGCGTTGCTATGGCTACCCCGCTCTGCTGCAATTCATCACGGGTAACGTCGTGCGGAAGCCAGTATGTTATTAACTAGTCAGCATGTTAACTAGTCTCAGCCGGACGCTACGTTGCCCGCAATGCATTGCGCACACAATGTCAAACCATTTCTGTCTGGTGATACATGATTTAAGCGGCACCAGCGAGATACAGGAGGGAGGAACTTTCTCTCATTGCGTTTCAAAAGAGAAAACAGATGTCACTCAGTTTTTAATGGAAAACAAATTCCAACGTTCATTTACAGTGATGTCTGCCGTTCATGACACATAATGTGAACTAATTCACGTTCAAGTTCTTTATTAAAAAATGTGTTGCGTTCAGTTCAACGTTCACGAAAAAATGAGCGTGTTCAATGAACGCGTTCTTTTGAACTCGTTCACGCACAACACTGACAAAGAGTGGTAAAATGAACATACAATGCTGTGTTGCACATCAGATGACATATTGAGTTAGACGACACAAACTCAAAAGAAGTTTAAATACAAACAAATTTGATAAGGATAATGTCAAACACAGAACAAAACTCAGAGAGGATAATACTAACAACAGGCTACCAAACCACTGAAACATGAAACATTGAACCAGACATGACCAAGAACTAGAAACCACATAATATCAATAATAAACATGAACACAAATCCAAAACCAGTACAAGCGTAGGGAAAGACCCAGGAAGCAAGAAACCAGAGTGGTGTGAGATGGGCAAACAAAGAAGCTAGGCACAACAGGTTGCAATTGGCCAGCCCGATATGGTAACCCTGAAGTGTCAGATGGGAGCTAAGCAGGATGATGTGGCTCTCCAGCCAATATCCCCCTGACAACCGGTTTCCTCCCACAATCCAAAGACATGCATTCGGTCAGATGACGTCTCTAGTGTGTCCCAGTGTGAGTGAGTCACTATGTTGTGTGTGTGTGTGTGTGTGTGTGTGTGTGTGTGTTGGAATGGCACTGGCCCCCAGCGACCCTGAATTGGATTAAGTGTGGCATGAAAATAAATAAATGAATGATGCATTGCATATTCTTAAAGAAACACATCACTCTTGTCACTACTCAGCTGACAACTGACAAGCATCATACAGACTGAGAACAGCTGGAGTTGAATGTAAAGATGAACGTTTCAGAATGGAAGACAGGGACAAATTGTCAGTGTCACCAACAACACTATTAAACGTGTCAGTTTGGGGCTACCTGACACTTAGAGCTATAAATAGCCAAGCTCACTTTGCCAGCAGACAAATCTGGAAGAGAAGGGTGTTTTTGACATCCATGTCTGTTTCTACGTGCCCACAGAGAGCAGGATGCATCAAACAGGCTTCAATTCATATGTCAACTTTGTTAGCTTATCCACTAAACACCTCTAAATAAATGCCATCATAACAGGGAACTGCCTAGTGACAGAAGGATGGACAGGTGGACAGGCAGTCATATAAATGGTTAGGTAGATAAATAGACAGACAGGTAGATGAACAGATGTGTGCATGGATGCTTTTAGTATGAACTAAACAGTGGTACAAGAGTCAGTTGTCATTCATATATGATTTATAATGTATTGCTGTGGACTAGGACTTGACATGGCTGTATGTCAGTGAGCTTGTCTGAGCATCCATATTGTTATCTAGTACAAAAGATAAATAATAACAGACGTAAACTATGTGAAATCTTTTAAACACTTCTAAACACTTGGGTTCATATGGCCTGCAATCAAATAATAGTGAAAGTAAATGTAAGTAACACAGCATTTTTTTTATGAGTTTGCTTTTTGTGTTTTGCTTTAAATGTCCCTATTTATTCTGATTTGGGGTTGTGTATACAAAGTGAGGCAAAAAAGTATTTAGTCAGCCGCTGATTGTGCAAGTTCTCCTACTTAGAAAAATGAGAGAGGTCTGTCATTTTCATCATAGGTACACTTCAACTATGAGAGACAAAATGAGAAAAAAAAATCCAGGAAATCACATTGAAGGATTTTTATAGAATTTAATTGTAAATAATGGTGGATAATAAGTATTTGGTTAATAAATTTGGTTTAATTCAATACTTTGTAACATAACCTTTGTTGGCAATGACAGAGGTCAAACATTTCCTGTAAGTCTTCACCAGCTTTGCACACACTGTAGCTGGTATTTTTGCCCATTCCTCCATGCAGATCTCCTCTAGAGTAGTGATGTTTTGGGGCAACACAGACTTTCAACTCCCTCCACAAATTTTCTATGGGGTTAAGGTCTGGAGACTGGCTAGGCCACTCCAGGACCTTGAAATCCTTTTTACGGAGCCACTCCTTTGTTGCCCGAGCAGTGTGTTTGGGATCATTGGCATGCTGGAAGACCCAGCCACGTTCCATTTTCAATGCTCTCACTGATGGAAGGAGGTTTTGGCTTAAAATCTCACGATATATGGCCCCATTCATTCTTCCCTTAACACGGATCAGTCGTCCCTGTCCCCTTTGCAGAAAAACAGCCCCAAAGCATGATGTTTCCACCCCCATGCTTCACAGTAGCAATTGTGCAACTCAGCATTCTTCTTCCACCAAACAGGGCGTGTTGAGCTTTTACCAAAAAGTTCTATTTTGGTTTCATCTGACCACATGATATTCTCCCAATCTTCTTCTGAATCATCCATATGCTCTCTGGCAAACTTCAAACGGGTCTGGACATGTACTGGCTTAAGCAGAGGGACACGCCTGGCACTGCAGGATATGAGTCCCTCTCTTCGCGGGTGTGTTAATGATGGTAGCCTTGTTACGTTGGTCCCAGCTCTCTGCAGGTCATTCATCAGGTCCCTCTGTGTAGTAATGGGATTTTTGCTCACCTTTCTCATGATCATTTTGACCCCACGGGATGAGATCTTGCGTGGGGCCCCAGATCGAGGGAGATTATCAAAGGACTTGTATGTTTTACATTTGCTCCCACAGCTGATTTATTCACACCAACCTGCTTGCCTATTGTAAATTCACTCTTCCCAGGTCTATGAGAGCCAGAACTCGTGCTTTTTTGTGGGTGACCAAATACTTATTTTCCACCATGATTTACATTTAAATTTTTTAAAAATCCTACAATGTGATTTCCTATGATTTTTCAATGTGAATTTTTTTCTCATTTTGTCTCTCATAGTTGAAGTATATCTATGATGAAAATTACAGACATCTCTCATCCTTCTAAGTAGGAGAACTTGCACAATCAGTGGCTGACTAAATACTTTTTTGCCCTACTGTAATGCCTTATATACAGTGGCTTTTCTGGGGGTCTGGAACGGATTAATACAATTATTCCTTATGGGAAATATTTGCTCGGTATCATCATTTTCGGTTCTCGACAACTCATTTGCACATCAGAGATTGCATATTGGTAATATATATGACTAGTCTTGAAATAACTTTGTGTATAGATGTAACCTCGTGTGTGTGTGTGTGTGTGTGTGTGTGTGTGTGTGCTGATAGCAGCATTAAATAAATCAAAGAAACAAACAAACTTAATTGTTGTGTGGTCTACTGAGAGCAAAATGTACAGTCTAATAGCAGCAGGGACAAAGGACCTATGATAACGCTTCTTCACACACTTAGAGTAGACCAGTCTGTCGCTGAAAGGGCTTCCAATTACTGCCACAGACTCATGCATGGTGTGGGTGTCATTATCTATCATTGATGCTAACTTTGTTAGCATCCTCCTTTCTCCCACTTTTTCTCCCACCATCTGCACTGGCTCTAGTGGACTTCCCAGAGCAGGTCCCTCTTAATAAATAAGCAGAGTGTTTATATGAGAAGATTTATTATAGGTTCATGGAAAAACCCAATAAGCGTGAGACATTTCTGAAGGCAATACTTGTCTGATGCACATATAATAATGGTTTTGGTTCTGATAAAAATTAAGATCAATAATTAATTTGGAACTTCACTTGGTTTTAAAGAAAATGCCCAATGTTACACAGAGTGATGATGCTATTATTGTGATTTTACTTGGTTACAGAGATATGAGGAGATCACCCCATTTAGCTGTGCTCTCAGCTCTTGTCTCGTTAGCTCAGTGCTAAGCTTTCTATTTCTAGAAAGTTCCACACTGAGGTGGCAGGGTGGTGTTGGGATTAAATCCACCACACAGGTGCACTGTATGGAAAGGGATGAAAATAGCACAATGAAAAATCACCCATACCTTAGGCCTTTCCAGTACAATTCATCGTCTTATTGCTTAACACTGGCTTTAAGTGTTTACAGCAAATACTAACTACCTGCAAATGACTGTGTGCTGTTGTTTAAAATTGATCTGCAATATTGTGCATATACATGCTTATTTAAAGTGCATGTTCCTACCATTATTCAATGCATATGTTTCAATGTGCATCTTCTTCGAAGCAGGTCTGAGTGCAGAAGAATAAGAGCCATGTGAAACGAGCATGTCTTAGGTGTCCTTTCTCAAAATGGCCAATCAATAGGAGCCATTCATCAATGCAGGCTCTGCAGTAGGCTTTGATATATAAGCTCATATCAATAGCAGAGTGCTCTTTTGATAGTGAACAAAGACTGAGCGAACAGCACAGGGGAAATCTGCTCCTTTCTTATAGAGCCTTCCATGTCCATGAGGTTGCTGTTTGTGGGTCAGTGTATATGTTCCATGACCTGCCCTATACTGCACAGAGCAATATCTCTGAATACAATAAGTTGTGATTGGCTAGGTCAGATATTGCTCTTTCGAGACCAAGTGTTGCAGCAACTGAGCCATGGCAAGGTCACAAGCCAATGAGACCAACAAATCAAATGTATTTTTGCCAGCTGGACGTAAATAGTATCAAGTCACTAAGGTGAGTTAATTCCTTTTATGCAGGTTCACATCATGAAAGGGAAAAAGTAAATCTGTAGATAGTCTTTGAGGTGTGTACAATAAGCAGTAAGCGCAAACAGATATTTGCTTTAAAACTATTGGAAGCACAGGCACCACTGAAATACGTTTTACATTTAATTTACAGCATTTAGCAGACAGTGATATTCAGACAGACAATTACAATTGAACTAGGGTTTCCTCAATCGCCTGGCATTGGCAATTTGGTGGACCCATGATTTAAACTACAACTTTTAGATTAGTAGTCCAGAGCCTTAAGGACTGAGAGAGCACTGTTCATTTAAAATAAAACATTTTTAACTTATAATCTGTAAACATGACTGTAGCTATTATGAGGAATTTATTGTAAAATGTTAATTCATACTTATTCTGGTCAGGGATGTGTTGGACCCCTGGAAAGGCAGATAAACACTTTGGACCTTGTAAACAATTACTCACCCACTCATAAAGTTTGTGAACCCTTTAGAATTGTTTTTATATTTTTTCATAAATATGACCTAAAACACTGTCAGATTTTCACACAAGTCCTACAAGTAGATAAAGAGAACCTAATTAAACAAATGAGGCAAAAATATTATACTTGGCCATTTATTTATTGAGGAAAATGATCCAATATTACATATTAGTGAGTGGCAAAAGTATCTGAACCTTTGCTTTCAGTATTTGGTATGACCCCCCTGTGCAGCAATAACTGCAGCTAAATGTTTCCTGTAACTGTTGATCAGTCCTGCACACCGACTTTTAGCCCATTCCTCCATACAGAACAGCTTCAACTCTGGGATGTTTCCTCACTTTAGCTGCTTGCTTGCTAGCTGCTCCTTCCACAACATGTTGATTGGATTAAGGTCAGGAATTTGACTTGGCCATTCCAAAACATTACTTTTATTCTTCTTTAACCATTTGTGGTAGAACAACTTGTGTGATTAGGGTCATTGTCTTGCTGCATGACCCACCTTCTCTTGAGATTCAGTTCATGGACTGACATTTTCCTTTAGAATTTTCTGATATAATTCAGAATGCATTGTTCCATCAATGATGGCAAGCCGTCCTGGCTCAGATGCAGCAAAACAGGTCCAAACCATGATACTACCATCACCATGTTTCACAGATGGGATAAGGTTCTTATGCTGAAATGCAGTGTTTTCCTTCCTTACATAACGCTTCTCTTTTTAACCAAAAAGTTCTATTTTGTTTGCATCTATCCACAAAACATTATTCTAATAACCTTCTGGCTTGTCCACGTGATCTTTAGCAAACTGCACAAGAGCAGCAATGTTCTTTTTGGAGTGGCTTCCTCTTTGCATCCCTGCCATGCACACCATTGCTGTTAAGTGTTCTTCTGATGATGGACTCATGAACATTAACATTATATGTGAGAGGCCTTCAGTTGCTTAGAAGTTACCCTGGGGTCCTTTGTGACCTCGCCGACTATTACATGCCTTACTCTTGGAGTGATCTTTGTTGGTCGACCACTCATGGGGAGAGAAACAATGGCCTTGAATTTCCTCCATTTTTACACAATCTGTCTGACTGTGGATTGGTGGAGTCCAAACTCTTTAGAGATGGTTTTGTAACCTTTTCCAGACTGATGAGGATCAACAACTTTTTTTCGGAGGTCCTCAGAAATCTCCTTTGTTCGTACCATGACACACAAACATGTGTTGTGAAGAGCAGACTTTGATAGATCCCTGTTCTTTAAATAATATAGGGTTTTATTTAAAGCTAAACATGCTGGCTTTAAGAAGCATATCTTAAAACAAATTAAATTAAATTACATTATTTAGACTAAAGCCAAAATTCTTTCTAAATACATATTAGTCTGCAGTTAAAAGTGGGTGCTTATAAAACTAACCTAGGTGTTTCACTTGTCTAGTTGAAAGAAAACATGATATGGAAGGATGATAAAACTATTTCAAGAAGGAATTCCAGCATAGTGTGGTAAAAGATGTTGTTCCCAGTCAAATGTGTATACAATTGTGGTGCAAGTATAAACAAAATGGAAGGGTTATAAAAAGAAAACATAGAACAAGCAAGACATCAATGCATCAGGATAGAAAATTCAAAACAATATGCTTTTAAAACAGAGGTCAATGCTTGTGGCAGAACTGTAAGAAACTGGCTGAATTAAACGGGTTTTACATATATAAAAGCCAATCAAAAACCACTACTCACACCTAAACAGAACAAAACAAGATAGTGAGCTAAAGAGAAGCAAGCATGCAGTTTGTGTGATTGGATGAAAGTTATTTTGAACAATGAATCACAAATGTCACTTGCCTGGGAGATTATGCTGTAACTTGTCGGTTCTGTGCCATTTTAATTAAACATATAAAGGTGACTGCCAGGAAAAGAAAAAAACAATCAAATTTCCCCACTTATTTATGATATGCATGTCAGGTAAAGGACCAAGGGAGATTGCAATCATTACATCAACATCCAGTCATTGAAATGTTGGACATTTTCTCATTCCAAAAAAATAGAAAATAAGTTTGGTGATGATGAAGTAATTGTTCAAGATGATAATGCATCTTAGTACAGAGTGTTAAAAGCAAAGAGAAAGGGCATGTCAGGGCATGTGTATATATATAAAGCCAAAGATAAAGCCAAACATTTAGTAACATCACAAGACATTCTTTGGAATATTGTGAAATCATGCTGGGAAAATATGGACTGCAGCAAACTGGGCAAATACCGAAATGCTAATAAATTCTAATAACATTTTATTCAAATTGTTATGCCTATTGTATTATTTGTAAAGGACAATGTTGTATTAAGTTTGACCAAATACAAAATGGAAGCATTTTGGGTAGTGGCTCCCACTACATTTGCTGCAGAAATACCAACAGCTCCTGCAGACTGTGGTCTGGTAAGCTTGGCCTTCCTCATTTTTCTCTTACCAGACATTTCTAAATGTATTTACTCAAATAAAAAGAAGGTGTAATCATTTCTGCTACTTTATACAACATGCATTGCAGTGAAAAATGTGGGACTTTACTAAGAGTGCAATATTATATCCAATAGTTGATGGTGTATCAACAAGTATTACAGAAGATAGAATTCTGTTTCCCCAGAATATAATTATAACAATATAATTGTTTAGATGTATAAAAATTAATGGATATTTACATTTATCTGCTGTTGTTTTTCTGATGTATTATTGTTCATAAAGAGACTCTGACAGTTCCATTGGGTGTTTTTACTAACTGGTTTAAACAAGAGAGCTGTAGATAAAAGGAAGAACGCTAATGTGTCTTGCTGAAATGGAACTTCAAAGGCGAATGCAAATATTAAGTGTTAATGGCTAGCAATCATGCCTTAATGGAGGTGGATTCTGAGATTTGTGCTTGCAGTATTGTCAAGACATGGCTTATAAAAGGGAATTTATAACATGGCTGGATAATGATTTGTTAGTACCATGAGTGTATGCTATGCTCCTGAAGTCAAAGTGGATTTCTGATAAAAAGAAAATGTTGCTTTGATTTTGAATTGCTTTAGTGTTAAAATACAGCAGTGTCCAAACAATCTACAGTACTGTTTGTGAACTCTTTAAAATGTTCTGAATTTCTGCATAAATATAACCTAAAACATCATCAGAATTTCACAAAATTCCTAACAGTGGATACAGAGAACCCAGTTAAAGAAACAAGACAAAAATAGTATAATTTGTCATTTATTTATTGATGAAAATCTTCCAATATTACATATATGTGAGTGGCAAAATAGTATGTGAACTTCTATGAATCTGATCTTCTGATGTTAGAGTAAGTGTTACATGGCACAAAGAAAGGAAATTTCTTAGGACCTCAGAAAAACAGATGTTAATGATCATCATGCTGGAAAAAGTTACAAACCACCTTTAAAGAGTTTGGACTCCACCAATTCACATTCAGACACATTGTGTACAAATACAGGAAATTTAAATACTTTAAATACAATAAGAAAATTAAAATATTATCATTAGGACCATATCCCACATGTGAAACATAGTACTGGTAATATCATGGTTTAGGCCAGAAAGCTGTTCATGTGAAGAAACTTACCAAAACCCACAGAGTTGAACATGTTCTGTTTTATTTTTGAGTGGGGCATTACATTTACATTAATTGCAGAAAAGCAAGCAACAGCAGCTAATATTCCTAGATAAAGATTGGTAGTAAATGGGTGGCACTGTAGAGCACAGTGATTTTCAAACTTTCATTGGCAATGAATGCCACATTTCCATCAAGTAATGTAATTAAATTACTTGCCTTCTAGCGCTGCCCCAGAGAACTGTATGTGTTGTTATTGTGAGGTAATAACATCTACCAACAACATCTTGACCACAAAGCAATAGACCTCACAAGCTGACAGAATGCTACCACTGAGTGTTAACCCAGATAGCAGACAGTTCTGGGCCAAATAAGGCTCATTTTAGGCACTTATGTGTCAGTTATTGCAATGGGAAGTGTATTGTGGGCCAAATGTGGCCCAACTGTTGCCAGCCACAATAATGGTTCATCACAGAATTCAGACTCTGAGCCACATGTGACCCATGTGTAATCTATTGGCAGCCACATTCAGATCAAGTCATCTGTGTCATTCCACAGCAGTATGTGGGGAAATGAAAGTATGGCCCAGAATCAGCAATCACCCATTTGCTATCAGGGGACGATTTACTGTTATCTGTTCTCAGTTTGCAACACTTACTATTGAGTTCCAAAATGCCTGTGGAAGCAACCTCAGCAAACCAGCTCATTCAGAAGCTTCCTAATTTGGGTTTATATGGCAGGTAGCTATAAACAAGCTGAAGGCCACCATACTAAAATGCCAATCTTCAGCTAGATTTTTGCTTAAAATGGTACTCTCAGGATGGCACATGGTGCTGCTCTTACCACTATTGGCCAACCATTTCGCATTCTTCAGCCAAAGGAGCCTGAAGCTCACTATCTCTGACCAGCGAGGGCTGTGGTTCACGAGGTAGTCTAAAATTGCACTTATGGAACCACATTTTCTAGAAGTGACCACTCTGGCAAAGTTACTGGTATGCTGTATCTTTAATAGATGCTGCTGGTAAATTATATTGCTTGAATCTGTATCAGTGAAAAGTTGAAAGCAATAAAGCGTAAAGATAATGAATAAAAATATCAGAAAATGAAAGTAAAAACTTCTGCAAATGTAGAGAATAACAGTTTGAAAAATAAGGGAATTCAAAGGGGAAATATTAGAGATAAAGTTGAAATAAGCTTTTGAAAAGAAGCTAGGAAAGAAAGGTTTGTGAAGTTTAAATAAGCCAGTGATTATAGTGAAAAGTGGCTTAGAAGTAGAAATCTGAAACCAGAAGAATATAAGTATTTGGTTAATTTGAAGTATGGAAGAAGAAAGTTATTTGAACATTAACAGTTAAAATTAAATCTAAAGGAAATAACTGTGTTGAGCTATTGGAAGAGTTTGGGAGAATGGGATATTATCTCTTAGTCTATGTTTGTTGGTTGTTCCTTTTATTTTTCCTTTTATGATAAAATTTATAGTCCCATTGTTTGTGAATGCAATTTTTTGTTGTGTTTGCCATTTTGAGTTTGTGCATGAAACACACACTGGTGTGTTACCGCTGGCTGTCACTGCAGCTGCCAAGTTGCATGAGACTCCTGGATCAAATCTCACTTATTGTCCTCAGTTTACACAAACACACTGAAAAGCACACTCCTCTTCCCTCATATATGAATGTGTATAAAGAAACATTTAATAAAATAGATGACACTATTTATAAGGAGTCCTCTTTGGGACTCTCTCAATAAGCTGGTTTCACAGCTAGTGCTTCCAGAGATCAAAACCGGTATTATTCTGTGTCTGGGTCCTAAACCTGCTCCCCTGTGACAGGTGCTGCCTTAATGTTTTTCTCTGTCTGTTTTCTATAAAACATAAAGCACACTAAACATGTGTAATCATTATATATACGTGAACTTATTGTATCAGTATTGAATACTTTAAGAACAGGACAAACTGAAGATGTAGTGGGGGCCAAAAGTCTGAGACCTCTAGTAAAAGTGTTTCGACATTTTTTCCAAATTGAATATAATGTTTGTCATTACAAATTATATAATCATAACAAAAAACGTTCAGTGAAACTGACTGTCATGGACTTTTCTCCATAGTCACCTGACCTAAACCCCATTAAGAATTTATTTTTAAGACCGTGAAACCGAGTGTTCAGTAACATCACAAAATACGCTTTGGATTATTGTGAAATTATGCTGCAATAACATGGATCATCAGATATTGCACAGACTCATGCACAGCTCGATTGCAAGCTGTCATTACAGAGTCTCAGAGAGTATGTACAGTGTTGTGTCTCAGTGTGTATCAGTGTGATACAGGCATATGACACATGGTGAACACAAGCATGAATAATGGTTTTCATCAGCTAATTACAGTTAAAGGAACAAATAAAAACTATTGTTTTGTAACAATTATAGTCTATTCCTGCATTTTCATTATTAACAACCAATTATATTTAGTAATGTAACATTATTTAAGATGATTCACACTCTCTGCACTCATTTTAGCTACTCATTCTGTTACCCTACATAAACACAGACAGACACTAGATGTATAATGGCAAGTGGAAAGGGGCAATGTCTTGTTGGAAGAGATCACCCCATCAGGATAGAAATGTTCCCTCAGGTGATCAGTCAGAACATCTTTGTATTGATTTGCAGTGAGCCCCTCCCTCCAAAAGGACAAGTGGACTTAAGGCGCCAACAAAATGGCCCTCGCACAGCATGACAACCTCTAGACCCCGTCATTTATTTAGGACTTCCTTTTTCATTTATGTCTAATGCTTACCATAGTGACGAGAGAGTTGCTGCTAACCAAAATAGCCAGTGTCATGCCTTTTATCAGTTATACAAGTAACAGTCAACAGTATATTCACACAATATTTGTCTACCAGTGTAAAAAGAATATACAAAAACATCTGTGGTTTCTAATAGCACTGTCATGGCATTTATTTTGATTAATAGTCTGCTTTGTTGATTTAATTGTTCAATATACTGTACATTCATGATCTCAGTACATAAACCACTGAAACAACAAGCAGATCAACTAAACAGACTACAGGATACCTTCACGTGCATACAGTGGTGAGGTGGAGAACAGACTTGAGTATGACACATTTTGTGTGTGTGTGATTGAAATTGAATGAACCATTAAATGAATGAAGTTTGGAGAGCTTAGAAAATGGCATTAGTCCATCATTTAGAAAGCAAACTTTTATAATTCACATCCAGTATATTTCAAATGGTTTGCATGAAATTGTGCAGTACGTTCTATAAAAACGTACTCTGCCTGCATTTGAATGGGATTACCCTCATTCATAAGGACTGGCTGTGTGTTCACAGTTATGAAAAAAAATACTGAGTTATAAAGTTATAGAATTTGTAGAAGAAGCATTTGTTTTTGGAAGATATCGACCAAGTAATCACATTAGTAAAAGTTATGGAGTAACAAGGCTTCAAACGATTCAAACGTGTCAGAGCACTTACATCAATGTATTGTCTGAAAACTTTAACATTTTGAGTTGACAGAGGCAGCTACAGCTTAGAAGAAGTCTGAGCATGAATGATTGAAGAAGGGCATCACATCAATCGGACCACATCACACTCTCCGAGCTGCTCAATGATTTACACGCACGTGATGTCCTTTTGCTTTATATCTAGTAAGAGAAACCCTGGGCTTTATCTTACCAGTATGCATAAATGCAGTACAACCTTTGCATATCATCATTCTCTTTAATGATTTAAAAAATGACCTATGCTGCATATGGCTGTGGGGATCCTGCCAGCCATCCCCTCTTAGATCTATTTTAAGTAAAAACAACCTCATTCATCCAGTTGGCCCATTTTAAGTTTAAAACCATTTCCTGGTACACTTACGACCTGTGGCATGACATAGAGATATGTTGCATATAATAGACCATTAAGAACACATGCATCACCATAATGGGTGGTAATGTAATACTTTAGGATGTTTTCAGCAAACAGTATTTCATCTGAGACATGAATAAACAGAGTGTGTTTATGAAATATATGATTTTTAAAGCATGGTGCACGAACTGTTTCGTTGGTGCTATAAAGTACATGTACAGTTAATAGCATTATAGCACAGATGATCGATCATAACAATCAATGAAATTGGACTCAATTCTTCAGTAGACCTCTTAAGGTCTGAAATCATAATTTGTGTAAATTTTTCTGGAAGTATGTCTGGGTGTCCGTGGCTCAAAGTTCAGCTCAAAGCATCTGCAGGGCAGGATGAGGTTTTATATATCTGGCCGTGCTTTGACAGGGTAGACTCTATGTTTTAGTTGGGATTTATCTCAGCTTTGAAGTTGTGAAGGCTGGAATTCTTTACAGCTCTGCTTGGCCTTGTTAAAAGGACCCACCAGAGTGCAATATGAGCAAGCTGATGGCATGGCACTTTAAACAGCTTAGACATGGTTTATAGTTCATGGTTAACTCTCACTACCAGAGGAGACTAAGTCAGGAGTTCATGATTAAGGTTTAACTGACAGTAAAATGCCAATAGAGGTCTTTTTCTCTTATGTTTTCTCTCTAATCCATAAACTCTTGGCCCAGTATACACTCAACTGCTACGTTAATAGTAACACCTGTACACCTGCTCTGCTAGGGTGGCAGCAAAACAGCACATAACACCATGCAGACCTGAGTCATGAGTTTCAGGTAATGTTCATATCAAACATGCCAATGTGGAACCAATGTGATATGACCATGACTGTGGTTGTTGGTATCTGATTAAATGGTTTGAGTATTATTGTGTTGACTTCTGATCCCTTGGCATTTTCCAGACAATAGTCCTTTCAGAATTTACCCAAAATCAAGGTGATAAGGGTATAGTGCAATTCCAATGCCTCAAATTTGTGAAGAACTAAAAATTAATTTAAGCTTTGTGTGGAGAAAATCTAAACCTTAGATTCCCCTGTCTTAAAACATGTCTGTGACTCTACAAATCTTTTGCACCATTCTGCAAATAATGAACCTGTCAAGTCTACGCTTGCTCGGAAACTACTTGCCAAAATCGTCTGCCGATACCGTTGTCTGATTAACAGAGAAAGGATCCTTCACCTTGTCCAAGTGAAGCAGGAAATGGCCTAATCTCAGCTCAGTGGCAGCCAACAGCTTCTCTAGACAGCTCATAATTCTACAGCTCACAGCTTCCTGTTGCTCGTACCAATGTGTGATTAATGCCTTCACCTTAGGGAGCTGAACAACTCCTGCAGCACCAAGCTCAATCACTGATTAGAAACAAAAGGGACATAAAGTGCCTAGCTGCTGAATCTCTCATTCCGGGGTTTATACCACATAAATACACTCACCAATCACTTTATTAGGTACAACTCCTTGTTTCTACACTCCTTATTCATTTGATCAGTTCCACTTGCCATATAGAAGCACTTTGTAGTTCTATAATTACAGACTGTAGTCCATATGTTTCTCTATATACTTTGTTAGTGCCCATTACTGTGTTCTCTAATGGTCAGGAGGTCCCACAGGACCAGCACAGATCAGGTACTATTTGGGTGGTGGATCTTGTGGTGTGTTAGAGTGTGTTGTGCTGGTGTGAGTGGATCAGACACAGCAGGGCTTCTGGAGTTTTTAAACACTGTGTTCAATCACTGTGCACTCTATTATTGTACCTTATTGTAGATGTAAATTCAGAGACAGCAGCTCATCTGTCGTTACACAGCTTGTGTTAGTCATCCTCTAATCCTTCATCAGTGCTCACAGGATGCTGGTGCCTGGACATTTTTGGCTGGTGGATTATTTTCAGTCCAGCAGTGACACTTTTGTGTTTTAAAACTCCAGCAACACTGCTCTGTCTGGTTCACTCATACCAGCAAAACACACACTAGAACATCACCACTATGTCATTGTCACTGCGGTGCTGAGAATGATACGCCACCCAAATAATACCTGATCTGTGGGGGTTCTGAACATTAGAGAACAGAGTAAAGAGGACTCAGAGTATGTAGACACAGATGGACTACAGTCTATAATTGTAGTACTACAAATTGCTTCTATATAGAAAGTGGAACTGATAAAATGGACAATGAGTATGGAAATAAGGAGGTGTACAAAATAAGGTGATCAGTGAGTGTATATAAAATTTTGAATCAGTGATTGGAAATATAGCATAATTGCATATTCTGCTTCCCAACTTTCCATAGTAAGAACATAATGTGTAATAAAGGTTAACATTTTCATATTGATTTTCTGGTGAGATCACAGAACACAGGAACGTAGTTTTAGGCATGTATTGATTCCAAGACTGATTGTTGGTCTTGGGGCAATACTAGTCTAAAAGTCTCAGGATAGATGATACAAATCATCTATGGTAACACTTAATGACTTCTTATCAAATATTTTTTTTACTAAAATTTTCAAATACTTTGCAACTATTATGCCTAACTTGGTTGCTTTGAGTTTGGTTGCTTGAGGGTTTGTTTACTGAAAGGATGGCAGTATTACACCTGACTACAAATAAGAGATTCATGATTAATATTATATTGAGAATGAGAATTAATATATGACTGTGACTTACATAATATCTTAGCAGCCACACAGTGCTTCTTCATTTTCTGCTCAGACAACAATGCATTTTAAGATGGTAATTACATTTTAGCTCTATTGAGATGCAAAGCAGTTCATTACAGGTGTAATATGTTTGAGAATCCTGTTTGACTCTGATGGAAAAAAAAAACACATGGCTTGATTATAATATGTAATTTAAAACCTGATATGTTTCTTCCAGTTCACGCCTGATATTAAACTACAGTATGTTGCTTGAGTTGCATACATCTCTTCAATGCCCTAAGATAATTATACAAATAAATCAAGCTTATTTCATGCAGCTAGCATCCACTCAGCTAGAAAGCCCACATAAAGAAGTCAGATCACCTTGCTGAAAGGTGCACACTTCAATAAATGAATAAATTTGTAACAAATATTGTAGAACTATTTTTAGTGTGCCTGAACTGACTGCCCATACCTTGGTTAATGGGCATGAGCTCCTATTTAGAACAGCCCCTTTTCCAACAATTTTACATGTTAAAAATGTCAACTATTCATTGATTTGAATTTTTTCTTTAACTTGCTGTATTTCTGTGTTTTTTAGACCTTTGGTGTGTTTTCCTTTTGCGACTAGACTTACTTCATTAGGTACACCGGTTCAACTGCTTGTTAATGCAAATATCTAATTAGCCAATCACGTCAGCAGCTCAGTGCATTTAGTCATGGTCAACATGACCTGCTGAAGTTCAAACAAAGAATCATAATGGGGATGAAAGGTGATTTAATTGACTTTGTACCTGGTATGGTTGTTGGTGCTAGATGGGGTGGTCTGAGTATTTCAAAAACTGCTGATCTGCTGGGATTTTGAGATGTACAGAGTGTGTAGGGTGTACAGAGAATGGTCCGAAAAAGAAAAAATATTGAGTGAGCAGCAGTTCTCTAGCCGAAAAATCCTTGATGCCAGAGGTCAGAAGAGAATGGCCAGACTGGTTAGAGCTGATAGGAAGGCAGCAGTAACTCAAATAACCACTCGTTACAACCAAGGTAGGTGAAGAGCATCTCTGAATGCAAAACAAGTCAAGTCAAGTCAGATTTATTTAAATAGTGCTTTTTACAATGGAGCAAAAGCAACTTTACAATTTTAGATTGTCTCCTAATATCTACGTCCAATCCCAAATTGAGCAAGCCTAGGGCGACAGTGGCAAGGAAGATCTCCCTTAGTGTTATGAGGAAGAAACCTTGGGAGGACCAAGACTCAAAAAGGGACCCAACCTCCTTGGGTGGCATAGATGATAAAAGTAAGAATGAAACTAATTTATATAAACTAATAAGTCATGGAGTCATAGTTCAAATAAAATGTAAAATATGCACATCAGCATTAAATAGTCCGATACACAGAGTCACTCCAGGATTTTGAGTCTAAGCAGGAAAGTCCTTGGCGGCACTTCGTCCCCAGACAACCAGAGGAGGGAGAGTTACTGTCCTCTGGTGTGGCCAGGGTATAGTGGGGCTGGAGCTGATGACAGAAATAGCTTGAGTTAAGCTGAAGCGGATGAACATCATGTGTGGAGCAGGAACTGGTACAAGAACACAGCTCAGAGAGAAAACAGAAAATGTAGTTAGTTATTGATTAAGAGCACAGTGTCTATTAGCAATCACTGATGCCACGTGTAGCATGAGACCCCGGCAGCATTAGCTATAGCAGCATAGCTAGAAAGAGGAGAACCGGAAGGTAGCGATCACATGAGCGATCACATGAAACATCGGCAACCCCACGGGAGGCAGAAGACAGCAAGACAACGTCTCTGATCACCATAAGACTCTTTGACTATGAACCCCCAGCTCTGCCCTTAGTCTAAGGCAAGGATGCATGAGTCAAGATCAAGAGGACCGAAGCCCAGTTCAGCCAGACCACCCACCCGACACTCCCAGCTAACGGACAAGGCAGGCAGGCCAGACATGACTCCAGACTCCAGCCCCAGTGACCCAAGCCATGCACCCCGGTATAAATCTAGTCAAAAGCCTGCGTAAATAAGTATGTCTTTAGCGTAGACTTAAAAATTTGGAGAATGTCTGAGTCTCGAACTAATGTGGGAAGTTTATTCCATAGTTGGGGGGCCATGTATGAGAAACCCTTTCCCCCTGCTGTGACTTTTTTAATTCTAGGAACTAAAAGAAGTCCTGCACCCTGCGAACGAAGTAGACAGGCTGGATTGTAAAACTCTAAGAGTTCACTCAGATAATGTGGGGCCAGGCCATGTAGAGCTTTATAAGTTATAAGAAGTATTTTGTAATCAACGCAGATTTTAACTGGTAACCAGTGTAGTGATGATAGAACGGGACTGATATGATCAAATTTTCTAGTTTGAGATAGGACTTGGGCGGCTGCATTCTGAACTAATTGAAGTTTACTTACTGGATGCTCTAGTAAATCTATAAATAAAGTGTTACAGTAATCCAACCTTGAGGTTATAAACGCATGAACCAGTTTCTCCACATCATTAAAAGAGAGGATATTTCTAAGTTTAGCGATATTACGTAATTGAAAGAAAGCAATTCGAGTGATGTTGCTAATGTACGCATCAAAGGAGAGATCTAAATCAAATATGACACCCAAGTTTTTTACAGACGGACTGGGCAACACTGGACAGCCATCTAGATTTAGGATTGATGTAGCCAACTTGTCTCTCACAGCCTTGGGTCCCACTAATAGAACCTCAGTTAAGTAAGAGAAAATTAAATGACCTCCAATCTTTTATGTCCTTTACACAGTCCTCAATTTTGTTGATTGTCAGGCCATCATTTGGTTTGGCTGATATGTATAGCTGTGTATCATCTGCATAGCAGTGAAAACTAATTCCATAATTACGAAAACCTGAGCCTAGTGGTAGCATGTACAGAGAGAATAAAAAAAACACATTGCACCTTGAAGCAGATGAGCTACAGCAGCAGAGGACCACACAGGGTGCTACTCTTGTCAGCTAGGAACAGGCAACTGAAGATACAAATTGCACACACTCTCACCAAAATTGGACAAAAGAAGTTGCCTGGTCCAAGTCTCGATTTCTGCTGTGACAGAATGGAATGTTCTAGCACATTGTTGAATCCATGCCACAAAGAATTAAGGCAGTCTTGAAGGCAAAAGGGGCCCCAACCCGGTACTAGCAAGGTGTACCTAATAAAGTGACCAGTATATGCCCAGGTTGATGCCTTTTTCAACTTTTAGAGGGCAAAACCTTAGTGTTCTGTTTCTAGTCTAGCGATATGTTTCTACCGAATTGTTTTCTGACGTTGATTTACAGATCCTTTTATCCCCCTTTCTGGGATTATGCCAATTTAAAAGTCATATTTTGTAATGCAGCATGCCAGCAGCATGTTACCTGCGAATACCAAGTAGCCCGAGATGGAGGCATTTTCTTTTAAATGCTAAGAGTGAAAAGGCTATTAACATACTACACCCAGCCTGTTTTTTTTCTTTGTGATGGTCTGTAGGTTAATTGCTGCTGTGAATTGGCCACTGGCCTTATTAAAGAGCTGTTATTCTTTGCTAACCTCTTAAATCAACACAAGAGAGTTCCTCTTGCTCTTCTATTGGACTGCTTTGAACACTGGGCATCTATTCAGATATCAGGATGCAGGTGTGCACTGAGCTTGTATAAGGAGCTGTATAATGCTAGACTCTAAAGAGAAATAAAAGATTTTGTCTTCTCAGAATCAAGCTTCAATTCCCGTTTGTACGGATTTGAAACTGTTATTTACTTTAGTGAAACAAATGGGTTCATGAATAAATATTGCCCTATCCTTAACACATTTTGAGCTTTTTTTTCATTACTGTTAACACGAAGTCAAAAATGGCAGTAAAAGAGGCTGACGGGCAGTCCAAGTTTACTTTATGTGCTACGAATACTAAAGCTTTTTCTGCAGCAGGACAGACAAGGTAGACAGAGATAAAGGAGAGATGAGGGCAGGATGAGAATGAAAGGACAAGTCACTAAGGGGAAGAATAAAGGGAGCAGAGATTGAAAAAAAAAAATACTGACCACTTTCAACTCCAAAACAGAGATGGGGACAGAGATTGATTAAAGCTTGTAACAGCAGGTGTGTTTCCAGGGCTGTGTTTCATTATTAGACCTGCTAAACAGCCAGGTCAGTGCTCTCTAATACAGAGCTGCTGGCAGGCGCGCAGGAAGATGTTTTAATTACGGGCCTGCCAGCTGAATGTAGAGGGGCACAGTCGTGCGTGCACATCGCGCACACACACACACACACACACACACATGGACTGAACCAAATATGCCAAATGCTAACTGCACAGCAACGATAGCTTTAGCGTATTATAGAGGCTGAATATAAAAAACAAACCACTGGACAGCGGCAATTATTAGTATCCCCTGTCTTAACTGGAATGACTTTGCCTTCCAGAGTGTGGGCCTATAGTGGGCAATATAAATGTGTGGGCGGTGTCTTTAGAGATATTAGCTAGTAATTTGCCAATCCACATTTTTTATCCAATTCCACTGCAGAACTTCCGATTCTGATACAGATTTCGATACATTTTTTTTACTTTAATATTGTGATTATCATTGTTGGTACTGTGTAGGGTTGTGTATCGTTTGCATTTTATCGATTCTGATTCTTCTTATCGATTCTGATTCTTATGTTTTCCAAAATGGTGAAAAAATTGTTTAGGTATAAAGAATATGTTTATTTTTTTATATTTCATCTTCAAAAGTGATCACATTACATTAAGCTTTTTTCTTCCTATTAAAACCTATTATAAGTAAAAAGCTTAAAGTGGCTTAATGTTCTAGAAAAACCAGACTTCTCCCAGTTACTACTGGTGTTAAGTACCCTTTGCTGCTAAAGTAATGAACATGATAAATGAAATAGGTTTAAATGGGAAGAAAAAAGCTTATCCGCTTTTCCACTAATGCTATAGCAGAGCGTACCAAAATAAAACCATGTAAAGATGTATGTGATCACATGACACACCGGTCCTGGCAGATGCTCCCCTAATACGGACGTATTTTACCACTCATTGTGGCCATGGTTTTAAAGCATAAAATGGATAGGAACTGGAAAATTAGTAAGAAGTTGAATCAAAAGTCTTTTTTCCTAACTTGTAGAAATGACATTTTAGTTAAACCAACAGCTAATAACATTTGCTCACTCAGTTGCAGACCGAAGTTGCCGTGTGCTCATGGTAAGATGTGGAATGTAATATGGATTGGTAAGTGGATCGGCCCTGTCAGTCCGATATCTGATGAGTGAATGAAGTCAATATCGAACTCATCTCTAGTATTAGCATGAGGTATTGATTAGCCAATCTATTGGTAAATGAACAAGCTTCCTCAACAGACATGTACCCAATCATTAAGTAAACATATACACTCGCTGATCACTTTATTAGGTACACCTCCTTGTTTCTACACTTGCTGCTCATTTTATCAGGTCCACTTATAATGCAAAAGCACTTTCTATTTCTACAATTAAATACTGTAGTCCATTTGTAGTTTCTTTACATACTATGTCAGTCATTTTTACTTCTATAATGGACAGGATGCCCCCAGATCAGATACTATTTGAGTAGTGTTATGCAGATACGATTGGATCAGACACCACAGTGCTACTGGAGTTTTTATAGATCTTAGTGTCCCTGCTGGACTGAAAATAGTCCACCATCCAAAAATGTCCAGCCACCAGCATCCTATAGGCAGTATCCATTGAGCACTGATGAAGGATTAGAGGATGACAAAATGTGCAACAACAGATGATAGTGTTTCTGACTTTATATCTACAAGGTGGAGCAATATGGTAGATGTGTCTAATAGACTGCACAGTGACTGAACACAGTGTGAGCACTGCTGTGTCTGATCCACTTATAATAGCACAACACACACTAACACACCACCACCACATTAGTATCACTGCAGTGCTGAGAATGATCCATCACCCAAATAGTACCTGATCTGTGGTGGTACTGTGGGCGTCCTGATCATGATAGAGAGCAGAGTAAAGGGGATGAACAAAGTATGTAGAAAAACATTTGGACTACAGTCTGTAATTGTAGAAGTGCAACATGTCTCTATATCTATGGTAAGTAGAACTGATAAAAAGGAGAATGTGTGTAGAAACAAGGAGGTGTACCTAATAAAGTGAATAGTGAGTGTATAATGGGTGCATCCCAACACCACTATTTCATGTAATTTTAATCCACTGTGTTAACATTATTTATGTTTTATTTTCATTATTATTCTAATTTATTTTTCCATTCAAAATGCTTTGTAGCTCCAGCAGCAATCCCCCACACCCTTGCCTGCTAGTGGTTTTTATTAGGTTATCCTTTTTTTTCGATAACATAGTGTTCACCTTTAGATTTGTTGGTTTCCATTATTGTTTATGGAAATTAGGTAGTGGGACAGTGAATGGAAAAAGTTGTTAAAATGGGGCCATACAATTATGTATGTGTTCATATATGATAGATAAGAATGTGCAAAATTTACTTTGCCTCTAGCAGTAAAGCTAGGTATGGCATAAAACATGCCTGAGGATAATTATTAGCAAACTCTGGCTTATTGGGCAGTGACACTCTTACTCAGAGTAAGCGTGAGTGCTGCTTGTCAAGGGTGAGTAGAGCAGTGGTTAAACTGGGCTCAAACGTTCCTTTGAGCCAACCCTAATGTTATCCAGCAGTGAGTCAGTGCTATTGGGGTAGGAGCCTTTGGGCCTGCTGCCATACACAGGATCATTGCACATTATAATTGCCTGGGATAGCAGGATGCTCAGTGGAGTCACCCTCGCTTCATGTACAATAGCCTGAAGAAATCCCCGGGAGCTCGCCATCTCTCACCCTTCACATCTGCACAGCAGTCTTTATTTCAGTCATTTCCCAGATTGCTACTGTCAGCTTTACCATTCGTCAGAGTTAAAATGGGCATTAGGATAATTTCAATTTGATATCGTCCCTGAAGTGCTGCTGTTTTTGCTTGTTCAACATTTTCGTGCCAGTGCTTTTACCAACAGGATCGGTGCTTTGTGTGTTCTGAGATTGCTGTTGCACTTTTTCAAAAGTACCAACCTTGGTGTCTCATCTGTATTCAGAAATAGAAGGCAAGAAAAAGGGCATGAGCCAATCACATACTGATAGTTGAAGTTTTTTCTAGGACATTCTCACTCAGCATATGCCCCTTTTGAACCCCCAGCCGTATATTTCCTTGCGAGACATTCTGGGTGTTATCTGAAATGTCACCAGCAGCTCTTCTCCTCCACCCACATTCACTCAGCTGATGACTCAGAGCTGAATCCTTTATGATTCATGGGTAACATTGCCACAGTCTTTCAGTGCTCAGAGTAAGAAGGCTTACTCCATTGCTGTGTACACATTAAAACTTCGCGGTTCTGTTGCAATATATATCCTTCTCCTAATGCAATGTATACGTTTTTCCCTTAGATGAGTTCAAGGCCTTTCTGAAGAAGCTACCCACCGAGCGCTTTTTGAATACATCAGATATCCTGAAGTTCTGGAGCTCAGACACAGCCTTACAGAGACGCCACACTCAGCTGGAAGCCAGCACTAAACTAATCCTCGGAAAAGCCCACAAGATTGTGCGCAAACTGTTCACTCTCAGTAAGCGCTGTCCCAAACAGCCAAAGATCAGCCTGCCCCGAGAAAGGTAACAAATGGCATCATGAAAATATTCAAGTACATTATTCATTATTACAGTACATTATTCATTACATTATTTATTTTTATTTTTTCCAGTGTTCTTAAAAAATCATATCATAAACTGTGGGGAAAGCCCAATGCTGTGCACCTTTATATCTGCTAAAATGATAAAAAGGCCCAGGTATGATAATCCATTTCTGAAAAAGCCACTAGCTGATGTAGTAAACTGTCCTTAATGAATTTTGACATTTGGATGTTAGAATAGGCATTCTTAATTCCTTATATCTTTAAACTGTAGAAAGGTTATATTGTAGTATTCATCAAGTCTGCCGGTCATGTCCTGATTCTGTTTGTGAAAACACATACATACCTGATTTTGTTATTATTATTATTATTATTATTATTATTATTATTATTATTATTGCCTTGAATGTGTCATTTGTGGCACAAAGTACAGGTCATAGACTGCTGTTTTTTTTTTTATGTAATGCTGACTTGTTTTTGGCGGTATGGCTTTGCTCTGGGGTCTCCCTACCTTTCCATTAGCTTACCATGGAAAGTTTTAGGCAGGAAGAGCACCCCCTCCGCAACCACCACCTTTTTTGTAGCCAAAAACCATTCAAGTTTGAGTATTATGGTGTGGATTCATCCCTCCGTGATACTCTTTTCCACTGTTCTTCATTCCAGTCTTTGTCAGCTTTATAATATCTTACTTTTTTCACCTTGTGAAAAAGTGGTTTCTTGGGTGCTACCCTTCCAAAAAGACCACTGATGATGAAGCTTCTCCAGACTGTAGAAAGGTGAAATTGGTGGCTGGATCTGTCTGAAGTGTGACACAGACCAAGGGGGGGCTGATGTAATTTAAAATATTGAGAAAAAAAAAAACGTCAAAAATACACAAATTAAAGCCGGTGGCATAGTTTTGCTCAAAGTTATGCGCTGTTTAAAAAGGCACTTTAGTTTTTTGCGTGTGTATGTGTTTGTTTTTTTTGTTTGTTTTTAGCAGGACTAAGTGGAGAATGTCAGTGCGATTGCACAGCTGTGATGAAATTATGGAAGGGATTTCTTTTTTGATTGTTTGTCCTACACTGAGTACTGAGTAGGTTTTAATTATAAGAACACTGTTAGTAATACTGAGATATGACAAATATATGGCCAAGTATGTATAGATTCTCACAGCTGGCACAAATCAGTTACTGACATGCTCTAACAGCCCATTCCACCCTGTCCCTGAGATGCTCTATAGGAATAACATCTGGTGACTGTGAAGGCCAGGGAAACATCACTGTAATGTTCCTGGAAGCGGTCCATGACTAAACTACCCGTGTGGCTTGGTGCATTGTTCCTCTGCCATAGGGAAAACAACTGCCAATGAAGGGATGAACTTAGTCAGCCAAAATGCTTAGGTAAACCCCACTGTCCAAACATTTATCCACTGGTGTCAGAGTGTGCCAAGAAACCATTCCCCACACCATTACTCCACCTCCACCAGCCTGAACTGTTGATACCTGACATGAGGGTACTTCAAATCATGCTGTTTGCACCAGATTCTAACCAAAACCTGGATTCATTTGACCAGATCATATTTTCCACTGCTCAGTGATCCAGTATTTGTGCTCTTTTGCCTACAGTAGTCATGCGTTTCTTTCTCCCTTAGACAGCAATGGCAGTCGAACTGGTCGTCTGCTGTTGTAGCCCATCCGTGCTAAGGAACAATAGAGCACTGGCATTGTATTCAGCTTCAATTTGCTTCACTGTGCACTGCCTGTTCATCTGAATGATTCTTGACATCCTCTGACCCCTTCCATCGATGAGTTGTTTCCCCCTTCACAGGATATTTTCCTCAATCACACCATTCTTGGTATACTCCTGACACCATTGCACAGAAACCATACAAGGTTGGCAGTTTTTGAAATACTGCCGGCAGTTATTTGAGCACCGTTGACCATGCCTCATTTGATGCAGTCGCTTAGATCGTTCAGTTTTCCCATTGTAATCTGCATTCACACAGAAACTGAACCACAGAAAATGTGCTCACTTGATTTTGTTTTCAGGGGTCACATACTAATTTCCATACAGGGCCACTAATTTCCATAAAGTGACCACTCTGTGTTGGTAATAGGTGACTAAGATTGGTTTTTCATGCAAACACAAGCAGTCGTTTTCTAGCCAGATCTCATCTCTTCCAGCCTGCTTGGGTTCTGGTTTCTGTCACACACAGTAGCCAGCTTGTCCCCATCATCCAAAAACCGTTTATACAAAAACACCTTCTCCCTGGACACACATACTACAGTACACCCTAACAAGCCATGTCTGTAATTTCAGACATTCAATACCCCTTAAAGTTTGCTTTATGTTCAATTCCAGGGCATAACCACAATTGATTCCTTACAAAGATAAACAACTAGTGGACACTGTTCAATGCCTTTTGAGGCATTAGTCCCTAACATGTTGACTCCTATAGCCATTTAACAGCCACCTTTAAAGGATTGTGACCTAGATAAATGCCTTGCTTATTGTGCCCACTCAATGTACTCCACATCACATGGATTATTTAGACCATGGCTTAGAGGCATTAGAGTGGGCAGCTGAAATCAAAATCATGGAGAGCACAGAATGTGGCAACAAGAAGGGGTAGACAGAGATAAGATAGACTGAGCGGCTGTGAAAGACAGCGCTATTTAGCCTGTCTGCGGGTCAAATTGGGAAGACCTTTGTGCAATGTGGTTTGTAAGTGCACACTATAATCAAGTGCTCTAAGAGAGTGACAGGTCGTACTTACCGTCCATCGCTGTGAAGATTTTCGCTGTACTCTGACAAGCCACATGCAGTTCCATGCCACCGCTCTGAGGAAAATACAGCTCCCGTGGACACTGACAACGGAAAGTCATGGCACATACATCACTCAGACTACTAATTAGATGTCTTTGGAGAGAGTACATATAGAGAAATTTAATCAGAAAGTTCTGGACAGATGTGTCATTCCAAATAAATGATACATCATGTAGCTTAAAAATATTCAAATAGATATTTTAAAGCAGCATGGTGCCACAATGGTTAGCAGGGTTGCCTCATAATTCCAGAGACCTGAGTTTGAAGACCTGGCCCTGCTGCTGCCAGTATGGAGTTTGCTTGTTCTCTGAAAGTTCTGTTTTCTCCGGATACTCTGATTTCCTCCCACATTCCAAAGAGGAGTTACACCAATCATTGTCTTGTATATGAATGTGTGTGTGTATGCCCTGTGTAGGGTTGGTTCCCGCCTTGCACCTTATCCTGCTGGTTAAGCCCCAGTCCCCCCATGAGCTGGATTAACATGATATGGAAAGTGAATGCGTGTGATAATAATTTCTCATTTGCCATATTAAAAAGTAGATTATTTAGCCCAGGCAGCAGAAACTGAATTAATCCAGGGTCAGGCCAAAAGGTAGGAAAAGCCTTTAAACTTAATCTACTTTAAAACGTGGGCACATACTATAAAGTACTTCAATGTTAAATAAGTACAGATATGCATTGTTTAACATCTGCATTACATTCTGTGAAATGGACGTTGAACGAACATTTCCGTAGTCGCACAGAAGCTTAGATACTTTGCACATAGTGTTTTCTTTTAAACAATAATATCAATTAAAACACAATATGCAAACATTTAGCACAGCACTGTACTGGACAATAGAGTAATTCTTGTCTTTGTATCTATTATAAAACTTAAAAGACTTGCTGAAAACGAGAGTGAAATGCTACCAGGTTTTTATCAAGACTGCGATTGTCATTTCTGTCTCAAGGTTTGCTTGTACTAGTTTTTGTCTTTCCTAAGTGAATAATATATAAATAAGAGCAATTTCCTATTATAATTCTTAAGACCTCAACCATGACAGCGAATCGACATTGATCAGATAGACATTAGGGGTTTGCAACACTGAAAAAAAAAGATATCTTGATATTTTCTTGATATATCTTGAGATTTAAGTAGTTAAAATAATTAGATGATACAATGTGTATACATTAGGTCTAAAGTATTCAAATGTTGTTTGAACCCATCTCTCTCAACCACCTGAACTGGCACCGTGTCTTTCGTGATGTAATTCGTGCCAGCATTTATGCCTTGCCATCTTGTCATAAGGGACTTTTCTTTCAGAATGATTCCGCTAAGGTGTGCTGAGTGAGTTTTTTTGCTGGTTACTTGGCTGAAGTTTGTCATAATCTTCATATTCTGCTTGGAGGTTAGTTTGCAGATGGTGAAATAAGTTAGCTGTCTAGCTATCTTTAATGGCAACTGTTTTCCAACATAGTTACAGATTGACTTCTTTTGAGCACCATCCTTCTTTTCAAAGCCAAAAACCTCCATTGATTGGTGGTGTCTGTATTTTGTGTTATTGTGCAGTTTGCCCACTCATTTTTAACTTCAGTCATGCGCTTCATGCACTCAATCTGTATGCGGATTAGTCTATCCTATCTGGATACATAACGCAATGAATACGTGAATTCTAAGGGTGTTTAATACATATCGTACACCCCTAATCTGTATTACGATTATGCATTGTGTTACATTAGTAGCCATGTACTGTATACAGAATGGAAGACACTTTGCAAACCGAGAAATAGGAGTTGCCTTGTGAAAGCAGCCCTGTATGATAGAGGAGGGATTCATTTATCAGTTTGAGGAACCTGGTGAAGTCTTGTGAAGTAAGTAGGATAGGTATGGGTAAGTCTGCTGCACCAAATGCATTTATCATACTGACATGATCCTCCTTTAATTGGATGAATGAAAATGAAACTAAAACTACAGTCTGTTGCTTACCTTTTTCTTTCTCTCTTGTTTCATCATTGGCCTTTGTTTGATTTTCTCACCAGTCACTGAGGAAGACGTTTTTCATCATTTAGAGAGAGATATAAATATATCACAGACCAAATTATTTTCTTTGTCTTTTCACACTGACATGGCTGTAATTTATCGCAATGAGCAAAGCTCAGTTATTCACTGATTGTTTTATGCTAACTGCTGTCATCCTGTTCTATAGGACACTAAGCTTCTGGCTGAACAGAATCCAATCTCTGCTATATTGCAACGAGCATGGAATCTTCGGCTCCTTCTCAGAAGAGGCACATTACTGCTTGTGCCCTACAGATCAGGGCAGCTCCTGCCAGGGCACAGTTCCTTGTCAGGTGGGCGAGGGCACCCTGTGTTCCTCTTGCGCCCAGGACAATGTCACTCGCTGTGGCACCTGCATGCCCGGCAGCTTCCTTCAGCTGGGATCCTGCCAGCCCGCTGTGGCCTTCTCCCTTGACCACTATGTAAACTTTGACCTGGACATGGTGGATGCCGAAGTACATCACCTTCTGCAGCGTCTGGATGGCCGCCTAGAGGTGCGCGCCATCTACATCAGCAACGATGTACGTCTGGGCAGCTGGTTCAACCCAGCATGGCGCAAGCGCATGCTGCTGACGCTGAAAAGCAACAAGAACAAATCCAACCTGGTGCACATGCTCATGGGGATCTCGTTCCAGATCTGCACTACCCAAAACAGCACGTTGGAGCCTGTGCCCGCCATTTACGTCAACCCATTTGGTGGGAGCCATTCAGAGAGCTGGTTCATGCCTGTCAAGCAGAATGACTTCCCCGACTGGCAGCGAACTAAACTTGACTCTGCACTGCCATGCTACAATTGGACACTAGTGCTGGGCACCAAGTGGAAATCCTTTTTCGAGACGGTGCACATCTATCTGCGCAGCCGTATTATCACAGATGACCCAAGTGTCAATGAGACACTCTTCTATGAGCCATTAGACACAGACTCTGCCAACCTGGGGTACATGAAGATCAACAGCCTGAGGGTTTTCGGTTATAGCATGCACTTCGATGCTGAGGGTGTCAAGGAGCTGATTGCACAGTTGGACTACCCATACGCACAGGGCACACAGGACAGTGCCTTTCTTGCACTGATGGATATACGTGACCGCGTCAACCGGCTCTCACTGCCCACTGAGCGCCCACTCGACCTGTTCTCCTGCCTGCTCCGCCACCGTCTCAAGCTCTCGGCCAGTGAGGTGGCACATGTCCGTGACTCCATTCGCAGCTTTAGTGGCAAGCTGCCAAACTCCTCCAAACCTGAACTCACCCCCCTGTGCAGCTAGCTCAGATAAACCTCTTCTGTTTTTGGGTGTGTGTATGCAAATCATCTCGAAAAGAAACATCTCGAAAAGTTGAACAGCTGGTATATGAGAGTCTGTATTGAACAGGATTGCTTTACTATGTTAACAAATGATTTGAATTCTGTAATGAGAGGTGTATATCTGTATAATCAACACTAGACAGAGAGGTACCTAACAGAGTCTTTGTATAGTGAGAATGAACTAGACGTCATGGCATGAATGGCAGATTTGTTTTTATGTCTTTTTTTTTTTTGCACCTAGCTTGGATAATTCTTTCCTGCTTGAGTGTGTCTGAATATGTTTGAAAAGCAGATAGAGAGGTAAAGGATTATTTTGGTAATTGGTGTTTTATGTTATTATCTGCTTGCCTTTCTTAACCTGCCACTCTCGGGCAGGAAAATTGAACATTCATGACTGACAGAGGAGCACAAATCGTGCTAACATCCGAATGCTAACTGAATTTAACACAGACTGAATCATGCTATGGTTCTGAGTGAAGTATGGTGAGAGAGAACAGCTTCCTAGCCCTTTCAGTGGAACATAAAGAAGGACATGGTGCTGTTTTTGACTCTAGGATTCAACACTGAAATGTTTATGGAGAAAAACTGGTCATGCAGCGAGAAAACTCAAGGCACATATTTACTTTTTTATCTGACATCCTAAATCCTGTATTGAGAGATGTATATCTGTATTTAACATTGGATTGGTAAACATCAAGGCAAAAAGACTGACAAAATGTCTGTTTTTAAATTTTCCAGTCATTTTGAAATGTTGAACATAACGAGACATTGCTTTGCGAAGGTTTGTGGGCGGCTTTGTAAATATTGCTTCATCGTCAATCCTCATTTAAGACTTGCGCGTTGCTCTCTTGAATATCAGTGGTTAATGGTTAACATTCTTCTGAATTTGTACCTTTTTGGAATGGGCAATGTCCAAAACCATTTCATACTCAACAAAAACAAGTATCTATTGCCTTATTAAGTGACGTTTGTGTTTGGATATTAAAGCACATTTGGTTGCCTGTTTTCTTCTTTAAATACCTTTTGCCTAAGTTGTACTTTTTTAAAATCAGATTTTAATGAGAGTGATTATTAATCTGTAAAATTCAAAATGACAAATTTATTGGCGTGCTCTGTGCAGGATATATGATGTTTCTGCTCTGTACAAATATACAACGCTCCTATTGAAAAGTTTGTTTTGCTCCTTTACTAATCCACTTTACTAAGTGAGCTTGAGTCACTTAATTTGTTGTTTTGCAATAAAAATGTGTCCCATATGATACCAAAGTATTGGCACAGTAGATCCCTGAATATTCTTCATGTGAACGTGATATCTGTCACATCTACAGTGTACGTTAAATGATCAGTTAGTCAGTTAAAGATTTTATCCTAAGAGTCTCATGGTGACAAAATAAATATCTTAAAAATAAACAGCAAAATTTATTCAGTGAAGAAATGATTTACCAGATTGTCATGCAGGCTATAAACAATTGTTCATTCTGTCTTAGCGTCTATTTGCTAGGAATCAAAAGAATACTCACAGAAATGAGTTTGACACCATAGGTAATTTTACAATATAAATCACTTTTTTTTCTTCAGCTTATCTTCAAGGTTGGAGAGAGTAGCGGAGCCTGTTATAAATGATAGTTGCTTTCTGTAGAAGAAATAAACAGGGTGAATATGTCAGTGGTTAATAATCTGTAAAATGTGTTTACTTAATTAATTTATGAAATATGGAGTTTGGCTAGTTTTAGGTTCTGAATATACACTTCTGTGACATACAGTGGGAGCCAAAAGCCTGAGACCACTAGTGAAAATGCTAGAACATTGTGTCTGTCCTGTCAGTATTGGTATCACTATATGTTATGTTATGTTATTATTCTTTTAATTGTATCCTTGAGTGTGACTTTGAATGGTGATTAATAGTGCAGCAGGATAAAACGGCATCAAGCAGTTATGGGGGCTCTTAAAGACAGAGAAAGAAAAGCATTCAGTAACTTCAGAAAGATCAGATTTTGCCCAAACATATGGAGTCCACTGCCAGCTCAATTGCATGCTGTAATTACACCAAAAAGTAATCAACTCTGAAATTTATCAAAATATTTCATTTAAATTGTTAATGTTTGTTTTGTAATGAAGAATACTGTACTAAATGTGAGAAAAATGTAAAGTAGCAGAATATTCTACCACTACAGAAGTAGTCTCAGATTTTTTTCCCCAACTGTTTTTCCCATCTAAATTAGCCAATTCCATACATAACAAATAATTAACATAATTAACAGCATAATAAAAGGTGATAATTAAATTTATATGTAGAAGTATGACATGTAGAAGTGCTACCGTGACTGTGTGGGTGACTGCAACAAACAGCACAGTATAACTATAGGTCCTAATGATTGGCTTCCATAGATTTTGGACAATTTGTATGACAAAAATGTCATATGAGTGTAACATCAATCACATAGCCATTTCTTGTTAAAGCTGTTCAGTGCTGCCCACAAGCAATATAAACAGTGGCTCACTACATCTACAAAAGACAAGCATGTAGTGTCTTTGCTCTCTACCAGAGTAAGGATCTGTAAGCCATCTGTTTCTAAAGACTTTTATGTACAGTTGTGATATATCAGTTCCTTCCAGTTCTTTTTCTGTTTTTGATACAATTTGCTCACTTTTCTCAAGACAGTCACTGACATTTTTGCATGAAGTCTTCAGTTTTCTGGCAATCTTATGCATAAAATTCCCTTCATTTCATAAAAAAGCTGAATGTTTGCATGTTTCTTTAAAAAGCTGGTTTGTTATTATTATTTTTGGACCCCCAGTTCAAAATGACAGTGCATGTCATACCCACTACTTTGACTTTATTGCTTTATGTCAGGTTACAGGTGTGCTAACAAATTGACAGTCTTTTCCTAAAAACAAATTAGCATTTATTATGATTAGGACAGTCAAAAATGTTACTGAAAATGGGGCTTTGCAGTCATTTGTCAATGATAAATTATAAGCACTAAAATGTTTTTATTCCAGCATTTGTATAATCTTTGTTATATTTTTTGTTCACTGTTCAAAGAAAAAAATTGTGGGAAGCTAATGGATTCCAATTATTTTTTACACTTTTTGTCCAAAAGAATCCTATCACACACAAGGTAACCCTAAGCATTCACAGAGGAGTATTCATTGACTAATAATGCACTGTAATGCAAGTTTTTATTACAGTTTTTAGACTTTACCCATTTAATTTTGGCAGTGGGTCATTTACCATGATTTGATCTATTCTGATAACTGCAGGCTCATGGAAAATAAATGAACACATTATATAATTGTAATAGCAGTACTAACTAGACATGCATTCACAGAATCCTAATGTTTTTGCACATTTTTAACATAAATCATTTAAAAATGATACACTTACTCCGATCACCTTTAGCATTAAAACCACAGACAGGTGAAGTGAATAAAACCATAATGCTCTGGGCAATGTTCTGCTGGAAAACCCTGGGTCTTGGCATGCCTGTGGATATTACTTGGACATGTACTACTTATCTATACACTGTTACAGATCATGTACAAACCTCCATGGCAACGGCATTACCTAATAGCAGTGACCTCTTTCAACAGGATAATGCCCCATGCCACACTTCAGAAATGGATCAGGAATGGGCTGAGGAACATTACAAAGAGTTCAAGGTTTTGACTCACCCTCTAAATTCCCCAGATCTGATTGATTGTCTGGGGGTGTGCTGGACAAACAAGCCTGTTCCATGGAGGCCCCACTTTACAACAAGCAGATCTTAAAATATCTGCTGCTAATGTCTTGCTGGCAGACAACAGAAGAGACCTTTAGAGATCTTCAGAAGTACATGCCTTGAGAGGTCAGAGCTTTGGTGGCTTGAGGGGGGCCTACACAATAACAATCAGGTGGTTTTAATATTATGGTTGTTTGGTGTATTTCACCATCAGAATATACAGGTGATTATTTATGTGCTTATTTACACAACAGTGTTTTAACATCGTCTATATGTTGTGGTTCAGGCTATGTTAATTGTTCAAAAATGTACAAAAAAATGAATAATTATAATAAGAAGACACTGTAATAGTAGATAGCAGATATGATGGAAAGTTCATCATAGTTTTGAATTGAAGTTCAGAATTGTTATAGCTTGCATTTCATTTCAGCTAAACCATATGCCCAAGGCACTTCTTACCTGTATTTGATCTGATGACTACTCTTTTGAACTCACTTTATGAGTTTGAACACGTATCAGTTGTAAAATGTTCTGTCTCATACGTGCCTTGCAAATATTAGATTCCAAATTCCATACCGGAATTAAATATTTATGACAGAGAAGCTCCCATTTAATTCATGTAATATAGTAACGGCTAGCAAAACTTTATGCATATATACTGCTGTCAAGTTTGACCTACTTTTTTAACAGCACAAACTGCCAAAAAATCAGGCATTTTTATCAGAGTGACAGGGAAACTGTTCTGTTTCTGGATTTCTGAGAAGTGCAGGAGGCTGCATATAAAATTGAGTTTCCCTTACTATTTAAACCTATTAGCATCAATAGGGTTCAGGTCTCATTTTCGTTGGACTGCCAACATTGTTTGAAGTGAACATCAACCTTGGGCTTCCAAAGTCAATTCAAACTAAAACCATACATTATGAAATTTTAATGATGCAAAGTAATATTGTTAAATAATCAATATGTTAAATGATGTTAAATAATCTATATTTGCAAACTTGTGAACCTTAGTAGGATTTTTGCTTAAATGACTTATAAAAATGTCACCACTATAGAAAAAGTTCAGAACTGTGAAAAAAATCTGCTTAATGACTATGAACTATTCAGCAGCAATTGTGATGACATTGAAAGTGTGGGTTTTGGAGATGCCCTACTCCAAAATACAGAAAGAAAAAAGAAAAGAGGTGAAAATAACCACAACAATTCTGGAACATTGGGTTGGTGGGGGGAAAAAGCTATACACACACATTTTTGTCATTTTGCTGGCCTGGGATGCCATCTGGCACTGTTGTGCAGAGGAAGCGTTTGGTTTCCCTGCAATTCTATACAACTGCCTCAGATTTAGTTTGTCAGAGAGCTGTATATAAGCCAACCTCTCTCCTAGCACTTTGCGTGACATCGTTTTGGACTCGTTACAATTCTCATCTTTTCTGAACAATAGCACCAGTTGGTGTGGCAGCAAGCCAGGACACTGATAAAAAGAAAATACATGTTATATCAGTTATGAGATACTTTGATTAATATTCTAGACTGTAACTTATCAACCATTGTGCTTAACTAAGAAAGTCAATGTACAATTGTTTATGTTGATAGTATAAAATACCGTATTATGGAGTGCTTTGGGGGTGGACCCAGCAGCATAATTAAAGAGGAACAACCTTCTGTCAGAACAGAAGAATATTTATACAATGGTACCTCGGTTCTCATTGTTAATTTATTCCAGAAGGGTGTCAAGTACTGAAAACAATGAGTACAGAATTTTTCTCATAAGGAATAATGTACATTGCTGCTTGAAAGTTTGTGAATCCTTTAGAATTTTCAATATTTCTGCATAAATAAGACCTAAAACATCATCAAATTTTCACACAAGTCCTAAAAGTAGATAAAGAGAACCCAGTTAAACAAATGAGACAAAAATATTAACCGTGGTCATTTATTTATTGAGGAAAATGATCCAATATTACATATTGGTGAGCAGCAAAATATGTGAACCTTTGCTTTCAGTATCTGGTGTGACCCCCTGTGCAGCAATAACTGCAACTAAACATTTCCTTTAACTGTTGATCAGTCCTGCACACCGGCTTGGAGGAATTTTAGCCCATTACTCCATACAGAACAGCTTCAACTCTGGGATGTGGTGGGTTTCCTCACATTAACTGCTCACTTCAGGTCCTTCCACAACAGTCCGAATGGATTAAAGTCAGGACTCTGACTTGGCCATTCCAAAACATGAACTTTATTCTTCTCTAAACATTCTTTGGTGGAACGACTTGTGTGCTTAGGGTCGTTGTCTTGCTACATGACCCACCTTCTCTTGAGATTCAGTTCATGGACAGATGTCCTGACATTTTCCTTTAGAATTCTCTGATAGAATTCAGGATTCATTGTTCCATCAATGATGGCAAGCCGTCCTGGCCTAGTTGCAGCAAAACAGGCCCAAACCATAATACTACCACAACCATGTTTCACAGATGGGGTAAGTTTCTTATGCTGGAATGCAGTGTTTTCCTTTCTCCAAACATAACGCTTTTTTTAACCCAAAAAAATTTAGATTTAGTCATCTGTTAACAAAACATTCTTCCAATAGCCTTCTGACTTGTCCACATGATCTTTAGCAAACTGCAGACAAGCCTCAATGTTCTTTTTTCAGAGTAGTGGCTTTCTCCTTGCAGCCCTGACATGCACACCATTGTTGTGTTATTCTGATAGTGGACTCATGACCATTAACATCAGACAATGTGAGAGAGGCCTTCAGTTGCTTAGAAGTTACCTGGGGACCTTTGGGATCTACTGCATGCTTTGCTGTTGGAATGATCTCAGTTGGTCGACCACTCCTGGTCTTGAATTTTCTCCATTTGTACACAATCTGTCTGACTGTGGAATGGTGGAGTCCAAACTCTTTAGAGATGGTTTTGTAACCTTTTCCAGCCTGTTGAGCATCAGCAACTCTTTTTCTGACCTCCTCAGAAATCTCCTTTGTTCATTCCATGATACACTTCCACAAACATGTGTAATGAAGAGCAAGACTTTACTAAATCCTCGTTCTTGCAAAAAAAACAGGGTGTCCACTCACGCCTGATTGTCATCCCATTGATTAAAAACACCTGACTCTAATTTCACCTTCAAATTAACTGCTAATCCTTGAGGTTCACTAACTTTTGCCAGTCACTAATACGTAATACTGGATAATTTTCCTCAATAAATAAATGACCAAGTATAATATTTTTGTTTCATTTGTTTAACTAGGTTCTGTTTATCTACTTTTAGGAGTGTGAAAATCTGATGATGTTTTAGGTCATATTTGTGCAGAAATATAGAAAATTTCTGGGGTTCAGGGTTCACAAATTTCCAAGCACCACTGTATATTGAATTGAACCACCCGAAAATCCACATTGTATAAGGCATTAGTGGAGTTGTATTGTACAGGTGCTACCTGATTTACGAAGGGGAAATGTTCTATATGTACTATCATAAGTTAAATGTATCATGAACTAGGGAGTTTAACGAGTGTTTGGTGTATCATTTGCGGAAACGACGCTGAAGTGGGAAACTTGCTGCACTGCATCATTCTTTTTCAGCTTTTATTGTATTGAGGTATTATAGTCTGCTTCTTAAAAAAAATAAAGTGCTATTCAGGTGCTGGTGTGGCATCTGCATTGGCACACGTTCTTATGTAGATGTTACCCTCTAAGCATGTGTATTGCTATGCTGGAGTGCTAGTAATGGTGTACTGTTTCTAAAGTGCAGTCATTTGACACTGCTTTTAAAGCAGTTAAAGGTTTATGTTCCAAGTGCATTAGAACCTGCCAGCCTATTTACAGCACTTCCTGAATGCGGCTTTATATGACTAGTTAGAACTCCATCAAATATCTTGCAGTACCACTTTACACATTATTCTACTGCGCATTACTTGTCATGGCTATATGTATATGGACTACACCTAACACTGTGGGTCTTAATCAAACATGTTTTTAAGTCTTCAGCCTCTGATTCCATTCACGGATGCTTCTAAGATAGCTATCAGTGTGTGAAAAGAAAAGTGCTGAACGTAAATACTCATTCCATTCAATCAGTATAGAATGACATTATAGTTCAACTAAGAGCATGAGGTATCAGCAGACATTTCAGCAGATGGATTTGCACTGGTTTGTGCATTTGCAAATGTGTCCAGTGCAACATGCTGATGCCAGGTCCAGGCAGATCAACCATGCTATGAAATACACAATTTTATATTCTCAATGCTTGACCAATATTATTTGTTCCTCTCTATGTTTTAACAGGATGTAAATGCACTTTTCTGAAAAAATAAAAAGGTGACAGTTCCTCTATAATGCTTGTAAGAAATCAACTGGTACTGTGTCACACTTCTATCTAGTCTCCCTGCTGTGTAAGGTTTTGTGCTAAAACAGCAGTGTATCCAAAATACACTTGCTTATTTGTATTAAGACTCAAGAAATTGCAGCTCATGTGGATTGCAGGTAAAACCAGCTGCTGAAAACAGGTTTGATCCCCAGGCTGCCCTTGAAATAGTGTGGCCTCGTTATTGGTCCTGTAGTGGATTCACATCAGCAGGAAATGCTTTGGGCCTCCACCCAAAAACACACACATACTGTACCTACCCTCACTTCTTTAAAGTGATATATATATATATATATACATATATATATATATATATATATATATATATATATTTGGGTCTTTAAGTGACAAGATATTTGAAACAGAAAATACACACTGAGATGTAAAGATGGCAGTATCGGTACAATGTAGAGGTACAAGAATACAGTGTATTTTTCTAAAACCCTTGTTGCCTGTCAAAATACCAGGAATGTACTAAGAAAGCCATACAGTCATGTATAAACACAGTAAATTTCACAAACACATCAATTTATTCCAAGCAAATCATTAAAATCATATTAATTTGTAATTGTGTGTCATTATCAGCACATAAAAGAACACAACAGGACCAATCTGAAGCGCCAAACATAATAAATAATTACTTAGTTATGAAGAATAAGCTTTTACATAACTAGTGAATATTGGTATCAGTATGCTACAATATGGCAGTCTGTCTTAGAGCGTATTCAAGTTTAATTGCTATTAGAAAATTCAAATAAATTTTTCATTTAATAAACTTTCATTTATACACAGAAGTAAGATTTCTGGCAAATTCAAAACACACAAGCAAAGTGTGCTTGACATTTACTTTTCAAAGAGAAAATATTTCTGATTATGAGATATTGAGGAAGTAATATCAATTCATTTATTTAAAAAATGTAAACCCTTTAATATGCAATCCTGTTTGCAATTTACATTTCACTGTCAACCATAGCCACAAGAAGGTATTTTGAGTAGAGGGTCATGAGTGGCAAATGCAGTGGTGGGGCACGACAGGGCAACGTGCGACACGATGTTTACATATCTGTGTAAATTGTTTTATGTATGTGTGTCATTTATATTGATAAAATGCTCATAATGTGTGTTTTAATTTGAGTGAATGTGTTTAAGTGACAAAAATGAATATATTTTTAAATTTACAGGTATTTTCCAATTATACTTCCAATTAACGTCAAGAGCAGCACCCCAAACACTGCTACTTCTTGCTGTTATGCTAGCAACTACACCACTGTGCAAAAGTCTTAGGCCACCATTAGATTTGTCATTTTAGCAATGGGATAATGATCATTGTTGACAATTGGACCCAGAAATTTTAAATTTGGATTCAACACTCCGTAATCACTCTTTAGCATATCTTAGACTTTTCACACTGTTCCGCTTCTGAAAAAGTGGTTTCTTGGCTGCTACCCTTCCAAAAAGACCAATCCTGATCAAGCTTCTTTGAACTGTAGAAGGGTCAACTTGCTATCCTGATGAAGCTGCCAGATGCTGCTATTGCTCAAGTGTAAGGAGAGGTCACACTAAATACTTACCACTGTAGCCTGTAGAAGCTGTTTTTCTGTTTTTTTGGTAATTGTTGTTTTCTTCCAAAGGTTTTTTAATATCATATACAAATGTCCTATATTTTCTGTTGAATTCTAATAAAAAAGTCAGAGTAATCATTATATATGGTCATTATACCATTGCTAAAACATTGGTATATTTACTTTAATGGTGGCCACAGTACTGTAGATACTCCGTCAACCAGACTGTTGTAGTGTGTGTGTGTGTGTGTGTGTGTGTGTGTTAAATTTGAAAAAAGTTTAAGAAATAAAATAAACCGGAAAAAGCCAGAAGAATTAGCAAATGGATGTTCTTGGCTTCAGCAGAGATGTGTGAATCGATAAGCTGACAGTGAGTCAACAGAAAGACAAGCACCGGTTGAGATGAAGGGCATCAGGAAAGGAAGGAGGGCAGCAAAGATGAGACAGATGAGCTGATGGTTGGCTTTAATGAGCAGTAAATATTTTTTGTGGACTGGTTTGAAGACTGCAGTCAACATATATATGAAAAAAAAGTATTTTGAGTCGACAGTAGCCCTGCTTCTCCTATTTGATTATTTCTAGGTTAATTTGCAGCTGAACTATTTGGAGCCTAAACCACTTTTATTATTGATCAGTTTGCACCTTTAACATTATGAGATAAAAACCCAGAGTCAGGGTTTATGTTTGGATCAAGGAGGACTTTCCAGATCTCATATAAACCAAAGGGGCATGTGTTCAAGAGTCTCTTAGCCTTGCTATACAGATGAAGAGGCAATAATCAATAATGCGAAATGCGGATAAGGGAGTGAATCCTATTATCCTGAGTAAATGCAGAACTAGGCATACAGAGCACATACAAAAATAATATAATAAAAAGGAAAGCCATTTTTCATCTCCTCATCTCGTGCTCCAGGCTATGAAAACACAAGTTCTCTAAAATGGCTTTAGCTCATTTGAACCTAAAAAAAAGAAAGATGGCAAAATTCCCTCTGTGCATGTGGCATTAAAATGCTTCATTTCGTTGGGTCCCACGTGTTTGATGCTGGATGAGAGTGCAGACTTAATTATTTTGTTGGTCCACTTTATGAGACATGAGATTAAAATGGATCAAGTTAAGCAGGCTGCTGTAAAACTATCTAAAGCATCCCTGTAATGTTTTACAATTTCAATTCAACCTTTCTGTGTTATTTTATATTTTAAAGAAACATAGTATTAAATCAAATAGCTATCAAGGTTGAGGTGGATATTGTTCCCACCCTAGAACATCGTGGGCCATATTCATAAAGATTCTAGGAATAGAAGGTCCTGACTTAGCTTGACAACCCCTAGTTAGTAGTTTTAACTTAAGAGTGAATGATAAGGTATCTCAGAGCAAAGAGATCACAAAAGCTTTTGTCTCAGTGAGGAGGTGGAGTTGACCCAGTTGCTAGGTATGATGCATTCTTTTGAAGATAACCTATGAACTTTTCAAGTATGATTGCTGCAGTGTCTGTTCTAAAGTGGAGGTTGTTATGTACATGGCATTTATTTAGGGTGTTACACCATTGGTTCGCTGTTTAGATGTGAGCAAATCTGTAATAATGTCAACCACAAACATTATTCCTGAACAATATAATTGGTAGTGTTTGATTAACTCACTGTTATTGTTACAGTTCGCCATATAAAATAAGGATGAACCGTATTTAACAAAATATAAATGGGTTGGGACCCAAATGCTGTTAGCTCCAGTTGGTAATTATAACTGAAATAGAACTAAATAAATAAAAGGAAATTAAACTACAAATATAAATAATAAATAAAACTAAATAAACTAAACTGCACACCGTAAGCGTAAAGTGCAGCTATTCTGAGCACGCTCCGTGCCTCCGTTGCGCAATATGAGCGCCGGGTCTGCAGTGGCCCGAATGGAGCTTCTGCCTACAGGTGTGGCTCCAACGCGGTTTAAACGCAGCCACGGGGGCGTGGCACGGTCGCAGGGAAGTGAAGAGGATGTGGTTATTAAACTCTGCATCCTCTTCAAACGCGATCGGGGAATAAATATTCCCGATCGTGGCGTGCGGGGCGACGGCGTGAGGAGAGACGGCTGGGATAAAGGTTGAGAGCTGCAGGTATAAACAACAAAAACGCTGACCCTACCCTATCTAGGGCCCTAACATTACCGAGCTGCCTCCAGCCTTGATTCCCCCAGACTACCTTTATCCCTAACGAAAATAAATAACAAATAAAAGAAATGAAATGAGCCGTCAGAAAGCCAGAGTGCAGTCAGCAGCGAACGCCTCAGCCGCTGGGTGCATTCAAAGTCACGTGAGCGCCAGTCACGTGAGCAAGGGCGAAGCAGTGGCGACGAGTGAGTCCCTAAGGTGTGTTTATAGGACACAGGTGTCACCACTTACTTAATAAAATACCCGGGAAAGCTGACGCACGCCTGATCGCGCTGCTACAGCTCATGCCGACAAGCAGGGATAACTCCTGGCCGATAGCGGTCAAGGAGTGATCCCTAACAGTTATTGAGTGTTTGGAGAACATATCACCATTTTCGCCTCTGTTTAAGAGAACTCCTAAGCCTCCTAAAAGTCCTTTTAAGGGTTAATATGCTTTTAAGATTCTAATAACTACTCCTAACTTTGAGTAAAAAACACCCAAAATTCTAAGATTTTTCTTAGAATGTCATCACTAGAAACTGTTCTAAGCACTATGAATCTTATCTTTTTGAATACGTTCCCATGTCTGTAATTTCAATGTCACATGGCTAGCTGGGCACCCAGATGCGGAGCAATGCCAGTTTAATTCACTGTGGTCCAGAAGAAAAAAGAATTCCATTGTAATTATTGAACAATGTATAGAGAAGGGAACTGCACTTGGGTGAATGAAGTAGGAGATCCCCTGTATGTGGATTTGAACCAGGGATCTCAGGATTACCATACAAACATGCCACTAGGTAGAGTACAGGAACAACCAGAGCAAGCACCCCTATTTGGATTAGTCTGAGAATGAGTGGGAGAGTAGACAAAGTGCTGGCATCCCCAAAACGCATCTACCGACAATGCATTAGCTAAACTGGCATCCCTTTTCAAATGTAAGAAATAAAAGAAACAAATATAGTAAGGCTGAGACTTCACCAGGTCTCCAAAAGTCAAATAAAAATTGGTTTTCAGTTTCCAACTTTCTTTCAGGTTCAATCCTAAATAACTTTTGTCCAGTTTTTTGTTCTTCAGTTTACTAATTAAATCATGTCCTTTTAAGATCGCCTTAGCTCCCTCTATAACCCTTTATTTCAAGATGTCCCCAGATCTTTTAGGCTGTCTATTCAACTGAGTATTGCTCTGCCTTTAGTTGACTTTCACGTTCTCATTTCACTGTTCCAAGCATTTACTTTTTTAATCGTTATATCTTTCTGTTACTCTTTCTATTAAATCAGACAGAAAGAGACAAACAATTACAATTTACCAGTTATGCTTTATGAAAAGACAATGCGATGCATGCTGGTATTTGGCATGCATAAATAGTGTGCACTGTAGCTGGTAATAATTAGAACTGACTAGTGGCTTATCAGCATGGTCTATGCCTCTGCTGAAGATCCAGCTCAGCATTGGCACAAGAACACATACCAGTCACCCTCTAATGGCGGCCTCCACCTTTCTAGCCCTCATGTAATGTTCACTCATCCAAGAGGGGAGGCAGGGGACAAATGAAACATTGAACCAACTTGTAACAGAGTACCCCACCATCATTATCCCAATCACCACATGGGGTGAGACAAGGTGATGGGCAGTGATGACCAAGTAGCAGCGATCTGTGTTTTTTTATAGTGTTGCTTGAAAGTTTGTGAACGTTTAGAATTTTCTATATTTCTGCATAAATATGACCAAAAACATCATCAAATTTTCACACAAGTCCTAAAAGTAGATAAAGAGAACCCAGTTAAACAAATGAGACAAAAATATTATACTTGTCACGCGCCACGGCAGCGCGCACTGGAAGGCGGACCAATCGGGTCGTCCCACCGCGATCACCTTGATTGCGTTCAGCCGTGGGACGACCTATAAAGGCCGCGTTCCGCCGCGCCTCTCACGTTAAGGTATAGTCTGTTTCGTTCATTTCCGGGTTCCTTTGTTTTCCACCCGTTTTGCGTCTCCTGTGTTATTTATGTTTCCTACCCGTTTTGGTTTCTGTTTCACGCCCGTTTCCGGCCTCGTCCTCATTTCGTTGTGCACCCGTTTTCGGTCCTCGTCGTTTTCCGTTCGCTGTGTTTGCTTTCTGTTGCCTTTTGTTAATAAATTCCCCCTTTTTCACATCTGCCTTCGTCTCCTCGTTCCTCCTCGCCACCAGGCGTTACAGTTTGAACCGCCACTATGGAGACGGCAGGTCCCATTGATCTTTCTCTTTTCCTTGGCCATTTCAATGGCAATCCTGCCTCCTGCCGGCCGTTCGTTGAACGGTGCAGGCAGTGTTTTGTTTTGTTCCCGTTTGATACCGAGTATGCCAGGGTGTCGCTGGTGGTACTTCACCTGACTGGTGAAGCCCTTACATGGGCAACTCAGCTGTGGCCGATGCTCCAGGTTGGAACCGTGGGGCAGCTGTTAGACTTGTTAGAGTTTGCTTTTTGCTTCCCACGGGGTGTCACGGGCATCGAAGCCACAGGTTCGGAAGCCGTTCGCCCTGTCCGGCCTGCTTTAGCTGGTAAAGTGCTGGATCCCCAGCTCACCACCAGCCTGACCGCCCTAACCAAGCACCAACGCGATCTGCCTTCCAGTGAATACATTCTTAGTCGCTCTTGTTTTGTGCCAGAACCCCTAGTTCTCGATACTCGTATCTCTGATCGCTCTAATCTCGCCTCAGAGCCCCTAGTTCTCGATACTCGTATCTCTAATCGTTCTAATCTCGCCTCAGAACCTCTAGTTCTCGGTACTCGTATCTCTAATCGTTCTAATCTCGCCTTAGAACCCCTAGTTCTCGAAACTCGTATCTCTGATCGCTCTAATCTCACCGCAGAACCTCTAGTTCTCGATAGTGGTATTGCTCAGTCAGCTTCCTCGACGCCTACACCTGCACCACGTTCATTTGCGACGTGGACGGTCACATCACTCTCGCTTATGCCCACTCCCACGTCCCGGTCGTCTGCAGTTCCAGTGGCTGCCCCCAGGGCGTTTGCGGTTCCGGTGGCTGCCCCCAGGGCGTCTGTGGTTCCGGTGGCTGCCCCCAGGGCATCTGCAGTTCCGGTGGATGCCCCCGGGCGTCTGCACTCCCAGTGGCTGCATCCAGGTCGACAGAGGCCTTTCTAAAGGCCGCATCCTCGACAGAGATTCGTCCCGAGAACGTCTCCTCCACGAAAACCGATTCAGTGACTGTCTTCTCCAGGGAGAAGCATCCCGTCCACGGCTCTGCTCTCCAGCACCCAGTCCACGGCTCTGCTCTCCAGCACCCCGTCCACAGCTCTGCTCTCCAGCTCCCCGTCCACAGCTCTGCTCTCCAGCACCCCGTCGTCATCTCTGCTCTCAAGCATCACGTCGTCCACGACACTGCTCTCAAGCATCACGTCGTCCACGACACTGCTCTCAAGCATCACGTCGTCCACGACACTGCTCTCAAGCATCACGTCGTCAACGACACTGCTCTCAAGCATCACGTCGTCCAGGACACTGCTCTCAAGCATCACGTCGTCCACGACACTGCTCTCAAGCATCACGTCGTCCACGACACTGCTCTCAAGCATCACGTCGTCCACGACACTGCTCTCAAGCATCACGTCGTCCACGACACTGCTCTCCAGCATCACGTCGTCCACGACACTGCTCTCAAGCTTCACGTCGTCCACGACACTGCTCTCAAGCATCACGTCGTCCACGACACTGCTCTCAAGCATCACGTCGTCCACGACACTGCTCTCAAGCATCACGTCGTCCACGACACTGCTCTCAAGCATCACGTCGTCCACGACACTGCTCTCAAGCATCACGTCGTCCACGACACTGCTCTCCAGCATCACGTCGTCCACGACACTGCTCTCAAGCTTCACGTCGTCCACGACACTGCTCTCAAGCTTCACGTCGTCCACGACACTGCTCTCAAGCATCACGTCGTCCACGACACTGCTCTCAAGCATCACGTCGTCCACGACACTGCTCTCAAGCATCACGTCGTCCACGACACTGCTCTCAAGCCTCACGTCGTCCACGACACTGCTCTCAAGCCTCACGTCGTCCACGACTCCGCTCGGCAGCCTCACGTCGTCGACTCCCCTCTCCAGCAACCTCCAGTCGTCGTCTCTGCTGTCAAGCATCGCCGCCTCGTCTCTGCTGTCAAGCATCGCCGCCTCGTCTCTGCTGTCAAGCATCGCAGCCTCGTCTCTGCTGTCAAGCATCGCCGCCTCGTCTCTGCTGTCAAGCATCGCAGCCTCGTATCTGCTGTCAAGCATCGCCCCCCTCGTCTCTGCTGTCAAGCATCGCCGCCTCGTCTCTGCTGTCAAGCATCGCCGCCTCGTCTCTGCTGTCAAGCATCGCCGCCTCGTCTCTGCTGTCAAGCATCGCCGCCTCGTCTCTGCTGTCAAGCATCGCCGCCTCGTCTCTGCTCTCAAGCGTCGCCTCGTCGCCTCTGCTCTCAAGCGTCGCCCCGTCGCCTCTGCTCTCAAGCGTCACCCCATCGCCTCTGATCTCAAGCGTCGCCCCGTCGACTCTGCTCTCAAGCGTCGCCCCGTCGACTCTGCTCGTCAGCCTCGGCACGTCGACTCTGCTCATCAGCCTCGACCCGTCGCCTCTGCTTCCAAGCATCGACCCGTCACCTCTGCTTCCAAGCATCGTCTCGTCGTCGCCTCTGCTTCCAGGCATCGACTCGTCGGCTCCAAGTGCCGGCCTCCCGACTGCTGGCAGTCCCCTCCTGGGGTCCGCCCGGCGAGGAGACCGCCTGAGACGGACTTGCTCTCAGGGAGCTCTTCTGGGAGTCCTAGCTCCGACTCGGACTCCTTGGGGGGGGGCTCTGTCACGCGCCACGGCAACGCGCACTGGAAGGCGGACCAATCGGGTCATCCCACCGCGATCACCTTGATTGCGTTCAGCTGTGGGACGACCTATAAAGGCTCCGTGCCCGTCGCGTTCCGTCGCGCAGCATTGCTCGTCCTCGCGTTCCGCCGCGCTGTTCCGCTCATCGCCGCGTTCTGCCGCGCCTCTCACGTTAAGGTACAGTCTGTTTCGTTCATTTCCGGGTTCCTTTGTTTTCCACCCGTTTTGCGTCTTCTGTGTTATTTATGTTTCCTACCCGTTTTGGTTTCTGTTTCACGCCCGTTTCCGGCCTCGTCCTCATTTCGTTGTGCACCCATTTTCGGTCCTCGTCGTTTTCCGTTCGCTGTGTTTGCTTTCTGTTGCCTTTTGTTAATAAATTCACCCTTTTCCACACCTGCGTTCGTCTCCTCGTTCCTCCTCGCCACCAGGCGTTACAATACTTGGTCATTTATTTATTAAGGAAAATGATCATGGACACATGTCCTGACATTTTCCTTTAGAATTATCTGATATAATTCAGAATTTATTGTTCCATCAATGAAGGCAAGCCGCCCTAGCCCAGATGCAGCAAAACAGGCCCAAACCAGGATACTACCACCACCATGTTTCACAGATGGGATAAGGTTCTTATGCTGGAATGCAGTGTTTACCTTTCTAAAAACATAACGCTTTTCTTTTAAACCAAAAAGTTTTATTTTGGTCTTATCCGTCCACAAAACATTCTTCCAATAGCCTGCTGGCTTGTCCACGTGATCTTTAGCAAACTGCAGATGAGCAGCAATGTTCTTTTTGGAGAGCAGTAGCTTTCTCCTTGCAAACCTGCCATGCACACCATTGTTGTACAGTGTTCTTCTGATGGTGGACTCATGAACATTAACATTAGCCAATGTGAGAGAGGCCTTCAGTTGCTTAGAAGTTACTCTGGGCTCCTTTGTGACCTCACCAACTATTACAACGCCTTGCTCTTGGAGTGATCTTTGTTGGTCGACCACTCCTGGGGAGGGTAACAATGGTGTTGAATTTCCTCCATTTGTACACAATCTGTCTGACTGTGGATTGGTGGAGTCCAAACTATTTAGAGATGCTGTTGTAATCTTTTCCATCCTGATCAGCATCAACAAATCTTTTTCTGAGGTCCTCAGAAATCTCCTTTGTTCGTGCCATGATACACTTCCACAAACGTGTATGAGCAGATGTTGATAGATCCCTGTTCTTTAAATAAAACAGGTTGCCCACCCACACCTGATTGTCATCCCATTGATTTAAAACACCTGACTCTAATTTCACCTTCAAATTAACTGCTAATCCTAGAGGTTCACATACTTTTGCCACTTCCTAATATGTAATTTTTGATCACTTTCCTCAATAAATAAATGGCCAAGTTCAATATTTTTTGTTTCATTTGTTTAACAGGGTTCTCTTACTTTTAGGACTTGTGTGAAAATCTGATGATGTTGTAGGTGAAGTGTTCACAAACCTACAAGCACCACTGTATGTAAGTGAGTGATCTTTGGGGAAATTAACACACAATTTCTAAACAATTCCCACTGTTTCAAAATGTCACATGGTAATGTAGTTAGAGTCTGTGTATATTAAGGGCATCATAGATTCTCTGACTTGACTTGTGGGCCAAAAAAAAACATCCTATGGCTTCCTGCTTTTGCAATAAGTCTGGCCTGTCCACACCCACATTCAGAACTTTATGGTTAAATCTCCGAAGTTAGAAGCAATTGAAAAACATATACTGGTGGGCCAAATTTCTAGACGACTAGGAAACTACTTCTATTTTGCATTTTTCCATTACAAATTACATAATCAGCATAACCATTTGATTTAAAAGTTGTAAAAATCATCAGTATTTGGTATGTTCCCTTTTTGCTGTAATTTCGCAGCTTGCATAGACAACACAAGTTTTGATCAAAACCTGATTATCCTTGTTATCCCAGTGTGCTTTCACAATATTCCAAAGGGCATGTTGCCATGTTGTGATATTACTGAATGCTTGGGCTTCCATGTCTTCAAGTGCCACATAAATGTTCTGGGATTTAGACTGAGGACTGTGTATGAAAGTCTGTGACAGTGATTGCTCCTTCAAGTGGTTGTTACAAAACTTTAAAGTTTGTTTTGAATCATTATCCTGCTGTAGTATGAATCCATGTGCACAAAGATCCAAACAAGTATTTTCACCGATGGTCTCTCACTTTTGCCCCCAGAGCTAAAGGATTTGATACATGTTTTTGAAACTAGATAGTCCTAGCTTCTCGTCACTCTTATATCACAGAATGAATAGTTAAGACTATTTTAGTGGCCATACCTTTGATAAGACCTCACCTGGAGTCTTACTAGAGCATGATCTAATATGTTGTCATTAAACTGTCTCAAATTTATTTTATAGTTCTAATTAACTGTAATAGAACATAAGAAACCTCAAAAGTTCAAAAACCTATGATTGGCAGTCCTGATTTGGTTTGTTTCTACTCTAGTCTGTGTCTTTATTATGCAGTGTTGATGACAGCACAGTTGAGTTTTCCTCCCATGTTGCCTCCTAGTTTCCTCTCTTTGTTTCCTCCATTGTTGCCTCCTAGTTATTTTTGTTTCTGTAATTTGATATTAGTTCCGCTAATGTTGGCCTAGTTTGCCTGTTCTTACCTTATGCTAGAACTTTTCCTGTAGAACAAATGTCTGAGTTCTGCTCTTAGACATAAGCAATAGGCAATAACTATGAATACTGGAAAATCCTATATTAATAAACTCTCTATAAGCACCTATGACTTCTAGACTCTGTGCATTATTCATCATTACAAAGTAATACAATTTGAGATTAAACTAATAATCCCAACAACTGTGTTCCTAGCTAACAAAAACAGGTTTCAGCATTCTTAGGATGTTCATAGGACTACCAGGAGGACTATGATGGGATGTTTATGGAATATCCTTCAAACATGTTTCAAATTTATTAGAGATCAAATGTTCATATTATGTTACTTCTGAAGCAGTTTAAATGCTATTAAATGGTACCAATTTATTAGATATTAGCATAAAATGAGCCATAAAATGAGCAGTGATAAGTGGAAATGTTTTAGTTTGAATTAAATATGAAAAATAAATAGTTTCTTGATTGTGAACTGTGATCTGTGCACTTTGCAGTTTCAAGCCTCCTCTCTACGCATTTCTTGGGGTGAGTGAGCCTAAAAGAATAAATATAGAGCAAATTTGTTAACATTCAATTTTGTGACCTCTGGCAATTATACATTTGTAGACCTACAATATGTATATCTGTACAATATTATACAATATTGATATCTGTAGTTTAATTATATTGTAGCTTTGGCATGAAAAAATCAGACCAAGAAAGGAACATTTTCTCATGATGCATATCTTTATTAGACAGGCAAGTCTCAGACAAAATTACCATCCCTGACAAGGACTATTTACCGGTCAGTGTGATGGGAAGGCCAACAAAACACAGCTCAGCCCACTCAAGCCAGGGGGGAGTCAACGGCACTACAATATAATGACATATAATAGCAGCTGACTCTAGCATGAATATAACTAACTAGATATCGAATGCATAATGAATGCTTTTTTTGTCTAATAATGCTACACTTCACAACAAACAGTAAATTAAAAAGATATATAAAAGATAAAAACTTACCTTCTAGACTGAACTGAGCCCACTGACACCTCATAATTGTAATGTAATTAAGTCACTGGGATTGGCAGTATGTAGAGCAGCAGGGGAAGGCACCAATTATTGATTGTAACTATGTACAAAAGTCACAGATCTCCTCAGACATGCGCAAAATGCCCGTATGGAAGATCAATTTATGATGTATTGTGTTTATGCAAAATAAGGTACGTCCTTGGATACCTTTTTTTTTTTTAGCTCCATTCGTCTGCCAACATGTCCCCAGAGGTCCAGGGATCTAGAAGGACCTTTCCTGTTAAACACTTAAAATGGCTTTTTTTTTTTTATAATAAAAGAAAGAGAACATGTATCCTCTGTATATAGCATACTTTATGTTCTGTTTTTCTGTTGGCATGGTGGCCTGGTGGGTAGCACTGTTGCCTCATAGCAAGACGGTCCTGGGTTCAATCTCCAGGTGGAGAGATCTGGTCCTTTCTGTGTGAAGTTTGTAAGTCCTCCCTGTTTCTCTGTGGGATTACTCTGGTTTCCTCCAGCAGTCCAACAACATGTGTGTTAGGTTAATTGGTATTTCTAAAATTGCCCCTTGTGTATGTGCCCTACAGTGGATTGGTGCATCACCTCTCCTGTGACAGTGTATTAAGCAGATAATAAAGTGAATGAGTGAATTCTACATTCCCAGTATGGCATACTCATTTAATACTGTATTAGGATCTAGGCTGTACAACTTTCTGTGTCCTAACCACACACTGAGGTGAAAACTATGACATAGATAACAGTTTTAGGAATCAGCTGATCCTCATGCACTGTGATAAATAACTATCAGGGGATGTACTCAAATGTTCTCTAAAAGTAACAAAAATAACATTAATTGAGGAAATATACTGGGAAGAAAGAATGGACATTTGGAAACATTCCATTAGTTCTAGAATAGGACCTGTTGTGAACATCCCTGTAGGCTTAGAAACATCCCACAGGGAACGTTACAATTGCACCCAAATAGAGACGGCGGTGGAAGTCTTGGGAAAGTCTATTGTTTGGTGGCTTCTTTATGTCTTCATTGAATGTGTTAATAACCACAGAAAAGCATTTGAATAAAAATACCTTTTAGAACTTCCTTTAATGTTTTTTCTAGCTGCTGCTCAGACATGCTGGGAGTGTCACACAGCTTTAGCAACTTTGATCCTTGCCCTCAAGTTATGTATATGTATATAGTTTTGTATGTTCTCCCACTTGTCCACATGGTTTTCCTCCTGGCGCTCCAGATTCCTCTCATTAACCAAAAACGTGAGTAGGTGTATTGGCTACTCTAAATTGCCCCTAATGAGCGATTGTGTGTGAATGTTCAACTGCCAACTTATCCAGGGTATATTCACACAGCTTTTCTGTTACATGCTTCAGACTTACAGTTAGATTATCCATATAAATCAAGGCATATAAATGAATTTTTCAGGACTTTACTGCACAATCAGCCCTCTGCAGATCATGATACAGCATCTACATTTGGTTATGGTATGTTGGTGAGCCCCAAAAAAACAATTTTTGAAACAATTCTGGGGTTAATTTTACGTGTGTTTAGGCATCGTCGTGTTTCATCATCCAAGTTTAGGTGGTGGACCATGACACTGACATTTTCCTAGACATTGTTCTAGATATACTTTTGAATGTATTATCCCTTCAATGAATACAAGCTTTACAAGCCCTAATGCAACAAAGCAGCCACAGTGTTGGTCCATCTACCATGCTATAAAGCTGAGATTAGAAGTGTAGGCCATTTTTCTTTAAACATAGCTAAAAGCCTTTCAATCTATGTAACATAATGTTAGAGGCACTGTAGATTATGTAGTTCTTCAGCCTTAGTTTTGTTGTTATCAAAGAGTTGTTATATTATAACGACCTCTAAAGTGAGAGTAGCTATATTATATTTTCTAAATTAAAGACTGATGAATACACAGGTCTTTGTAGCCTTTCAACCATTCTTCTAAAATCATCTTAAATTGATATGGTTCAGCTTGGTTCAGCCTTCTGTCAACCAGATTTATGCGTATACAAACATTTCTAATTAACTAGAATGTCTAACTCCAATTATCTACTACTAATGCATTTAACTGTAATTATAAAGAAGAATAAATTAATTTATTTTTGTACATTCTGGTGTTTCAGTTTCAGTAGTAACTTTATTAACACCTTAAACAAATATTACTCTGTTTAACAACAACAAAGAAAGTGAACATGAGCCAAATTTTTACTAAGGTACGAGTAGGAGCAAAGAACTTGTTTGAAATCCAATACAATCCAAAACAGACTGGATCTGTAAAACCGGAAATAGAGTGCAAAGCACCAGGCAATAATGATGGTGATTAAATTTCTTCTCTGTTAAGATATCAGGTGCCTCCTTCCCCAGTAGATCCTCACTGTTTGCATAATGTGGGCGAGAGCTCTCAGGAATTCAGCCAGAATCTTTGAATATTCTTTATGGTAGGGGTAGGAGGAATTCAGCTTCAAAGACAGAGGGAACAAGAGACTCGAAGTGCATTAACACTGCCCATACAGTGCCAAACCACCATATAACACTCACATTCTCCTATTTAGCAGTGTGCTCACTTTTTGGAACATTGCCAAGCAGCACTTTGGTTCATGTTTAGCCTGTTTCATTGCTTTGTTGTGTTTTCTGAGCCTCTCATCAGTTAGTATTCTCTACACTGCTTCCCTGTGCAGTATCCTGAGATAAAAGGTTCTTCCTTCAGCTCTCTCCAGCCACTACACCAGGTCTCTCTCTACATGCCCTGGAAATTTGAATTATAAAATAAATATGTCCTTCCAGAGATGAGTACAATATGGTGTTAATAGGTCTTATGCAAAATGTAGGTACCCTTGTTCACTGGCATGTTTTGTTGATTTTCTGAATTAAATGCATTTAACCTCTAAGTAAACAAACATGACATATTTCAGCACATTTTATATGTTGTGATGATGCACGTACTGATGGTGGCATCACTGAAAAGTGGCTTTTTTTCACCTTTTTTCCATGTGTTGGTAAAGGCATGGGTGAAATATGAACAGGATTTCTATGTGTAAAACTCGCTATTATAATAGCCAAAATGTAATACAGTGGTACCTTGGTTCTCATCATTAATTAGTTCCAGAAGGCTTGTCAAGTACCGAAAATGAGGAGTTTCCAGCATTTTTTCCCATAATGAACAATGTAAATTCAATTAATATGTTCCAGACCCCCAAAAAATCCACACTGTATAAAACATTATATGCATTAATGGAGTTGTATTGTACAGGTGCGCCCTGATTTACGATGGGGATATGTTCCAACAAATCCATCATAAGTTAAATATATCATGAACTGATGAGTCTATACTGTATCATAGCGGAGAATATTACACACTTACATTAACCCTTACATTGCAGTTGGCCAAAGTAATTAACGCAAAGCTTATTTTAGAATAAAGTGTTAAAAAATCTCATGTAATTTAATGAGTAATGCATTGAAAGTATAAAGTAAAAGCAAAATACTTACTCTATGGGTGAACTCAGGGTGCTACCTGCTAATGCTAACTGCTCAGCCTGAAAGCCAAGAGGATTCACTTTTCCTTTTGGTTGGCTCTTATAAACTAACCATTTTAAGACACGTGGAGACTTGTTTGCACTAAGAATACAGAACTGTAGATGTCAAATAAAGGAAAAACACAATAAACACAGTGCAGATCTTTACTGAGCAAGTTCTATTGTCAATCTGGATCACTGAATCACTGTGTACTGAATCGTGAATCGAGTTTCGGCTGAAAAGAGTGCCTCAGCTCAACTCATATGAGTTTAAGCAAGTGTGCTGAGTAAAAAGCAAACGATGAGAACCGAGACAAAGTTTTTTTGACAAAATGCATCGAGAACCAAATTTAACAAGTTCCGAGGTGGTCAAGAACCGAGATACCACTGTTTAATGCAATTGTAAAGTGCCATCAGTAGAAATTTCCACCATGGAGCACATTACTGTTTACCACTCTTTGATGCTATTACAGTATTTTACTACCTGTTGTACAAAATACAGTAGTAGTTAACAGTGAGTCTTTAAAAACATTGTTTCTAACTAAACCACAGATGACATTTAATGCTATCATTGGAAATGATCATGAACAAAATGTAAATACAGCATTTTCCTATTAATATTTCAATGTTGTTTTTTTCTCTCTCTTAAGTGGTCATTCACTGTGTCTCATTTCACTGGGGTATAAACATGCAGTAACAGAGAGGCCAATTCCCATTAGTCATCCATCACCATAGAAAAGATTAGGGATTATACAAATGAAATTAAACAAACTTTAACTTGCAGGCAATGGCTGGAATGCGAACGATACATAAATGCAGATATACTGCTAAAAACAGGAAATACTGTGGATCTTCAGTTAGTGATGAATTTATTATTCTTTCGCACCTATTGTACTTCACAGTCATTGAATCCACTGCCTAACTATTCAAATACATGACAATGCATCTACAGAATATGTACACATTAACAATCACACACACTGTACAACCAAAATAAAAACATAAACATACCTCTATGGTTGCACACAACCAAGCGGGAATGAGTCCACTAACTAATTTAGAGCACAGGCAATGCAATATCCCTTTTTAAACACCATGTGAAGCACAGACCATAACGTATTTCCTACTTATGCAGTTAATGCAATGAAAATAAATATTAATGAAAATAAATTTAATAAGAAATATGTAAACTAAACAAAGAGTTAAAATACACATGCTAAACCTTTTTTAAAACATGACCAGCTGGTTACAGCTGCAACATCAGTAGTTAAAAGACAAATTTATTTCCTATAATACTTTGTTGTAATTGTTACAATCTCAGTTAAAGCAAATGGACATTGATTGGATGGTCGTTAAACGGCACTTACCTGTATTTACTAGAGTTGTCAATAATTCTTTATTTACTGATTGACAGAGTTAAATTAGTGATATAATTTTAGATGTTCTGTGTAAATTACAAAACACAATACATTTGAGCACATCTCCTTCAAGATGTTCATTGTGAGTTGAACTTAAAAGAGACCTTTAAAAACTAATTGAAAGCATTAAAATGAATGGCAGCATTTCTTGCAAGCCTGAAATAGCTCTAATGATCTATATGTGCTCAATAAACTAGTAATTAATAGTTAATGGGCTGGTACATAGTTAAAACGTGTATTATTCAGTTCACTCAGGTGAACAAAGACTTCATTTCTCACTCTCTGGACTTGCTTTCTTAACTTTTACTGTTAGAGTTCCAGCTCATTCTTCTTTTGCCAGTTCCATTGTTCTTTGTGTGTTTTGGGGTGTTTCGTGTGTATATGGGGAAGGGCGGGGGGAGTTTTTGAAAGTTCTGACAAATCCACACCAGTATTAAATCCCATCCCTCTTGAGATCAGATTATAGGTTTGGAAAGAGAATGTTTTTTGAGCAGCATGGTAGCTCAGCATCACAGCACAGCAGGGGAGAGGGGGTGCAGAAGCATGCAGAGAACAGACGGCGATGACAGCATGATTCGGTGTCATTTGCAGACGAGCATCATTAAACTTATTTAACAGCCATATTAATCAAAGGTGAAAAATATGCAACTGCCTTTTCCTCAGAATGAAATATCAGAGAAAATTAATGTTTTGAATTTGATCCAATGAACAAAGTTGGCTATGGGGAATTGACTATAGATGTCTGAGTCTGGGGCTTGTATAGCCTCAAACACAGCTCGGAGCAAAAAATTATTCAAATAAAAAGATAGTGGAGTCCTAAGGATCCACAAAGAAGGACAATACTGCCAGGGTTGAGGGATGAACTTTAATGTGATTTGTGAGTGTGTAAACTATTTCCCTTTGAATTAGGTGGAGCAGATAAAGAGCATTAAATGAATGACAGTATAGAATGCCAAGACTATTAAAACACTGGAAAATGCAAAAAGTAGAGTTTATACGTAAGGTTTACAATGTATTTATGCAGCCTGTAGTATAGCATTTAGAATCCACACAGTGCTAGATTAAAAGCTCTCACAGAGACAGTTTGGGCTGAACTTAATGAACTGATTGTAACATAATCAGCTTGTCAGTTGACAGTGGTTCCCTGCAATAGTCTGGGTACGGCTGCACGAGATGTTCTTAACTCACTTAAACAGCAATACAAAGTTCAAGTTAGGGTCCTAGGAACTACTACTTAGCTGAACTTTATCTTTATAACAAGCAAATTGAAACTCATTTCCATGCTGACATCAGCTTGATTGATGCCCAGCAGTATCATTGCTACTATGTCATTGAAGTATATGCCAACAAACAGTAAATCCCAAACTGAATGTATCCAATAGTTTTGAAACCCCTATTAGCATCAAATTCCACCACTTAAATGAGAAAAGACGAAACGGCACCAGATAGCATACCACATATGACGACTCATTCCCTCAAGCATATATGGACTTGTTCACCAAACATCACTCAAACAAAATGAGTTTAACCAAAGGGAAATGGTGAGAGCAATTTGACCAGGGTGTGTGACGACTATTTTTGGAATGTTTTACTGAATGTAGTCCACCACACAATCAATACTGAATAAATATTATTTTGGTGGACCATTCTTAGCAAAAGCAGGGACACCCTGCATACAGTGTACACAAATATTAGACACTACACACGGGGGGTGGCACTTTAGCACTGCTGCCTCCCAGCAAGAAGGTCATGGGTTAAATCCCAGGGTGGAGTGGCCTGGGCCCTTTCTGTGTGGAGTCTGCATGTCTTCCCCATGTCTGCGTGAGTTTACTCCGGGTACTCCGATTTCCTCCTGAAGTCCAAAGACATGCATGTTATGTTAATTGATTACTCTAAATCAGCATTGACTTGAGTATATATAAGTGTAGTATCGTGTATAGAAGTGTGTGTCGTTGAGATGGCCACTGATGCTGATAGCGACAATAAATAATCCAAATAAACAAACAAACTAGACACAGTGATACAAATTGCAGGTGTCAGATTTAATACTATTTTTTGGATAGCACTTAGCACTGGAAAAAAGTAAGTGTACAAATGTGAAAAAAAAAAATGCTTGATCACAATCATTGATTGATTCTATTGTTAGGAAATACATCAAATAAGCACACTACATGTACCAGTTTAGCTCTAACTGCACCCTGTCTGATCGTCAGAGTAGTAATTATTTACATACTATATTCAGTCTGGCTATGCCTTCCGGCCAGGTTGGGTGTCAAATTCAGGCAAGACTAGTTGAATCTAAGTAGGTTAGGTCAGTTGGTGATCCAACCCCCTGGGTGTCATACCCAGGGTGTCAGCATCCTGTGTTCTCAGAGAATAGTTGGCAGAGCTGCTTTGAACCAGAACAGGAAAGCACAGGGATAAAATGTATTAAAAAAAGTGTGACTTGCCATATAATTCCACAATTCATCGGAACTGTGCTGGAGGGAACATCATTCTACCAAAAGATATAGCCATAAGGATTGTTCTGATAATGGTAGAGAACGCTGTACAATACGTTGGTCCAAAATCTCAATTTTGTAGAGATCTGGTGAATACCACAGCATATGATTTATATAATTTCCATACTGTTGCATTGTGATCCATTTATTGTGATCAGGCATTCAGTCGGCATGTATTGTTGTTTGTTTCGTTTCCCTCTGAAGTTTCCCTCAAATGTTTTATGACCTAATCCACAGTAGTGGCCAAAAACTGATGTTGCAGGGTGCACATTATAGTCACATTATAGTTTGTGAGTTATAAGTTATAATGGCCCCAACATATTAATCTCTAAATACTTATAGATGAAGGACTTTAAACAGCCCACATTAACAGACCATAGTTTTGAATATTATTGAAAATATGCGGGTGGATCCCAAACCTGCTGTGCATGCAAGAAAACCTATTAATATTTTCTGAAGTAGAAGCATTTTGCAAGGCCGATTAGGGAAAATAACTGTTTCAAGAAATGTTTAGAGACTGTGATTTCTGCCAAACTGGGTGTTACTGTATATTGACTGACAGAATGGTGAAGGCTTTGCACAGCACCCTGGGAACAGGGCTGGGTCTAGGAATTGTTAAAACCTTTGGCTACTGAGGGACCATACTCAAGACAGAGGGGGCAAGTGTATATCTACAATCATGAGTAATTCTTTGTTCAGTGGGCTTCATGAGTGCAGTTTTTCACCTGTCATCCCTTGTTTGCTGTTAGCTCTATAGCTTTGTGCAGTAATCAGGGCACATGTCATTGAATATATTTTGTAAATTGCTCATTAATGCCTCTTACTTTCAAACAAAAATTCTGGACTGGAAAACTGGCATACAACAGAGCAATAAAGCAATTTGACTTTACTGTCCATATATGTCCAAATACAATGGTATTTAATATATTTAATATAATACAAATAGAAATAGATTCTATATAACATTAATTGATACATTCAAATATTTTTTGGCCTAATTAATTTCCAACTCAAGGGTTATAAAATAAAAATGAAATAATCATTTCTATCATAATATGTATCACAGATCGCCTCGGACTTGGGCTCGCTATGCCCCTCTTCGCCGCTAGGGGTGATCCAGACTATGACATTTGTGGTGCTCTGCCAGACTGTAGAGCACCCGTAGAAGAAGCTAGGGCCCTAGAAAAGATTGTTTACAGCCAGACAGGACTGTATTTAAACAGGGTCATAGCTCTCCCACATCACAGGGAATTGTTTGGTCGAGGTCCTTCGGACTGTTGTAGCATTTGGCGGCTTCCGTGTCCCGTGTTTTGCTCGTGCTATTATACCGAGGGGATTTATGTTATGCCTTGTGGTAAAGTCTGCTTCTGTTTATGCCTCGAGGCAAACCCTGCTTCTGTTTATGCCTCATGGTAAAGCCTGCTTCTGTTTATGCCTCGCGGTAAAGCCAGTTTCTGTTTATGCCTTGCTGTAGAGGCCGCCTATGTTGGTTACGTTGCGGTTGCCTTTGTTTGATTTATGTTTGCACTGTGGCTTCCTTTTGTTCATAATAAAATATGGTAACCTATATAGAGCCTGCACCCGTCTCCGTCTCTTCCGTTAAGCCACATAAAATTCCCCACCAAACTATGGAGACAGCAGGTTGTCGTACTACCCCGGTCCGAACGACGTGGGCTGAGCTGCCGGAAAAATTTGACGGTAATCCCCGTCTATGCGGAGAATTTTTCCGGCAATGGTCAGTTTACTTGTGTCAGTTCCCTTACTATCCTGACTTTGAACAGCTGGTATTTTACAGCTGGCGTCTCACCGGCAAACCGCGCAATTGGTCGGACATGAATTGACCCGAGCTTATGTTGGGGACCAGTGAACAGCTGGTAGAGAAACTGTGGGAGAGGTACAGTCTCGCCGCTGAAGTCCAGCAGAAGAAGATCAGTATCACGTTAGCTCCGTAGTTGAGCCAGATAGCTTCATATCTGAGCACACTAGCGGCGTAGCTGAGCAAGTTGCACCAGTTAGCTCTGTAGATGAGCAGTTAGTGCCCCATAGCTCAGTACCTGAGCAGATAGCGCTCAGTAGCCCAGTATTTGGGCATGCTAGCTCCGTATGTGAGCACGCCATGCCTTGTAGCTCCGTAGATGAGCCATTAGCGTCCATTAGCTCAGGAGATAAGCTTGTTAGCATCAGGGTTGAGAACCCCAGCTTCGTTTTTGAATACGCTAGCTCAGTACCTGAGCCGTTAGCACCTCGAAGCTCGTTAACTGAGCAGGTTATCCCTGTATTTGAGCACGCTAAGGGTCTGAGGTCAGCTGATAGTGTCTGACTGTGGATTGGTGGAGCCTAAACTCTTTAGAGATAGTTTTGTAAACTTTTCCAACCTGATGAGCATCAAAAACTCCAATTTGAGGTCCACAGAAATATCCTTTGTTCGTGCTATGATACACTTCCACAAACATGTGTTGTGAGGAGCAGACTTTGATAGATCCCTCTTCTTTAAATAAAACAGGGTGCCCACTCACACCTGATTGTCATGCCATTGATTGAAAACACCTGACTCTAATTTCACCTTCAAATTAACTGCTAATCCTTGAGGTTCACATACTTTTGCCACTAACTAATATGTAATATTGGATCATTTTCCTCAATAAATAAATTACCAAGTATAATATTTTTGTCTCATTTGTTTAGCTGGATTCTCTTTATCTACTTTTAGAACTTGTGTGAAAACATGATGATGTTTTAGGTCATATTTATGCAGAAAAATAGAATATTCTAAAGGGTTCACAAACTTTCAAGCACCACTGTATATAAGCCATATGTCCTGATTCTGATTGACCATTCTGACTGAGTATTTTTTTTTATCAGATCAGTAGTACTGTTACTTAAGTGAAGAACTTATGTATCTCTGCCACCTCCGAGATTCATCATATGTGTCTGGATGAGGTGCCATGAAGAGTGCTGTGTCCTACATGGACCCCCTACACAGGTTTTCCCGGTTTCTTCGTTATAATTTAAGTCCCAGAAAGTTGAATTAGTTCATCTGGACATAAGAAGGTTTTAAGAACTGAAGAAGTCACTTAGATGAGTGACAAAACCTTATGTCCAGATGAACTGATTTAACTTGCTGGGATTTAAAATAGAACAAAGAAGCTGGGAAAACCTGTGTAGGGGGTCATTGTAAGATGGTGCGCCCTTGTCATACCTGGATTATTGAGCATGCTTCAAGACATTCTAATTTAAGCTTCTGTTTTTCTTTACTCGTTGTCTGATTCTCATGTCTGCATTCCCTCCATCCCTCTCTCTCTCACTTCCCTTCTGTGTATACCATTCATGTGTGTATTATGTATAAAGTTAGAACTAACCCCACAATTGTTCTCTGTATGTATTATTGTTAGGATAAGTGCTGTGTATAATATGTGTATTAGTGTTAGCATTAGCCCTTTATCATTTGTTTACATGTATCCTGAGTCTCCATTACCCTCATTTGCATTTGCTGTTACCTCCTCTGTGTATACCTGTGTCCTCATGTTTCTTTTTAGCCTTAATAGTGTTAGCCTTGCCCTACTCATTTGTTCATGTGTATAATTTACATCTTGTCAGTTTCTGTTTGCCTCCATGTACACTTCTTGCACTGAGTTTCTTAAAATGTTTCTCCAGTCTTTTGCAGTATGTACTCACACCCAGATCTGCTTTGGGAGTATCCAAATACCCTCAACCTGGTTTTCCCTACTGTGGTCCCACCTCTTTCTGTAAGGCTGAGATCAGGGATATCAGCCACGAAGGTAAGTTTTAGGAACCTGGAACGCAGATCAGCAGACAGACCCCAACTTCAGTTAAGCAAAAGTGTTTATTTAACAGATAGTAATAAAAAGGTAAACTTAGTGTGGTGTGAGTGTCTGTAGTCGAGCCCAGGAGGTTGGCGGCGACTGAACGAACAAGCGGGTGTGAGGGAGGCATGGTGGTGGCATGTGACTTGCTTCCGATGAGGGGACAGACCCAGGACTGGCGAGGAGAATCAAGTGAGGGACTGTGGTAGCCTAGCAAGGGACTGTGGTAGCCTAGCGGTTAAGGTACTGAACTATGGACCAGAAGGTTCAGGGTTCAAATCCCACTTCTGCCAAGCTGCCACTGTTGGGTCCTTGAGCAAGGCCCTTAACCCACAATTGCTTGGATTGTAAGATTGTACCAATTGTAAGTTGCTCTGGATAACGGCGTCTGCTAAATGCTGTAAATGTAAATGTAAGTGCCGGTGGGGAGAAGGATGAGCAGGAACCAGGAGACTGTGGAGAAAGGAACCGGCTGTGAGTACTGACAGCACGGGAAAAATAAACCGGCATGAGAGCCGTGAAAAAAACGAGCTATTACTCAGTATGTACTAAGCAACAAGGGAGATAAACTAGCACTGAGAAAGCACAGTACAACTAAGCTAACGGCTAATGAAGTAGCACTGAGATAAGCCTTGTACAGTTGAGCTAACGGCTAACGAAGTAGCACTAGAGACAAGTACAATGCAACAGCAATGAGAAGTGATAGCATGTAGCAGCTAATGCTAAGCTAACGGAGAGTAGCCAGGTACCGTTTGTGCAGACGGAGTAATCTATCGAGGTCTGGGAGATTGGTCTGCGATTTTATGGAGGTCGGATGATGAGGATGATGAGTTGGAACTGTGTGGATCCGGAGGCATGGCGGATCCATGAACAGGGGCCAACCGATCTCTGGGAAGCAAGCACAACACACACACGCTGCGCTCGGAGAAAATGTACACAAAACGTGCAGGGATCGTGTGAAAAGTGTGAAAACAGAAAAGAGTGAAAGCAACCCAGAGCGAACCCAAACAGTATCCCCTCCCCCAACGATCGCTGCCTGGCAATCACTGGGGCTTGTTAGGGTTGGCCCTGTAGAAATCTCAAATTAAGGACTTATCATAAATGGTGGAGCGTGCGACCCAGAATCGTTCCTCCCAGTCAACCAGATACTGCACACCGCAGCCCTGCCGGCGAGTGTCCAGCAGGCGGGAGACTGTGAAGACCCATGGGCGGTTTGGCTGGAGGGCTCAGGTCAGAGGAGTTCACCGGCTTGATCTGTGAGACATGAAATGATGGGTGAATGCACATATGGCTACGTAACTTTAAACGAACAGAAGTGGAACTGATTACCTTAGATATGGGGAAGGGTCCAATGTAGCGAGGCGCCAACTTCCTGGACTCGACGTTGAGTGGGATGCTGCACGCCGAGAGCCAGACCATTTGACCCGGAGAATAGGTGGGACAGGGCTTTCTGCGTCGGTCAGCTGAGCGTTGGGCCGCGCCACGAGCCTTGGTGAGACCTGGTGGTGTCCCAGGTCCTCCGGCAGCGCCGGAGATGGTGGTTAACCGAAGGGACCATGTCTTCAATCTCCTGGTCCAGGAACAGTGGCAGTAAGTACCCCAGAGAGACTTCGAAGGGGGAAAGGCTCGTGGCGGCATTAGGCAGGGTTTTGTGTGCATACTCGGCCCAAGCCAGCTGAGAACTCCACTTGGTGGTGTCTTTGGAGGTGAGGCAGCGCAGAGTGGCTTCTATGTCCTGATTTGCCCGCTTGACCTTGCCATTTCTGTGGCTGAAGGCAATTTGGGCAATGCGATAAGACTGATAGCCATTGAGAAACGATCCACGACTGTGAGGATAACCGAGTTCCCCTCGGACACTTGGAGCCCCGTGACAAAGTCTGCAGCGATGTGTGACCAGGGGCGACTTGTGATGGGGAAAGGTTGGAGGAGCCCTGAAGGGGGTTGATGCGAGGCCTTCACTTGAGCGCAGGTGGTGCAGACCCCCACGAAGCCTCTGATGTCTTTCTCCATTGTGGGCCACCAGAAGAAGTGCCTGGCGAGGGCTAGGGTCCGTCGGCTTCCAGGGTGAGCAGCAAATCGGGACTCGTGGGCCCATTGAAGAGCGGCTGTCCGGGCCGAGGTGGGAACGTAGAGACGGTTAGCAGGACCTCCCCCGGGGTTGGGTTCCGCACCCTGTGCCTTCTTGATTGTGCATTGAACTTCACAGGAGAGGTGACCAACAAGACGGTCTGCAGGCAGGATGGAAGCTATCGTGAGAGAGCATCTGGCTTCGTGACCCCGGCCTTTAGGTGAGCGTAAAGTCAAACCTCGTGAAGAAAAGGGTCTGGCGGGAAAAGGGTCTGGCGGGAGTTGAGGTGCTTGGCGGTCTGGATATAAGACAGGTTGCGATGATCAGTCCACACGATGAAAGGCTGCTCCGCGCCAATGTCTCCACTACTCGAGCGCGAGTTTCACTGCCAGAAGCTCCCTGTTGCCCATGTCATAGTTTCTTTCAGCCGGAGAGAGTCGTCGTGAGAAGAAGGTACAGGGGTGCAGCTTGTTGTCTGTGACTCCCTGTTGGGAGAGTACGGCCCCCATGCCCGTGTCCGAAGCATCTACCTCAACGATGAACTGTTGGCAGGGGTCCGGTTGAGAGAGCACCTGTGCTGTGGTGAACAGCCCTTTCAGCCAATGTAAGGCCTTGTCAGCGTCAGGTGTCCAGGTGTAAGAGAGATTGGTGAAAGTGAGTGCAGTGAAGGGGGGCGTCAACTTACTGTAATTGTGGATAAAGCACTGGTAGAAATTAGCGAAACCCAAGCATGGCTGAAGATCCTTGCACCCCGGGGGAGTGGGCCACTGTGCAGCGGCACGAATCTTCTCCGGGTCGGCCTTGATGCTGCCCCTCTGGATGATGAAGTCGAGGAAGGAAACTGTGTCGGCATGAAATTCGCACTTCTTGGCCTTGACGTACAATTTGTTGTCCAGGAGGCGAGTGAACACCTGGTGAATGTGGATAACGTGTTCATCCTCAGATCGGGAGAAGATCAAGATGTCATCTAGGTACACGAACACACACATTGAGGTAGTCCCACAGGACGTTGTTCACCAGGGCTTGGAATACTGCCGGGGTGTTGGACAGTCCAAACGGCATCACCCAGTATTCAAAGTGACTGAGGGGGGTGTTAAATGCCTTTTTCCTCTCCTCCCCCTCGCGGATGCGGACCAGGTGGTAGGCATTGCGTAAATCAAGCTTGGTGAATATTGTGGCTCCCTGGAGCCAGTCGAAAGCCGACTGGATGGGGAAGAGGGTATCGGTCACGCTGGGTGATACTGTTGAGGCCCCGGTAGTCGATGCATGGCCGCAAGGACCCATCCTTCTTAGAGACAAAGAAAAAACCGGCCCCTAGAGGAGAGGAGGTGGGCCGGATGAGTCCTGTGTCTAAGCCTTCGGCGATGTATTGTTCCATCGCCTCCCGTTTGCTCCGCGACAGCTGGTAGAGCCAACTGGTGGGCAGGGACGCCCCCGGGAGGAGTTTAATGGCACAGTCGTAGGGCTGGTGCGGGGGGAAGTTCTTGGTCCTTGGTTCTTGGTGTCCTTGCTGAACACCAGCCGGAGATGATGGTAGGCCACAGGCACGTTGGACAAATCTACCAAGTCTTTGGGCCGAGAAGTGCGAGCACGAGGCCTGGAGATGGGCAGAGTGGTGCAGAGGCAGTGCTGATGGCAGTGAGAGCTCCAGTCGGTGATCCTGCCCTCCTTCCAATCGATGGTGGGGCCATGAAGGGCCAGCCACGGATGCCCCAGCACCAGTGGGGTACGCGGGGAGCGGACAGCTGCAAAAGACAGATCCTCGCGGTCGATGCCGGCCAGGACTAAAGGTAAGGGCAAGGTCCTGTGAGTAATCCTAGCAAGCAGGCGACCATCTAATGCACACGCCCTCGCAATGGTCTCCAAGCCTACGAGTCTGATGCCAAGCTGGGCTGCAAGGTCTTCGTCCATGAGATTCTCCTCAGCACCGGAATCCAGCAGGGCCTTGACTGAGCGCATCGTGCCGGGCAAGCATAGGGTGGCCAAGAGAGAGAGACATGGTCTACACGTTCGTGGGGGTTTTAGAGGCGCGCTCATCAGGACCCCCAGTCTCACCGACGAGCTGGGTCTTTTGGGAAAGCCTGACAATCCTGGATGCGGTGGCCAGGCTGTCCACAATATGCATCGGGCCCATTCGGGGAAGGAAAGCTGAGTGTGCCCCAGCTGCATAGGTTCAGGTTCCTCCAGATTGCAAAACCGGCAGAGGAGAAGGAGGGACCCCCGATGCAGTGAATCTGGTGTGCGCAACCGGAGCCGTCTGGACTGTGCGCGAGGCCCTCTCCAACCTATATGCGTGCGCGCGACGGTCCAAGTCTACCAACGCCTGTAGGTCTGGGGGTTCAACACGGACCGCAAGCTCATCCCGAAGACGGTCGGATAGGCCGGACCGGAAGGCCTCGCGCAATGCAGTCTCATTCCATCCGGCGTCTGTGGCGAGCGACCAGAACTCCACAGCATAGTCAGAGACTGACCGGGAGCCCTATCGAAGCCTCTTGAGGAGCCCTGACGCAGCTTCCCCGTGGTTCGGGTTGTCGAAAAACCGCCATGATCTGCTGCGAGAAGACAGCCTATGTGAGCCCCTCGAACCCATCTCGAGAGAGTGCGGCCTCAGCCCACGTTAGAGCCCTGCCTCGAAAGAGGCCCATAACGTACGCAACCTTGCTGGCATCTAAGACAAAGGCCGATGAATGCTGCCGGAATACCAGATCGCGCTGCATCAGAAATCCTTGCCATTTGGTGAGGTCGCCAGCGAAGGGTTCAGGGTGGGTGATGGGGGGTTCTGTCCCCATGGTGGAGACGAGAAGATCTTCTGTAGCCGCGATGATCGTTGGTGGCCCAGTCGGTGTGTCCAGAGGGGCAGTGGTGGTTGTGGAAGCTTGATCCCTGCTGGAGGTGGCCGAGGTCTGGCTCCCAGCTGCAAGATCACCACTCTGAGAGGAAGAAACAACAAGTGAGTTAATTTTAGCAGTTAAGTTTGTGACCTGGTGATTGAGTAGACGGTTGGAGTCTAGTAACGAGCGGAGGAGCTGATCATGCTGAGTTAACCAAGCTTGTTGGCGGTCGAGAGCCATCTCGACCGGATGCGGGTTAACGGTCTGCTGATCTACGGGTTCCATGTTTGGCCAGATTATTCTGTTAGGCTGAGATCAGGGATATCAGCCACGAAGGTAAGTTTTAGGAACCCGGAACGCAGATCAGCAGACAGACCACAACTTCAGTTAAGCAAAAGTGTTTATTTAACAGATAGTAATAAAAAGGTAAACTTAGTGTGGTGTGAGTGTCTGTAGTCGAGCCCAGGAAGTGAACAAAGTGAACGAACAAGCGGGTGTGAGGAAGGCGCGGTGGTGGCGTGTGACTTGCTTCCGATTTGGGTCCGGACCCAGGACCGGCGTGGAGAACCAAGTGCCGGTGCGGAGAAGGACGAGCAGGAACCGGGAGAAAGGAACCGGCTGTGAGTAATGACAGCACGGGAAAAATAAACTGGCATAAGAGCCGTGAAAAAACGAGCTGGTACTCAGTACGTGCTAAGCAACAAGGGAGATAAACTAGCACTGAGGAAGCACAGTACAACTAAGCTAACAGCTAACGAAGTAGCACTGAGATAAGCCTTGTACAGTTGAGCTAACGGCTAATAAAGTAGCACTAGAGACAAGTACAATGCAACAGCAATGAGAAGCGATAGCATGAATGCTAAGCTAACAGAGAGTAGCGATGTACCGTTTGTGCAGACGGAATAATCTGGCGAGGTCTGGGAGATCGGTAGGCATTTTTTTATGGACGTCGGATGATGATGATGATGATGATGAGTTGCAGCTGTGTGGATTCAGAGGCATGGCGGATCCATGAACAGAAGCCAACCGATCTCTGGGAAGCAAGCACACCACACACGCTGTGCTCGGATAAAACGTAGACAAAACGTGCAGGGATCGTGTGAAAAGTGTGAAAACGAAAGACAACGAAAGCGACCCAGAGCGAACCCTAACACTTTCCAGTTTGGACTGGGTCATCTTTGACCCTGCCAGCATGCGTCCTGCACCACAAAGAGCCAGAGGAAGAAGAGGAAAGCATCTGTTATTCCAGTGCCAGTGTCAGCAGCCACCACCATGCCAGTGCTATGCCCATTCCTGCCACTACAATAGAAGTCTCTAAGGCATCCGCTACCCTCTAAGACATCATAGGTGTCAATTTTTGACATCTACATGGCCCTAGAAGTTACTTCCTGTTGCCGAGCAAGACATGTTGACCATACAGAAAACTGTGCAAGCCATTTGTACACCCATGGCAGCCATATTTTCAGTCATTGTGACTTAGAACAAGGTACATCCAAGGCAGCCCCTCTGGTCCTAAGAGTAGTCACCTTCGGTTCCTGTGGCTCTTGAGTGGTCAACTGTGTGGCCTGCAGCTCCCAAGTCAGTGCACACAGCCTCCAACCTTGTCAGATATTGTGTCCATAGATATTGTCTGTCCCTGTGTTTTCTATTTTGCTGTGGTCCCCATCCCTTCTTAATCGTTGCTTCTCACAATTTCTTCCATTCAGAGCACTTTGGGGCTGCACCCTTGTGGGCTGGTCTATGTCAGGACAAGGCGCCCTGTCCTACATTGCTTCACCTTCTTGGTCGTCCTGTGATGCTCTGAATACCGGCTGTGATTATGAAACTTGTCTTCTTTGCTCTCTTTAAGCTTCTATTTTCCATCATTCATCGTCTGGGTTTGTTATTGGGTTCTTATGTATGTACTTCCTTATCTGCACCTTCAGTTTGGTCGAGTTCTCTCTCTGTCTCTCTCTGTCAGTTTTGGTGTCTTCTCTAATGTATATTCTATGTGTGTGTTGTATTACCAGTAGCATTAGTCCTGTGTATTAAATCTTTGTTTTAGTCATCTCTGTGTTTACATTTACCCTGAGTCTTCTCTGTTTGCTATTGTATTCTCCATTAGCCTTGTTTGAAATTGCTGTTACCTCCTACCACTATACATGTGTCTCTCTGTTTATTGTTACCCATGTTATTGTGTATGGTTCGAGTCTTATTAGTCTCCATGTACACAACTTGCAGTATGTGCTGCTCTTTCAATAATCATTATTCACCGTGCACTTCTGTCCCTCTCCTTGTCTGTCCCTGAGTTTTGAGAGTGAATGTGACAATATGTCAGATATTGAATAATCAGACAAGTGTTTGCTTGCCCCGAAGCACTCTATTCAGTACAGATTGTCAAACCAAACAGAAACTGTACAATATGTTTAATTGCTACAGAAAACAATTAGCAATCAACAAATGTGACTCATGCTACAGAAATGCCAACTAAAATTGTCAATAGCATCTGTCCTCTGTAAACTGTACCACCTTTAAGTAAATTATTTTTCAGAACTATTATTGTCACCACACTATTTTATGAGTTGATATTATCTGAAAATAACTTTTTTTTTTCTATTTCTTCAAAAGGCATACAGTGGTGCTTGAAAGTTTCTGAACCCTTTAGAATTTTTTATATTTCTGTTATAAGTTATAAAAGTAGATATGTTATAGTTTAAAAAGTAGTATAAGTTGTATAAGTATTATAAGTATAATTTATAAAAGTAGATAAAGAGAATGCAATTAAACAAATACAGTGCTGTGAAAAGTGTTTTCCCCTTCCTGATTTCCTATTTTTTTGCATGTTTGTCAACTTAAATGTTTTGGAAAATCAAACCAAGTTAAATACAAGACAACACAAGTAAACACAAAATGCAGTTTTTAAAATGGTGTTTATTATTAAGGGAGAAAAAAATCCAAACCTACATGGTCCTGTGTGAAAAAGTGATCCCCCCCTAAACCTAACAATTGGTTGGGCCACCCTTATCAGCAACAACTGCAACGAAGTCTTTTACAGCATTGTGGAGGAATTTTGGCAACTCATCTTTGCAGAATTGTTGTAATTCAGCCACACTGGAGGGTTTTTGAGCACGAACTGCCTTTTTAAGGTCATGCCACAGCATCTCAATAAGATTCAGGTCAGGACTTTGACTAGGCCACTCCAAAGTCTTCATTTTGTTTCATTTTGTTTGGATCAGTGTCCTGCTGCAGAACCCAAGTTTGTTTCAGCTTGAGGTCACGAACAGATGGCCGGTCATTCTCCTTCAGGATTTTTTGGTAGACAGCAGGATTCATTTTTCCATTTATCACAGCAAGTCTTCCACATCCTGAAGCAGCAAAACAGCCCCAGACCATCACACTACCACCACCATATGTTACTGTTGCTATAATGTTCTTTTTCTGAGGCAAGCGAGGCCTGCAGTTCTTTGGATGTTGTTGTGGGGTCTTTTGTGAACCCTTGGATGAGTCGTCACTGCGCTCTTGGGGTAAATCTTGTCGGCCGGCCACTCCTGGGAAGGTTCACCACTGTTCCATGTCTTCACCATTTGTGGATAATGGCTCTCACTGTGGTTCGCTGGAGTCTCAAAGTTTTAGAAATGGCTTTATAACCCTTTCCAGACTGATAGGTCTCAATTACTTTCTTCTCAATATTTTTTTATTTCTTTGGATCTCGGTATGATGTGCAGCTTTTAAGGATCTTTTGGTGTACTTCACTTTGTCAGGCAAGTCCTATTTAATTGAGGTCCTTGTTAAGTGATTAAGAACAGGTGTGGCAATAATCAGGCCTGGGTGTGGCTAGAGACAGTGAACTCAGGTGTGATAAACCATATTTTAGTTATGTTTTAACCGGGGGGGGTTGAAAAACATTTCTCCACCAATTCACAGTCATGCATATTGTGGAGAAAACTACTTGCATTGCAATCTGTCTTGTCAACCTTTGGAAAAATATAAAATAAAACTTTTTTGGTACAGATAAAACCAGTTCTATTGTTTAAATTATATTTGTAGTTATGTCTGGAGAAAGGAAAACACTATGTTAGAGCATGATAGCCCTCTGTGGAACATGATTGTGGTAGTATCATGGTTGGGGCCTGTTTTACTGCACCTGATCCAGGATGTTTTTCCATCATTGAAGTAACAATGAATTCTGAATCATGCCAGCACATTCTAAAGGAAAATATCAGGACATCTGTTCATTAACTCAAGAGAATGTGGGTCTTGTAGCAAGACAATGACCCTAAGCACACCCGTTGTTCTAGCAATGAATGATTAAAGAACAATAAAGTTAATATTTTGTGAGGGCAAAGTCAAAGTCCTGATGTTACTCTACAACCCCAAATCAGAAAAATTTGGGACATTATGGAAAATGCATATAAAAAATATATATATATACATACAGTGCTTCTTACATTTACTTTGACTTTTGTTTCATTCCAGACAGTATGAACCCAGGATATTTCATATTTTATCTGGTCAACATAATTTCTGGTCAAATAAACATCTGTTCCTGCCTTTCAGGCCTCTAACACATTCAAAAACAGTTGGGATGAGGCAATTTAGAGCTACTAATGAAAAACGACTAAATGATGTGATTTCAAACATGTGATGTCAACAGGTGACTGTAATCATGATTTGGTGCAAAAGCAGCATCCAGGAAAGGCTGAGTCTTTCATGAGCAAACATGAGTAGATGATCTCCATTTTGTCAACAAATGCATGAGAAAATCATTGAAATGTTTAAAAATAATATACATCAAAGAAAGACTAAAAAGGATTTGCATATTTCTCCTGCTACGGTGCATAAGGAATCAGGAAGAATTTCAGTGTGTAAAGGCCAAGGGAACAAGCTTAAGCTGAATGCCTATGTTAACCATGTCCAGAAGAGGAGTCGACTTCTCTGTGCTTGGAGGCACCTAGGATGGACCATCACATAGTGGAAACAGGTATTGTGGTCAGATAAATCAGTGTTCCAGATCTTTTTGGATGAAATGGATGCTGTGTGCTCCAAACCAGAGACAAAAAGGACCATCCAGACTGTTATCAGCGACAAGTCCAAAATCCAGACTCTGTTATGGTATGGGATTGGGTCAGTGCCCTTGGCAAAGGACATTTACATTTATGTGACGGCAGCATTAATGCAGAACAGCGCACTGAGATTTTAGAGCAACATAAGCTGCCTTCAAGACAACATCTTTCACAGGGACATGTATGCATTTTTCAACAACACAATGCAAAACCACATGCTGCACACATTTCAAAGGCATGGCTTCAAAAAAAGAGTGTACAGGTACTTGACTGGCCTGCCTGCAGTACTGACCTGTCTCAAAAAGAGTATTTTGAAACAAAACATTTGACAACGATGACTTCGTACTTTTGCACATCTTAAGACATGTTTGCAGGAAGAATGGGACAAATAACACCTGAAACAATAAATGGCTTGGTATTCTCTTTGCCAAAATGTCTTTTAAGTGTGATGAAAAGGAATGGCAACATTACAAAGTGCTAAATGCTTTTCCATATCAACTTTTTTTGGAATATGTTGCAGACCTGAAATGCAGAAGTCAATGTTTATTAACAAATGAAATTAAGTTGTCAAGACAAAACATACATACATATCTTGGGTTCATACTGTCTGCAATGAAATTAAAGTAAAATAAAATATGTTTTTATACATTGTCCATGCTGTTACAACGTTTTCTGATTTAAGGTTGTAGTACAAATGTGGAAGGACCCGAAGTGAGTAGTTCATTGGATGAAAATCCACCAACATCCCAGAGCTGAAGCTGTTCTGTATGAAGGAATAGGTTAAAAATCCTCAAGTCCAATGTGCAGGACTGATCAACAGTTAGCAAAAATGTATTTGCAGTAATTGCTTTAAAAATGGGGTCACACCAGGTACTGAAAGTAAAGGTTCATATTCTTTTTGCCAGTCACATATATTAAATATTATATTAAATATAATTAAGCAGAATATTATTTTGTATCATTTGTTTCAAAGGGTTCTCTTTATCTACTTTTATGACTTGTTTGAACACCTGATGATCTTTTTAATCATAGCTATGCAGAAATATAGAAAATATAAAAAAAAGACTATAGAAAATATAGAAATCTAATGGATTCACTAATTTTCAAGTACCACCTTAGAAGATGCTCTAGTTTCTAGGTTATATCATTTTCAGCTAAACACCTAGCCTAAATATTCTGACTGGCAAATATAGGGCTAGATACAGTACAGAGCTGTATGAAGAATGTAACAAACAATTGTACACTCAAAGTATACCCATAGGAATACGTCAAGATTGGTAGCCCCAAGTATTGACTAAATTGGTTAGAAAAAGAAGTGATGTCCAAAATGTCATGCAGAGAAAAGGGAAGAGTGGGAGTAATGATAGATCCAGCAGTGGCAGCTTGATTTTGCCTGCAGTCACATGATGTTTGATAAATGAAGCCCCAAAACTGCAAAATGAGCAGTGTAGTGAAATGAGAGTATAATTGGGAGGCTACAACATTCTGGAGAAGGAAAGGAACAACATAATGAAAGAATAAAAATCCGCATAACCTACATCTGCAAAAAACATTTGTGTATTTCTGCATTACCTTCAAATAAAATGTGGTCTAATCTTTAAATATTCAAAATAACAGGCAAACATTCTGCATAACTAATGAAATGAAAATGTCTGCACTTTTAATGTCTTTATTAAACATTGTATTGGCTGGAATATGTATGTGAAATCTTTTATATAACATCTTACAGAAGCAATTGCCTTTCTTGTAGTTGCTGATCATACTTGCACTATGGTGAGAAGGAATTTTATGTCATCCTGTTGTTTCTTTTAATGAAACATAAGTTGACAAATTTTTTCTACAATTCCGATTTCATTATTCTCTCATTGAGTCTTAGATCTCCTGGTCTTGAGACATTTAAGCAGACCCACCCACAATGCTCCCTCGATGTGGTTTTGGTGTTGAGGTGGTGTTTTTTTTTTTTTTTTTTTTGTATCACACATAGTGTGTATTTATGCCTTAATATGTAACTGTTGGGTTCCCTATCACATGAACATTTCCCCAGAAGCATCATTCCAGATCCAGAGACCTAGGTTTAAGTTTGGCCTAGCCACAGCCTGTTTGGGTTTTCTCCAGATTTACATCTAGTAAATCTATAAATTAAACTCCAGTTAGTTCATCATCACTACACTGGTTACCAGTCAAATTCCGCATTGATTACAAAATACTTCTTATAACTTACTTAAAAGCTCTACATGGCCTGGCCCCACATTATCTGAGTGAACTCTTAGAGTTTTACAATCCAACTTGTCTACCTCGTTCGCAGGGTTGCAGGACTTCTTTTAGTTCCTAGAATTAAAAAAAAGTCACAGCCGGGGAAGGAAAAAAGCTTTCTCATGGCCCCCCAACTTATGGAATAAACTTTCCCACTTTAGTTCGAGATTCAGACTCTCAAAAATTTTAAGTCTAGGCTAAAGACATACTTATTTACACAGGCTTTTGACTAGATTTTAGACCAGGATGCATGGCTTCTTGGGTCACTGGGGCCGGAGTCTGGAGTCATGTCTGGCCTGCCTGCCTTGTCCGCTAGCCAGGAGTGTCGAATGGGGGTTCGGTCTGGCTGAACTGGGCTTTCGGTCCTCGTGATCTTGACTCGTGCATCCTTGCCTTAGAATAAGGGGCAGAGCTGGGGGTTTCATAGTCAGAGAGTTCTTATGGTGATCAGAGATGTTGGGTTGCTGTCTTCTGCCTCCCGTGGGGTTGCCAATTTCTCATGTGATCCCTCTTGGCTGTGTTACCTACCAGTTCTCCTCTTTCTAGCTATGCTGCTATAGCTAAATGCTGCCGGGGGTCTCATGCTACACATGGCATCAGTGATTGTTAATAGACACTGTGCTCTTAATCAATAAACTAATTACATTTTTATGTTTTCTCTCCGAGCTGTGTTCCAGCAGTTCCAGCCCCACACATGATGTTCATCTGCTGTAGCTCCACTCAAGCTGCTTCCGTCATCAGCTCCAGCCCCATCATACCCGGGCCACTTAATGTCGATGTGCATATTTCACATTTTATTTTAACTTGGACTCCATGACTTTAGTTTCGCTCTTAGATTTATCATCATACCGGGCCACTTAATGTCGATGTGCATACTTCACATTTTATTCGAACTTTGACTCCATGACTTTAGTTTCGCACTTAGATTTATCATCATACCCGGGCCACTTAATGTCGATGTGCATACTTCACATTTTATTCGAACTTTGACTCCATGACTTTAGTTTCGCTCTTAGATTTATCATCTACGCTGCCCAAGGAGGTTGGTTCCCTTTTTGAGTCTTGGTCCTCCCAAGGTTTCTTCCTAGAACTAGGGAGTTTTTCCTTGCCACTGTCGCCCTAGGTTTGCTCAATTTGGGATTGGACGTAGTTATTAGGAGATAATCTAAACTTGTAAAGTTGCTTTGAGACAATGCTCCATTGTAAAAAGCGCTATATAAATAAATCTGACTTGACTTGACATTGGTCCCACCCACATTCCAAATACATGCGTATGGTCAATTGTAACTGTAAATGTCTCTCAGTAAATGTAAATGTATTCATGTTTTTTTTAACATTGTTAGTCTATTTTCATTTAATGTACATTCTCTCTCACAACTACCTTTCATTCACATTGACCATTAACCCTACCACTAGACGACTTTAACCCCCCTTGCATGGTTTCAGTTACTTCATGCAGGCATATAAAAAGTGGTTTTTTTACACACACACACACACACACACACACACACACACATATATATATATATATATTTAGTTGTTGATTTATTTCTTGAGGAAAATTATCCAATATTACATTTTCGTGACTGGCAAAAGTATGTGAATCTCTAGGATTAGCAGTTAATTAGAGAAGGTGAAATTGGAATCAGGTGTCTTTCAATCAATGAGATGATAATCAGGTGTGAGTGGGCACCCTGTTTTATTTAAAGAACAGGGATCTATCAAAGTCTGCTCTTCACAACACGTTTGTGGAAGTGTATCATGGCACGAACAAAAGAGATTTTGAGGACCTAAGAAAAAGAGTTGTTGATGCTCATCAGGCTGGAAAAGGTTACAAAACCATCTCTAAAATGTTTGGACTCCACCAATCCACAGTTGTGTACAAATGGAGGAAATTCAAGACCATTGTTACCCTCCCCAGGAGTGGTCGACCAACAAAGATCACTCCAAGAGCAAGGCTTGTAATAGTTGGCAAAGTCACAAAGAACCCCAGGGTAACTTCTAAGAAACTGAAGGCCTCTCACATTGGCTAATGTTAATGTTCATGAGTCCAGCATCAGAAGAACACTGAACAACAATGATGTACATGTCAGGGTTGCAAGGAGAAAGCCACTGCTCTCTAAAAAAACATTGCTGCTAGTCTGCAGTTTGCTAAAGATCATGTGGGCAAGCCAGAAGGCTATTAGAAGAATGTTTTGAGGACGAATGAGACCAAAATAGAACTTTTTGGTTGAAAAGAAAAGTGTTATCTTTGGAGAAAGTAAAACACTGCATTGCAGCTGTAACGCCGGCGGGAAGTAGGAGACAAACGCAGGCAAGTGGAATTTACGAGGAGTTTATTGACTGCAAAGAGGCAAAACTGAGACTTTGACGGGGAGCTACGTGACCAGGTATGAACCTTGTTGTATAGCAACTCAAAAGGGGAACGGATAGGTGTTTAAATAGGGGGAGAGCGAGGCGAAAAAACGGGAACAGGTGCAGGTGATCAATAGGAGGGAGAGGACAATCGAGGCAGACGGCGTGCGGTTGGAGCGGTGCTGATGGTGGGCGTGACAGTAGGACTCGAAGGACTCGTGCCGGCGGGAGTGCTGCGGGAGCCGGAGGCCAGGAGGTGCGAGGAAGACTTGCCGCGTGGCCTGGGAGCCGGGCGGTCGGGCCGGGCGGCGTGGAATTCCCGGATGAGGAGGGGATCCAGGACGTCCTTGGCATCCACCCAGTTGTGCTCTTCGGGACCGTAGCTCTCCCACTCAAGGAGGCGATGGACCGTGTACGAAGGGGCCTTCAGCGGGCCGGTGGGTGGAGGTTGATCCAAGGGAGAGGATCCGGCCAGCAGTCTGGGGACCCAGGGCTTGAGGAGCGACACATGGAAGGATGGAGAGATGCGTAAGTGAGGAGGCAGTTGCAAACGATAGGTGACCTCGTTTAAGTGTCAAAGAACTTTGAAAGGAAACAAAAAATGTGGAGAAATAGGGGTACTTCCCTGGATGATGCGAAGACCCCAGGTCGACAGCCAGACTCGATCTCCTGGATGGTAGGCGGGAGCAGGGCACCGGTGCCGGTCAGCGTGCCTCTTGTAGAGGCAGATCGCCCTGTTGATCTTGAGGTGGACTTGGCACCAGACGTCTTCGCTGTGGCGGAACCAGTTGTCGACGGCCGGCGCGTCCGAGGGCGTGGAATCCCAGGGGACGAAGGGAGGTTGGAAGATTGGGAGGAACTGTGGCCAGTCGAGCGGGTTGTGGAGGCAGTAGCACCGAAGGAATTTCTTTAGCTCCTGGTTCGAGTATTCGCACTGACCGTTGGACTGTGGATGGTAGCCCGAAGAGAGGCTGACGGAGGAGCCCAGCTTGTCCAGGAAAGCGCGCCACACCGCGGAGGTGAATTGGGGTCCCCGGTCCGAGATGATGTCCTCGGGGATGCCATAGTTGAGGAAGACGTGCTCAAAGAGACACTCGGCCGTTTGAAGTGCGGAGGGGATCTTGCTCAGAGGGATAAAGCGGACGGCCTGGGAGAAGCGGTCGACGATGGAGAGGATGGTGGTGAATCCGCGAGAAGAAGGGAGGTCCGTGATGAAGTCCAGGGTCCGCGATGTGAGACCAGGGTCGTTGCGGCACGGGCAAGGGATGGAGCAGACCAGAAGGAAGGGTGCAAACGCTGCAGGACGCTACGAAGCGATGCACGTCTTTGCGCATATTCGGGCATTCGGGTGGGGTGCGTGTCTGGGAAAGCCTGTCATCCAGTTCCTGCTCGAAATCCCAGTGGATGGCGGCAACGACACATGAAGCCGGGAGGATGGGTGCAGGTGCCTCCGGGGTAGCTGGATCAGGATCGAGGCTACGAGACAGCGTGTCTGCCTTGGTGTTTTCTGAACCCGGGCGGTAGGTGATGGAGAAGGTGAACTGGGAGAAGAAGAGGGACCAGCGGGCTTGACATGCGTTAAGGCATTTGGCAGAGTGGAGGTACTCGAGGTTTTTATGATCGGTGAAGACAGAAAAGGGGTGTTTGGAGCCCTCGAGCCAATGTCTCCACTCCTCCAGGGCCAGTTTGATGGCCAGCAGTTCGCGGTCTCCCACGTCGTAGTTGCGCTAGGTGGGAGTGAGCTTGTGGGAGAAGAAGGCGATGGGACGTAGCTTAGGAGGATCGCCGAGACATTGCGAGAGAATTGCACCCACACAAACTGACGACGCGTCCACTTCCAGGACGAAGGGACACTCCGGGTCGGGGTGGCCCAGAACAGGCCCGCGAGTGAAGGTGGATTTGAGAGCGCAGAAAGCCTGCTCGAATTCTGGGGACCAGCGAAGGGAACGGGGATTGCCTCGTAGGAGCGTGGTGAGGGGTGCCACCGTGCGGCTGAAATCTCTGATGAAGCGGCGGTAGAAATTCGCGAATCCGAGGAAGCACTGTAGCTGTTTGATGGACTTAGGTGTGGGCCAGGAAAGGACGGCGGAAAGCTTGGAGTCGTCCATAGCTACACCGGAGGGAGAGATTATGTAGCCGAGATAATGCACTGACTGGGTGTGAAACTCACATTTTTCCGCCTTCACACGGAGATGGTGAAAGTGCAGCCTCTTCAGAACCTGGTGGACGTGGGAGACGTGAGTTGTGAAATCTGGTGAGTGCACCAGGATGTCATCCAGATACACGGTGACAAAGAGGCCGAGCATGTCCCGAATCAATCAATTGGTAATCAATGCACGGGCGTAGCCCCGAGTCCCGCTTGGGCACGAAGAATAAGCCCGCCGAAACGAGCAAGGTGGATGGACGAATGAAACCGAGATCCAGGTACTCGGTGATGTAGTCGGACATGGCTTTCTCCTCGGCCGGTGAGAGAGGGTACAGGTGGGCTTTGGGTAGAGGAGCGTCAGGGACGAGGTCGATGGTACAGTCGTATGAGCGGTGAGGAGGGAGGAGAGCCCGTTCCGAAGACAGGCGCTAGGCGCTGGTACTGGTCTGGCACATTAAGAGGGAGAGGTGGAGAATCGGAGAGCGGGAGAGAGTTGACCTGGAGGGCTGGACAGAGTAGGCAATGGTCTTGACACCAAGGGGACCAGCGGATGCGCTCGCGGGCGGACCAGGAGATGAGAGGGTCGTGGCGGCGAAGCCAGGGAAGCCCCAGGATGATGGGGTAAGCCAGGGAGGCCACCGGAAGCAGAGAGAGGGTCTCCTGATGAGTGGCGCTGGTAAGCAGGCAGAGAGGGACGGTGACACGGGTGAGGAGGCCCGAGCCGAGAGGGCGACCATCGGCCGCGGTGATGCGACGGCCCGCGGGGAACGACATGCATGGGATCTCCCACTCGGTGACGAGGCGGTCGGCGATAAAGTTCCCCTGGGCGCCGGAGTCAATCAGGGCTGTGAGAGAGACCTCAGCGTGAGTGAGCCGCAAAAGCACAGGCAGAGTGAAGGAGGGAGTAAGAGGGGGTCGACTCACCCAGGGTGCGCGTGCCGGTTCCCTGGCACGCATGCTGGCTGGCCCGAGAGGTGGTGCAAGGTCGCAGGCAGGGCGCAGGTGGCGATCCGAGCCGCAATAACAGCAACGGCCCTACTCGAAGCGGCGGCGGCGTTCCTCAGAGGACAGGTGAGTGCGAGCGAGCTCCATGGGCTCGGCAGGAGGCGAGGGGTCACGGGTGGCGAGAGGAGTGGGCCGAGGAGCGGTGGTAAGCCGGGGGGCAAGGAGTTGGTCCAGACGGATGGTAAGTGTGATGAGTTCCTCCAGAGAGAGGTTGAGGTCACATCTGGCCAGTTCCCTCCTGAGGTCGGGACGCAGACCCTGATGGAACGCAGAGAGAAGAGCTGGCGGATTCCAACCACTCTGTGCTGCCAGGGTGTGGAACTGGAGGGCGAAGTCAGCAGCTGAGCGGCGGCCCTGGCGCAGAGTGAGCAGTATGTCCCCGGTGGATCGCCCCTCACGAGGATGCTGGAACACAGCGCGGAAGGCAGTCAAGAAACGGCTGTAATCCCTGGCTTCATCTCCCTGCTGGGACCAGATGGCGGTAGCCCAATCCAAGGCACGACCTGAGAGGAGGGAGACTACTAAGGCGATGCAGGCCGCGTCGGACTCTGGTGGTGAGTGGGTGAAGTACAGGTCCCACTGTAGGAGGAAACCCTCACAGCGCTCCGGGTTTCCATCATACTTTTCCGGTAGAGCGATCCTGTAAGCCGGTAAAGCGGGACCAAAGATGGCACCGGAGAGGTCGGCTGCCGTCGCAACTGCTCCGAACAACCTTTCGCAAATTCTAAACTTTTAAACAAAAAAATTCTAAACAAACTTTCAAGCACCACTGTATAAATTCTTAAGCATTCTATATATATATATATATATATATTTGTTCATTCTTTTATTCTTTAAGTTTTAGTGGTTACTGCACTTTGTAGTTCTGTAATTACAGACTGTTTATCTACATACTTTGTTAGTTCCCTTTACTCTGTTCTCTAATGGTCAGAACCCCCACAGGACAAACAGATAAGGTACTGTTTGAGTGGTGGATTATTTTCAGCACTGCAGTGACACTGATGTGTCAGTGTTGTGTTATATCAGACACAGCACTGCTGCTGAGTTTAAAACACTGTTCACTCGATGTCCACTTTATTAGAGAAATTCAGCTTATTGCTCCACCTTGTAGATGTAAATTCAGAGACAGTATCTCTTCTGTTGGTGCACATTTTGTGTTAGCCATCATCTAATCCTTCATCAGTGCTCAAAGGATGTTGCATGCAGGATGCTAGTGGGTGGACATACTTGGCCGGGAGATCATTTTCATGGAGGTGGTTTATAACTCCAGAAGCAATGCTGTGTCTGATCCACTCATACCAGTGCAACACACACACCACCACCACCACATCAGTGTCTCTGCAATGCTGAGAATGATCCGCCAATCAAACAGTACCTGATTTATGGGGGGTCCTTGGTGCGAGCGAATCGGGTGATGCTTGGCCCTGGCAGCACCAGATACAGAGACAGGCAGTGTGGCAACCTCAGGTACGGAGCTAGGTGGCAAGACGGGCTCTGGAACAGAGCTTAAGAGGTACGGTGAGCTTAGGTTTCAGAGCTAGGTGGCATGGCTGGCTCCGGTATGGAGCTAAACGACAGTTTAGAGCGCCACTCCTTAATAGTGGCGGTCAAAGCTCTAACCTGCTCCAGGGCTTGCTGGAGGCTAAGGTCAGGGTATGCCTCGTTGGGCCAGGTCGTGGTGTGTTTCTGGACTGGGGGGAGTCCCTTACTAGGGACCACCCCAGCAAGGTCTGCCATGGCTTTGGGGTGGCAGGGCTCACTGTGGAAAGCACAGAAGGGCAATGATGAGCTGCCGACTCAACCTGCCTTATCCCCGGACCTCTGCCTGAGGCAGGCATATGCACAGATTGCCAGGTTGAAGAATTTGATAAGGAAGGCGGTGGCAGGAAGAATAGTTCGTTCTCCTGCTATTTGCGGCACCTGTGTCTACCCTTAGGCTTATTAGTTCTTTTGTGGGGGTTTGCTTATAGCAGCTGGCTCGCTAGTAATGCGTTCGCCCCCGAATGCTGACACTCAGGGTTCAAATCCCAGCTGTGAGTGTGTTTAGGTGCAGCTTGGTTTTTGTGTGTGTGAGTGTGTCTTGCATGAATTGTGTTGTTTGGGTGTCCACATACTTTTGTCCATGTATTATAATATGCAAGCTGCTTTATATTTTAATTATGGCCACAGTAACCACTCGTAACTCACCAGTAAAATGTATTTGCCACTCAGCATAATTTCTGTGCTTTCAAAGATTACAAAAGAAAACTGAGTCTAAGAATGCAGTTAAAATATCAGTATTTTCACTCTAAGGATGCCATTGGAAGAATAATCTAAATGTACCTTTTTTTGTGGTGTTTATTGATTATTTGACCATCTATTAGAACTGTTTAGTATTCATACAGCTTGATTGTGCTGATGTTCTGAACAAGAAGCATATTTGAAGACATGGGTTCATGGCTAACAACGTTAGTTAATGAAAGCCTTCACTACCATTATGGGACAAAAGGGGTGTGGTTCCATCTATTAGTGATTACATTCAATGGAAGAGCCTACCATTGGTATGATGAACACTTCATGTCAACCATGTTCAGGTGATTAATTGTGTGATTCATTCTCCATTTATCAGCATCTCTGTAAGAACTGTCTTCTCTAGCTCTGAGATAAAATGCATAGTCCATCTTCTTGGAACGCTGTGCTTTAAAAAAAAAAAAAAACGCCTGTCAGGTAAAATATGTGTTAAAGATGGGGTTAAAAGAATTGAGTTGGCACAAGTAAAAGTCTCATTGTTGAGGAAACAAAATGTAAGTTGCTTGTTTGCAGCCTGTTCTGTTAATCTGCTCTAATAACAATGATATTTGTATTCTCACGCAGGAGGGACAGACAGCTATTTTCTTCTCAAAGAAGAACATGCATAACATGATGAGTCAGACGATTTAAATGTCTACCAGACATATTTCCAGACACTGATTAAGCTTAGTGCTTGACGATTTTGCTTAAAAAAAATCTAATTGAAGAAGGAGTTTAATGAAAATAAGCCTGTAAGGACATACATTAATTTAGTCAGCATTACATTGTGAATGAGCAAGAGTTCTCTATAAAGTCCTTATTTACAAATATCTTAAATAACAGATTTTGTGGTTTGTGGTTGTATTGCAAATGATTCACTGAAGGTTAACGGACAGCTGACAACACAGATAAATAACAAGGAAAAGTAATATGAGGTTTTTGTGTGTACAAATTGCTCTTCTTGGCATACCAAGTTTGGAGCTCAAAGAGAGTAGTGAGGAGAGAGCAGAGCATAAATAATGTGGCATAAATCAGCAAAAACTTCCCAAATTAAACTCAAATCCAAATCTTTCATTCTTTCAAGATGTTTAAGCTTCGCACTGACAACTTTGAAATAAAATTATATAAAAGTATCACAGGTATGTGGATTATGAAACTCTGTTCTGCACAGTACAGAAACACTCCAACGAATTCTGTATCACATTCTGCCCAAACAAAACTGAACTTTCCCTTGAGATCAGTAAAGTTCTATCGATCTAGTACACACTTCAATAATTTTCATTAAACATGGATTTTCTTAAATGTTTGTATTGTTTTTTTTTTCTGCTGTCTTGTCTCAGTAAATGTCTTTCACATTCCTCTATGATAAATAAGCCTGCTGTGAGTGACTGTGGATATATATTTCTGAACAACAATAAGCACTGTTTTATTTACAAAATCACTCAGTTTAATCTCCTAAATCAAACTCTGCATGTTCAATTTTATTTCAGAAAAAATTGCCTAGACAGTTTACTTTTTTTGAGGTTCAGAGACTAATGGCACCATCTCAAATTAATTCCTTTACTCTATGTAGTGCACCATGTTGGATATGAAATGGCAAGAACCTCCACCCAATTATTCATTTATATTCACCGATTTATATGCAGAAATAGTTGAGATTACTCCTTATTTAACATCTCATCTATGGCTATTAATTGAAAAGTTTGTTACTTTCTAAGAAGGAAATATGTGTCATTTGAGCAACAGCCTGAACGAACTGGACAAACAGCCTCTAAAGATATCTGCATCTTTGTGACATATCTTCTTTTATTATCATGCGTCTTTATGCTTTTTTTCCAACTGTGATTTGATTTGAATGTGACAGCTGCTTTCCCATCTTTCCTGTACTACATACCGCCACTGAATCTTTTAGTGAAACACAGCACCGGACGGTTCCAGCCTACTTTCACCTGGCTATTAGTCTTTAGCACTTGTATTAGACTAATGTTAGTATTCCAAATAAATAATTAATTTAAAATGCACAGATAACAGGAGTTAAAATCGCAAAATTTGACTAACATCTTACTTAGTTATCTCGCTTACCTCTTTTGTTGTTTGTCTATCATAACATATATTTTATATCATATTCTATATCATATTCTTCCCAAACAAAACAATAAAACAGTTAGTGGGACTAATAGTATTAGAGTATAACTATTACAATTAATTTAAATACACAGAAATTGATTACGCATTAAGCATTGCTACAGCTCTGTGAAAGCTAGTGAAGTAAAATGTTTGATACATATAATAACAATTTTATCATATGGTTATGAGAAAACAACAGCACTTATAAGAAAGATACAAAACATTGAGTTTATATTACAGCTATGAGATGAGTGTGATGTGATGTGATGTCAGATGACAGCAGTACACTTTGTAAATGTCATATTTACCCAGAGATTTAAGCCACACTTCTCTAGTACCGTATTTTTCGGACCATAAGGCGCACTTAAAATCCTTTAAGTTTCTCAAAAATTGACAGTGCGCCTTAAAATGTGGTGCACCTAATGTATGAATTAATTCTGGTTGTGCTTTCTGACCTAGAACCTATTGTAGATGGTATGTGCTTCAGCGTTAGGGTATGTGCATTCATTCATTTATTTTCGAAGCGGATTCAAACTCATCGCTATCAGTCACGCAGTACAACATGGACATAGAGCAGCTGAGAGAATTCAACATTAACGAATCAATGGTACGGAAGTGGAGGAAGCAAGAAGACGCCCTGCGCCAGATAAAGAAGACCAAACTGAACTTCCGAGGGAACTTAAGGGTTTTGTTTAATTTAATGCACCTTATAACCCGGTGCGCTTTATATATGAAAATAGACCCGTTAGAAGTTGATCATTGATATCGCGCCTTTTAACCTGGTGCGCTTTATAGCCCGAAAAATATGGTACATGTTTAGTTCTTAAAACAAATTATTATTCATAATTTTCTTGTGATTTGGGGAAGGAATGAGCCATTTTCTCCACATATATCATCCAAATAACAATACTTACCAAATATATAAATGATAGTCAAATTACGAAATTTGAATACATAACAATGATAGATAAAATTACCTTGACGCATTTTGATTAGAAAAAATTGTTGTTTGTCTCGCTGTTTTCTTGGTACTTGGTGTACTTGCTTAAACCTGTATGAGTCGAGCCACATGGCTTGTTTCAGCCAAAACTCAATTCATGATTCATGAGTCATGATTCAGTCCTTAGTGGTTCAGTCATTCAGATTCACAATAGCAGTTGCTCAGTGAAGATCTCCACTATTTTCATTGTATTTTTCTTTATTTTCAGATGAACAGTACTGTATTCTTAGTGCAAATTAGTCTCCATGGGTCATAAAAGGGTTGTATTGACTGCCAGCCGAAAGCAAAAGAGGAACTTGATGCTCCAGAACACAGGCTGCCGTTAACTTAGCAGCTATGCTAGCACCCTGACTTCACCAGTAAGTGTGCTTTTACTTTTTACTTTTAATCCATTATTGACTAAATTACATGAGATTTTTCAACACTTTATTCTAAAATCATCATCATTACTTATCATAGGCTCCGCTATGATACAGTATAGACTGCTCTACCAAACACTCGTTAAACTCATCAGTGCATGATGCATTTACCTTATGATGAATTTGTTGGAACATATCCCCATTTTAAATCAGGGACCATCCATTAATGCATATAATGCCTTATACAGTGTGGATTTTCTGGGGGTCTGGAATGGATGAATTGAATTTACATTATTCTTTATGGGAAAAAATTGCACTCATCATTTTTGGTTCTCAACAAGTCTTCTGGAATGAGTTAATGACGAGAACCGAGGTACCATTTATTGACCTTCATAAGAATTAGCATTTGATGTCCTTTCACTTATTTCCTTCACACTCAAATTGTAGCAAATTCCACTGTGGAATATACTTGTTTTTTTCTGGTAGTATAGATACACAATCAACAGTCACAAAATAAACATAGGCCAGATGAAAGATGATGAATCTATTTCCATGACCTCCACCAACCGCATACTTGTATTCATTAGAGAAAATATTAAAGGGATTATTCTGGTAATGTTACAGGCAGTAATCTCCACAGACAGTGATCAGCATGCACAGTTTTTGCTGATGTTATAAAGCTTGCATTTGTTTTTACACCAGCAATCCCTCAGAAAGTCAAGTGTAAATATACACATGTGGATCATTCAACACAGAAATGTAAGAAGCTCAGCATGTTGGGCAATTCATGACTCTTGGGACACTACATTGACAGGAAGTTGCTGAAGGGAAACTGCAGACTGCTGAGGATTAAGAGGGGTTACTGGCGTCATGCCCTCCAGCATAATTATCATTCGCCCATGACTCAGCTTACAGTGTGTGAGGACATGTACCTTAATTGGATCATGGGGAATCTCCTCATGTTCGGCAGAAGTACGGTTGTTGGGGTAACGGAGCTCAGCAGAATGTAAACAAAGGCGAATCATTTCTCCTGTGGCCTACTTCTTATTAGACTACAACTGTGTGTGGATGGAAACTTGTTTGCAGAATATTCTTTCTGCTTGTATTGTACAGAGGAGCCTCTGAATGGAATGTAGGGGGAGGTTTGGATATTTATTGCTGTTTAAGACCATATTTACAAAATTATAAATCTGGAAAAAAATCTAGTTTTACTGACAAAATATATCCACTATCTAGTGCATTGGGTTTCTTTACTTAACATGGCTATCCACAACTGAAAAAGCACCGATGATTCTGCAGTAATGACTCTCTATTAGGGTTAATGGTCATTTGTTTGCATTGCAGTGAGAAACCACGTCACTGTCCTTTCATTTCAGAAAGCTGTTGTAAATGTTCGATCAGTGCTGAATGGATTGCATGCAGAGCTTTTTTTCACTGCAGTGAATACCTACCTGCATTGCAGAGGAAAGCTAGAACAGCATAGATGTAGGAAGGTAAAGGGCATAGATCAAGCCTCCTAACTGACAGAGAAAGGCAGCGTCCAAAGAGGAGAAAATGGTAACCAACATGGAAATCAATAAAGTAATCTCACTCATCATTACAGCTGTAGCCTGTGATAGCACAGCAGGGGGCTAATAGTACAACAGCGAGCAAAGCAATTATGAATCCTGGAAGAAATTGACAGGCCCCAAAGGGATGAATATGGTTGCTAAAAAGGATGAAAAGGGCAGAAGTGAGAGTGGACATACTCGTTTCCATCTTTTCCACCCCTGCCGTTTTTAGTAATCATTCTTCCCTTTGATATAAGCCTATTACAGGCTCACACCACTACTAGTCCCTTATGTCCTATTATTTAAACACCTCTTGCTTGTATCAAGCACTAACACTGACAATCTGGGCAATATCCCACTGGCTGGTTACCAAGACCTACACTGACCCATGTGGACATTTTTAATATTCTTTACTGAGCAGCTATTTATTCTGCCTCCCAGGTGCATTGATTGGATCCCTGTTCACTGATCTTGAACCCCAACTGAATCTTCTATCTGCAGTTTGTCGGACTTCATGGAAGTAACTGTTATGTCATTGTGATAGAGGACAGTTTGCTGTATACACATCAAAGCACCAAATGGGACATATCCAAAGCAAAAAATAGCACAGCTCACTGTATGGCCTACACCATCTTCCAATCCTTTAAAACTTTCAGAAATGTACCCAGTACATTTCCAAGGTAACAAGCTGATGATTAGATCTTGGCTCAATTTGCAATACAATACAATGTACACCAATCAGAGAAAAGATTAAAAACACCTGGATCACGACAATATTTAACTAGATGTTAGGCATCGACTTATCGTCCACTTGAGTGGCCAGACCCAGGGTTTCCCAGGAGAACATTATCCAGAGCTCCACACTCCTTCTGCCAGCTTGTCTTCTTCCCAGAGTGCATCCCATTGCAATCACTTCTCCAGGTAAGTGGAACAAACATATCCAACTGTCCATGTGATGAAAAAGAACCTCTTCTATTGCTCCAGTGTCCAGTTTATACACTTGTAAGGCCATTGACCTTTGATGGTGGATAGGACTTAGCATGCTGAGCCCGGTCAGTGACTAGGTAGGCCAATACTCAGCAGGGGACGCTGCACTGTGTGTTATGTAGCATTGATCCCATAAACAAAATTACACATTTCTGCAACTTGTGCCACAGTAGCTCTTCTGTCCATTAGGACCAGATGGTGTAGACTTTCCTTCTCACATTGCTAAGGTTTTACTCCTTAACATTTCTCCCACAGCCAACAAGTCAACTACGAGAACTAACTGAGAGTCAGAACCAACACATACAATCTAATATAACCCAGAACTTAATGTGTCATGTTGTAACGAGACAATCAATGTTATTTTGTCTGTGCAACCAATAGTGTTGTAGTCAAGACCGCTAGAGACAAATTCAAGTTAATATCAAGACTGGGACACATCCAGTCTGAGTCAAGACCAAAACTGGGAGTGATCGAGACAAATGTGATAACAATCACAAGACATAAACCGGGAGTGGCTGAGACTGAGACAAACCAAAACCAGATTAAGTGGAAAAAAGGAATTCAACTATTTCATTGTTATTTTTGGCGAGAGGTGAGTTTGGCAACTTAATGAGGTTACAAATAACTAGACAAAGACTTGGATATTCATGCGAGATGCTGACATAATGTTTGTTACTGTTAGGTACCAATTAACCTAACATGCATGTCTTTAGACTGTGGGAGGAAACCGGAGTACCCGGAGGAAAAACATGGAAGGACATGCAGACTCACAGAAAGGTCCCAAACTGCTCCACCTGGAGATTGAACCCAGATGGAGCAGTTAGATGACAGTGCTACCCACCGAGCCATCATGCCACATTATGTGAAAACATAATAATAATAATAATAATAATAATAATAATAATTCCAGATTTTTCAGACAGGGTATAGTGAGCAGGCGAACATGCAATTTTCTTGCAATCTTAATGTCAGAAAAGGCATGTTTGTTGACTTGATACTGAACAAGAATGGCGGTAACTTGTTTTTTTCCTGTTAGCCAACCTGAGTGCAGATTTTTTTTTTAGCTTGTGAAAGGCTCCACTCACCCCGGGGATCATTTGTGTCACTTTCTAAGTCAGAGAACTTGCACAATCAGTGACTGACTAAATACTTATTTGCCCCACTGTATGTGCTCTGGGACCTCATGAACAGGTTTATGTTCATTTATTTGGATGATATCATAATTTTTTCCGCGTCCTGTGTTGAGTATGTTGCTCACATGCGGCAGGTGCCTGCCCGCCTCCTGGAGAACTGCCTATTTGTTAAGCTGGAGAAGTGCGAGTTCCATAGCCACAACATCACCTTCCTGCGTTACATTATCGAACCAGGCAGGATCTGAGCTGAGTCAGCCAAGGTTCAATCCATCTTAAAGAGGCCAATTCCCGCATGTCGCAAGGACCTGCAAGGCTTTCTGGGCTTTGCCAACTTCAACTATTGGCGATTACAGCAAGGTGGTGTCACCCCTCACCCGCCTCACCTTCCCTAAGGTACCCTTCACATGGTCCAAAGAAGCCCTTTAAAGACCTGTTTTCCTTGGCCCCTATCCTTATCTATCCCGACCCGACCTGGCAGTTTGTCATGGAAGTGGATGCCTTGGAAACCTCTCACATAGAGTGGGACCGGAGGGCAGACTTCACCCTTGCACCTTCTTCTCCCGACGCCTGTCCCCAGCCAAGTTGAACTATGACGTGGGTAATGGAGCTCCTAGCAGTGATAATGGCATTAAAAAAATGGAGACACTGACTGGAAGGTGCCACCCAGCCCTTCATGGTATGGACCAACCACAAGAACCTCACCTACATTCAGATGGTGAAGAGGCTGAACCCCAGGCAAGCTAGGTGGGTGCTGTTCTTCAGCCTCTTTGACGTTCAGCTCAGCACACCAAGCCGCACGCCCTCTCCTGCCAGTTTGCTGACCCCACCCACACTGAAACAGATGAGCACATTCTCTCCCAGACCGGATCATGGTGAACATCTCCTGGCAGGTTCCCCGGTCGCTGATTCTGGACCCAGCCTGTGCTTTCTTTTTTTACTTTAATTTTTTTAACTCTGCTGCCATGCTATAGCTCTCTGTCAACAGTTACAGAGAGAACGCTGAGAGAACGCTGACGCGAGGATTGTGAGGATCTGGCAACCCAGACACATTTGTTGCCGATTGCACACAGGATGCGTGCTGTTTTGTAGCTGTTAGCAGTTCATTACCTTTGAACTATTTGAACTAACTATATCGCATCTGTATCGTATATAATCGTGTATATATAGTACTTTTTTACAACATCTTGACTATTTTCTTCTCGTACCAGCGGATTATATGTTTTTGCCACTAATCATTATTTAGTAACTTTACAGATATACCGGCTTGTGTTTGCAGTAATTAGCCATTAGCTAATTACCATAGTTGCATCTTCTTTTACAGTAGTGTGTGTTTTTATAACTTTTTTACAGCCTTTTCCCACATTCTTTTTTTCTGAAACTTAGTTTTTTGTGACGTTTTGTATTAACTTGTATTAACGCTTTAATCGAGCATTGCATTAGACCATCGGCTGTAGCTGAACCATATCTTTGCTCTATGCCCCACAACACCACTCGAAGCTAAGTACCTTTAATTCATTAATTGTACTAACATGGTTTCTGCTGTGCTTGTTCCCTGTGCCGAGTGTGGCATGTTTAGCTATTCTTTCTCCGTCATTAGTTTAAATTTTATTTGTGATAGGAGTAGGCTTGTAGCTAGTCTGACGGAGAAGATTGTAGTTTTAGAGGCACGCAACCAGACATTAGAGAAGGCTAGCTAAGCTTCGAGCTTAGCAGATCTGGATGCCACAGGTGAAGTTAGAGCCCACATCCCGGCAGAGCCCTCGCAGCAGGGCAAGTGGGTGACGGTTCGGCAACGTAGTCGTAAAGCTAGCCCACAAGAGCACCACTCTTTACCTGTTCACATGTCCAACAGGTTTGCCCTACTCAGTGATGCACCCACTGAGCAGCCTGTTGAAAGAGCTCTGGTCATAGGTGACTCTATTTTACGACACGTGAAACTAGCTACCCCTTTAGGGACACCAGCAGCTAGAGTTACCTGTATCCCCGGAGCCAGAGTGCCGGACATTGTAACGAGTCTTAGTGAACTCGAGAGCCACAGTTTCTCTAGGATAGTTATTCATGTAGGAGCTAATGATATACGCCTTCGTCAATCAAAGGTTACTAAGGCTAATTTTGTAGAGGTGGTTAGTGTGCCAAGGCGATATCCAATGCAGTAGTGTGCTCTGGCCCCATCCCAATGCGGCGAGGTGACCAAGCCTACAGCAGGTTATGGTCGCTGAACTGCTGGCTGTCCAAGTGGTGCTCTGAAAACCATGTGGGCTATATAGACAATTGGACAGCCTTTGAGGGTAAGCCTGACCTTTTAGGATGGGACGGTGTCCATCCCACTCGGGAGGGTGCTGCTTTCATCTCCTGCAACATTGCCCGTAGTCTTTTGGCCCGATTGGTTAGGGGCAGACTATCCAGAGCAGGGGTCAGGCAGCAGACAGACCCGCTTAACCAACTGTCTGCTGGTAGCCATGCACCGTCACCCAGAACCCATATTATTGAAACTGTCTCTGTTACCCGCATCTGTCCTAAACGTAAACGCTCTCAAAAAGTCTGTTTTAATAACCTCATTAGCATAAACACAAATAGCTCCCAAAGAAATAACAACCTTAGACTAAAGCTAGGACTACTTAACATTTAGACCACTTACAAACAAAGCGGTGATTGTAAATGAAATGATCACTGATAAACGCTTACATGCTCTCTGTTTTACTGAAACTTGGATTAGACCTGATGAATATTTAGCCTTAAATGAAGCATCACCTTTTGGATACAGTCATGCTAATCGCCCTCGTCCTAATGGTCGTGGGGGAGGCAAAGCCAAAATTTTTGACAAAGAGCTAGGTGTTACAGCTAAATCCCATTACAATGCTAATTGTTTTGAAATACTGATTCTTAATGTGACTGATCCATCGTTATGGAATTCAAAACCACACTCTTTTTAGCTTATCACTATTTACCGCCCTCCTGGTCCCTATTCAGAATTTCTTCAGGAATTTGCTAACTTTCTTTTCTGCTTACTACTGTCAATAGATAAGGCTTTAATTGTAGGTGATTTCAATATTCACTTTGACAATGAGCAGGATCCACTTAAAATTTAGAATCCATAGGTATCACTCGGAATGTGATGGGACCAACCCACCGCTGTAATCATACTTTAGATCTAATATTAACATTTGGTATCAATATAGATAACCTTGATGTTTTCCCGGAAAGTGATTCGATTTCAGATCACTATCTTTTAGTATTTGAGCTATCTCTAATAAATAAAATCCTGCTGCCTCGTTATCACACCAAGCGCACTAGCACATTTACTACTCCAGCTGTGTTTATTAAAAACCTACCAGACTTTAAATTTAATAAACCTACAGAGATCAATCATCTTGAGTGTGTAAATGACCAATTAGAATGTGTGCTTCGCTCAACCCTGGACACGATTACTCCTGCTAGGGTCAAACGCATTAGGGAAAAAAGGCTAGCACCATGGTATAATGACCACACCCGTACCTTAAAGCAAAGAACACGGCATCTAGAGCGCAAGTGGAGACATAGTAAATTGGAGGTGTTTAAGATTGCTTATAGGGACAGCATGGCAGAGTATAAGCATGCCCTTCCTAAAGCTAAAACTGCATACTTCTCCTCAATCATTGAGAAAAACAAGAATAATCCAAGATTTCTCTTTAATACAGTCTCCAAATTAACAAAAAACCCTACAGAAAGTGATTCTCCCGTTCTGTGTAATTTTAACAGTAATGATTTCATGACTTTCTTTAATGATAAGATAGAAAACATTAGGCATAAAACTCAATGCTCATCACATCACCAAACTATTCAGCCACCTTCCAGATGCAGCACTAGTGAAGGCATCTGTTTAATGAGCTGTAAATCAAGATTAGAATCTTTTACCCCAATTACTAATACTGAACTATCCGCCCTGATCAGCTCGTCTAAGTCATCAACATGTTTATTAGATCCAATTCCTACACGTTTACTCAAACAAGTAATACTAGTGGGTATAGAGCCAGTGTTAGTATTTTAAATCAATTCCTTACCTTTGGTGATGTGCCCAAATCCTTTAAGTCTGCCGTTATCAAACCACTGATTAAAAAAGCCAATCTTGACCCTTGTGTGATATCTAATTATAGACCAATTTCAAATCTACAGTTTCTGTCCAAAATCTTAGAAAAAGCCGTCTATCAGCAGCTCTGCAGTTACCTTCAAAGGAATGATATTTATGAAACATTTCAGTCTGGCTTCAGGCCCCATCATAGTACTGAAACAGCATTAATTAGGGTACTAAATGACTTGTTAATATCCTCAGATAAGGGATGTGTTTCTTTTCTTGACGACGTTTTACTAAACAGACTAGAAAATACTGTAAGTGGGATTAGCACTCTCTTGGTTTAAATCCTACTTAACCGACCAGTTTGTTCATATAAATAATCTAAGGTCTACGCTCTCAGAAGGGAAGTATGGCGTGCCTCAGGGGTCAGTGCTTGGCCTGCTTTTATTCTCTCTGTACATGCTGCCACTAGGCTCAGTTATTCGTAAACATGGCATTAGTTTCCACTGCTATGCAGATGATACACAGCTGTACATATCAGCCAAACCTATTGACAGCCTTACAATCAACAAAATTGAGGACTGTGTAAAGGAAATAAAAGATTGGATGTTATTTAATTTTCTCTTACTTAACTCAGATAAAACTGAAGTTCTATTAGTGGGACCCAAGGCTGTGAGAGACAGGTTGGCTACATCTATCCTAAATCTAGATGGCTGTCCAGTATTTCCCAGTCCATCTGTAAAAATTTTAGGGGTCACATTTGATTCAGATCTCTCCTTTGATGCATTAGCAGCATCACTCGAATTGCTTTCTTTCAATTACGTAATATCGCTAAACTTAGAAATATCCTCTCTTTTAATGATGCAGAGAAACTTGTTCATGCGTTTATAACCTCAAGGTTGGATTACTGTAACGCCTTACTTACTGGATGCTCTAGTAAATCTATAAATAAACTTCAGTTAGTTCAGAATGCAGCCGCCCGAGTGCTAACTCGAACTAGAAAATATGATCATATCACTCCTGTTCTATCATCACTACACTGGTTACCAGTCAAATTCCGCATTGACTACAAAATACTTCTTATAACTTATAAAGCTCTACATGGCCTGGCCCCACATTATCTGAGTGAACTCTTAGAGTTTTACAATCCAGCTCGTCTACTTCGTTCACAGGGTAGAAGACTTCTTTTAGTTCCTAGAATTAAAAAAGTCACAGCAGGGGGAAAGGCTTTCTCATACATGGCCCAACTATGGACTTCCCACTTCCCACTTTCGTTCGAGACTCAGACACTCTCCAAAGTTTTAAGTCTAGGCTAAAGACATACCTATTTGCGCAGGTTTTTGACTAGATTTAGACCAGGATGCATGGCTTGGGTCACTGGGGCTGGAGTCTGGAGTCATGTCTGGCCTGCCTGCCTTGTCCGTTATCCAGGAGTGCCGGATGGGCGGTCTGGCTGAACTGGGCTTCGGTCCTCGTGATCTAGACTCGTGTATCCTTGCCTTAGACTAAAGGCAGAGTTCACAGTCAAATAGCCTTATGGTGATCAGAGACGTTGGGTTGCTGTCTTCTGCCTCCCGTGGGGTTGCCAATGTCTCATGTGATCCCTCTTGGGGTGTTGTTACTACCGTTCTCCTCTTTCTAGCTATGTGCATATAGCTAATGCTGCCGGGGGTCTCAGTGATAACACATGGGCATCGTGATTGTTAATAGACACTGTGCTCTTAATCAATAACTAATTACATTTTATGTTTTCTCTCCGAGCTGTGTTCCGGTACCAGTTCCTGTCCCACACATGATGTTTATCCGCTGCAGCTTCACTCAAGCTGCTTCTGTCATCAGCTCCAGCCCCATCATACCTGGGCCACTTAATGCCGATGTGCATACTTCACATTTTATTCAAACTATGACTCCATGACTTTAGTTTCGTTCTTAGATTTATCATCTATGCCGCCCAAGGAGGTTGGGTCTCTTTTTGAGTCTTGGTCCTCCCAAGGTTTCTTCCTATAACACTCAGGGAGTTTTTCCTTGCCACTGTTGCCCTAGGCTTGCTCAGTTTGGGATTGGACGTAGTAATTAGGAGATAATGTAAACTTGTAAAGTTGCTTTGAGACAATGCTCCATTGTAAAAAGCACTATATAAATAAATTTGACTTGACTTGACTATAGCTCTCCTTCCCACTGGAGGCTCCGCCCCCCATGCCATAACACTACTAGAGTAAGGAGTGTTGACTGTCATGGACAATGCTCCAAAATGACCAGACCTAAACTCCACTGAGCATTTATGGGGGCACTTGAAGATAAAGACAAGCATTCAGTTGCATGACAAGATGCTCTGTGAGATACTGCGCAATCATGCTCGGATAACAGCAGATTCAGTCCATGCACGTTCGAGTGTATGCTACAAATATACTGAAATGGGAAACATACCAAATACTAATAAATTCTGAACTTTATCATGTTTTCATTATTTATTTATTTATTTAGATTCAATGTAATTCAAATATTTATTCTGATTTTGATTTGTAAAAACAAATGTATTGAATTATTGAATATATATTTTATATGGTGTGTGTGTGTGTGTGTGTGTGTGTGTGTGTGTGTGTGTGTGTATATATATATATATATATATATATATATATATATAGAGAGAGAGAGAGAGAGAGAGAGAGAGAGAGACTAGAAACTAGCCCCAGTAAAATAATGGTCAATAACAGTAATAAACTGAAATAGCAAAATAGAAGCATTTTCACTAGTGGTCTCAGATTTTTGGCACCCACTGTATACAAAGAGAACCAAACAAGAACTAAACAGTACACACGTTATCTTGGATGTACTTAGGGTCTGATGACATAAATCACTTTCACCTGTAATTTATTGATTATTCAAATGTATTAGGACTAGTGAGGCCAATAAGATGTTTTAATTCAGTAAAGGTACTCCCTGATTTAGGATGGCGATGCATCCTGACAAATCCAGTGAAAGTTGAATTTAGCGTAAACCAAGGAATTTAATATATGTTGAGTATATATCATAGCGTTGCATACCTTAAATGTGCTTAAAACACGACCACAGCTTTTCCTCACTACATTTCCCATCACTCCCACCACATGACTCCCTATGTCACACACTACCAAATGCAGGACAGTATTGTAGTGCAAAGCGTACCTAAACATGCTTAAAACACTTACATTAAACTATAGTTGGGCAAAATCATTAACATAAATCTTATTTTAATAAAGTATTGAATATGTCATGTAATGTGATGAATAATGTATTGAAAGTGAAAAACAAAAATGATTACTGCATGACCATGGCTTTTCCTTACTACATTTTCCATCGCTCATCACTCCCAAGTGACTCAATACATCACACACTGCCGAGTTCATCATCAGAGTGTGAGAGAATATCGTACTACGTATTGCTCTGAATGCATGGTTTCTGCTGAATGGGTATTTATGTTTATTATCAGATTCCCATTATAAAGTCAAAATATCATTAAGTCGGGCCATAATAAAATGGGTAGTATCAGTACATGAAAACCAGTGTTCTGTGAACATGACAATGCATTTAGTTGAAGGCTATTTACTATTAGGGTGCAGTGCAGCATGATTTTCTCACACTTGATTCATGATAAGTGTACTTTTTTGATCATCAAACATATTTCTCAGTGAATACCTTTTATTTGTACACATACTGTTGAGTCTAAAACATTATGACCACTTACAGAACAAATAATGAATAATGATGATTTTCTTGTTACAACTGTTCATGTTAAAAGTCTGGGATATATTGTATACACAGTACAAACCTGGGCAACTTTGACAAGCACCAAATTATGTCTAGATAACTTGGCAATCAAAGCATCTCCAAAAGCACAATGCTAGTGGGGTGCTCCCAGTCATGAATATCTGCGGTGGCACAGCAAGAAGGTTGCGGGTTCAATCCCAGGGTGGCCTGGGACCTTTTTGTGTGGAGTATCCATGTCCTCCCCATGCCTGTGTGGGTTTACTCTGGGCACTCTGGTTTCCTCCCACAATTTTCCTTTCCACCAAAGACATGCATGTTAGGTTAATTGATTACACTAAATTGGCATTGTTTGAGTGTGGTCTCTGGTGACAGACGGAGCGATGCATCAGCTGGAGTATTCTCAGTCACATCAAAGGCAGTCGGCGGACCTTGCATCGGCGGAACAAGCGCCAGGATAATGATGATGAATGGTCTGAGAAAGGACAAACCATCAACCAGCACACAGTGTTCTAAACCTAAGGCTCACCTAAGTGCTAGGGCGTTATCTTGTCTGATCTGTAGCAACAGGGAGACAGCCTACTGTAGCACAAGTCGCAAAGATTTTGAATGCTGGTGAATAAAATGTCACAACACATTGCACCCTGCTGAGTATGGGAGCGAATGATAAGAGTGGTAACTATGGTAACCCATTTCAACAAAAGTGAATACAGTGGTAAGCGAGCATCAGAACATAACTTTTGGAGCAATGGAAGAAGGTTGCCTGGTCTGATGCGTTACACTTTCCTTTACGTCATTTAAACAGCCAGGTGGGCCACCGTGTGTGGCGTTTACCTGTGGAAACAGGGCGCCACAGTGGCTTGCTGGGTAGAACTGTCTTCTCACAGCAGGAAGGTCCTGAGTTCTATCCCAGGTGAAGCAATCAGGGTCCTTTCTGTGTGGAGTTTCTATGTCCTCTCCGTGTCTGTGTGTCTACTGTTTCCTCCTACAGTCCAAAGACATGCTTTAGGTTAATTGATTATGCTAAACTGGCTCCAACCTGAGTATATATGACTAGTTTTGATATAACCTTGAGAGTTGATGTAACCTTGTGTCTGTCATTGAGTGGCCTTGATGCTGAAGAGCAACACTAAATAAACTAATGGAAATAAACTAAGCAAACCAGTGGAAGTAATGGTAGCAAGGTCCAAGATGCATCATGGGAAAAGAGAGCCAGTGCAGTAGGAGTGATGCTGTAGGTAATGTTCTGGTTGAAAACCCTGGGTCGAGGCATTCATGTGGACTTTTTGTTGTTAATGTCCATAAGAATTGCATGAGCTTAAAGATAGCCAGCTATTTTTAAAGTAAAATAAGGTATTGTTACTAATATTTTTAATTGAATTATACTACAATTTTAAGTAACACAATAATACTATTGTCCATGTAAAGTAGTTAGGCATGTTCACACCTTTCATATGAAATCATCTAGATGTAGAAGTTATTTTTGCAAATGGACAATAGAAAGAAAAGAGCGAACTGTTCCAATGTGACTGTTTCTATAATTGTTGAAAGCTAAATAAAAAAGGGTTTTTAAAAAAGTAAAAAGGTCCTTAAAGCCACTTAAATGGCTGAAAGAACCATCTAAATCCATGCCTTAAGAATATATTTTAGGATATTTTAGTAAGGAATAATAAATGGGTTGAGTACCTTGCTAATTTAATTTAGATTATGCATGTATTTAAAGACTTGTATAGTGAGTAATGCATGCACAAGTAAACCTTACACTGTGAACATCCATATGAATCACTCACTTTCACTATCCATGATCTGAAAAATATATTTATTCTCCAGTAATACATCTGCATTCATTCTTGACCTTATGGCAGTTTTCACAGTTCTGCATTTTTATCTCTGTAACTGATAGCAGTAGTTTAGCCCTGTGCTATATTTTTCCTGCGCTTTTGATTTTCAAACCACATACTTTTATTTGTGTCTCTGCATGTGACGGTACTAAAAGAAAAATGTGACAGAGAAAATGGAAAATGCTTTTGCTCTTAAGTCAGCCATCTGTGGTGTGTGTGTGTGTATATATATATATATATATATATATATATATATATATATATATATATATATATATATATATTATTTTGTAAGTGGGCAAAAAAAGTATTTTGTGCAAGTTCTCCGACCAAAGAAAGATGAGAGAGGTCTGTAATTTTCATCATAGGTACACTTCAACTATGAGAGACAAAATGAGAAAAAAAAATCCAGGAAAGCACATTGTAGGATTTTTAAAGAATTTAATTGTAAGTTATGATGGAATAAAGTATTTGGTCAATAAATTTGGTTCAACTCAATACTTTGTAACATAACCTTTGTTGGCAATGACAGAGGTCAAATGTTTCCTGTAAATCTTCACCAGGTTGGCACACACTGTAGCTGGTATTTTGGCCAATTGCTCCATGCAGATGTCCTCTAGAGCAGTGATGTTTTGGGGCAACACGGACTTTCAACTTCCTCCACAAATTTTCTATGGGGCTGAGGTCTGGAGACTGGATAGGCCACTCCAGGACCTTGAAATGCTTTTTATGGAATCACTCCTTTGTTGCCCGAGCAGCATGTTTGGGATTAGGCCTGGACATGTACTGGCTTAAGCAGGGGGACACGCCTGGCACTGCAGGATCCGAGTCTCTCTCGGAGTAGTGTGCTACTGATGGTAGTCTTTTTACTTTGGTCCCAGCTCTCTGCAGGTCATTCATCAGGTCCTTCCGTGTAGTTCTGGGAGTTTTGCTCACTGTCCTCATGATCATTTTGACCCCACGCGATGAGACCTTGCGTAGAGCCCCAGATTGAGGGAGATTATCAATGGTCTTGTATGTCTTACAATTGCCACCACAGTTGATTTATTCACACCAACCCGCTTGCCTATTGTAGATTCACTCTTCCCAGCCTGGTGCATCTCTACAATTTTCTTCCTGGTGTCCTTCGACAGCTCTTTGGTCTTGGCCATGGTTGAGTTTGGAGTCTGACTGTTTGAGGCTGTGGACAGGTGTTTTTTTTATACAGATAACGAGGTCTAATAGGTGCCATTAATACTGTTAATGAGTGGAGGACAGAAGAGCTTCTTAAAGAAGAAGTTACAGGTCTGTGAGAGCCAGAAATCTTGCATGTTTATAGGTGACCAAATACTTATTTTCCACCATGATTTACAATTAAATTCTTTAAAAATCCTACAGTGTGATTTCCTGGATTTTTTTTCTTATTTTGTCTCTCATAGTTGAAGTGTACTTATGATTAAAATTACAAACCTCTCTCATCTTTCTAAGTCGGAGAACTTGCACAATCAGTGGTTGACTAAATACTTTTTTGCCCCACTGTATATCAACAAGTATTATCAAGATTTACCCAAACCATGAAGAAATTATTTTTTGTTTGGTTTTAATGGCACATTGAAGATATAATTTGAAACAATATAGAAGCAAGACTTATCAAGCTCCACACTGTCTACTGAAGATTCCTGAGAGAGGCTTTCAAACGGTACCTTTTGTGAAAACATCTTCATATTTCAGTTTTCTGATATTGATCTGACAGAGACAGGCTTAAGCAAGGGAGGCACATAAGAGACTCAGTCCATGACAGGAATGAATCCCCTAAAACCACGAGTAATCCTGTTGTATTCTCCTTCTGTAAACCCCCTTCCTATGAAAATTTAAAGAGTACATGGAAATCTCTGTCTTTTCTTTTTCCTGTCCCTTTGCTGCCTTTCTCATGCATAGAGGACTTCTTGTGTTTCTTCAAAAGAAGCTTTGGTGACACACAGTGAGTGGTCTTCATAAAGCTGTCACTGTTTTATTTATAGCACCTGCTATGCAATATAATAAAACACTCCAGTATTAACTCATTCATTAGAGTGTACAATCAAATCAAGCCAGATCTATTTATATAGTGCTTTTTACAATGGAGCATTGTCTGAAAGCAACCTTACAAGTTTAGATTATCTCCTAATATCTACGTCCAATCCCAAACTGAGCAAGCCTAGGGCGACAGTGGCAAAGAAAAACTCCCTGAGTGTTATGAAGAAACCTTGGGAGGACCAAGACTCAAAAAGGGACTGAGCCTCCTTGGGCGGCGTAGATAATAAACCTAAGAACGAAACTAAAGTAATGGAGTCATAGTTAAAATAAAATGTGAAATATGCACATCGGCATTAAGCGGCCCGGGTATGATGGGGCTGGAGCTGATGACGGAAGCAGCTTTTGTGAAGCTGCAGCGGATGAACATCATGTGTGGGACAGGAACTGGTACCGGAACACAGCTCGAAGAGAAAACATAAAATGTAATTAGTTATTGATTAAGAGCACAGTGTTTATTAACAATCACTGATGCCATGTGTAGCATGAGACCCCGGCAGCATTAGCTATAGCAGCATAGCTAGAAAGAGGAGAACTGGTAGGTAACACAGCCAAGAGGGATCACATGAGACATCGGAAACCCCACGGGAGGCAGAAGACAGCAACCCAACGTCTCTGATCACCATAAGACTTTGACTATGAACCCCCAGCTCTGCCTTTAGTCTAAGGCAAGGATGCAAGAGGATCAAGAGGACTGAAGCCTAGTTCAGCCAGACCACCCACCCGGCACTCCTGGCTAAAAGACAAGACAGGCAGGCCAGACATGACTCCAGACTCCAGTCCCAGTGACCCAAGCCATGCATCCTGGTCTAAATCTAGTCAAAAATAAGTATGTCATTAGCCTAGACATAAAATTTTGGAGAGTGTCTGAGTCTCGAGTTGGTAGTTTATTCCATAGTTGGGGGGCCATGTATGAGAAAGCCTTTCCTCCTGCTGTGACTTTTTTAATTCTAGAAACTACAAGAAGTCCTGTACCCTGTGAACGAAGTAGACAAGCTGGATTGTAAAACTCTAAGAGTTCAGTCAGATAATGTGGGGCCAGGCCATGTAGAGCTTTATAAGTTATAAGAGGTATTTTGTAATCAATGTGGAATTTAACTGGTAACCAGTGTAGTGATGATGGAACAGGACTGATATGATCAAACTTTCTAGTTCTAGTTACCACTCGGGTGGCTGCATTCTGAACAAACTGAAGTTTATTTATAGATTTACTAGAGCATCCAGTAAGTAAGGCATTACAGTAATCCAACCTTGAGGTCATAAACGCATGAACCAGTTTCTCTGCATCATTTCTAAGTTTAGCAACATTACGTAATTGAAATAACGCAATTCGAGTGATGCTGCTATTGTGCGCATCAAAGGAGAGATCTGAATCAAATGTGACCCCTAAGTTTTTTACAGATGGACTGGGCAATACTGGATAGTCATCTAGATTTAGAATAGATGTAGTCAACCTGTCTCTCACAGCCTTGGGTCCCACTAATAGAACCTCAGTTTTATCTGAGTTAAGAGAAAATTAAATAACATCCAATCTTTTATTTCCTTTACACAGTCCTCAATTTGGTGATTGTAAGGCTGTCATTAGGTTTGGCTGATATGTACAGCTGTGTATCATCTGCATAGCAGTGGAAACTAATGCTATGTTTACGAATAACTGAGCCTAGTGGCAGCATGTACAGAGAGAATAAAATCAGGCCAAGCACTGACCCCTTAGGCTTGCCCATACATCACTTTGAGAGCTTAGACCTTAGATTATTTATATGAACAAACTGGTACCGGTCAGTTAAGTAGGATTTAAACCAAGAAAGTGCTAACCCCTTAATACCTACAGTATTTTCTAGTCTGTTTAGTAAAACATCATGATCTATAGTGTCAAATGCTGCACTTAAATCTAACAGAACAAGAAAAGAAACACATCCCTTATCTGAGGATATTAACAACTCATTTAGTACCCTAATTAATGCTGTTTCAGTACTATGATGGGGCCTGAAGCCAGACTGAAATGTTTCATAAATATCATTCCTTTGGTGGCAACTGCAGAGCTGCTGATAGACTGCTTTTCTAAGATTTTGGACAGAAATGGTAGATTTGGAATTGGTCTATAATTAAATATCACACAAGGGTCAAGATTGGCTTTTTTAATCAGTGGTTTTATAACGGCAGACTTAAAGGAGTTGGGCACATAACCAAAGGTAAGGGATGAATTTAAAATAACTAACACTGGCTCTATAATACTACGTATTACTTCTTTGAATAAACGTGTAGGATTGGATCTAATAAACATGTTTGATGACTTAGACTAGCTGAATCGAGTGCGGATAGTTCAGTATTAGTAATTGGGGTAAAAGATTCTAATCTTGATTTACAGCTCATTGAACAGATGACTTCACTAGTGCTGCATCTGGAAGGTTGCTGAACAGTTTGGTGATGTGATGAGCATTGAGTTTTATGCCTAATGTTTTCTATCTTATCATTAAAGAAAGTCATGAAATCATTACTGTTAAAATTACACAGAATGGGACAGTCACTTTCTGTGGGGTTTTTTGTTAATTTGGAGACTGTATTAAAGAGAAATCTTGGATTATTCTTATTTTTTCTCTATGATTGAGGAGCAGTATGCAGCTTTAGCTTTAGGAAAGGCATGCTTATACTCTGCCATGCTGTCCCTGCAAGCAATCTTAAACACCTCCAATTTACTATGTCTCCACTTGCGCTCTAGATGCTGTTCTTTGCTTTAAGGTACGGGTGTGGTCATTATACCATTTTTTCCTAATGCGTTTGACCCTAGCAGGAGCAATCATGTCCAGGGTTGAGCGATGCACACATTCTAATTGGTCATTTACACTCTCAAGATGATTGATTTCCGTAGGTGTCTTAAATTTCAAGTCTGGTAGGTTTTTAATAAACTCAACTATAGTAACAGATGTGATAGTGCGCTTGGTGTGATAACGAGGCAGAAGGATTTTATTTATTAGAGATAGCTCAAATACTAAAAGCTAGTGATCTGAAATCGAATCACTTTGCGAGAAAACATCAAGGTTATCTATATTGATACCAAATGTTAATATTAGATCTAAAGTATGATTACAGCAGTGGGTTGGGCCCATCACATTCTGAGTGATACCCATGGATTCTAAGATGGACTCGAAAGCAATTTTATGTGGATCCTGCTCATTGTCAAAGTGAAAATTGAAATCACCTACAATTAAAGCCTTATCTGTTGACAGTACTAAGCAGGAAAGAAAGTTAGCAAATTCCTAGAGAAATTCTGAATAGGGACCAGGAGGGCGGTAAATAGTGATAAGCTGAAAAGAGTGTGGTTTTGACTTCCATAACGATGGATCAGTCACATTAAGAATCAGTATTTCAAAAGAATTTGCATTGTAATGGGATTTAGTTGTAACACCTAGCTGTTTGTCAAAAATTTGGGCTATGCCTCTCACCCTGACCATTAGGACCAGGGCGATAAGCATGACTGTATCCAGGAGGTGAGGCTTCATTTAAGGCTTAATATTCATCAGGTCTAATCCAAGTTTCAGTGAGACTGAGAGCGTGTAAGCGTTTCAGTGATAATTTCATTTACAATCACTGCTTTGTTTGTAAGTGATCTAATGTTAAGTAATCCCAGCTTTAGGCTAAGGTGGTTATTTCTTTGGGAGCTATCTGTGTTTATACTAAAGAGGTTATTAAAACAGACTTTTTGAGAGCATTTACGTTTAGGGCAGATGCAGGTAACAGACACAGTTTCAATAATATGGGTTCTGGGTGACGGTGCATGGCTACCAGCAGACAGTTGGTTAAGCCAGTCTGTCTGCTGCCTGACCCCTGCTCTGGATAGCAAGCCCCTAACCAATCCGGCCATAAGACTATGGGCAATGTTGCAGGAGATGAGAGCAGCACCCTCACGAGTGGGATGGACACCGTCCCATCCTAAAAGGCCAGGCTTACCCTCAAAGGCTGTCCAATTGTCTATATAACCCACGTTGTTATCAATCCTTAGAGAAAGAGAGAGAGAGAATGGAGAATGGACTTTTTAGTTGTTTTGGTTACTCATTGTGGTAGACCAGAATGTTTACATATATATAAACACATATATTTATGATATATGTATATACAGTGGGGCAAAAAGTATTTAGTCAGCGTCATGGATTGCAGAAATGGGACTCGCTTTGCCCCTCCTCGCCGCCAGGGGGCGAGCCGGACATGACATTTGCGGTGCTCCGCCGCCCAGTGTAATACCCAAGGGAGAAGCTAGGTCACTCGAGAGGATTGTTTGCAGCTGTACAGGACAGTATTTTAAGCAAGGCTCTGGCTCTCCCTCATCGTGGGGTATTGTACATGCTTGGGGAAGAGCTTCCTTTTGATGGTTACGGCAGTTTTTTTAGGTTATTCCTCGGCGTTCTCGTTCAGTCGTGTTTGGCGGTTCAGCTCGCTTATGCTACATAGCGCCGGTAAGTCCGCGTTTAATTATGTCTGCAGTTTAAGCTTGCTATAGTCTCTGTTTTGTATTAAAGCCTGCCATTGTCTCTGTTTGCGGTTTAAGCCTGCTGTAGTCATTGTTTTGTGGTATAAGTCCGCCATTGTCTCTGCTTGCAGTTTAAGCCCGCTGTAGCCTCTGTTTCACGGTATAAACCTGCTTATCTCATTAATAAAAATAAGTAAGGGCATAACCATAGAACCTGTGCACGTCTCCTACTTGCCAATAGGCCCCCTTCATGTCAGTCAGCCACTGATTGAGCAAGTTCTATAACTTAGAAGGATGAGAGATGTCTGTAATTTTCATCATAGGTACACTTCCACTATGAGAGACAAAATGAGAAAAAAAAATCTAGGAAATCGCAATGTAGGATTTTTTAATAATTTAATTGTAAATCATGGTGAAAAATAAGTATTTGGTCACCCACAAACAAGCAATATTTCTGGCTCTCACAGACCTGTAACTTCTTTTTTAAGAAGCTCTTCTGTCCTCCACTCGTTTCCTGTATTAATGGCACCTGTTTGACCTCGTTATCTGTATAAAAGACACCTGTCAACAGCCGCAAACAGTCAGACTCCAAACTCAACCATGGCCTAGACCAAAGAGCTGTCGAAGGACACCAGGAAGAAAATTTTAGACCTGCAGCAGTCTGGGAAGAGTGAATCTACAATAGGCAAGCAGGTTGGTGTGAATAAATCAACTGTGGGAGCAACTGTAAGAAAATGGAAGACATACAAGACCATTGATAATCTCCCTTGATCTGGGGCCCCATGCAAGATCTCATCCCGTGGGGTCAAAATGATCATGAGAACAGTGAGCAAAATTTCCTCATCCCGTGGGGTCAAAATGATCATGAGAACAGTGAGCAAAATTTCCACAACTACACGGAGAGACCTGATGAATGACCTGCAGAGAGCTGGGACCAAAGTAACAAAGCTACCATCAGTAACACACTACACCAAGAGAGACTCAGATCCTGCAGTGCCAGGCGTGTCCCCCTGCTTAAGCCAGTACATGTCCAGGCCTGTCTGAAGTTTGCCAGAGAGCATATGGATGATCCATAAGAGGATTGGGAGAATATCATGTGGTAAGATGAAACCAAAATACAACCGGCGACAGCCCCAAAACATCACTGCTCCAGAGGAGATCTGCATGGAGGAATGGGCCAAAATACCAGCTACAGTGTGTGCCAACCTGGTGAAGATTTACAGGAAACGTTTGACCTCTGTCATTGCTAACAATGGTTATGCTACAAAGTATTGAGTTGAACTTTTGTTATTGACCAAAAACTTATTTTCCATCATAATTTACAATTAAATTCTTTAAAAATCCTACAATGTGCTTTTCTGGATTTTTTTTTCTCATATTGTCTCTCATAGTTGAAGTGTACCTATGATGAAAATTACAGACCTCTCTCATCCTTCTAAGTTATAGAACTTGCTCAATCAGTGGTTGACTACATTTTTTTTTGCCCCACTGTACGTGTGTGTGTGTGTGTGTGTGTGTGTGTGTAAGCATATTATATTTCTATCTTCTATTTAACCTATGTATTAAACTTAATGTTTATATAATTTATTTGAATACTTTCATAAAACATCTAGATTTGGTCACGCCAAGGTTTCTTCCTCATAACATCCTAGAAGATTTTCCTTCCCACTGTTGACCTAGTCTTGCTCAATTGGGGCTACAGTCCTAGTACTTTTTAAAGCAGATTTGAGATTTCAGATGTATTGCTGCAAAAACTTGCATATTTTGAATATTTACCAGGGGTATTAAAGCAGTGCCAAAGCAATCAAAGCAATACAACCACCCACATACACTTTCAAAGAAATATAGTTCATTACCCAGTACTTGAAAAGAAGCAGGTTTATTCTACAAAGTACATTTGGATACATTCGCAAAAACACAGCAGCCTTTTTTGGTCCCTGTATGTCCTACTCAGAGTAATGTATAGAATACCATGGAATTCTCAGGGCACAGGCAGAGGTATATCCTGGACAGGCTGGCAGTCCATTTTATAAATGGAAGTAGATAAAAGTTGATCACAATGTCTACGATCTTTGAAGCAGTTACCCATGACTTATTGTTTCACTGGAGTGTATCTATCTATCTATCTGTCTGTCTGTCTGTCTGTCTGTCTATCATTCTATGTATATACAGTGGGGCAAAAAAGTATTTAGTCAGCCACTGATTGTGCACGTTCTCCTACTTAGAAAGATGAGAGAGGTCTGTAATTTTCATCATAGGTACACTTCAACTATGAGAGACAAAATGAGAAAAAAAAATCTGGGAAATCGCAATGTAGGATTTTTAAAGAATGTCATTGTAAATCATGGTAAAAATTAAGTATTTGGTCACCCACAAACAAGCAATATTTCTGGCTCTCACAGACCTGTAACTTCTTCTTTAAGAAGCTCTTCTGTCCTCCACTCGTTTCCTGTATTAATGGCACCTAATTGACCTCGTTATCTGTATGAAAGACACCTGTCCACAGCCTCAAACAGTCAGACTCCAAACTCGACCATGGCCTAGGCCAAAGAGCTGTCGAACGACACCAGGAAGAAAATTGTAGACCTGTACCAGGCTGGGAAAAGTGAATCTACAATAGGCAAGCAGGTTGGTGTGAATAAATCAACTGTGGGAGCAACTATAAGAAAATGGAAGATATACAAGACCATTGATAATCTCCCTTGATCTGGAGCCCCACGCAAGATCTCATCCTGTGGGGTCAAAATTATCTTGACAATGGTGATCAAAAATCCCACAACTACACGGAGGGACCTGATGAATGACCTGCAGAGAGCTGGGACCAAAGTAACAAAGGCTACCATCAGTAATACACTACGCCAAGAGGGACTCAGATCCTGCAGTGCCAGGCATGTCCCCCTGCTTAAGCCAGTACATGTCTAGGCCTGTCTGAAGTTTGCCAGAGAGCATATGGATTATCCAGAAAAGGATTGGGAGAATATCATGTGGTCAGATGAAACCACAATAGAACTTTTTGGTAAAAGCTCAACTTGTCGTGTTTGGAGGATAAAGGATGCTGAGTTGCATCCCAAGAACACCATACCTACTGTGAAGCATGGAAGTGGAAACATCATGCTTTGGGGTTGTTTTCTGTAAATGGGACAGGACGACTGATCCGTGTTATGGAAGAATGAATGGGGCCATGTATCATGAGATTTTAAGCCAAAATCTCCTTCCATCAGTGAGCATTGAAGATGGAACGTGGCTGGGTCTTCCAGCATGACAATGATCCCAAACACACCGCTCGGGCAACAAAGGAGTGGCTCCGTAAAAAGCGTTTCAAGGTCCTGGAGTGGCCTAGCCAGTCTCCAGACCTCAACCCCATAGAAAATTTGTGCAGGGAGTTGAAAGTCCGTGTTGCCCGGTGACAGCCCCAAAACATCACTGCTCTAGAGGAGATCTGCAAGGAGGAATGGACCAAAATACCAGCTACAGTGTGTGCCAACCTGGTGAAGACTTACAGGAAACGTTTGACCTCTGTCATTGCCAACAAAGGTTATGTTACAAAGTATTGAGTTGAACTTTTGGTATTTGACCAAATACTTATTTTCCACCATGATTTACAATTAAATTCTTTAAAAATCCTATAATGTGATTTCCTAGATTTTTTTGTCAATTCTATCAGATGCGACAAATAACAGAACAATTCAAATAAGTGAATAGTGTGTTCAACTTCACAAGACAGTGTATGGCTATAAAACTACCTACTCATATGAAATTACTCTTATCTACAGTTAGGTCAATACTTAAATGTTAACATATAGTGGAACTGTGAAAACTTTCCCGGATGAGGACCCATGATTATTTTTCCCCTTCTCACAGTGAGGAGGATGGTAAGAGAGGCAAAACAATCCCCAAGCATCACTTTTGGAGAACTGGGAAAGAAGTAGCATATTCATGACCAAGTCTCCAAAATCACCATCAGAGGCCACCTCCATGCCAACAATTAGGTTCGTGGGATGCCAGTGCATAAACCACAGCACAGGGTACAAATTGGGAACCTAATTTAGACAGGACACCATTACAGGGCGCACAAGCACGCACGCACGCACGCACACACACACACAGTCAGCCATTCACAACAGGATACTTTAGAGAGAATTGACCTACTGCATGTTTTTGGAATATGGGAGGAAACTGGAGTACCCAGAGGACACAAAGGGAGACCATGCAAACACCACACAGGCAGTCCAAATGGGCAAACGAACCAAGGATCTCTGAGCTGTAGGAAAACAGTTAAAACCACTGTGCCTTCACAATTATAAATCTTTGGGATGAATAAAATAAAAGACATATTACACTGAAGTATAAGTCCACAATAAATGTTGTTTAGTTACTTTAAATAGCAGTTTGAGTAGTGTATTAAATAATATAAAATGCCTTCTATTAACTTTGTTTGTTGTTTGTAATGCTCCAGGAGAAATAATGCACACCTCATTCTCCCCCAAACCAATGTATGACATGAAAGTTGATCCAATTAGAGTTTTGACAGCAGTCAGAACATGTTGGTTTAATTTTGCAATTAACTGTATAATTAACCGTAGCATATTATATATTAAAATTTAATGTGTGGAAAGTAATTGCATTTCCATTTTAACAACTATGCTTTCAGACTTAGCCTTGTGGCCCATTTTGTTATGAAACACAAACACTCAACATCTCATTTCCTGCATGAAGCATGTTCTATTTTTGAACAGCGTTCTTGGCTGATTGAGGCTTTCTTGACTTATTCAAAATATATGTTTTGTTTAATGTTCCTGGGAGCTAAGCTGTCCATTAACATACAAAACACTTACCCAGGTATATTTTAACCAAGGATATTCATAATTATAATCACATTGATAACTTATTTGTGTTTTACAGGTCTGATATTTGAAATGCAGATTATATAGATCCTGGTGCTCTTTAATATGTTTACAGTATTCAGAGTCATTTAGATTCCATCAAATATGTGCACATTTATTAAGCTCTGTGGTTGCTGTCACATGCTTTGAGGTGACCTTTCTGCACTACATCACTTTGCACCCTCTCATGTGTGGTTCCATATATCAAACAGATCTTGCTTGGTAAGTGCTGCTTTGAGATATTAATAGCCAATGTGTATATTAAAGTTTACAGCAGATTGGTGATAAACAACCTCAAATTATATTGATGATATCAGTTCCTAAACCATCTTAACAAGCCAACAGAAAGCAAAAATTTATGGCACCATAAACACCTGACCACACATTGCATATTTATGCAGGGACAGGCACATGCACAGACATTTTGCAGGGGAGGGATACAAGGGGAAAAAATAGTACCCTCCATTCCATGCCAACCACCAAACTCCATCCACCAAAAGCACCATGTTGATGATTACACAGGTGGCACATTGGCTTGAATGGGTTTACTCTGGGTACTCTGGTTTCCTCCCACAGTCCAAACACATGTGTGTTAGATTAATTGATTACCCTAGATTGGCATTAACTTGAATATATATATATATATATATATATATATATATATATATTTGACTAGTCTTGATGTAACCTTGTGATTGTCGCTGAAATGGACACTGATGCTGATCGTGACATTAAATAAACCAAATAAACCAATAATTGATTATACTCTGATGCCATCCATAGTCAGTTCACCAGTACAAATTATTACATGAGTTGTTTATTATATTTAACTATATAACTAAATATATAAACATGAATATTCAGGATTAAATTCCTGACTCCTAACTCAAGAAACTGCACTTGCTGTCTCTTTAACTTGCATTGCTTCTACCTCCTATTCTGTAAGAACTTTTTATGAGGTCTTACTGGATAAGATCATCTGTTAAATGAATAAATGTAAATGTATTACCACATAGTAACCCTAACCCTAGATACTTTTCAAGGACCTACCCCAGTGTGTCATATGGATTTGTTCATGCTTTACAGTTTGCTTCAGACAGACCTGAATTTTAACTCAAACTTATATTTAGTCCAAACACTAACTGTTGTTGATAATTATGTTCAAGTTAACAGTGAAACATTTGAAAATTGAATGATAAATGTAGTCACATGACAATACAGGACCTCCATCAGAATCTGACCTTCACAACATGTTCATGACCATGATCATGTTCATCATGACATGAACAAAGGAGATTTAACAGGACCTCAGCATAAGGTGTTGATTCTCATCAGGATGTAAAAGGTTACAACACCATCTACAAAGAGTCTGACTTCCACCAATCCACAGTCAGACACATTATGTACAAATGGAGAATATTCAAGACCATAACTTCCCTCTCTAAGAGTAGTTGAGCAAAAAGGTTGACCACGAACAATGTGTGTAATAGTCCACCAGGTCACAAAGGAACTCAGTAACTTCAAAGCAACTAAATGCTTCCCTTACATGATGGAGATGGAGGTAAGTGCAAGTGTGCATGATTTATTAACATCACACATAGTGCAAAACAGTTACCACTGTTTGAACTATCCCTATATGACTTTAGTTTCATTCTTAGATTTATCATCCTCCCAAGGTTTCTTCCTCCTTTCTTGCTCAATTTGGGATTGGGCATAGAAATAAGGAGATAATCTAAAATTGTAAAGTTGCTTTGAGACAATGCTCCATTGTAAAAAGCGCTATATAAATAAATCTGACTTGACTTGACCACAAAGACGCTTAGGTGCTATGCTAACAACTATACAGGTGACAACAAAGGGAGTTACAAAAAGTGCTACCACTAACAAGATATGCAAACACTAACTGACAATGGTAACAGGACAATGCAAACACAAACAAACACTGAACACCAGACTGGACAGTGCTTATACCACTGTTAATGCAAATAGTCTAAGCTCACAGACCCAGACAATGCTAAGACTCTCAGACCACGGTAACACTATATGCTAACAGTGCTAATGATGCAAAGAGTGCTAAAACAACAATGCTAAGGCTAACAGATAATGTTAACACAATAATGCTAATACAGACAGTTTAGAGACAATCAGACTATTAGTAATAAGACCTAGCAATGCTAGGACAGACAGAAAAGGCTAACTGGAAGCTTGAGAAGGCCAGACAATGAATTGCACAGGAAAGATAGCTATAAATGCTAGGCACAGCAGGCTGCAATTGCCTTCTGCAGAGGCCAAAACGGAGCATCATGCAAGAGGAGCGCCATGCATGATGATGTAGCTCTCCAGCCCACATCATCCTGACACATATAACGCTGCTGATTAATAAGGTGTTTACCCCTGACCATGAACTGCTTTGTATTTTTGGGATGAATGATAATGACTAATCGACAATATTGTAGATAAGTAGTCATAATATGAAAGACTTGCTTTGTATATTCCCTTACAAAATCAAATCAATCTGGCTTTACAACCTGGAATGATTATAACATTGCACAGGCAAAATGTAACAATATACGTTATGTACACAGTCCAATATTTGTACATTTTCTTATGTGGCAAACAAGATAACATTATTTAGGATAACTGATTAAACTCTAAATAGCTTGTTTATGCATATGCTAGTAGTGATGCGCTGATGTCAGATAGGAAAGCTAATTAACATAAACTGACCATAAAAAATATTTTTTCATAATTTAACAAAAAATTTTTTGATGCTGTTGTTTTTGTGGTGAAAGGCAAATGGTAACATTAATGTCTCAGTAATGTGCAATTATCTTTGAATGCTGTGACATGTATCAGTCACAGCAGCTGAGATGAAATATCAATAAGGGGCATGAAGAGGGTGCCCAAGAGCAATGAAACACTTGGGACCAAAGCCAATCTAATCCACTCTAACGCTGGGATGACGCAGAGCTGTGCTACCCCCATGTCTATAGCCAGCTATGAGGTCACTGATGTCTGAACCTTGATACTTTGTTTTAGAGCTTGTAATAAAATTTGAAGATAAATACAAATTGTTTAAAAATCAGTGGAAGAAAACAGCTCTGATGAGATGAGTGCATGCTTAATTCAGTTTAGACTTCTTATTTAGTGTCCTCTATGTCAGGGAGTCATGAGAGAGGGTGCAAGCACTGCCCATAACATTATCAGTACTTGCTCTGACGCGAGTTGGAATTCACGCAGCAGGCAGCATACGATACATTAAGACAAAGCAAAAATCATTATGCCATTGTCTGTAAGATACTTTCAAACAGCAAACTGGTACAGCATATGAATGTAATGTTAAACATCTGTACTCTATTTCTTTCATATAATAAGTAGGATAACATTTCACACAATGCCAATGATTCAAAACAGCTTATATACAACTTCAAATCAGAGAAAGTTGGGACAGTATGGAAAATGCAAATAAACGATATATGCAGTGTTCCTTACATTTCATTTGACTTTTATTTCATTGCAGACAGTATGAACTCAGATATTTCATGTTTTTTTTATGGTCAACTTCATTCAATACATTTCAATTTCAACTTCAACTTCAATTTCATTTGTTAATAAACATCCATTCCTGCACTTCAGGCCTGCAACACATTCCAAAAAAAGTTGGGACAGGGGCAATTTAGGACTAGTAATGACGTAAAAAAAGTAAATAAGTATGTGATTTCAACCAGGTAATGTCAACAGGTGATTATCATCACGATTGGGTGCAAAAGCAGTATCCACAAAAGGCTGAGTCTTTGAGGAGTAAAGTTGGGCAGATGATCTCCAGTTTATCAACAAATGCATGAGAAAATGATTGAAATGTTTAAAAAGAATGTTCCTCTAGGAAATATTGGAAGGGATTTACATATTTCTCTCTACAGTGCATAATATCATTAAACACTTCAAGGAACCTGGAGAAATTTCAGTGTGTAAAGGGCAAGCGCACAAGCCTAGACTGAAGAGGCGTGATCTCCTCAAACATCAAGAACCATCAATAGCTGATAGAATCACATGGGCAATGGATTACTTTATCAAAACTTTATCAAGCACTACAATACAGAGGTACATTCAAAAATGGCATTTAAAACATTACTGTGCAAAAAAAGAAGTCTTACGTTAACCATGTCCAGAAGCGGCGTTGACTTCTCTGGGCTCAGAGGCATCTGGGATGGACCATCACACAGTGGAAACGTGTATTGTGGTCAGACTAAATCTTATAATGCGATCAGTATTCCAGATCTTTTTTGGAAAAATTGGACTGCATGTGCTCCAGACCAAAGACAAAAAGGACCATCCAGACTTTTATCAACAACAAGTATAAAAGCCAGGCTCTGTCATTGGGTCATTTTCTCACGCATTTGTTGACAAACTGGAGATCCTCTGCCCATCTTTGCTCATCAAAGACTCAGCCTATCCTGGATGCTGCTTTTGTACCGAATCATGATTATAATAACCTGTTGACATTACCTGTTAGAAATCACATAATTATTTAGTATTTGTTCCTCAACACTAGCCCTAAATTTTTCCTGTCCCGACATTTTGTTGAATGTGTTGCAGGCCTGAAATGCAGGAATGGATGTTTATTAACCAATGAAATGAAGTTGACCCAAAAAAAAACCCAAAATATCTCAGGTTCATATTGCCTGGAATTAAATACAATTCATAGAAAATGTAAGGAACACTGCATGTATTTTTTTCCTTTCATTTTCCATACCATCCCAATGTTTTCAGATTTGGGGTTGTAGGTGATGGTGTCAATAATACTAGGCCTACATTTCAAAACCAAATCTGTAAATGAACGAGAGTGAAGAATGATGTTAGCTTGAAATATTGTTATTCTCAAGCATGCTTATTTTTTACAGCTAGCTAAGTTTACAAATACCCTTAGCTCAATTATCATGCTACACATCATAGATCTATGTATTTTGATGGTCTAGATAATGTTCTTCCAATATATTGTTCATTCAGCTATACATATTAATATGAAAGATCCATACTTACCATATCATAATCAATCAACACAATAGTAATAGGTCTAATTTATCAATACCAGTGCCCACTGAAAACACCACATCTGCATCCTTTAAACGTTTGTTTTTTTGTGCATCAGGGCATGGGTATGGCAAGTCAATATTCAACACCAAAATAATCCAGTTCAGATGATGATGTTTAGATAACTTATAATTAAAACATAAATTAAATGTTTCTTGTAAATAGCAACAAGTTTTTTATATGTATGTATGTAATATTTATATGTGTAATTTTAAATAAACCTAAAGGAAAAGTCAACATTAAATAAATAAATACACTTCGCCGCAGGGAGAACATACAAACTCTACACAGGCAGTGGCTGGGCTGGAATAATAGAACAAAATCGTATAATGCTTTATTTACAATAACAATTACTTTACCTAAAAATAACAACATTATATTACAAAAATAAATAAATCAATAAAAACAATAACAAAAAGTAGAACAATACACAGATTCAGCAAATAAATCAGGTGTTATGCTGAAACATTTTAGCTGAGTCCCTAAGTGGGTGCAACTCAGCCAAAACATTAACCAGCCACTCTTCAGTGTCATTCAATTTCAAACACACTTTCTGTAGTAACTATGTCTAAGAGAAGAGCTGTTATAAAACGTGCAAAAAACAGAACCTAGCAAGCATTTATCCTGAGTGCTTTCCTATTTAAGCATTCTGTTTGGACCCAGAGTTTTTACTGACCTGGGATAGCCTCAAATACCTCAGTAGTGAATTCTTCTAATTGAAAAATACTTCCTTCATTTCATCTCATATCATGTCTTTTTCAGTATCCACATGACATGCAGCTGTAAATAGTACAGTGGTGTGAAAAAGTGTTTGTCCTCTTCCTGATTTCCTAATGTTTTGTAAGTTTGTCATACTTAAGTGGTTTCGGATCATCAAACCAATTTAAATATTAGTCAAAAACAACACAAGTGAAAACAAAATGCAATTTTTAAATAAAGGTGTTCATTATTGAGTGAGAAAAAAAATCCAAACCTACATGGCCCTGTTTGAAAAAGTGATTGCCCCCTCCTTGTTAAAACATAACTTAACTATGGTTTATCACACCTGAGTTCACTGTCTCTAGCCACACCCAGGCCTGATTATTGGCACACCTGTTCTCCATCAGGACATCACTTAAATAGGACCTGCCTGACAAAGTGAAGTACACCAAAAGATCCTTAAATCACTATTAAATCACTCATCACTATTTACCGCCCGCCTGGTCCCTATTCAGAATTTCTTCAGGAATTTGCTAACTTTCTTTCTTGCTTACTACTGTCAACAGATAAGGCTTTAATTGTAGGTGATTTCAATATTCACTTTGACAATGAGCAGGATCCACTTAAAATTGCTTTCGAGTCCATTTTAGAATCCATGGGTATCACTCAGAATGTGATGGGACCAACCCACCGCTGTAATCATACTTTAGATCTAATATTAACATTTGGTATCAATATAGATAACCTTGATGTTTTCCCACAAAGTGATTCGATTTCAGATCACTATCTTTTAGTATTTGAGCTATCTCTAAAATCCTTCTGCCTCGTTATCACACCAAGCGAACTATCACATCTGCTACTCCAGCTGCGTTTATTAAAAACCTACCAGACTTAAAATTTAATACACCTACGGAGATAAATCATTGAGTGTGTAAATGAGCAATTAGAATGTGTGCTTCGCTCAACCCTGGACACGATTGCTCCTGCTAGGGTAAAACGCATTAGGGAAAAAAGGCTAGCACCATGGTATAATGACCACACCCGTACCTTAAAGCAAGAACAAGGCATCTAGAGCACAAGTGGAGACATAGTACATTGTGTTTAAGATTGCTTGGTGGGACAGCATGCCATTACTAAAGCTAAAGATACATATTTCTCCTCAGTCACAGAGAAAAATAAGAATAATCCAAGATTTCTCTTTAATACAGTCTCCAAATTAACAAAAAACCCTACAGAAAGTGACTCTCCCGTTCTGTGTAATTTTAACAGTAATGATTTCATGACTTCTTTAATGATAAGATAGAAAACATTAGGCATAAAACTCAATGCTCATCACATCACCAAACTATTCAGTTACCTTCCAGATGCAGCACTAGTGAAAACATCTGTTTAATTAGCTGTAAATCAAGATTAGAATCTTTTATCCCAATTACTAGTACTGAACTATCCGCACTGATCAGCTCGTCTAAGTCATCAACATGTTTATTAGATCCAATTCCTACACGTTTACTCAAACAAGTAATACCTAGTATTATAGAGCCAGTGATAGTTATTTTAAATTCATCCCTTACCTTTGGCAATGTGCCCAAATTCTTTAAGTCTGCCGTTATCAAGCCACTGATTAGAAAAGCCAATCTTGACCCTTCTGTGATATCTAATTATAGACCGATTTCAAAACTTCTGTTTCTCTACAAAATCTTAGAAAAAGTTGTCTATCAGCAGCTCTGCAGTTACCTCCAAAGGAATGATCTTTATGAAACATTTCAGTCTGGCTTCAGGCCCCATCATAGTACTGAAACAGCATTAATTAGGGTACTAAATGACTTGTTAATGTCCTCAGATAAGGGATGTGTTTCTTTTCTTGTTCTGTTAGATTTAAGTGCAGCATTTGACACTATAGATCATGATGTTTTACTAAACAGACTAGAAAATACTGTAGGTATAAGGGATTAGCACTTTCTTGGATTAAATCCTACTTAACCGACCGGTACCAGTTTGTTCATATAAATATTCTAAGGTCTAAGCTCTCAAAAGTGAAGTATGGTGTGCCTCAGGGGTCAGTGCTTGGCCCGCTTTTATTCTCTCTGTACATGCTGCCACTAGGCTCAGTTATTCATAAACATGGCATTAGTTTCCACTGCTATGCAGATGATACACAGCTGTACGTATCAGCCAAACCTAATGACAGCCTTACAATCAACAAAATTGAGGAGTGTGTAAAGGAATTGAAAGATTGGATGTTATTTAATTTTCTCTTACTTAACTCTGTTAGTGGGGCCCAAGGCTGTGAGAGACAGGTTGGCTGCATCTATCCTAAATCTAGATGGCTGTCCAGTATTGCCCAGTCCGTCTGTAAAAAACTTAGGTGTCACATTTGATTCAGATCTCTCCTTTGATGTGCACATATTAGCAGCATCACTCGAATTGCTTTCTTTCAATTAGGTAATATCGCTAAACTTAGAAATATCCTCTCTTTTAATGATGCAGAAAAACTTGTTCATGCGTTTATAACCTCAAGGTTGGATTACTGTAATGCCTTACTTACTGGTTGCTCTAGTAAATCTATAAATAAACTTCAGTTAGTTCAGAACACAGCTGCCCGAGTGCTAACTCGAACTAGAAAATTTAATCATATCACTCCTGTTCTATTATCACTACACTGGTTACCAGTCAAATTCCGTATTGATTACAAAGTACTTCTTATAACTTATAAAGCTCTACATGGCCTGGCCCCACATTATCTGAGTGAACTCTTAGAGTTTTACAATCCAACTCGTCTACTTCGTTCGCAGGGTGCAGGACTACTTTTAGTTCCTAGAATTAAAAAAGTCACAGCCGGGGGAAAGGCTTTCTCATACATGGCCCCCCAACTATGGAATAAACTTCCCACTTTCGTTCGAGATTCAGACACTCTCCAAAGTTTTAAGTCTAGGCTAAAGACATGACTATTTACACAGGCTTTTGATAGATTTAGACCAGTTGCAGGCTTGGGTTGCTGGGGCCGGAGTATGGAGTCATGTCTGGCCTGCCTGCCTTGTCCGCTTGCCGGGAGTGTCGAGTGGGGCGGTTCTGGCTTGGAAATAGGCTTGGTCCTCGTGATTTTGACTCATGGCATCCTTGCCTTAGAATTAAAGGGCAGAGCTGGGGGTTCATAAGTCAAGAGTTTATTGGTGATCAGAGACGTTGGGTGCTGTCTTCTGCCCTCGTTTGGGGTTGCCAATGTCTCATGTGATCATCTGGCTGTGTTCCTACCAGTTTCTTCCTCTTCTAGCTTTCTGCTATGCTGCTATAGCTACTGCTGCCGGGGTCTATCTACACTTGGCATCGTGATTGACATGGCACAGTGATGGTAAAAACACTGTGCTATTAAGCAATAACTAATAATTTTCTGTTTCTCTCCGAGCTGTGTTCCGGAAGTTCCGGCCCCACACATGATGTTCATCTGATGGAGCTCCACTGTGCATAATTCACAGTTTATTCGAAAACTTTGACTCCCATGGACGGTAGTTTCGCTCTTAGATTCTCATCATTTTACCGGGCCACTTAATGTCGAGGCATACTCAATCTATTCGAACTTGACTCCATGACTTTAGTGCGCTCTTAGATTTATATCTTTAACGGCCGCCCAAAGAGGTTGGGTCCCTTTTTGAGTCTTGGTCCTCCCAAGGTTTCTTCCTAGAACTAGGGAGTTTTTCCTTGCCGCTGTCGCCCTAGGCTTGCTCAATTTGGGATTGGACGTAGTTATTAGGAGATAATCTAAACTTGTAAAGTTGCTTTGAGACAATGCTCCATTGTAAAAAGCGCTATATAAATAAATCTGACTTGACTTGACTTGACTTAAAAGCTACTCATCATGCTGAGATCTAAAGAAATTCAGGAGCAATTGAGAAAGAAAGTAATTGAGATCTATCAGTCTGGAAAGGGTTATAAAGCCATTTCTAAAGCTTTGGGACTCCAGCGAACCACAGTGAGAGCCATTAATGGTGAAGACATGGAGCAGTGGTAAACCTTCCCAGGAATGGTCTGCCGACCAAAATTATACCAATAGTGCAGCGATGAGTGACCCCACAACAACAACCAAAGAACTGCAGGTCATTGTTCATTCCTGGGCAAAAATGGCCTGCAGTTCCAAGACAAAAACCACTGCTGAGCAAATAGAACATTAAAGCTGGTCTCAATTTTGTCAGAACACATCTTGATTCTGTGGAGTGAAATTCTGTGGACTGATGACACGAAAGTTGAACACTTTGGAAGGTGTGTGTCCATTACATATGGCGTAAAAGTAACACAGCATTTCAGAAAAAGAACATTATACCAACAGTAAAATATGGTGGTGGTAGTGTGATGGTCTGGGGCTGTTTTGCTGCTTCAGGACCTGGAAGACTTGCTGTGATAAATGGAACTATGAATTCTGCTGTCTACCAAAAAATCCTGAAGGAGAATGTCCGGCCATCTGTTTGTCACCTCAAGTTGAAACGAACTTGGATTCTGCAGCAGGACAATGATCCAAAACACACCAGCAGGTCCATCTCTGAATGTCTGAAGAAAACAAGATGAAGACTTTGGAGTGGCCTAGTCAAAGTCCTGACCTGAATCCTATTGAGATGCTGTAGCATGACCTTAAAAAGGCCGTTCGTGCTCGAAAACCCACCAGTGTGGCTGAATTACAACAATTCTGCAAAGATGAGTGTCCAAAATTCCTCCACAATGCTGTAAAAGTCTCACTGCAAGTTATCACAAATGCTTGGTTGCAGTTGTTGCTGCTAAGGGTGGCCCAACCAGTTATTAGGTTTAGGGAGCAATCACTTTTTCCACACAGGGCCATATAGGTTTTGATTTTTTTTCTCCCTTATTAATAAATATATTCATTTAACTGTTCTTCATTTACTTGTGTTTTCTTTGACTAATATTTACATTGATTTGACGTTCTGAAACACTTAAGTGTGAGAAATATGCAAAAAAATAGGAATCAGGAAGTGGCAAACACTTTCACACCACGGTACATACACACTAAAAACCCTAGGAATCATGAACTGAAAGCCAAACACATTGCCAGAATGTAGCAGATGTCCTTACTTAGATTGGCTTACAGTTGAGCTACCAGTTGAAAAGTAAGGACTATGCTCAAGTGCTCAACAGCGGGAGTTTTTGAACTCATAGCCTTCTAACTGGTAGTATACAGCGAAACTGAGCTTCTACCATCCTCCCTTTTGGAACACCTAATGAAACATAGAAGGCACTGTAAAGCGTGTATGCAGTACAGATGCCAAATCTTTATAAATCTTACGACACTTTTTTTTTTACCAGGAAATTTGTATGTTTTGGCCAACACTGCCAAAATTTGTGTTTTGGACAGTATACGTGCTGCTTTCAAAAATGTGATTGTAGCAGTGAGGGGTGTAGTTGGATGCTGGCTGTGGAGCTGGTGAGGAAGTGGTTGCAACCTGTGTGTGATGAGACTGAATATTTAAACCCTCTCTTTATGTAGTGAGGAAAAGAGATGAGCACAACACACAGAAACATGGAAGAAATGCTACTGCAGGCTGACAAGATGATGCAACAAATTCTTTCTTATGTGTTGTGATGTAAAAAAATCCAAATCCCCTAACTCAACTTCTACCCGAGTCCTGTCATCTATAAGTACTGAACCATCACATTTATTGCATGACTTCACCCCTGTGGGAAGTAATCCAGTGCACTGTCAGACTCCAAAAGTCACAACACCAAGCCCTTCTTGACCTGCAAACCACACACTTCCATACAAGTAGCTGACGCAGATGCAGGCCATGGACTGGCAGATAATCCAGGGCCTGCTGCAGGCCCAGAGACAAGTGGCTACTCCGCCCATCATGTTGGCCAAGAAGACACACCATGATGAGTGTTTGAAGTGCTGTTTGAAAACGCAGAACGTGAGTGGCTGAAGACTGATTGAGCAATCTAGTTGCTCCTGCTCCTGAGGGAGGCTCAGATCAGCATCCAACAGCTACCTGCCTAAACGCTTAACTATGATAGGGTAAAGAAAACCATACAGCAGCAGGTTGGCCAGACTCTGGAACAACATCAGCAGTGGTTCCTGCCTCTAATGCGAGCGGATTGACTGGCCCTTTGTTTACACACAGAAGCTCCAGGATTCCTGCTAGAAGTGACTCCTTGGCACGGAATGTGACAGTGATTATATCATCAACCTTACTGTAGTAGAGCTACATCAACCAGCTACTGAAAGGTACTGCGGATTAGGTCCAGTGCCACCATCCAGCATCACTGGATTAACCAGTTCAGCTGGCAGAAGACCACATGGTGAGACCACATAAACAGGTGGAATGTGGCTCTACTGTGACCCTCCACTGCCTCGGAGGTGAGGTTTGGGTATTCTCCTGCAAAAGCCCATCCCTTGTACACACTAGGGATCTCTCACCACAGCCCCTCCCTCACGGAAGTATTCACCATCCTTATCAATCCCACACCCTTCTCTCTCTCTTCACACACAGGTGGGCCACCCAGCTGGAGCCGGGGAACAGCCTGAGCCAAAGTGCTAAACAACCCCCACATTGCCCCTGATGGAGCAGGAGCATACCAGATACCTGTGAGTAATCAAGGAGGTGCATATCAGGCACTGTTGGATTCAGGCTCTAATTTAGACTGTGATCCACCAAGGCCTGAGATACCCAGTGGTGTCAGTCAATCTTTAGTTATCTGGTGCAAAAGCAGGGTGTGCACTTCACCCTCAGGACTCCCCTCAGGAATTTCCCAGTGGTCCAGTCATGTAATGTTACCCTGAAACCCGCCATCGATCAAGTGAAAGTCAGCCATGCTTTCAAGCCCATATTTGCAATTATTAAAGATAAGCTGTGTGGCGCAGTGGTGCAAGCAATTAGTGCTCCCACCTCAGAGGCCCATAGATCCCTGGTTGGATTCCCAGTCTGGACCCTGTGCATGTTCTCCCCATTTCCTTGTGCGTTTTCTTTGGTTCCAGGCAGAATCTCATGCCTAGCCATTTAATGCAGGAAAATACATTAAAACATGTGATGACCTGTTTTTAATGACAGGGCATCCACAGTGAATCCAATGACCAAACCCAATTTGCCATTGTGCCTGCTCTCTTTAATCGAGGTACCTTTCAAAAGAATAGCTATGGACCACATCAGGCCATTAGAATGCAGCCCATGGGGATACTGATTCGTAGTAATCTTACACAATATGCAACACGATAACTAGACGCAATTTATCCGCAACATCTCAAGCCCCGGGGTGTCTTAGATGGCATTTGAGAATATTTCGAGGAGGTCCTTGACATCATAACAGTGAAATTTTGTACATCCTGAGTTTACAACCAAAACTCCAGATACCTTTTCACCTAACACAAGAGAATTTGCCTCCTAAGCCCAGTAATTCCAGTCCCTGCTGCATAACAGATACACTGTTATGTGTCTAAAAATTATGTTATGTGACAAAAAAGTTATTGTTTTAATGCCCACTATGAGCTTCAAAGTACTTGCAAAGTGGCACGGTCCCTTCATGGTCACACATTGGTTTGGTGATGTTAACTATAAGGTTTGGCAAAGAGGTGAGGCAGTCCAGATTCATCACAACAACCTCTTGAAATCACCACTGCCTTAGCATGGTGCAGGTAAGTGATGAGCTGGGACTGGAGTTACACAGTCTCTGGTCCCTTGTGGAAAAATGCTCTCCCCAGACCAGAAAGCAGAGGTGGCCTGCTTAAAGTGGGAGTTTTTGGATGTGTTTTTGCCTGTATTTAAGCCTACAAACCTGACATAACACATTTCAAGATGACCACTTTGATGGAGGTAACTGAGAAATCCCACACTGACTTGCTGATGCCGGTGGTAATGGTGCCCAAGGTGAGTGGCAAGATTTTGGTTTGAATTTTAGAACAGTCAACACAGCATCTAAATTTGACACACATCAATTACTCTGCAGTGACGAAGCCATTCGGCTTAAGTCAATTTATCACCTTTCCCGGTTAGTTTAGCGTTCGAGCCACAATTCAGTAATTGATGGATCACATCCTCCAGCTGCATGCCACATATCCCGCTGCCTATTTGGATGATATAAACATATTTAGTAATGCTTGAAAGTGCCAACATCTGAAGGAGGCACTGAAATTGCTGACAAGAGCCAGAGATAAAGCAAATTCACAGAAGTGTGTGATATCTGCACATTCAGTTGAGTTATGGGCAGATGCATCCTCACATTGAAAAGACCAATGCGATTGTGACCGGCCCAAGACCAAAAAGGGAATGAGACCATTCCTGGGGCTGGCTGTCTATTACCGGCAGTTCATACCACATTATTCGGATGCCACCCGCCACCTGACTGATCTCACTAAAGACAGGACACAAGACGAAAAAGTGCCAGCAGGCTTTCACCAGAATCAAAGCCTCTCTGTATGGGGGCCTGCCCCTGCATGCACCTGACTTCCCTCTACCATTTGTCTTGAGGGCAGACGCATAAGACAGAGGGCTGAAGGCCGTTTTGTCCAGGGTGATGGAGAGTACTCAGTGCTGTACATCAGCCTCAAGCTGTCTTTATGGGAAACGAGGTACAGCACCATCAAAAAAGAGATTCTTGCTATTAAGTGTGCAGTCCTCAGCCTCCAGTATTACCTCCTGGGGTGCTCATTCACCCTCTGTTGAAAGATGAAAGATGCCAACATGTGGATCACCTGTTTGTGCCTAGCGTTATAGCCTTTTAAGTTCAAGGGCGTCCACAGACCTGGCACGCAGATGCTGGTGGTGGGCTTCCTTTCTTGTGATCCATCAGAACTGAACCATCACAGGGATGTTTTGCAAGTTATTGCCAAAACATCTAGGCCTTGAAGTTATTCATGGCACATGGTCGCAAGTGGGATAATTATACAGTTCGATTGCCACCACAAGGGGTATGTAGGCCAGTAGCATGCATAATGATGACAGAAATGCATTCAAAATATCTGGACTAGTAGTGTTATCCCATAAAATTGGATTTTTTTTTCAGAAGCCAGTAAGTTAATTTCTTAAAACATTTTCCTAAGAGATTATTTTATGCTGTTATAATGCAGAGCCATATTAATTCCTTTGTGAGCCTGTGGCTAATTTTGTGGGGCTCCCTACTTCTATTCCAAGCATGCAAAAAATAACTGCATAGTGTATTTTACTGTCCTAATTGCATTGCATAGTGCTCATATATTTTTTATATTGTTTAAAATATTTATTTCTATATTTGTAATCATTTTATCTCAAAGTAGTTTTGCAAGAAGAATCATTATTCTACTGAATTGTACACATGTTTCTGATTTTGGTCAAATTTATGCAAACAAACACTTTGCATAATAAGCATAAATCAGCTGGTGCTGTGCAATCAGTGGGAATTTGTGACAATGTGGACATACATTTATCCAATCCCACCACATTTACCCAATGATGCTTATAACGTCCTTATAATAATCATATTATGCCATAGTCTGTACCTCTTTTAGGACATGCTCATTATTTGACTGTTATTCTCCAGTAATGAAAGTAATGAAGCCTCCACTGCACACCATTATACATTATTGTTACATCTTTTACACCAATATCAACAGTAATGGTTATATCAAGACTGCTCCATTTATATGTGCCTTTGGAGGGGTGGTTAATGCCTTTAAAATGTAGTGTTAGTATGACACTTGCTCTTCCAAAATTGTGCTGTTCAGAAGGACAAATTTTCACACTGCGTGTATTTCAAATTCAGTGGTACACCACCTCTCCAAAATGATAAAACATTAAAATTGTGATTTCTATAGGCAAGAAATTAATTAATTCAATTTCTTATCTACCTAATCCTATTCAGGGTCGTGGCAAAGCTGGTGCCTAGCTGGCAGCAAAGGGCACAACACAGGAACAACCCTAGACAGGGTGCCAATCCATCACAGAGCACATACACATACACACACACACACACACACACACACACACACACACACACACACACACACACACACACTAAGGGCACTTTGGAAACACCAGTTAACCTAATACACGCCTAAAACCCACATGGACACAGGATCAGGATCAAACTGGGAATGTCAGAACTGTGAGGTGACTGTGCTAACCATTGCACCACCATGCCACCCAGTAATAAATCATAGGTGCTTAAATCCTAATAAATATATTTCATATATTTATGAATTCTAATACAAATATTTTGGTTCATGCCATTTTCCACCACATTATACATTAGTTAGTTGCATTTGCATGCCTAGTGAATTTTCTGGTGATCTCTTCAATAGATATTCCCCAAATTATCACACCACAATGCTGAGCAATGCACACATTCTTATATTACCTACAGCCTGGTATCTCATCCCAGTAGCCATATAGCTTGTAATAATCGTGGTTGTTGTATAGGATTTGAAGATGTATGTTTAATTGGTACAGATTCTCTGCATGGAAGAAACAGTGGGGCAAAAAGTATTTAGTCAGCCACGGATTGTGCAAGTTCTCCTACTTAGAAAGATGAGAGAGGTCTGTAATTTTCATCATAGGTACACTTCAACTATGAGAGACAAAATGAGAAAAAAAAATCACATTAAAGGATTTTTAAAGAATTTAATTGTAAATTATGGTGGAAACTATTTGGTCAATAACAAAAGTTCAACTCAGTACTTTGTAACCTAACCTTTGTTGGCAATGACAGAGGTCAAACGTTTCCTGTAAGTCTTCACCAGGATTGCACAAACTGTAGCTGGTATTTTGGCCCATTCCTCCATGCAGATCTCCTCTAAAGCAGTGATGTTTTGGGGCTGTCGCTGGGAAACACAGACGTTCAACTCCCTCCACAAATTTTCTATGGGGTTGAGGTCTGGAGACTGGCTAGGCCACTCCAGGACCTTGAAATGCTTTTTATGGAGCCACTCCTTCGTTGTACGAGCGGTGTGTTTGGTATCATTGTCATGCTGGAAGACCCAGCCACGTTCCATCTTCAATGCTGTCACTGATGCTGCCACTAGGCTCAGTTATTCGTAAACATGGCATTAATTTCCACTGCTATGCAGATGATACACAGCTGTACATATCAGCCCAAAAGCTATGAAGCCGTACAATCAAAAAATCGAGGACCTGTGTAAAGGAAATAAAGGATTGATGTTATTTAATTTCTCCTACTAACCAGATAAAACTGAGGTGCTATAGTGGGACCACGGCTGTTGAGAGAGACAGGTTAAGCTACACTATCCTAAATCTAGATGGCGACTGTCCAGTATGGCCCAGTCCGTCTGTAAAAAAACCTTAGGGGTCACATTTGACTCAGATCTCTCCTTGATGCGCACATTAGCAGCATCACTCGAAATTGACTTCTTTCAATTACGTTATATCGCAAACTTAGAAATATCCTCTCTTTTAATGTTGCAGAAAAACTTGTTCATGCGTTTATAACCTCAAGGTTGAATTACTGTAATGCCTTACTTACTGGATGCTCTAGTGAATCTATAAATAAACTTCAGTTAGTTCAGAATGCAGCTGCCCGAGTGTTAACTTGAACTAGAAAATTTGATCATATCACTCCTGTTCTATCATCACTACACTGGTTACCAGTCAAATTCCGCATTGATTACAAAATACTTCTTGTAACTTTTAAAGCTCTACATAGCCTGGCCCCACATTATCTGAGTGAACTCTTAGAGTTTTACAATCCAACTCGTCTACTTTGTTCGCAGGGTGCAGGACTTCTTTTAGTTCCTAGAATTAAAAAAGTCACAGCCGGGGGAAAGGCTTTCTCATACATGGCCCCCCAACTATGGAATAAACTTCCCACTTTCGTTCGAGATTCAGACACTCTCTTAAGTTTTAAGTCTAGGCTAAAGACATACCTTTTTACTAGATTTTTTTGACTAGATTTAGACCAGGATGCATGGCTTGGGTCACTGGGGCCAGAGCCTGGAGTCATGTCTGGCCTGCCTGCCTTGTCCGCTAGCCGGGAGTGTCCAGTGGGCGGTCTGGCTGAACTGGGCGTCGGTCCTCGTGATCTTGACTCGTGCATCCTTGCCTTAGAATAAGGGCAGAGCTGGGGGTTCATAGTCAAAGAGTCTTATGGTGATCAGAGACGTTGCTGTCTTCTGCCTCCCGTGGGGTTGCCAATGTCTCATGTGATTCCTCTTGGTTGTGTTTCCTACCAGTTCTCCTCTTTCTAGCTATGCTGCTATAGCTAATGCTGCCGGAGTCTCATGCTACACATGGCATCAGTGATTGACATGGCATCAGTGATTGTTAATAGATACTGTGCTCTTAATCAATAACTAATTGCATTTTCTGTTTTCTCTCCGAGCTGTGTTCCGGCAGTTACGGCCTACAAATGATGTACTCGAGGAGCTCCACTGTGCATAATTCACATTTATTCGACCATGACTCATGACTTTAGTTTCGCTCTTAGATTTATCATCCATACCCCGGCCACTTAATGTCGATGTGCATACTTAACATTTATTCACACTTTGACTCCCATGACTTAGTTCGCTTCTTAGATTTATCATCTACGCCGCCCAAGGAGGTGGGTCCCTTTTTGAGTCTTGGTCCTCCCAAGGTTTCTTCCTAGAACTAGGGAGTTTTTCCTTGCCACTGTCGCCCTAGGCTTGCTCAATTTGAGATTGGACGTAGTTATTAGGAGATAATCTAAACCTGTAAAGTTGCTTTGAGACAATGCTCCATTGTAAAAAGCGCTATATAAATAAATCTGACTTGACTTGACTGATGGAAGGAGGTTTTGGCTAAAATCTCACGATAAATGGCCCTGTTCATTCTTCCCTTAACACGGATCAGTCGTCCTGTCCCCATTGCAGAAAAACAGCCCCAAAGCATGATGTTTCAACCCCCATGCTTCACAGTAGGTATGGTGTTCTTGGGATACAACTCAGCATTCTTTATCCTCCAAACACGATGAGTTGAGTTTTCACAAAAAAGTTCTATTTTGATTTCATCTGACCACATGATATTCTTCAATCCTCTACTGGATCATCCATATGCTCTCTGGCAAACTTCAGACGTGCCTGGACATGTCTGGCACTGCAGGATCTTAGTCCCTCTTGGCGTAGTGTGTTATTGATGGTAGCCTTTGTTACTTTGGTCCCAGCTCTCTGCAGGTCATTCATCAGATCCCTCCGTGTAGTTCTGGGCTTTTTTCTCACCGTTCTGATGATTTTGACCCCACAGGATGAGATCTTGCGTGGGGCCCCAGATCAAGGGAGATTATCAATGGTCTTGTATGTCTTCCAATTTCTTACAATTGCTCGCACAGTTGATTTATTCACACCAACCTGCTTGCCTATTGTAGATTCACTCTTCCCAGACTGCTGTAGGTCTACAATTTTCTTCCTGGTGTCTTTCGACAGCTCGTTGGTCTTGGCCATGGTTGAGTTTGGAGTCTGACTGTTTGAGGCTGTGGACAGGTGTCATTTATACAGATAATGAGGTCAAACGGGTGCAATTAATACAGGCAACGAGTGGAGGACAGAAAAGCTTTTTAAAGAAGTTACAGGTCTGTGAGAGCCAGAAATCTTGCTTGTTTGTGGGTGACCAAATACTTATTTTCCACCCTGATTTACAATTCAATTATTTAAAAGCCCTACAATGTGATTTCCTAATTTTGTCTCTCATAGTTGAAGTGTACCTATGATGATAATTACAGACCTCTCTCATCTTTCTAAGTAGGAGAACTTGCTTAATCAGTGCCTAACCAAATACTTTTTAAATACTGATCTTTATGTGGTTGGCTGCCTAGCATATTTTTTATGCACATATATACTCTTCATATATATAGATTGGACTAAATATAGATTTGCTTATTAAGCTGTAAAGGCGTTGCTAACTCTGGGTCAATGTTAAATAAACTACTTTTACAATGGTACATTACCATGAATGTTGTGCTTTTAAACATAAATTGTTATTGTAATTATGTAAAACATTTTTGTGCGTGCCCAATTTTTTCAGTAAGTAATTGGGCATTAGCAAGAGTGGGGAACATATAAACTGAATTAGTAATGCAAAATTGTCTGAAATATTGTTTGAAATTTCAAACAATTTCAAGATGCACTGATCGATCGGCTGGTGACCAGAATCGGCTGGTTTTCAGCGTGATATGCCATAACCAGTGATCAGTCAAACAGTCTCATATAATCGATTCTTTGCCGGGCACTTGTGATGGCGACAGCGGCACAAACACAGCCACACATGAATAGCACAGTGCTTTTACTAACTTTATTTCAGAATTAAATTCATGTGTATGGAGCTTTAAATATGGATCAACTGCTCATGGGTTTGTTTATGAGACCGGATGCATATCCATGATGAGGATGTGTTAGATTTTGCTTGTGTTTTGAGTGTTAGTCAATCAAATAGTCACACTCTATCATCATCATCATTATTTTTCTGGCGCTTGTCCCCGCCGGACGCAGGGGTCCACCTACTGCCACTCAATGCGACCGGGAATACTCCAGCCGATGCGTCGCTCCGTCTGTCCCCAGAGACCACACTCAAACCAGGCCAATTTAGTGTAATCAATTAACCTAACTCGCATGTCTTTGGACTGCCGGAGTAAACCCTCGCCGACACGGGGAGGACAAGTCACACTCTGTATAGGGCAATATTAATGAGGGAGTAGGAATACTAACAAGGGAGTAGTGATCTATTTCAGACACAGCCAAGGTTTAAAGTAGGCCAGAACAGTCTGGTACTGGATACTGCTACAAGATCCAGTGGTGGTTCGCAATACTAGTAAGAGGGGAGAGCAGCTGTCACATTCAAAACAAGTCACAGTCAGACTTTCAGCAGGAAAACACATCAACAAATGTCATCTCCTTATAAGTTGTTCTGAATTGCTTCTGAACCAACCATGCTGTGTTTTGATCTGTGCAGGATAAAGCCTAGCTGCTGCTCTTGGGCTACTGTAAATTAAAGTTAGCACCAGCCTCTCATGCTGCAGCAGACTGATATCCAGTGTTGTGTGGTTTTGGCAGGCAAATGATTGTTGCAAAATCTCCCAAATAAAACATGTAGTAGATTAAGCTGTTTCATGATATTCTCTTTAATTTCAACAACTGTAGTGAGTCACTGCCTTTCATAAACCAAGCTAAACAAGACACTACAAGTGCGCAGCAGTGCACTCCATAAACAACAGAGCAGTTCTGATGGGGTTGCCAAATTCCAAGTTGATTAACCTTCCAGGTCTATGGAAAGTTGTCAAAAGATGAAATTGGCTCAAAAAAGTCAAAAACAGGCCTCCTACTACTACTAATGTCAGAGGGTGACAACTTGAGCAGTTTTAATAGTAGCAATGATAATAATAATAATAATAATAATAACAATAATAATAATTTATATTTTATTTTTTACATTAGCGGTTGAACAAAAACAACTTGCAAGAATATGAGAGAGAGAGAGAGAGAGAGAGAGAGAGAGAGATGCAACTCATTTCTTCTAAAATGAGCATCTTTATTTACTTTTGTTTGCTTTATTTATTTAGATATTTACAATTGATATCAGATGTTTTATGTTTGTGATTACTTTTAGATATTATTTGAGAGAAAAAAATCAATTTAAAACGGAAGAAAAATGTACAGAGTACCAGCACTTGAAGAATACCAAGAACACAAAATGTGTGCACACTCTCTCTCTCACACACACACACACACACACACACACACACACACACACACACATATATATATATATATGGGAACATTTATGCAAACTGATAATGTACAAAATGTCAAGGGCTTGAAATTTCATTTTTCTTGCATGAAGCCTGATGCATGAAGCCAAGCGGAGGTGAACAATATGAAGCGATGAAGGTTGTGGCAGTAGTACCAAATTTAAAACTGCTTTCACCCCTAGACACAGTCATATTTTCAGCATGGAAGCTTTTCCCAGAATGTTGTTTGCAATACTGTGCATGCGATGCAAAATATAAGCCATGGAGGAACAACTCGTGCCACTGAATATGTGGAATTTGACAAAGCTAATGAATGCAAAGAGGTTAAATATAAAGCTAGCTTGACTGCAGAGCCAGACACAAGCCAGCATCACCTGCTATCTTTCTTTAGCAATGATGAAAATTCCATTACAGGAAAAGTTAAATAACATTTCTCTGTATGCTGTCATTTATAATTCCTAAACAGAAAGAAAATTGAAACTGGTCGAAATCACAATTGGCTGATCATATGTTTTAGCTCAGAAACATTGAGTTGTTGATCCTCATCAGGCTGGAAAAGGTTACAAAACCATCTCTAAAGAGTTTGGACTCCACCAATCCACAGTCAGACAGATCGTGTACAAATGGAGGAAATTCAAGACCACTGTTACCCTCCCCAGGAGTGGTCGACCAACAAAGATCACTTCAAGATCAAGGCGTGTAATAGTTGGCGAGGTCACAAAGGACCTCAGAGTAACTTCTAAGGAACTGAAGGCTTCTCACATATAATGTTAATGTTCATGAGTCCAATATCAGAAGAACACTGAACAACAATGGTGTGCATGGCAGGGTTGCAAGGAGAAAGCCACTGCTCTCCAAAACGAACATTGCTGCTCGTCTGCTGTTTACTAAAGATCACGTAGACAAGCCGGAAGGCTATTGGAGGAATGTTTTGTGGACAGATGAGACCATAACAGAACTTTTTGGTTTGAAAGGAAAGCATTATGTTTGGAGAAAGGAAAACACTGCATTCCAGCATAAGAACCTAATCCCATCTGTGAAACATGGTGGTGGTGGTAGTATCATGGTTTGGGCCTGTTTTGCTGCATCTGGACCAGGACTGTTTGCCATCATTGATAGAACAATGAATTCTGAATTATATCAGAGAATTCTAAAGGAAAATGTCAGGACATCTGTCCATGAACTGACTCTCAAGAGAAGGTGGGTCATGCAGCAAGACAACGACCCTAAGCACACAAGTCGTTCTACTAAAGAATGGTTAAAGAAGAATAAAGTTAATATTTTGCAATGGCCAAGTCAAAATCCTGACCTTAATTCAATCAAAATGTTGTGGAAGGACCTGAAGCGAACAGTTAATGTGAGGAAACCCACCAACATCCCAGAGTTGAAGCTGTTCTGTATGGAGGAATGGGCTAAAATTCCTCCAGATGTGTGCAGGACTGATCAACAGTTACAGGAAACATTTAGTTGCAGTTATTGCTGCAAAGGGGGGTCACACCAGAATCTGAAAGCAAAGATTCATATACTTTTGCCACCCACTAATATGTAATATTGGATTATTTTCCTCAATAAATAAATGATCATGTATAATATTTTTGTCTCATTTGTTTAACTGGGTTGTCTTTATCTACTTTTAGGACTTGTGTGAAAATGTGATAATGTTTTAGGTTATATTTATGCAGAAATATAGAAAGTTCTAACGGGTTCACAAACTTTCAAGCACCACTGTAGGTACATCTCTATTTCAAGTGCAGTGTTTACCCATGGTCACACCATAAACTAGCCAGTCATTTTATCAGTTCCTATCAGTCCTATTTATCATAGGTTCCCATCAGTCATTTTTAAAAATAGAAATCAACTAAGTAGTACTTATCCCACTATGAATCACTCTTCAGCTATGCAATGGGTCAGAGACAGAAATGATCAGGTAAGAAGTCACATTGCAGGTGAATTTTATTTGCACTGGAAGTTTGAAGTATGAAACCAATTAGGCCCCATTGATTGAATGATTGAGTGAATGAATGAATGTATGGACATACATAATGAAGGAAGCTGGGTGTATTGGTTACTATATAATAGTAAGTACATTCCCAGCATGACTTTTGTCAAGTCTCTTAAAAATCTAGTCAACACTCTGCATTTACCTTTCTCAGTCTGAACAATGCAGAAAATGGAATGGCCAAAATTCATAAAAAACACCTGTATTTATGCCCAATGATGAAAACACAGCTCATGTAAAAAAAGCCTAATATTATAAGTCATGTACATTAATGCCATTTGTGCCAAATTTATGTTCATCTGATGTTGCATATACAGAATGAAGTACTTCCCTATGCCAGGGTAATTACAGCTAATTAACGCCTACTGTTTGCTTGGAAGTGCTGAGCGTGAACATATGTTGACAATGGACACATGAGCAAAATTGATGTTTCAGTACTGGCTGATGTTTCCTTCATGGCTGTTCTTTCCATCATCACATACATTACCCTGAATCCTTTATATGCGACCTTGAAGCTTCACCAAGTCCAACAGAAACATTGAGATATCACTGATATTTTATTGAAAGTCATGAAGAATGATTATTAATACAAGTATTGAATTACAGTTTAACACAAAGATCTGTCCCAGACCCCTAATACAAATGCAGCAGTGGCAATGAAAACCTCTTCATTATGTCATAAGGAAGAGATTCTGAGAAGAACCAGGCTCAAAAGGAGAACCTAAACTCCTCTGACACCTGATAGAGGGATTTTGGTGTTAAGCCTTGTGACGAGTCTTAGCATAATCACCATACAGAGAAAAGCAGAACAGTACTGACTGTGGTGAAGAAAGTCAGATGTCAGGTTTGGCATATTGGGAGTAAGACTGTTGACAGATTTTGGAGGATTGCAACAGCTTGCGGTCATGAGAGAAGTTTTTTGGAAGTGTATGGTTTGAATTATTCACTCCTACATAAAGTGCAAATGACTCCAAGATGAAAAAGCAGGAAACAAGCATCATTATATCTTCTTTGTGTGACATTTCTCTGTTGTTTCTTTTTATTTGACACTGATCTTATATGACTGTTGTAGGAAAAAATATATAATATTTATGAGAAACTTGTGATACACGCAGGCTATTAAAAATGATTGAAGGGTTGGTGGATCTGGGCAGATTTTTGAGAGATGTGTATTGTTCAAATCCACCCACTGTCTTGAGGTCACAGGGCAGATTGCATAGACACTTGGGCCAAGAAATGGAAAAGCAGGTGGTAGGCTCTAGGAGAGCCCAAGCATCTGATGATGCTGTTTTTCAACAGTATGCACATAAATAATAAAACTAATCCAAGAAAATTCCCACCGACAGGCCAAATGGTTCTTATATAACACTGAAAGTCTTCAGCCTTTATCAAATGATGCTACCTTCAGGGTTTTCATGACACATATTTCATATTTGCATTGAATAAGTTTTTTTTTCCTGCAACATTTCCTATAACATTTTGCTTGATTACAGTGCTGTATGTTGATGGACTGAATATCCTGGAGCATCCTATGAAACTCCTAGACCTTTTCTTTCATGGTCTTTCTGTCATCCCATCTCTCTTGCTTAAGGGATGCAATTTCAGCAGCAGGAGTCAATACAGCAAATTTACAATACAGTAAATATCCAAATCTTAGTTTATGTGGATTCAAGCATAATTTACTATCTGAAATCCATTAGTCGCCCTCTCGGCTTAAATTAATCACTTGCAGGCAGGCCTTACTTATCAAAGGCCTCTGACTGATAAAGAGTCAAGTCTGGTTGAGAGCAAATGAGGATTTTTCTGGGGAATGTTCTTGTACAAAATTGGAAACTGCAAGGATATGAGCTACTGCAGGTGGGAGAGAATGTACTTACAATTATTTATTTATTTCTATTCACAAAATAATGGATAGCATGGTGGCACAGTGGTTAGACAGACACATAGACAAAACTTTATTGAGTTCTGTTGTGTGTCTCTGTGAGCTTCCTCCCACATTCCAAAGACATGGGTTAGGTTAACTGGTGTCTCCAAAGTTTCCCAGTGTGAGAGTGAATGAGTGTGTGTTTGTTTTCATATGCCCTGCGATGGATTGGTACACTGTGTACGGTTGGTCCCCACCATAAAATAATTAAACAATTAAAGAATTGGAGATCTTAGTATTGAACCATTGACAGTATCACACCAAACCCAGGCATTTCACCTCCATGCCACCTGATGAGTTCTAGAGACATTTCCTTATTGGCGACTATGGTGGCAGAGAGTGTGGTCGACCTATCGTACATAGGTCCATGTCCTTACTCAGCAGCAGCCCCTGCCACCACATTCACTTCCTGTTTGGACCATATATACACACATGGTCCTACTGTATAATTGTGAAAGTTATTGTATAAGTTTTTAACTTTTTGAGTCATGCTCCATATATTGTGTATTGTGTCTCTCTTTGCTCAACTGGGATTGTTCTTTTTTTTATTTTCCCTCGACTCTTCCCATTTTGAACTTTGCCAAATAAACCCTTCCCACATTTATTCTCACAGCACTGTTGAGTCTTCATTGCAATATACAGCTTTGTGCACTGGACTGTGAGCAATGGGCTGGTAAGGATAACGAGTCCAGTATTGTGGGGCTGAACAGAGTGTAGATTGATAGCCCAGCTTTAGGGCAGTCTAAGTGAGAAGCCAACCATTTAAATTATTGTTTTCAGTCATGCTAAATTAAACCTGTGATGGCAATTGCTCTCCACATGATGGATGAGTATTTTTAGATATTTTTTTAGGTTGTTTATCTCCCCATTTTCAGTGCCAGGTCATTAGGGGAATGGCCTTTACCCATCAGATCTACTTGAAGTTTGACACTGCGGCTTTGAAATTACTGGGGAATGTGGTCTGCTTAGAAAGCTAATCACTCACATCATCCATCCAGCTGACACAGAAAATCTGTGCCATTATTCTCCGTAATAAGAATGGGGTTTCATGTGTCTTGTGTTGTCATGTTGTGTTGTGCAGGCTTTCCTTAGACTATCTAAAATATTCATATATTGTGAATGCTGTGTCCCTCACTAGGAGAAGATGCTGCACAAATTTAAATGATAAAACTCAGCATAAATTATTTTGATGTTTAATTATTTCTCTTGATGCATATTTTATGAAGTAGTTAAGGAAACACAGCACCTAACAGGCCATATTTACTAAAAATGCATCACTACATAAAATTATTAAATGGTACCAGGCTTAATCGGATCTGAGCTAATGGAAAGAGCATTAAAATCACAGTAATAACTGATCCAACGTCTTTGGGTGCACTTGGCTACCAAAGTGTGGCCATGAGCGTAATGGACAAAATCGCTTAGCCTGGATAAAACTGCAAAATGTACTTTGACAGTGAAGCACCAGTGGACTAGATATTCCAGGAGCAATGAGCATTTCAATAACAATTGAAATGATTAACTTAATCTGTGTCACCAGATGGTGGATGCAATAGCAATCGTAATTGCTCTCAGGATGCCACTTAACGCTTTAAATGAAACAGGAAATGATGGCAAATATACGATGGAACTGGATAATTAATGCTTCATTCTGATAGCACAGTTTTATAAGGGATCCACTGTTTCTGCCTCTCACTATGAACTACACCTAGATAAAGCAGTTGCTATGAATACTGTGCTGCTTCCAAATGCGATTACATTTACATTTACATTTACATTTACAGCATTTAGTAGATGCCCTTATCCAGAGCGACTTGCAATTGATACAATCTTACAATCCAAGCAACTGAGGGTTAAGGGCCCAACAGTGGCAGCTTGGCAGAGATGGGATTTGAACCCTGGACCTTCAGGTCCATAGTCCAGTACCCTTACCCACTAGGCTAACACCGTCCCATCTGATTACAGTACAGCATACTACTACTACTACTACTACTAACAGTAAGTTGTTGGTCCAAACCAAAGGTGTTTATTCCTGCGGTGGTTTTTTTTGTTCATCCTTTTTGTTTTTTGCAAACTTTTGCCACTAACAAAAACTCACTGACCAATCACCCTCACTTCTGTGTCTCATGAAGCAGCTCCTGTATTTTCAGTCTTCCTCTCCATTGGCAGCCTTTTTATACTTGGCATAGGTCTGAATAAAGCATTTCTGCTCTTGTATGAGATGGTGAAACTCTCCCTGCCCCCTTGTCCCCCCAAAATTGGATGTACCCAATTTGCATTTTTCTGTGAGCAGCAAAAGGATATCTTCATCACGTGAAGAAAACATTTTGTTCATCTTGTTCATTTGTATTTGCTGCGAAAAAAAATTTGAACCAGATGGTGCAATTCCCCAAAAATGCGTGTCACATCCAGTGTGTATAGTTTTCCGACTGTGTTGCATTTTTGCATCACATTTTTTGCATTGCATTTGGTGTGTAGCCCACCCGTGCAGTGACTAGGGATCAAGCGCCAGAGTTGCCTACTGGCCAGCCAGGGTGGTTCATATACATAGTTCACTAGTGGTTCACTAGTATATAAACACACATACATTATGCAATTTAGAGTGACCAGTTAATAAACAAATGTCCTTGGAATATGGACGGAAACCTCAGTACCCGAAGTAACCCCATGCAGACATGGAATGACATTCAAAGTCAGGATCGTCCAGGGGATCTCTGGGACTGTGAGGTGGCAGTACTAACCTATTGTGCAACTGTGCCAACCCAACTGTATTCGGACTGTACACTGCAATTTTTCTTATGGCAGTAAATAAAAAAAGTAAGTTGATACATCTATCTAGCACAGAAAGAACAATTGTTCTTCATTGAGGAACTTTAGAAGGACGCTCTTTTGGAATTGCATCCTCTGATTCACATTTTATTTTTTTATGCAGCATTCTAAACTATAATCTCTTAGCATTTTTGCTCATGTAAAGCAGCTTTGAAGTAGATGTTCTAAGTGGCTTTGATTTGGTCTTAGACAGTTTTCCTTAATGCAATAGTACAAATGTGACCAGGAGTTCTATTTTTGAAGGTTTCATTTATGCTGTTGCATGAGAATGCTTTGTCGCCAGGTGGTAGTGCACAAGTGGCATTTTGTACTTCACTGCCACACTGACACAACTTATACACACAATTTATCATCCCCATGACCTTGAAATTGCATGTAAATCTATCAGAATCCTTTGTCTTGGAATCCCTTGCTCCTTGCCCTTCATTGAGTGGCAACATTACATTTGCTTAAGAAAGCCTTAAATCTCCAGTGGCAATGTGAACATTGGTTTATCCAAGTTTGTGAAGAGTGAATTGTGATATACACCGAAAGACATTGGTGAGTGGCTAAGATTATAAAGTCCTGTTTGTGAATTATCAGGTAAGAGCAGCATGTTTACTGACAACAGCTTTAAACATTACATCTTGGCCTTGATTACATTGTTGTCAAAGCCTAAAAGAAAATGCTTTTGTCATTTTATTACTTAAGGTAGGAACAGTGTTTTTACTGTCATTCTGAAAGAAACAGGTTTTAGACCTTGATGAAATTAAACAAAGAACAGCACTTTGCTGTCACTGCCTTAACATGACAACTTGAAAAGCATTTATACGAAAAGAGGCATCCTTGGTGTTGTGCTTCATTTACAGCGTGCAATAGTCAGGAAAAAAGACTTCAAAGAAATCTGATCAATCCTTGACTGATATTTGGCCATATGGTGTCTACGTTGACCAACATTGTTCATCTCAAAAGTTGGACAAGTTCAGTGCATTACAATATGTTTCCCAAATATGTTTACCAAAAAAGAAAATGTGTTACATAACAGAATATTTTTTGGATTTTGTATGCATCATTTGCTACACCTGAAAGCATACTTAAGAAAAAATGCAAAAGATAATTACTATCGATGCAATAGCAAAAAAGAACAAGGTGCCTATAAATGCATTGTAGCACCTCTGCCTTATAATGTTACTGAAGTACAACCCCTGGCAAAAACTTATGGAATCATCACACTTAGATTTTCAGCCTACTTTTTTACTTTGTAGCAAATATTCTAATCACTGATTTGGCTCGAAGGAATTATTGTTTAATAGTTTTGTTGTTTAATTTAATGTTCTGGTTTATGAAGCAATCCTCAAACAAATTAAATCAGATTATTTTAATTAATGTCTTATTTTTTTCCAGATCAATTAGAGAAATTTTCCAGTTTTGGAAAAGCATGGAATCACCTTGTAATTTGTGTTTCTAAAACAAAGAACAGCACAAGTTTAAATAATTACTTGTCTAAATAGTCACTGTCTATCTTGGATTCTCCCTGAAGAACCAAACCTCTGTTCCACCTAAAGGAGCAACACAATGCCATTTTTGCAGACCACAGACTGCAATATGCACTATATTTGATCAACTTTAGTCCACCATGATGGTTCTGGGTCAAAGTATTTCCTCTCCCAAAACCAACTCCAACTCAATGGGTGACCCGAATGGACTATTCAGCATTTGCCTTTAAAGTTTACTTTAATTATAACAACACTCAATGCATGATTCAAGTCCACTGGTTAATTGGTTTGTTTGTTTTTGTATATTCCCAAAGTTTCTTACTTGCTTGCTTACTAAGGTTTTAACTAAGCACCTCAATACAGACATCCTTGATTATAAGTTGCTGGCTACTACAAGTCCTGGCTAGATGTCCATATGACACTGATTTAAACATTTAAAGTTTTCACCCTTTTTCTTGTGTGCATTTCTTTTTCTAGTCTAATCTTCCTGTTCCCTTATTTATTGTCTGTCACTAAGTTTTACCCTGAAGGGTTTCCTTTTGATATTTGGATTTGTGTTGCTATAGGGCATTCTTTCATGCCTCAGGGGAATTAATGATTATTCTCACTTATGCACATACAGTATCTTTATGCAATGCATACTTTGTCACTGATGTTTCTCCTTAAATTACCTAGGAGAAATAGACAATAGTAGACATAAATACAATCAAGTTTGTAGGAAGAGGGAGCCAAGAATGAGTTTATCTTTAGAAGCTTACTGGTTGCAAGCCCAGTTTGGGGTTTGAAACTAGGTTCTCAGGAACTGCTGTTTCCAGCAACTTGCTCGTATCTCAGAGCCACAAGAGCTGGCTTGGTTTCCAGAAGAATGAAATATAGTACAACCAAAAACTTGAAGCTGCATGGATTTGCTATAATTGGTTGAGTTATGATTGAAGAAATTAAAAACTATGAAACAAGATTTGTTTGCCTATGTTAATTGTGAAATGTGAACAAATATAGTACTGGGCATCTATTCAAATTAAAGATATGAAAATGTTTTAGGGGAAAAACAAGTGCAGTGTTATAAAGAAATGGACCAGCATGACCATTATTTAACATATTATAACCATTGTAAAATTACTACACATTAAACTGTTTTTATGTTAGAGAAATTGTTTTTAAGGTTTTCTCAGCAGCACATAAACATGGGAATCTAGATGCTGGACAAGGTGAGACTTTATTAAGATCTCTGCTAATACTCAAGGGGAGACATGAGATTGCTGGAGGCTTTTTGCTCAGGAGAAAAACCTGAGAGACAGAAGAGTCAAGTAAAAGTCTAATTTTTCTTTCCATTTGATCACACTATTGTCTAGAGGACACTACCAATATATTAAGGGGATCTTTTTTGTGTTCTTGTTTTCCTGTGGGTACAGTTCTGAAAGATGCTTATTTCAGGTTTTGAATGCTGTGTAGCACACACATTTTCTCTGTTTTCACACTGATGTGAAAACTCACTGGTTTAGAGTTCATCCTTTTGAGTTTGCTTTACTCCACAGGATATTTACAAAGTGTATGGACATAGCAATGCAGTCATTGTGACACCAAGGTTTGTTTTTGCTTAGACTGGTGACTAATTGTGTTATAGCAAACACAGCTGCTACTAATGCATGTGACATAATAAGATTGCAAAAACTAGCTGATTCCATGAGAGATTATGTAGTTTTTGCGTATAAAATGTGATTTACTTGCTATGAAGCAACCTTTATAGAGCCTATTTGATCATGAAAAAATGAAAAGATTCAGAGTAAAACATTTGCCATATGCTTTTTCGTGATTAGCAGCGTTTTGTGGTGGAATATTTGTGCAGTTGGGAATGTTCACTCACTATATAGGCAACACAGCTCGGTGGGTAGCATCACCACCTTACAGTAAGAAGGTTCTGGCTTCGATCCCAGAGAGGACAGGCCTGGATGGAGCTACATGTCCTCCCCATGTCTGTGTGGCTTTAGTCTGGTTTCTTCCCACAGTACAAACCCGTGAGTTAGGTTACTTGGTTATGCTAAACTGGCATTGACTTGAGTGTATGTATGTACATATAGAGTGGTTCTTGAACGTTTGTGAACCCATTAGAATTTTCTATATTTCTGCATAAATATGACCTAAAATATCATCAGATTTTCAGTCCTAAAAACAGAAAAGAGAATCCAGTAAAACAAATGAGAAAAATATTATACTTGGTTATTTGTTTACTGATGAAAACAATCCAATATTACATATTAGTGAGTGTCAAAAGTATGTGAACCTCTAGGATTGGGAGTTAATTTGAAGGTGAATTCAAAGTCAGGTGTTTTCAATCAATGGGATGACAATCAGGCATGAGTGGGCATCCTGTTTTATTAAAGAACAGGGATCTAATCAAAGACTGCACTTCACAACATGTTTGTGGAAGTGTACTATAGCATGGACAATGGAGATTTCTGTGGACCTCAAAAAAAACTGTTGATGCTCATCAGTCTGGAAAAGGTTACAAAACCATCTCTAAAGATTTTGGACTCCAATTCACAGTCAGACAGATTGTGTACAAATAGAGGAAATTCAAGACCACCTCCCAGGAGTGGTCGACCAATAAAGATCACTCCAAGAGCAAGATATGTAACAGTTGGAAAGGTCACAAAGGAGCCCAGGGTAACTTTTAAGCAACTGAAGGAGTCTCTCACATTGGCTAATGTTAATGTTCATGAGTCCACCATCAGAAGAACACTGAACAACAATGGTGAGCATGGCAGGGTTGCAAGGAGAATGCCACTGCTCTCCAAAAAGAACATTTATGCTCATCTGAAATTTGCTAAAGATCACGTGGACAAGCCAGAAGGCTATTGGAAGAATGTTTTGTGGACGGATGAGACCAAAATAGAACTTTTTGGTTTAAAAGAAAAGCGTTATGTTTCGGAAAAAGGAAAACACTGCATTCCTGCATAAGAATCTTATCCCATCTGTGAAACATGGTGGTGGTAGTATCATGGTTTGGGCCTGTTTTGCTGCATTTGGGCCAGGACGGCTTGCCATCATTGATGGAACAATGAATTCTGAATTATATTAGAGAATTCTAAAGGAACATGTCAGGACATCTGTCCATGAACTGATTCTCAAGAGAAGGTGGGTCGTGCAGCAAGACAACGACCCTAAGCACACAAGTCGTTCTACCTAAGAATAGTTAAAGAAGAATAAAGTTAATGTTTTGGAATGGCAAAGCCTTGACCTTAATCCAATCGAAATGTTGTGGAATGACCTGAAGCGAGCAGTTAATGTGAGGAAACTCACCAACATCTCAGAGTTGAAACTGTTCTGTATGGAGCAATGGGCTAAAATTCCTCCAAGTCGGTGTGCAGGACTGATCAACAGTTACAGGAAATGTTTAGTTGCAGTTATTGCTGCACAGGGGGGTCACAGCAGATACTGAAAGCAAAGATTCACATACTGTTGGCACTCACTAATATGTAATATTGGATCATTTTCCTTAAAAAATAAATGACCAAGTATAATATTTTTGTCTCATTTGTTTAACTGAGTTATCTTTATCTATTTTTAGGACTTGTGTGAAAAACTGATGATGTTTTAGGTCATATGTATGCAGAAATATAGACAATTCTAAAGGGTTCACAAATTTTCAAGCACCACTGTAACCTTGTGTGTGTTGCTGAAATGGCTACTGATGCTGATAGTGATGTTAAATAAACAAAACAGACCTACCATGTGTTAAATAAACACACATCATATTTGTACCAGGAATGGTACTTGTTTCTTTGGAGCATGACCTTGGTTGAAAATAAGAAAATTGATGATGCCGCACAAAATGACTGGTATGTTGTATGGTACTACAGTGATATATAACATCAACCAGCATGTGTATGTGTTTCTAAACAGTGCTAAAGTGGCCAACAGAGTTTTGGAAGTGGGCAAATGATCATCTTATCACTATGAGCAGTCTGTGACAACAGAGTAGCAGGACAACAGAGTAGCAGATGCAATATCAAGCTGCAACCCACTAGCAGGGGACTGGCATTTGCACATAGTTGTGCCAAAATAAATTTTGGAATACCTACGAGTAGCAGCGTGTTTCTCTGCAGGCCTACCGATGACTCATTGTGTAATGTTGATTACGAACAGAGAGCAAAATGTTGGGTCAGGATGCACTGATTTGTGGTTGGCTGTTTGTGCTTTGGAATAACACTTAACAGGCCCACAATGCCCATTGCCAAACAGACTAAATATGGTATCTCCTGCCATAGGACCAATAGCCATAGAAATTCAGGTGTAAAGAAATTTGTTGTAGGACTATAAGTCTATAGGATCGTGTCAGATGCACAAGACAAAAGAGCTTTCTGTAGTGATTATATAAGATTTAGTTATCTGGATCATAGGAATTAGTTTGGAATTATTTAAATGTTGACCAAAAAAGCTCAAAGTCCACTTTAAGTTTATATCTGGGTGTGGTATTGCCAATACGATATCTAAGATGTGATGAGAAGCTTATGAACTGCTGATAAAGTAGACTTGCAATCCACTTTGTCAAACTTTGCCCCATATACTCTGTAACAAATTTGAAGAGCTCTGACTATCTTAATATACTCCCCAGACCAAAAAATTAGGCATCTTGCATGTTTAAGGTGGTACTAACTTCAAGTTCCTGCAGATGTCGTTGCATGAGGATGATCATGCTATAAATATATGCCGAGTATGCAACGGGATTCATAGATTGAGAAGAGTGAATGTCTCATTAGATGTGTGGAAAATGGATTGCAAAGCAGATGTTAAGGATTGGCAAAAAAGAGTTATTGCATTTGGGCATGCCAAAGGCCATAGTGAGAAAGAACATTCAGGAGCAGTCACACATCTGGTCTGGCCCATAAAATACCCAGATTTGTATCTTCTTAAAAATCCTGGAACAATGAGTAAGACACCTGGGAAGGCATCCACAAAATCTGGCCAAACTGTGCAATTCTTTGATGCAAGAGTGGCTAAACATTGATGTTGCCTACATCCATAAACCTGTCCAGTTCATGCCAAATTAAAATGCAGCTGTTATTCATGCTCATGGAGGTATCACACGTTATTATGTTTCAGTCACAGGTGACTAATTTTTTGTCTGGTGATCTTACAATAAATCGAAGCAGTACTAAAGTATTCATCATTCTGATCATTGCCATCCTTTTTAAAACTCGACCCTTTCATAAAAAAATTCTATATCACATGGGACTGTGGGAGCCTAGCAGGTAAGGTACTGGACTATGGAACAGAAGGGCCAGGGTTTGAATCCTGCCTCTGCCAAGCTGCCACTGTTGGGTCCTTGAGCAAGACCCTTAACCCACAATTGCTTGGATTGTAAGACTGTATCAATTGGAAGTTGCTCTGCATAAGGGTGTCTGCTAAATGCTGTAAATGTAAATTATATATCTGTTGGAATGTGTACCTTATCCCTTAAGAAAAAGTGGGAAAATAATAAATAAAGTTGCTGTAAATAATGTTGCATTGTAGGAATTTTTCCCTCGCTCACAAGCATGCTGAGTCACACAGACTGAAGTACAAGGAGAAGGTGTGATACAGGCAGAAATCAAAAGAAGTTTTTTACTCCAGTGAACAATAATGAGGTAAAATGTGACAAATGTCAAAATACTGTGACATTTCCAGAAACCTGGTAAACGTCTAAAAGTCAAACACACAACACGGGAAGCTGCAGATGAGGCGTTCAGAGGGAATTGCAGACAGAAAGGTACTCTGAGTGAGACAGCAGTTCTTTGACAGAAGCTTTTCAGAGAAGCAGGTGATACTCAGGTACCAATATAAAATTGGGTTACTTTAATCATTTGAATAAATTGCAGGAACTGCATTTGTGGGGGAAAGAGGTTGTTTCAAAGAGCCTACTGGTGCACAAACCCCTTTAAGCCAGGTATCTCAAAAGCTAGAATTCATTCTACTAGCAATTACTAGCAATTACTAATCATTCTGTATGTATATCCACCCCTTAATTCAAGAATTTTGAAGTGAGAGAGTAAAAGAATGTCATTGAGTTGTGTTTTAACCACTGCTAATTAATAAATTTCCCAGAACAAATGACCTAAGACCTAATTAAATAAAAAATAAGTAAATAACCCTTAAGTCTTTTGCTGCAGCTCGTTTGTCAATAACATATCAAGTGCACAGAGTTAAGGGCAAGATGTTAAAGGAGTCCTGGTGTATGTATAGATCTATAAAGGGCTAGTTAATTAGATCATCCATTTAAAACTATATATCCATGTTGTGGAATACATAGGCATTGATTATTTTAAAACAGTGTTCAGTAGGAAAGTAACAGCAGACTGACTTTTATTTAACTCTCTGATAAAGCCTCTACTTTTACCAAATCTGTGGTATTGCGCATAGCTACCATTCACCAGAAAGAAACCTCTTGATGACTTAGAGTCACAGAGCTCACTTGTGCAATACCAGCACATGGTGCTAAGGAGTATAAGGAGGTATAACTGAAAATGACATACAGTACGTAGCTGTAGTACTGTAGTACTGACATTTCAGAAAAGACACAAGTAGCCTACTACTGTAAAATGATCTGTGATAAAACATGGACAATGTAATGCTTGAGCCCTGAAACATACTGAGTAAGATAAAATAAGTTTAATAGCCTCATATTGCCAGTCATCACAAAATGTGTGGGAAGTTGTCTGAATTTAAAATAAGTCTAAAGCTGTTAACAAGCATTTTCCATAGAAACTAATACCCATAATGCATCACAGAGATTTATGATCTGCATACACTCACTGGATACTTCAACTGGTTCAACTGCTTGGTAATGCTAATATCTAAACAGCCAATCACATGGCAGCAGCTCGATGAATTTAGGCATGTAGACATGGTCAGTGTGACCTGCTGGAGTTCTGAGCATCAGAATGAGGAAGAATGGTGATTTATATCAAAGGTTCAGGCTGCTGGTGTAATGATGTGGTGGATATTTTCTTAGCACATTTGGGTCCCTTAATGCCGACTGAGCATTGTTTAAACACCATAGTCAACCTGAGTATTGTTGCTGACCATGTCTATCCCTTTATGGCCACAGTGTACCATCTTCTGTTGGCTACTTCTAGCAGCATAATGCACCATGTCAGAAAGCACAAATAATCTCAAACTGGTTTCTTGAACATGTCAATGAGTTCACTGTTCTCCAGTGACACAGTCACCAGATCTTGATCCATCAGAACACCTTTGCGATGTGGTGGAACAGAAGCTTTGCATCATGTATGTGTTGCAAACAGATCTGCAGCAACTGTGTGATGCTATCCTGTCAATATGGTCCAGAATCTCTGAGGATTGTTTCCAGCAACTTGTCGAATCTATGTCATGAATTATTAAGGGAGTGCTGAAGGCAAACAGAGTCTAACTCGGTACTAGAAAGGTGTACCTAATTAAGTGGCCTTGGTTGATTCCCAGCATGAGTAAAGAGCTTAGGGTGCAATGTATGCCAAGTTTGACTCACTCACTCAGTCTTTTTACTCTTTCAACAACTAATTCATGGAAAACTATATGATGTGATGTTTGCAGCCGAGTTGTCTTGATGATCACCAGCTTTTAACACATTTCTGTTTTTCAAACCAGTGTAAATAGTATGTATGGAATTTGGACCAATTGCTGTTTGGATATATTATCAACAGTTTTTGTGTCATGTGAGTAATACAGTTATGTGCATAATATTTTAAACCAGAAGAAGAATGGGTTGCAAATCTGGTGCTATTTCAACAGTGTTTACCCCAGGCAAACACACCAAATAGCAGTATGTTTTAATTTTCCTCTTTTACACAATTTTCTCCAATTTAGTGGTCTTCCACTCTCACACAACAGCTCCTCCAAGACCCATGAAGCCAATCACTGCCACAATTGCTCCTTTAGAAAATATACAAAATGGTATTTTATTTGGTCCCTGCATACACTACAAGCCAGATTTGACTGTGTGTCTTTGTACTACTGAACATTATGAGAATCTAACACAAGGTCATTTTATTTGTCTTGAGTACCAGCATTGTATCCAGAGAGGGCTAAGCCACATAACAATAATTGTGTGTAAATGTGTTTGCAGTCAGTGTGAATGAATTGCTCAAACCATTTAAGGAGGTGGTTTGTGCAGCATTACATCAACATATTGAATAAGTGTAAATACATCTGTCTTTGCAAGGTATATTTGATTACCAAAACCCTGGCCTAAATTTATGACATGAGGGGGATGTAGTGGCTTAGAAGTTAAGGTACTGGACTAGGACCAGAAGGACCAGGGTTTAAATCCTACCTCTGCCAAAACTGCAACTACTGTAACCCACAACTGCTTATATTGTATGACTGTATCAGTTGTAAGTCGCTCTGGATAAGGGCATCTGCTAAATGACATAAGTGGATATGTAAATTTAAATGACATAGCACGTGACCCCAGGCATCCATCACTGCATGGTCAGCCAAACATTCATGCACAGCTGGAAAATGCAGGTATCGTTTTCATTTTATCATCAATTAAGACAGTCCACAGATCAGTTGGGCACAAGACAAATACTGTTGTATATGTCTTCACAGTCTTCAATTTGCTCACTTGTATCCAATTGATCTGTGCACTGGTACTAGCACTTGCAATGGCCACATTCTGCGTCACCGCTGTGACATTTTTAACAGCCATTTTCTTTGAAACATAACTCCCTAAGTTGGCACCTTTCTCTTATTGTAAAGAAATGTAGAGAGATCATGTAAAATCACAACATTTGATGCAGCAACCATCTTTTGCAAGTCAAAACTATAAACAATACAGGAAGCAGAAGATCCAGAGTTTTGAGCTGATTTGCATGTTATGTGGGATACAGCGGATTTTTATCTGGCTGACTGGAGATGCGTTCAACTATTACATATAAATATACGTACAGTATGTGGATAAAGTGCTATCCAGATACAAGCTACAAGACCAAATGGGATGCTAGTGCAAATCGGATCTAAGGCTTAGCTTGAATAATTAACCTTATTGTAACTGCTTATCTACTGTACATACCATACACATGTATTCTTTTTTCCTGAATCTCACTGTGTCTTAGCATGTTGGTTTTTACACCATATACATGTAGCAAACTAAGACTACACTTTAATTGGATTAATTTTTAATTAAACTTTATTAATTAAAATATATATTAATTAATTAAGAAATACGAGGCACCACCAAATCGATTAATGATAAATATAAATAATTCACTGGCCGATCTGGAAACCAGGAAAAAGAAACAACAACACTTGATCAGTCTATATCTGAATAGTGAATTCAAAGTATTTCTCGACCTTTGAATGAATGACTCTCACACCAGGTGGCAAATTCAAAAGGGTTTATAAACTAGTTTATTAACTACAAAACAAGGCAAATACCAACAGACTATCTAAAGGTAATAACGAGTGTATCACAGAGTTAAAATCATAAAATGACGATGAGCATGTATATATCATAGTATGGAGAACAGGGAATAATGGCAAGCGTACACCTTACAGTAATAAAATCGGAAACCAAGATGACTCTATGTAACTTATCGGTCGCGCAATAATTACTAACGTTGCAATGCTACTGGTAACCTTAATTACGTTGAGTGTGGATAGTATGTTAAGTTACTTAGGCGTGAATAAGTCTATGTTGAAGCGTGGTTTAAAGTTTTTTAACAAATTAAGACCCGAGCATCAGGGAACCCAGAAAAGCCATAAATGGTACTCGCCTGGAAGGTCACTCGAGTGGTTCGGGGCATTTCCACCCTGGCCCAGCCGTCCAAAGGCACGATTTATTGGGGAGCTTTAGCGTCCGTCTGGCACACCGTTAACTCTGACCCGGCTTCTTCAGCGGCTTAGCTCTTTTGGGGTTCTTGCCGACGGTTTTGACCACGTTGACTTGGTTGACTTAAAATGGCGTCCGTCCTTCCCGATTTAGGCTGAGGGCTTCACGCGTACTCGGCGTCTCGCATGCGTACAACTCAGGATTTATCTTGGCCACAGATAAAGGTGGAGGTTGGAGTTGGCGTGTTTCTAACACCACGAGCTTCAACACAAAAACTTGAAAAACTTGGATGGTACAAAAAATGGTCGAGCTTAGAGTCTGGTTGGTCTTTTAACTATCTTCTAGTTCAGCGATACCGAACTACTTAAGACTGCTTGTATACAGGAAACTTTAAAGTAAATGCGAAAAACTTGGGTAAAAATGAATAATCAAAAACGTTACAAAAAAAGGAAAAAAACATAAAGAACATAAAAGACACAAGACTTGAAGCTAGCTTACTACATGGTCGTCCCGCGTTGCCTTTTGAATGTTTCAGCTCGGGTGGCGGGCTGGAGGCGGGACATAAGGAGTTGCCTTACTTAGGCCAATGAGAAGAAAGCTGACTCCTCAGTAAAGCTCTCCTATCGCGGTTGGCCTTATTTCACCATAAGCCACAGACGTCTAACTTGGATTAAATAATATTCCTACGTATCTAAAAGAGATTGAAAAAGTATCACACAATAACCAAAAATCCTCAAAGTTACAAGTTTAGATGCAGACTTCGTTGTAAGGTTCAGATGATCAGAAGAAGCACTTGAATTGATAAACTTAGAACATCGTTAAAGCATTCTAACTACAGCGCAGGCATTAACTATACTTTTAACTAAACAATACTATGATTAATACAAGCTGTAGGAAAACGGTACATTGTAAATAACTTCATGTTTGTTTGCACAAATTATTAAAACCCGATCGATCAAAAAACACATAGGCAAAAGCTTGTTATTTCTATATATCATACTAAACCAGATAACTAAATATCAAAAACAAAAAGATAATTATACTAAAAACATCAATCCAGTAGATATGAAGATACATAAATTCAGTAACATATATGTATAATCTATAATGGTGTGTGGATATAAAAGAATATCCTTGATCCACTCTTTGTATGAATCATTTAAATGTATTATAGCATGTTTGGACTTATTCAGGATCCAAATATTATTTGTTATGTAAATTAAAAGGTTTTCGATGAAGATAAACTGTTCCCATCAGGAGTTTAGTACAATATATTAAAGTTTGTCTCTTTAGAAAAACAAAAGCTGAGTTCTTTGTGTCATAAATCTCCAGGGGGTGTCTTTCTGGCGCCAGGCTTGGGTGATAAGGTTAGCAAGGAGAGGCTGTGATGACAGAGTTCAACTATGGGGAAAGAAAGTCGTTAATTTTTGCAAAAGTCAGAAGAAAATTGAGAAAGCTTGGTGGCCTGGACCGTTGAAACCCCCTTTTAAGAATAACACATGGACTTAGTTTATGATTGGAGATGTCAAAGGTTGTATGTCGGTTTGGGAAAGAGTTAACTGTTGATGGAGTCAAACGGTGGGGGTTAAGATCCTGTCCAGATGTAGGGCCTTCTTGCATTCCAAGATGTTGTAAAGTTTATGACTTGGGGGAAGAAGGTAAAGAGAGAGAGAGGGGGGGGTACGGCTATCACGCTACATACACATATATATATACACACACACACACACACCGGTACACATATATATATACACAGTAGTGCTTGAAAGTGTGTGAACCTTTTAGAATTTTCTATATTTCTTCATAAATATGACCTGAAACATTAGATTTTCACAAAAGTCCTAAAAGTAGATTAAGAGAACAAATGAGACAAAATATTATACTTGGTCATTTATTGATTGAGGAAAATGATCCAATATTACATATTAATGAGTGGCAAAAGTATGGGAAGCTCTAGGATTAGCAGTTAATTTGAAGGTGAAATCAGAGTCAGGTGTTTTCAATCAGTGAGATGACAATCAGGTGTGAATGGGCACCTTGTTTTATTTAAAGAATAGGTATCTATCAAAGTCTGCTCTTCACAACACGTTTGTGGAAGTCTATCATAGTATGAACAAAGGAGATTTCTGAGGACCTCAGTAAACGAGTTGATGCTCATCAGGCTGGAAAAGGTTACAAAACCATCTCTAAAGAGTTTGGACTCCACCAATTCACAGTCAAACAGATTGTGTACAAATGGAGGAAAAATAAAGATCGCTCCAAGAGCAAGGCATGTAATAGTTGGGGAGGTCACAAAGGAGCCCAGGGTAACTTCTAAGCAACTGAAGGCCTCTCTCACATTGGCTAATGTTAATGTTCATGAATCCACCATCAGACGAACACTGAACAACAATGGTGTGCATGGCAGAGTTGCAAGGAGAAAGCCACTGCTCTCCAAAAAGAACATTGCTGCTCGTCTGCAGTTTGCTAAAGATCACATTTACAAGCCAGAATTCTATTGGAAGAATGTTTTGTGGACGGATGAGACCAAAATACAACTTTTTGGTTTAAAAGAAAAGCGTTATGTTTCGGAGAAAGGAAAACACTGCAGTCCAGCATAAAAACCTTAACCCATCTGTGAAACATGGTGGTGGTAGTATCATGGTTTGGGCTTGTTTTGCTGCATCTGGGCCAGGACGGCTTGCCATCATTGATGGAACAATGAATTCTGAATTATATCAGAGAATTCTAAAGGAACATGTCAGGACATCTGTCCATGAACTGAATCTCAAGAGAAGGTGGGTCATGCAGCAAGACAACGACCCTAAGCACACAGGTCGTTCTACCAAAAAATGGTTAAAGAAGGATAAAGGTAATGTTTTGGAATGACCAAGTCAAAATCCTGACCTTAATCCGATCGAAATGTTGTGGAAAGACCTGAAGCGAGCAGTTAATGTGAGGAAACCCACCAACATCCCAGAGTTGAAACTGTTCTGTATGGAGGAATGGGCTAAAATTATTCCAAGCCGGTGTGCAGGACTGATCAACAGTTACAGGAAACGTTTAGTTGGTTGACATACTTTTGGCACCCACTAATATGTAATATTGGATCATTTTCCTCAATAAATAAATGACCATGTATAATAATTTTGTATCATTTGTTTAACTGGGTTCTACTATCTACTTTCAGGACTTGTGTGAAAATCTGATGATGTTTTAGGTCATATTTATGCAGAAATATAGAAAATTATAAAGGGTTCACAAACTTTCAAGCACCACTAATATGGCTGAGAGAACGCTGAGAGAACGCTGAGCACTGACGCGAGGATTGCGAGAATCTGGCAACCCAGACTCATTCTCCCCGATTGCACACAGGACGCACGCCATTTCGTAGCTGTTAGCAGTTTATTACCTTTGAAATATTTTAATTCCCGATCGCATCTGTATCATATATAATCATATATATAGTAGGTTTTTACAACATCTTAATCATTTTATTCTCGTACCGGCGGATTATATTTTTTTGCCGCTAATCGTTATTTAGTAACTTTACAGGTATACCGGCTTGTGTTTGCAGTAATTAGCCATTAGCTAATTACCAGAGTTGCGTCTTCATTTGCAGTAGTGTGTGTTTTTATAACTTTTTTACAGTCTTTTCCCACTTTCTTTTTGAGACTTTTGAGAGTTTTTTGTGATGTTTTGTATTGGCTTAACTTGTATTAACGCTTTGATCGAGCATTGCATTGGACCATTGGCTGCAGCAGAACCATATCTTCACTCGGCACCCCACAACACCACCCGAAGCTAAGTACCTTTAATTAATGTACTAACATGGGCCTCTGATGCGCTTGTTCCCCGTGTGCCGAGTGTGGGCATGTTTAGCTATTCTTCCTCCGTCATAGTGTAAATTTTACTTGTGATAGGTGTAGGCTTGTAGGCAGTCTGACGGAGAAGATTGTAGTTTTAGAGGCGCGCATCCAGACATTAGAGAAGGCTAGCTCACCTCCTAGCTTAGCAGATCTGGATGCCAAAGGTGAAGTTAGAGCCCGGGCAGAGTCCTTGCAGCAGGGCAAGTGAGCGACGGTTCGGCGACGTAGTCTTAAGGCTAGTCCACGAGAGCACCACTCTTTACCTGATCACGTGTCCAACAGGTTTGCCCTCCTCAGTGAAACACCTACTGAGCAGCCTGTTGAAAGAGCTCTGGTCATAGGTGACTCTATTTTATGACATGTGAAACTTGCTACCCCTTTAGGGACACCAGCAGCTAGAGTTCTCTGTATCCCCGGAGCCAGAGTGCAGGACATTGTAACGAGTCTTAGTGAACTCGAGAGCCGCAGATTCTCTAGGATAGTTATTCATGTAGGGGCTAATGATATACGCCTTCGTCAGTCAGAGGTTACTAAGGCTAATTTTGTAGAGGTGGTTAGCGTGGCGAAGGCAATGTCCGATGCTGTAGTCTGCTCTGGCCCCATCCCAATGAGGCGAGGTGACCAAGCCTACAGCAGGTTATGGTCGCTGAACTGCTGGCTGTCCAACTGGTGCTCTGAAAACAACGTGGGCTATATAGACAACTGGATAGCCTTTAAAGGTAAGCCTGGCCTTTTAGGATGGGATGGTGTGCATCCCACTCTGGAGGGTGCTGCTCTCATCTCCTGCAACATTGCCCATAGTCTTATGGCCCAATTGGTTAGGGGCTGACTATCCAGAGCAGGGGTCAGGCAGCAGACAGACCGGCTTAACCAACTCTCTGCTGGTAGCCATGCACTGTCAACCAGAACCCACATTATTGAAACTGTGTCTGTTACCCGCATCTGCCCTAAACGTAAACACTCTCAAAAAGTCTGTTTTAATAACCTCATTTGTATAAACACAGATAGCTGCCAAAGAAATAACAACATTAGACTAAAGCTAGGATTACTTAACATTAGATCACTTACAAACAAAGCAGTGATTGTAAATGAAATGATCACTGATAAACGCTTACACGCTCTCTGTCTCACTGAGACTTGGATTAGACCTGATGAATATTTAGCCTTAAATGAAGCTTCCCCTCCTTGATACAGTCATGCTAGTCGCCCTTGTCCTAATGGTCAGGGGGGAGGCATAGCTACATTTTTTTGACAAAGAGTTAGGTGTTACAGCTAAATCCCAATACAAGGCTAATTCTTTTGAAATACTGATTCTTAATGTGACTGATCCATCATTATGGAAGTCAAAACCACACTCTTTTCAGCTTATCACTATTTACCGCCCTCCTGGTCCCTATTCAGAATTTCTTCAGGAATTTGCTAACTTTCTTTCCTGCTTACTACTGTCAACAGATAAGGCTTTAATTGTAGGTGATTTCAATATTCACTTTGACAAAGAGCAGGATCCACTTAAAATTGCTTGTGAGTCCATTTTAGAATCCATGGGTATCACTCAGAATGTGATGGGACCAACCCACCGCTGTAATCATACTTTAGATCTAATATTAACATTTGGTATCAATATAGATAACCTTGATGTTTTCCCGCAACGTGATTTGATTTCAGATCACTATCTTTTAGTATTTGAGCTATCTCTAATAAATAAAATCCTTCTGCCTCGTTATCACACCAAGCGCACTATCACATCTGCTACTCCAGCTGTGTTTATTAAAAACCTACCAGACTTGAAATTTAATACACCTACAGAGATCAATCATCTTGAGTGTGTAAATGACCAATTAGAATGTGTGCTTCCCTCAACCCTGGACACGATTGCTCCTGCTAGGGTCAAACACATTAGGGAAAAAAGGCTAGCACCATGGTAAAATGACAACACCCGTACCTTAAAGCAAAGAACACGGCACCTAGAGCGCAAGTAGAGACATAGTAAATTGGAGGTGTTTAAGATTGCTTGGAGGGACAGCATGGCAGAGTATAAGCATGCCCTCACTAAAGCTAAAGCTGCATACTTCTCTTCAATCATAGAGAAAAATAAGAATAATCCAAGATTTCTCTTTAATACAGTCTCCAAATTAACAAAAAACCCGACAGAAAGTGACTCCCCATTCTGTGTAATTTTAACAGTAATGATTTCATGACTTTCTTTAATGATAAGATAGAAAACATTAGGCATAAAACTCAATGCTCATCACATCACCAAACTATTCAGCAACCTTCCAGATGCAGCACTAGTGAAACCTCTGTTTAATGAGCTGTAAATGACCATTAGAATCTTTTACCCCAATTACTAATACTGAACTATCCGCACTGATCAGCTCATCTAAGTCATCAACATGTTTATTAGATCCAATTCCTACACGTCTACTCAAACAAGTAATACCTAGTATTATAGAGCCAGTGTTGGTTATTTTAAATTTATCCCTTACCTTTGATTATGTGCCCAAATCCTTTAAGTCTGCCATTATCAAACCACTGATTAAAAAAGCCAATCTTGACCCTTGTGTGATATCTAATTATAGACCAATTTCAAATCTACCATTTCTGTCCAAAATCTTAGAAAAAGCCGTCTATCAGCAGCTCTGCAGTTACCTCCAAAGGAATTAAATTTATGAAATATTTCAGTCTGGCTTCAGGCCCCATCATAGTACTGAAACAGCATTAATTAGGGCACTAAATGACTTGTTAATGTCCTCAAATAAGGGATGTGTTTCTCTTCTTGTTCTGTTAGATTTAAGTACAGCATTTGACACACTAGATCACGATGTTTTACTAAACAGACTAGAAAATACTGTAGGTATTAAGGGATTGGCACTTTCTTGGTTTAAATCCTACTTAACCGACCGGTACCAGTTTGTTCATATAAAAAATCTAAGGTCTAAGCTCTCAAAAGTGAAGTATGGCATGCCTCAGGGGTCAGTGCTTGGCCCACTTTTATTCTCTCTGTACATGCTGCCACTAGGCTCAGTTATTCATAAACATTAGTTTCCACTCCTATGCAGATGATACACAGCTGTACATATCAGCCAAACCTAATGACTGCCTTTTAATCAACACAATTGAGGACTGTGTAAAGGAAATACAATATTGGATGTTATTTAATTTTCTCTTACTTAACTCAAATAAAACTGAGGTTCTGTTAGTGGGACACAAGGCTGTGAGAGACAGGTTGACTACATCTATCCTAAATCTAGATGGCTGTCCAGTATTGTCCAGTCTGTCTGTAAAAAACTTAGGGGTCACATTTGATTCAGATCTCTCTTTTGATGCACATATCAACAGCATCACTCGAATTGCTTTCTTTCAATTACGTAATATCACTAAACTTAGAAATATCCCCTCTTTTAATGATGCAGAGAAACTTGTTCATGCGTTTATAACCACAAGGTTGGATTACTGTAACGCCTTACTCACTCTAGTAAATCTATAAATAAACTTCAGTTAGTTCAGAATGCAGCTGCCCGAGAGCTAACTCGAACTAGAAAATTTGATCATATCACCCGTGTTCTATCATTACTGCACTGGTTACCAGTTAAATTCCGCATTGATTACAAAATACTTCTTACCCAACTTATAAAAGCTCTACATGGCCTGGGGGGGCCCCCCCACATTATCTGAGTGAACTCTTAGCAGTTTTTACAATCCAACTCGTCTATAACTTCGTTCGGCAGGGTACAGGACTTCTTTTAGCTCCCTAGAATTAAAAAAAGTCACAGCAGGGGGGGAAAGGCTTTCTCATACATGGGGACCCCCCAACTATGGAATAAACTTCCCCACTTTAGTTCGAGACTCAAGACACTTTAACAAATTTTTAAGTCTAGGCTAAATGACATAACTATTTTACCGCAGGCTTTTGGACTAGATTTTAGACCCAGGATGCATGGCTTGGGTCACTGGGGCCCGGAATCTGGAGTATGTTCTGGTCTGCCTGCCTTGTCCGCGTTAGCCGGGGAGTTGTTCGAAGTGGGAGCACTGGCTGAACTGGGTTCGGTCCTCGTGGATCTTGACTCGTGCATCCTTGACTTAGAATAAGGGCAGAAGGCTGGGGGGTTCATAGTCAAAGAGTCTTATGGTGATCAGAGACGTTGGGTTGCTGTCTTCTGCCTCCCGTGGGCTTGCCAATGTCTCATGTGATCCCTCTTGGCTGTGTTTCCTACCAGTTCTCCTCTTTCTAGCTATGCTGCTATAGCTAATGCTGCCGGGGTCTCATGCTACACATGGCATCAGTTATTGACATGGCATCAGTGATTGTTAATAGACACTGTGCTCTTATTCAATAACTAATTACATTTCCTGTTTTCTCTCCGGGCTGTGTTCCGGCAGTTCCAGCCCCACACATGATGTTCATCCGCTGTAGCTCCACTCAAGCTGCTTCCATCATCAGCTCCAGCCCCACCATACCCGGGCCACTTAATGCCGATGTGCATACTTCACATTTTATTCGAACTTTGACTCTAGATTTATCATCTACGCCGCCCAAGGAGGTTGGGTCCTATTTTGAGTCTTGGTCCTCCCAAGGTTTCTTCCTATAACACTCAGGGAGTTTTTCTTGCCACTGTCGCCCTAGGCTTGCTCAATTTGGGATTGGACGTAGTTATTATGAGATAATCTAAACTTGTAAAGTTGCTTTGAGACAATGCTCCATTGTAAAAAGCGCTATATAAATAGATCTGACTTAACTTGACTTGACCATTGTACCAAGTAAAGAATTAAGCAATTTTGTAGGTTGCTCTGAACAAGACAGAGACAATGAGGCACATCCATCCTTCCAACTTTTACAGAGAAAGCTGTGCTCTCTTAGATAACCAGCCATTAATGGCTTTAGCATTGTTTAGGATTTACATTTCCTATCTTCTGTTAATAGGGTGTTAATAACGTGAAACAGCCGTTGTGTCACTGGCTAAGTCCATGTTTCTCATGTCTCTGATTGCTGAGGTAAATATTTAAGTTTTTGGTCTTGTGATAGCTGCTGAAAGCAGATTGTTTAAATAGTCTTTGTAAGACTCAGATTACTGTGATAGGACTGTAAATCACTGCCTTAAGTTAAAGCTTGACACGTACTTCAGTTTTATATAAATAAATAAATAATAACAAAGACATACTGCTTCTGTACAACTCCTGACATCTTGCTGGAAATTATCTTTCCCAGAATAGCATCCAGTAAAACAGCTACCTCTCATACTATTTATTTATTTATTCATTTATTTAAGTAGACAAATTTAAATTATGCAATGACATTTCCAAATGAAAATGAATAATATTAAATGCACAACCCTTTCAGAGGTTTGTCAAAACCCTTATCAAATTATTTGAGTCTCATTTCCCTTTTCATGGTAAGCACATGGTTGTCTTTTTTCCATTTTAAACATATTCTTATAAGCACCTTAAAAAATCTAGTAATTACAACACACAAGAATGATTTCATAGAATTGTGTGTAATTTTGAACCTGTCCATAATTGTACATTTTTATTAAAATGAATTTTTATGAATTTACAGTTGTGAGGCTATGCTGGTTTTAAGCACTTTTCTGTCTCTCCCACTTGTAAAATTAGCTATTTTTAAAAGATTCATGTTTTAACCCTAGTGGCGCAATAACAATCCTATTCAGTCCTGCAATGGATTGGTTTGGATCTGACCAGGAAATTACCAACATGTGACACCCATCACAGCCAGCAAACACTACCAGAAATTGAACCCGGGTCACCAGAGGTATTGCTCCAATAAAGCATATTGATTTACAGGCTGAAAAGCTTCTATATTATTGTAGTGACAAAGGTCTTTCTTTGATTTTAACTCACCCCCTTTATTTATGGGGGCTACACTGCACTTCAACATGAGTTCTTCTTTTCCATCGTATTCTTTAATCATTGCTTAGTATTCTCACACAAATTTTAAGGGTAATAAAACTCTTTTGCCATTTATGTTCAAAGTTTGACATGCTGAGTGGCAGCAAACAGGCTCATGATTTTCTATGCTTCTGACACACCTTAATGGTGGACAATATGGAAACATGTTTTCTTTTTTTTTTGTTTGTTTGTTTGTATCAAGGGCTGGATATAAAATAGCTGCTGGGTTGTTTTATTAATGTTTTTCTTTTTTTGTGCAAGACAAGAGCATAAGGTGGAATTTTGATTGAGGAAGGCACTTCAGTTTTTCTCAAGAGATCATGGCAGATTCCTTCTATTACTTAGTATGGCTTGAGAACAGGTTACCCTGGCAGTAAGCTGTGCAAATTTTGTTAAGAAAACAAAATGTTACAATGTGTCATGCATTTAGTAGGCAGTGCATTGTTGTTGTCATATCATATCAACCCTGAAATGGAGACAAAACTAGCAACACTAACATCATGGTGGATTCTTGCTTCCGCACCATTACCATATCAATGAGCCAACACATTATGACCACCTGGTCCACAAAAATATTTAGGTAGGTAGCATGTGTCAAACTGGCATCTACATAAATGCCCAGAATCAGGGTAGGGGTGATGTGACAATATGATATTGTGAAGGAATAGAATATGTCCACAAGACACCATCACAGGGAAATTGCTGGATCGTGTTACATTCTTTCATACAAGCATTGTCTCCTTTTTTTACCTCTGTTAGAGGTTGCAGTAGCATGCAGTCTGATGCTAGAGGGCAGCATTGGACTAGCAAATGCCGAGGCCGAGGCACTCAGGTCCTGGCAAGCACCAGTAACTAGTTACCGGCCACCACACCCCCTTTTGCTTTACACCTGTACCAGTGCTGTCAGTGTTTTCATTCTACGTCACTTCACTAACACACCCCGCCCCTTTAGGATCGGTTCAGTTCCTTCTCTCCTCCTCACTTCTTAGGTTGCTTAGGCCCAAGTTATGTCACTTACATGCCAGCAGTTAGTGTTTGAATCCCATTTGCCTCTCTATTGTGGTTTGTATCAGTGACCATTTGGAAGATTGTCACTGATACAACATTTAGATTTACTCAATTTCCCCTCTCCATTTGGGGTTTTTTCCCCTAATATCCACCTCCTTTTGTCCTATTTCTTCCCCTAACTTTTACAGCTTGCTTGGTGACCCGTAACAGCATGGTGCGACCACATTATGAGTCCAGCGAGAACCCCCCCAGCCGGACCTCCACCTGTTGAGAAGGTCCTCCAACACCAGGGTGCTGCCATTGGGTGGCAATAGCAGACTGCTCACACAGCAGCTGGAGGCTGTGGTGGGGACCCTGACAACTCTTACTGCTCGACTCCCAGCTCTAGCCACCAGCCCACCCCAGCTTCCTCCTCCTCCATCAGTGGATTCCCAAGTAGCCCCCCAAAAAGGTATGGAGGGGAACCTGGACACTGTAGGGGTTTCATTTTACAGTGTTCCCTCATGTTCGAGCTACGGCCGTCCCAGTTCCCCACGCCCCACTCACGGGTTGCCTACATTATCTCAGTCCCCACTGGTAGACCATTTGTTTGAGCAACCGCTCTCTGGGAGGATGGGGCATTCAAGTATGCTTCAGAACAGGCCTTTACTGACATGCTTAAATGCACCTTCTACCATCCACGGGTTGGGGGGAATGACCCAGCCACACGCATCCTCAGTCTCACCCAGGGTTCCCATACTGGGGGCAATTATGTGGTCAATTATCGCACCTTGGCCACTGAGAACAGTTGGGAACAGGGATTGCTTATGGCAATCTTCAGAAAGGGATTGAGTGAGAGAATTAAAGACAAGCTGGCCACTCGCAACGCCCCGGCGACGCTGGAGGAGCTGTACAAACTAGCCATTCAGGTAGACACCCGCCTTAGACAGTGGGCTTGGAAACGGGCGGCCTACCACCTCGGCTTTAACTCCCAGGGCCGATTATGGTGCCCCCACCACCAGGGCCGCCACCTTCGGGGCCTCTGAGCCCATGGAACTGGGTGGGGCCGGTATTGACCACATCGGGGGTGCATGTCCCAAACATCCTTGCAGGCTGGGAACCACTGGGTAAGGGGAGCCGGTTCTAAGCATGCTTGACACTCCATCTTTTGGTCTCACTTTTTTCACCCTCATTGACCCAGGAGGGGGTCCTGTCACCTCGGTCAGCGTCAGCATTGATTTCAGTAACTTTATTGATGAGGGACTCGCCCTATGGCTGGGGATCCCCTGCTCTCTCTGCCTCAACCGGTCCCTCTCAGAGCAGTCAACAGGCGGTCCCTGGGCAAGGCTCTTTTCTTCACCCAGGCACCCCACCTCCACCTTGTGTTAGGTCTCCTCTGGCTGCGAGCTCATAACCCCAGCATTGATTGGCAAACAGGCTCCATTTTCACCTGAACTCCACGGTGTCAGGAGGCCTGCCTGCTGAGCAGGAGCAGACCCATAACCATGGTCCCCACCCCTTCTCACTCAACAAACCTCTCCTCGGTCCCGGAAGTATACCGGGATTTGTGGGAGGTTTTCAGCAAATGTCAGGCCCAGAACCTGCATAGACCGTACGACTGTGCCATCAACCTCCTGTCTGGCACCGCTCCCCCTAGGGGTAGGTTTTTCACCCTTCCCCCCGAACAACAGGCTATGTATGATTACATCAAAGAGGCACTGGCTTTGGGCTTTATTTGGCCCTCCACCTCACCTGCTGGAGCCAGATTCTTCTTCATTGGCAAGAAAGATGGCTCCCTGCAACTCTGCGTCAATTACTGGGGCCTCAACCACATCACGGTCAAGGACAGATACCCCATGTCCCTCATGTCAACGGCATTCAAAGCTCTACAAAAGGCCAGCGTGAACACTAAACTGGAAGTACGCAGTGCCTACAACCTAGTTTGCATTTGGTGGGGGGACGAGTGGAAGACGGCCTTTCTGACCCCCACAGCCCACTATGCATATCAGCTCATGTCCTTTGGCCTTATGAACTCTCTGGTCATGTTCCAGCACCTTGTAAATGACATGTTGCGGGAGGCCCTGGACCGGTACACATTCGTACCTCGACGACATATACTGTATAGTAACACCCCTGAGGAACACGTAGGGCACGTGAGAAGTGTTCTCTGCCTACTGCTTGAGAACCATCTCTTTGTCAAGTTGGAGAAATCAGTGTTCCATGCGCCCTCCATGTCGTTTCTGGGATTCAGCATCTCCAAAGGCACCCTGTGCATGGATCTGTCCAAAATCTCAGCGGTGGTCGACTTGCCCCAGGTCCCTTTTGTTGGATGAGAGAGGCCGAGAAAGACTTTGCTAGGATCAAGGAAGCTCTCACCGCTGCCTTGGTGCTAATCTTCCTTGATCCCGAGGAGCCTTTTGTTGTCGAGGTAGACGCTTCTGATGTCAACATAGGGGCCATCCTTTCCCAGTGCATCGGGTCACATTCGGGGCTCTGCATCCATGTGCCTACTTTTCGCGCCGGTTCACACTGGCTGAATGCAACTACACGATTGGGGACTGGGAGTTGCTGCTAGCTATCAAAGTAGCCTTAGAGGAGTGGCGTCACTGGCTAGAGGGGGTCAAACACCCGTTTCTGATGTGGACAGACCATAAGAACCTGGCCTACTTACAACAGGCCAAGAGGCTGAATGCACTTGCAAGGCCAGGGCTTCCCTTCTTTAGAATGCACAGGCCAAACAGCTCAGGGTGGACACCAAGCGCCAGCTTGTCCCTTCGTACCGTCCCGGTCAGCGGGTCTGGCAAGCTTGCGCCTAGGTTTGTAGGCTTGTTCAAAAGCTCAGGCGCATCAACCCGGTCACATAGTGCCTCAACTTGCCCCCTTATTCTATAATTCCTTGTTTCAAGCATTTGCCATTGCATGATCACTTCCTTGTTTGCTATCCCCTTGCTCTCTGGCGCAGCACGTCATTCTGCGCCTGCGCGTCCCGGCAACCAGTGTTCTCACACATCACTCCTGTGCAAGGAAACGCGCTTCGGCACTTTGCGTCCTTCAGCGCCGCTCTGCGTACATTTCCTGCTTTCTCTGTTTCCCTGTACCAGCACTGTCATTCCGAGTCGCTTTGCTTCAGTTCCTTCTCTCCTCCTGACTGCTTAGGCTGCTTAGCGCCAAGTTACGTCACTCACAGCGTGGCGCGTTGTGTTAAGCGTCCTAGTCTACAAGCCAGCAGCTGGTATTTGAATCCCGGCCACCTCTCTAGCGTAATTCATATAAGTGACCATGCGGAGGGTTTACACTCTCTCACACACATTTATTATTACTCCATTTCCCCTCTCCATTAGGGATTTTCCCCCTAGTATCTACTTCCTTGTATTCCCTGTTAGGGGAGCTCTTGCATTTTGGATCCTATTTCTTCCCCTCACTTTTACGGCTTGCTTGGCGACCCATAACAACCTCAGCCTAAGCAAACTTTGCTAATTCCTTTCATGTTCACCCTAGAGATAAACCATCATAGCATGTGCCTTGGATTTCATCCCCTCACCTTTTTCACAAACAGGGACTATGAATGAAAACACCACTGAAAAGTCAACATTGGAAATATAGATCTGGTTTGGATTGTCACACTCCCCCCACTGCATCCTGGTGCCATCACTGCCTCAGGTATACAGAGCACAAGTACCATCCACATGCTGGAAAAGAAAACAAGCCAGACATCCTTCTTCCATTGCTCTAAATTCCAGTTCTGACACTCCCGTTCACATTGTAGGTGCTTTTGATAGTGGATAAGGGTTAGCACTCTGACCAGTATGTGACTAAACAGCCCCATACTCAACAAGGGGCACTGCACTGTGTTGTGACACATTCCTCTCACATCCAGCATTAAACATTTCTGTAATTTGTATTACACTAGCTCTCCTGTCCATTCTGGTGACACAGGACAGGATTTGTTGCTCTAGTGCATCAATGAGCCTGTCAGGGTTTTTGTTTGTCCCTCCTTGGACCATTATTGGTAGGTGCTCATCACTGTTGACCAGGAACACTCCACAAGCTTTGTTGTTCATGAGATGTTCTGGCCCAGTCGTTTGGGGATAATGATTTCTGTCTTGTTAAAATTGTTGAGGTCTTTACTCCTGAACACTCCTCCATCAAACACTCAACTACATGAACTGCCTGTTCACTTATTATGTACTATATCCCAGAACTGAACAAGACAGTCAACATGATTTGAAATTCGATCTGTGCATGCTTTTAATGATTTGGTTGACTGGTGTACATTTCCATATATGTAAATTGGACATACGTTCCATTTTGTTTCATATACGTCTATACAATGGTGCTTTAAAGTTTGTGAACCCTTTAAAATTTTCTGGATTTCTGCATGAATATGACCTAAACTTTCAGCAGATTTTCTCCTAAAAGTATATAAAAATGAACCCAGTTAAATAAATGAGACAAAAAAATTATCCTTGATAATGATCCAATATTACATATTAGTGAGTGACGAAAGTATGTGAACCTTTGCTTTCAGTATCTGGTGTGACCCCCCTGTGCAGCAATAACTGCAACTAAACGTTTCCTGTAACTGTTGATCAGTCCTGCACACCAACTTGAAGGAATTTTAGCCCATTGCTCCGTACAGAACAGCTTCAACTCTGGGATGCTGGTGGGTTTCCTCATATTAACTGCTTGCTTCAGGTCCTTCCACAACATTTTGATTGGATTAAGGTCAGGACTTTGACTTGGCCATTCCAAAACATTAACTTTATTCTTTTTTAACCATTATTTGGTGGAACGACTTGTGTGCTTAGGGCCGTTGTCTTGCTGCATGACCTACCGTCTCTTGAGATTCAGTTCATGGACAGATGTCCTGACACTTTCCTTTAGAATTCACTGATATAATTCAGAATTCATTGTCCCATCAATGATGGCAAGCTGTCCTGGCCCAGATGCAGCAAAACAGGCTCAAACCATGATACTACCACCACAGATGGGATAAGGTTCTTATGCTGGAATGCAGTGTTTTCCTTTCTCCAAACATAACGCTTTTCTTTTAAACCAAAAAGTTTAAAAATCTGTCCACAAAACACTCTTCCAATAGCCTTCTTTCTTGTCCACGTGATCTTTAGCAAACTGCAGACGAGCAGCAATGTTCTTTTTGGAGAGCAGTGGCTTTCTCCTTGCAACCTTACCATGCACACCATTGTTGGTCAGTGTTCTTCTGATGGTGGACTCATGAACATTAACATTAGCCAATGTGAGAGAAGCCTTCAGTTGCTTAAAAGTTACCCTGAGGTCCTTTTTGACCTTGCCAACTATTACACGCCTTGCTCTCGGAGTGATCTTTGTTGGCTGAGCACTCCTGGGGAGGGTAACAATGGTATTGAATTTCTTCCATTTGTACATAATCTGTCTGGATGTGGATTGATGGAGTCCAAACTCTTTAGAGATGGTACTGTAATCTTTTCCAGCCTGATGAGCATCAACAACTCAACAAATCTCCTTTGTTCAGGCCATGATGCACTTTCGCAAACATGTGTCAGTCACACCTGATTGTCATCCCATTGACTGAAAACACCTGACTCTGATTTCACCTTCAAATTAACTGCTAATTCACATACTTTTGTCACTCACTACATGTAATATTGGATCATTTTCCTCAATAAATAAATGACCAAGTATAATATTTTTGTCACATCTGTTTAACTGGGTTCTTTTTATCTACTTTTAGGACTTGTGTGAAAATCTGATGATGTTTTAGGTCATATTAATTCAGTAATATAGAACATTCTAAAGGGTTAACAAGCTTTCAAGCACCACTGCATATGCAACACACTGTGTATGATACCCTTTCTCTGATAAGGACATATATGTTAATATATTACATGTCCATTCCTTTATTATTTTGGTGGCGTATATAGGGTTGTTGTCATGCTGAAAGATGAAATAACTGTCAGTCTTTAGCTGTCTAGCGGAAAGCTGCAGTTTTCCTCAAGAATTTGGATGCACTTGACAGCATCCATTTTCCTTTCAATTCTGACCAACTGCCGAGTTTCCACTCAGAATAAACACCCCCATGACCTAATGTTGCATTTTCACTAACTGAGCTTTAATAACTGATTATTAGCTATTTTCACTTTGATGTTGAGAGTGTATATACTGTACAACTGGAAAAAAAAGAGATTTGTTTAACGTATTTAATTTTAAAGGTGTAATGTGAAAAATGATTTGACAGGATATGTTGTTAATCTATAGGCACTGTAAGTTCCATTCATTGATAATAACTCGGTAAATTTAAGGCCAAAAGTGCTGTGATTTATGCAGCAGTGTGTAGTCTGACTGAGAAGCTATGATGTGTGTCTAGTTCTAAAAACTACACAGGTATGCACTGTTTAACGTCTGCATTACATTCTATGAAACAGGACGTTGAATGAAATAGATATTGACCAGATATTACCATAATCACATAGTCTTTTTACTGTAATGTAAATATAAAGGGTATTTTCAATTTTATTTACAATAGGACCGGAAAATACATTTATGAACACCATTTACAGCTTGTTACAAATAAGTAACAAAAAGTCATACACACAAACGTGTGTAACTTGCACAAAAAAGTATCTAAACACATCAACTGAATTAAAACATTTTCTAGTCCAAACATCAGCTAACTCATACAACTGTGAGCTACCACACACAACCGTTAAGATAGTGGAACTTTTCATGAATGATGGACTTCTGCTCATAAATCTCTTCCACTGCTTGTGGATCTGCAGCGTTGATTGGCTGTTCAATGCTGTTGCCGCGATCCATTCATGGTTGTCCTGCCATGCCTCAGCACAATACCCGATCTACTGGAAGAAAACCCACTGCAGAGAGTGATAAGAGGAGGGAATAAGCAAAACGCACTTCACTATAACAATACACTGCCTTATGGGGCAGTGTAATAGTACATACATAAGCAATTAACAATAGAATACACAATGAAATATGGTAATTAAGAGTTTACTACAGTACTGTGCACTGTAACATCACGTCATGAAGCACTGTACAGTGCCTTTGTCGTATTTATGGTGGCAAGATGGCCAACCAGATTTTTATTTCCTATTATAGTATTGTATTATAGTTTTGAATTCCTCAGCTGTTAAAGTGAATGACCATATAGTACATAGCTAACGTATTGAAAGAAGCATATAGTTGTGATTAAATCATATAGTTGCTCCATACTCTTTATCAAACAAGGAAGGAAACAAACAAAGAAAAAATGTGGACACAATAAAGGCATGGTATGATGTTTTGGTCATTGAACATTTGAGTGGACATGTAACCTATGAAAAATACTTAAACTGACAACACAAATGGGTCACGATACGATTATATCATGATACATTGCTATACGATGCATATTGCATATACGATATATTGTGATATATTGCGATATTCCACATAATTCACTGAAAATATAAAAACAGCTGAAATACAAGTTATGGTGTACAACCAGAATCATCTTAATACTTCACATCACACTGATAGTTCAGCGGACAAATTGAGTCAAAACACTGTACTGCAACATCTACAGGAATGGGGATTGTATTTTACACTTCATTTATAATGTGTTTTTCATCTTTCAAAAAATCAATATTTTGAGCTGAAATTCTATGAATTATATTGAGAAAATAAATATCAATATATATTGCTGTCATAGCTCTTCACAACTATTTCTGAGTAATATGTGTGTGTATGTGTATGTAGTTTTCAATAAAGGCTGTGATTCTGTTACGGGGGGCCAGGGGGGCACACCGAAAGAAAAGGGAATAACGGACCCAAGCGCAGGGAACACCGCAAAAGGCGGGAAATAGGTGAAGGAAAAGAAAAAGGAATCCCTTCTGACGTGCGCGACAGCTGCTGACGACAGCCCGTCACAGGATTCGATACCAGAGTCACCGAGTCCGGGGGTGGGAACGCTACCGCTGAGCCACGGGTGTAGTGAACGACAGAAGGGAGGAACGGCTATAAGCCAACGGACGAACAAAGGAGTCGCTTCCTGGCAAACTCAGAAAAAAGGAGGTTTTTAATAAACAGGGGATGCAAAAGAAGAAACGGGAAACGTCCCGTATTTGCTCTGAACAGAGCGATGGGAAATGGAGCACGCACGGCGCTTTAATCATGCGTGTGAGACTGAAGCGCTGTGTGTGTGGTTGAGCGCGCTATGTGTGTGTGTGGCTTCTGCGCTCTGCGTGAGAGAGAGAAGCGCTGTGTGTGTGATCGAGCACGCTATGTGTGTGTGTGGCTTCTGCTCTCTGAAACAGAAGCGCTATGTGTGTGTGGCCTAGGCGCTGGACTGCGCATGTGCCGGGGGTTTTCTCGAGCCCAGCGTAGCTAACGCGGCCGGTGCGTTTCTAGGACCAGGAGTAAGCGTTGTTATACGCGTGGGACAAAATAGAGTGCTCGTCCCAAGATTAACCAGGCCCGGAGTTATGCCGGAGACAATAACGTGAGGAGCGGAGCGATCGGCGTCCAGGCGGGGACCGCTGGAGCGAGGAAAGGCCGCGGGCGCCTTCGGACAGCGGGGAAGAAAGCGGTAAGTGGCGTTACCCCAACTTTCCCTCACCTAACTTTCTAAGGCCCTGGCGTTACCTCAAGGCTTTTGCCTTTACGGAATCCCGCCTCCTTCGTGAGACGGGACTACCTCTGTCCTTAAGCGGTAATGGCCGGAGGGTAACGCCGAAAATATCGCTCTGAAACGCCGGGTGTCTCATCAGACAGTGCGCCGAAGGCCGGCATTCGGAGGCTCATTTTATAGGGGGCCGACCACGACGTGTCCCGCAGCGGCCCCTAGTGGTGGGAATGCGCCCCCTGATAGTACCCCCCCCAGGGGCGGCTCCAGACGGCCCCAAGTCGGAAGAACGGCGCCTCCGGAAGTCACGGATGAGGGCCCGGTCCAGGATGTGGCGTTCCGGAACCCACGAACGTTCTTCCGGCCCGCGCCCCTCCCAGTCCACCAGGTACTGAGTACTGCCCTGAACCCGCCGGGAGTCCAGCAACCGACGGACCGCGTAGGCCGGGGACCCCTGGACGACCCGGGGAGGGGGAGGAGGCCTGGCCGGGACTCGGGTCTGGCAGAGGTAGGGCTTAAGCTGGGAAGCGTGGAACGTGGGGTGGATCCTCATGGAGGGGGGCAGGTCCAGCCGGTAGCTCACCGGGTTGACCCTGCGGAGAACCTTGAAGGGCCCCACGTATTTGGGAGTCAGCTTACCCGAGGTCCCCTTCAACGGGAGGTCCCGAGCGGATAGCCAGATGCGTTAGGGCGGTAGGAGGGTGCGGGCCTGCGCTTGCGATCAGCCTGCCGGCGCATGGACTCTGCGCTACCCGTAAGCGCCGCCCGAGCCTTGATCCAGGACTGCCGGCACCGGGGGACGAACTGCCCGGCCGAAGAAACCCCCACGTTCGCCTCCTGGCGGGGGAAGAGGGGCGGCTGAAAACTGAACTGGCACTCGAACGGGGACATACTGAGGGCTGAGTGCCACAGAGTGTTATGGGCGAATTCGGCCCATGGCAGATGTTCCGTCCAAGTGAATGGGCTACCCCTCGTCAGGCACCGGAGCATGCGTGCCAGGTCCTGGTTCACCCGTTCAGTCTGGCCGTTAGACTCCGGGTGGAATCCAGAGGAAAGGCTGGCCGTGGCCCCTACCAAGCGACAGAAGGCCGCCCAAAACCGGCTGATGAACTGGGGGCCCCGGTCAGACAGCAGATCCCGGGGGAACCCGTGCACTCGAACGACGTGCCGGAGGATAAGGTCCGCTGTCTCTTTGGCCGAGGGCAGTTTGGGCAGTGGAACGAGCTTGCACCCCTTGGAGAACTGGTCTACCGCCACGAGGACGACCGTGTTTCCCTTAGATGGCGGCAAGCCCGTGACAAAGTCCAGTGAGATGTGCGACCAGGGGCAAGCGGGCATGGGGAGAGGATGAGGAAGGCCAGGGGGCCTCCTGCGGGGGGTTTTGTTGCGCGCACAAACCTCGCAGGAGGCCACGAACTGCCGGATGTCATCCTCCATGCGTGGCCACCAAAAGCTCTGTCGGAGGAGCTTGTAGGTGGCCGTGCGGCCAGGGTGCGCCGCGAACGACGCCTCGTGCCCCCAGCACATGACTCTGGGGCGAGCGGAGGCTGGGACAAACCTGCGACCCGGAGGACCGTTGCCGGGATCGGGTTCGCAACGAAGGGCCTTGGTGACCACATCGTCGATGGCCCAGGTGAGGGCTGCAACCACCCGAGGAGCCGGGAGGATGGGGTCCTGGACGAGGGAGGAGCCCGAATGATCCCACTGCCTGGATAGGGCGTCGAGCTTGGCGTTTTTGGAGCCCGGCCGGAAGGTGACCATAAAATCGAACCTGGCAAAGAACAGGGACCAGCGGGCCTGGCGGGCATTAAGCCGTTTGGCCCGCTGGATGTACGCCAGGTTCTTATGGTCCATCCATACCAAGAACGGGTTTCTGGCGCCTTCCAGCCAGTGCCGCCATTCCTCCAGCGCCAGCTTCATGGCCAAGAGCTCCCGGTCCCCAATGGGGTAGTTACGCTCGGCGGCGGACAGGCGTCGCGAAAAGTAGGCACACGGGTGGAGCTTGCGGTCCGACTTGAAGCTCTGAGACAGGACGGCCCCCACGCCGATGTCGGACGCGTCTACCTCGACTACGAACGGCTCCTCCGGATTGGGAAACCTGAGAACCGGGGGGTTGGTGAGTCGGTCTTTGATAGCTTGGAACGCTCGGCCGGCCTCCGGAGTCCAGCGGAAGGGGCCTGGGGTCTTGCGCGTGAGGGCTGTCAATGGGGCAGCCAGGGTCCCGAAATTCCAGACGAAGCGCCAGAAAATGTTTGCGAAGCCCAGGAACCGCTGGACAAGCCGGAGGGAGGTGGGCTGGGGCCAGTCGGCCACGGCCTGGATCTTGGCCGGGTCCATCTGCAACGACCCCTGGGACACGATGAACCCCAAGAAGGCCACCGAGGGGGTGTGGAAAACCGACTTCTCTAGTTTCACGAACAGCCGGTTCTCCAGTAGCAGTTGCAAGACCCGGTGGACGTGACCGACGTGCTCCTCGAGCATCCGGCTAAAGATCAAAATATCGTCATTGATAAGTTGTTGGAAGACAGCTGGGGCGTTCATCAACCCAAAGGGCATTACCGTGTACTCATAATGCCCTGTGGGCGTCAAAAAGGCTGTCTTCCACTCGTCCCCCTGCCGGATGCGAACGAGGTTGTACACGCTCCGGAGGTCCAGCTTGGTGAAAATGCTGGCCCCCTGGAGTGCCTCGAACGCCGTCGCCATGAGAGGCAGGGGGTAACGGTCCTTGACCGTGATCGCGTTGAGGCCCCGGTAATCGATACACAGGCACAGGGAGCCCTCCTTCTTAGCGACGAAGAAGAAGCCCGCCCCTGCCGGCGAGGAGGATGGCCAGATAAAGCCCTGCTGGAGTACCTTCTGCGATATACTGTCGCATGGTCTCCTGTTCGGTGCGGCTCAGGGAGAAGAGTCGCCCCCGGGGAAGGGTTGTACCCGGCAGGAGGTTGATGGCGCAGTCATAGCCCCTGTGCGGTGGGAGAACTTGGGCCGCGCCTTTACTGAACACCACCCCCAGGTCCCCCAGGGTTTGGGAACGGTCGACAAGTCGGGCACCGCCTGCCGAACCTGAGGCTGGCGATGGGGGGTGGACAGCAGGAGCAAGCAGGACTCCCGGCATCGAGGGGACCATGCGTAAATGGACCGGGTCTGCCAGTCGATCCGTGGGTTGTGGAGTAGCAACCATGGATAGCCCAGGACCAATTGGAGGGTAGGCGTGCGCGTGACAAGAAAGGCGACCCTCTCAGAATGGAGTCCCGTCTCCATAGTGACCGGCAGGGTCCTATGGGTGACAGGACCCCTACCCAGGGCCTGGCCGTCGAAAGCCCTGAGTGGCTGGGGAGGGCCTCGACCTGGAGGTGCAAACGTCGCGTGAGGGCTTCGTCGATAAAATTGCCCTCGGCCCCGGAATCGACGTAGGCGGCAAGGCGGGCCCAATCGTTCTCCCCCTGACCAAGAACAACCGGGAGGGTGAGGCCCAACAGGGGGCGAATGGGTAGGCCTAGGACCGCCCCCCCCGACTGGTCCTGGCCCTTGCGTTTCCCGAACCGCCTGAAGACGGGAGGTCGGTTCCGCTGGGAGGGCCCCAGCCGACCCCCCCCAAGTTCCATGGGCTCGGGAGCATCGGAACGGGTGGTGCGAGGGCCGGTGGGGTCACGACCCGGCCACGGACCAACGGAGCGGTTACAAGGCCCTGCCCTCTCACGGGCCCGTTGCCGCAGACGAGAGTCGATGGTCGTGGCGAGGTTATAAAGGTCGTCGAGCGTGGCAGGAGGATCCCGAACGGCCAGCTTGTCCTTAAGGGACTCATTGAGCCCTCGTTCGTAGCTGGAGATGAGGGCTGCCTCATTCCAACCGCTTTCCGCCGCCAGGGTTTGGAACTCGATAGTGTATTCGGCCACCGACCTGGCGCCTTGCGTGAGACGCGCCAGGCGAGAGGCCGCAATACATCCCCCTAGCGGATGGAAAAAGGTCCCTTTGAGGGCCTCAGCAAAGGCCTCTTCGTCCTCACAGGCAGGAGACCTGGCTTCCCACTGGGCCGTGGCCCAGGCCAGAGCCCGACCAGAGAGGAGGGAGATGATATAAGCCACGCGGGACCGAGGCGGGGGGAACTGGGACGAGCGCAGCTCAAAGATGAGTAAGCATTGCATCAAGAAACCCCTGCAGCGCTTGGGTTCGCCCCCGAAACGTTCGGGCACAGTGACGGGGGAGTCCCCGGCGGGGCGAGGCGGAGGAGGAGCTGGAGGCGGCGCGGAAACAGGCGGGGGAGGAACCACCTGGAAGCCGGAGAGCTTGGCGGACAGCTCCTTGAGCTCCTCGGTCAGGGCCGCAACCTGCTGGGTGAGGAGGGTCAGTTGCTGCTCGTGATGCCCCAGGGTAACACCGTGGTGGCGGAGAACGGCAGCGGCTGGGGGTGGAGACCCCTTGTGGTCCATACTGGGCGCCCTGCTGAGTCCATACTGGGCGCACTGTACTGTTACGGGGGGCCAGGGGGGCACACCGAAAGAAAAGGAAATAACGGACCCAAGCGCAGGGAACACCGCAAAAGGCGGGAAATAGGTGAAGGAAAAGAAAAAGGAATCCCTTCTGACGTGCGCGACAGCTGCTGACGACAGCCTGTCACAGGATTCGATACCAGAGTCACCGAGTCCGGGGGCGGGAACACTACCGCTGAGCCATGGGTGTAGTGAACGACAGAAGGGAGGAACGGCTATAAGCCAACGGACGAACAAAGGAGTCGCTTCCTGGCAAACTCAGAAAAAAGGAGGTTTTTAATAAACAGGGGATGCAAAAGAATAAACGGGAAACATCCCGTATTTGCTCTGAACAGAGCGATGGGGAATGGAGCACGCACGGCGCTTTAATCAGAGTGAGCGCTATGTGTGTGCGTGGCCTCAGCGCCCTGCGTGTGAGACTGAAGCGCTGTGTGTGTGTGGTTGAGCGCGCTATGTGTGTGTGTGGCTTCTGCGCTCTGCGTGAGACAGAGAAGCGCTGTGTGTGTGATCGAGAGCGCTATGTGTGTGTGTGGCTTCAGCGCTCTGACACCGAAGCGCTCTGTGTGTGTGTGGATGCAGCGCGCTATGTGTGTGTGTGGCTTCTGCTCTCTGAAACAGAAGCACTATGTGTGTGTGGCCTAGGCGCTGGACTGCGCATGTGCCGGGGGTTTTCTCGAGCCCAGCGTAGCTAACGCGGCCGGTGCATTTCTAGGACCAGGAGTAAGCGTTGTTATACGCGTGGGACAAAATAGAGTGCTCGTCCCAGGATTAACCAGGCCCGGAGTTATGCCGGAGACAATAACGTGAGGAGCGGAGCGATCGGCGTCCAGGCGGGGACCGCCGGAGCGAAGAAAGGCTGCGGGCGCCTTCGGGCAGCGGGGAAGAAAGCGGTAAGTGGCGTTACCCCAACTTTCCCTCACCTAACTTTCTAAGGCCCTGGCGTTACCTCAAGGCTTTTGCCTTTACGGAATCCCGCCTCCTTCGTGAGACGGGACTACCTCTGTCCTTAAGCGGTAATGGCCGGAGGGTAACGCCAAAAATATCGCTCTGAAACGCCGGGTGTCTCATCAGACAGAGCGCCGAAGGCCGGCATTCGGAGGCTCATTTTATAGGGGGCCGACCACGACGTGTGGCGGTCCCGCGGCGGCCCCTAGTGGCGGGAATGCGCCCCCTGATAGATTCTAGTGGTCCATATGGCATGACACTGCCACCATTGAGGGTACCTGTACGAATCAGTCAGTAACTTCAGAATTCAGAACAGTTTTATAAAAAATAATCCTGTTAGCACACTAGAGAAAAGACAGAGTCTTGTTTTTGACAGATGTTGGAACAGACAACTGATGGAACAGTATAAGCAGCATTATACTTGTTAATTGTTTGAGCTAGGAAGGAAGACGTCGCCTAGGGATAATAGTGGACTAATAAGCCTACTTTTGTTGAAATTTTTGTGACATGTATTTAAGATATACTTCATGTCATAATGACATTTCTCTCATTGCTTTCAACTGCCAGTGTTTGTGCCTGAGGTCAGTTTTGCTAGAAATATGACTGATCTGGATTTTGTCCATTTTGATTACAATGTTATACAGCCTTAACTATTTATCAGTTTCTGTTGAAAATGATGGTGTGGCTACTGTGACACATATTAGACCAAGTGCTGAAACTGCAGTTTGTGAAATGCGTTACATTTGGACATCGACTCCATGATGATATGAACTAACCTAGCTATTTATTCACGAGTGTATACTGGCAGCAGTGGCTCAGTGTTTAACATACTTGTCTATTGAGCAAAAGGTTGAGGGCTAAGTTGCTACTGCCAAGCTGCCACTGCCATGGCCATTATTCGGATTGTCTGTTGTAAGGTTGTATAAGTCACTCTGGATAACAGTATCTGCCAAACGTTGTAAATGTAAGTGCATTGTATAAGTGCTATAGAGATACCTCATATTACCAGGTTACCTCAGAAAGACATTGAAATGTGGGCAAAAGCATCACATTAGTCCTTCAGATCCAAGGACCATCACACAGGATTTGGACATACATCATTAGCTCACACCACTTTAGCCCATAAGCATGGTTGAATAATATGTAATGAATTAATTTATGTTGAATATTATTTTTACAATGCTGCCCGGACCAGTGAGCTCATATTTTTTATGTGTAAAGTTTCAGACTTCACAAGATATAATTTCTTAAGTGCAGCAATTCTACTGACAATTTAGTAATTGCTAAATTGTCAGTTTCTCCTCAGCTTGCATTTGCTAAATTAATAGTTAATAATTTAATAAGTATTAGTAAATTAACAGCTCGGTTTAATTTTATGACATGCTCATAACTAATATTAGAACATTTACAGAAAATATTTGATTACCTTACATAGAAGTTTAGTTGGTCAATCTTGACAAAAAAGCTTAAACTATGAGTCTAGATGTTAGATCAGTTAGTCTGGCTAACTCGCAAGACCTTACAAGCAAATCCTGCTAGCTGTAAGGAAATTGTTTGTTATGCAAAGTTACTAAAATATAATAAAGTTAATTAGCTCACTGGTAGAGCTTCTTAAATCACTTGAGGACTTGTGTGATAATTTTCTGTAATTCAAAAGAAGGAGCATTTAATTTCAAGTACTAACAAATTACATAGTCTCAGGCATATCCAACAATTTGTCATAATTAAACAATCTGATCTTCCAAGGCTAAGATCAAATCTTGATCTTCAAAACTCAAAGTAATGTTTGCATTTCCTATTCTTCCTTTCAAATTTTAACTTAAAAATATTTTCTCTATTTCACTTTCCTTCTTTCAATTTTACACTTCCAGCTTTCTTTATCCCAATTGAATTAATTTCTAGTTCCTTTAAATTGCTTCTTTCAGATCCTCCCACTCATTTTATGTTCTCTTATCTTATGTTGTCAGTTCAGTTTTCTTAGTTTTCTTCTTAAAATATACTTTTTCTTCATTATTTGGCTCTCTTCTCAAATTTTTCAATTTTATAACTTTATCTTTCAAAACGTTACACTTCATAGATGTTCCCCTTCTCATCTTAGTTTGTCTTTTCAACTTTCTTATGACCATATTTTTTATCCACAGTAGTCTTTCACTTTCTCAGCCTCCTTTTCCCTTTTTGTTTTATTTCAAAGCACACACACACAAAAGCAAACACTTACCAGTTACCATCTGTGGCCGTAGTGAATTTAAAGACACAATAGCGTTATACAGCTTTATATGCCTTGACAGGCAGGTGCAAACATCTGGGATTATTTAGGCCCAGAGCACTCTCAGAAATGTAATTTCCAACTGATGACAAGTCAGCAAGCACTACGCCTGTCTGCCACCCTCAGCCGGTCAGAGGATGTACAGCAGGGTCAGCTCTGCTGTTAAGGGGTGATACTTCAAGGTTGGCCTCAAACCCTTTGCAACAGCCCTGGAGCCCTGGGGTGCTTTTTATCACTTCTCTGATTTGGCAACAAATGAATGTTCAATTGTCACAACAGCCTCTCACATCTCCTCACAACAGTTCCTGATTAATGTGTATTCCTGTAATGTATTCCTGCTTTTGTTGAAATTTTGTGACATCTACTTAAGATATGCTTCAAGCCATAATGAGATTCCTCTTGAAGCTTTTCTTTCAACAGGCAGTGTTTTGTACCCAGTCCTGTACTGCAAAATAGTACATTACATCTACTGCACGCCGGCTCATCTCTCTGTGAGTTGATCATTCTGGACCAGAGTTTGCATTGCTATATCTGACAGTACAACTTTATTTCAGATAATATATCTTGCAATGTATTATATAGGTTAAGTGGGCTAATAACCTTAATAATAAGTATAATAACCTTAATTGACCACGTACATGTATGTGAATGGACATTGTGTGAACAAATCGTATACCTGTACCTTTATTTTCACACCCTTTTAATCCTTACCAGTAACACTATAGAAGGCAGCAACCAATACTAGACAGGGCACCAATCTATCACAGGGCACATACACTCACACACAGGGACACTTTAGAGAGACCAAATGGCCTAATGCATGTCTTGGGAGGAATATGGAAGGAAACTGCAGTACACAGAGAAAATGATGCAGTCATGGGAAGAACTCCACACAGATGTAGTCCGAACCAGTGAATCAAACTGGCAATATCTAGAATTCATAGGTAACATCACTAACCACTATCTAAATAAAATAAATAAGCTTACACAAAAGGCAAAGAGTTCTGAGTCTGACAGAAGAAAATGAATATGTTGTTATAATAGGACACAATAAAAGACATGACTCTGTATTTAAATACCTTGTACCTCATGCAGATGCATAAAGCAAAAGATTGGTCTTTAGCTGGATTTAAAAGTGCCAAAGTTGACATAAGCCTAATGTAAATGGATAAAACGACTCTGCAATCTAGGGGCAATAAAAACCACTGTGGAATTTCATTAGATTGAGCAACGTGTAATCTAGAGCACAATTAGTTCATCTCTATTAGTAGAGGTGATAATGAGAGCAACATGTGAAGATAAATGTTAAGCTCCAAGGCAAGGAGGTTTTAATTTCACACACGCACATCCAGATTTGTTATGAGGCTTTGAATCAAATAATGGTTTTCAATCACTGTTGCCTTTTTTCAGTTATTATGCTGCAATCTTCCATTATCACTGCATCCCCAGTGTGACATGCTGAAGATATGATTTTCATTTCCCATGTAAAAAGCACATGACAAGTATGTTTTGAGTATGAAAGGTGCCCATATATAAGTACATTACTGTCACATGGAGACTCCACTGGGAAGCCAGGACTGAACCCAATAGGAAGACATCCTCACCAACTCAAATCTTTAAATGCAACTCAAATGTGTAAATGGGACCTATGGATGTCTCCTTATACTGTGTATTATCTGTCTTTTATACTTTAATAATGTTTAAGTAGTGATTAATTAACACGAAATTGATCAGCATTACCAAATTAGAAAGTAGATGACTGAAAGCGATTTCAGACAACCTCGCTAGCTTATTACAGCTCAGACTCATGCAGGTTTAAGATTGGCCATAAGAGTCATTGTGAATATTCCAGTATGGTGTTATACTGGATTTAGAACTGGCTGACTGCCACAAACTATTAGTTAGGCAAGTCAAGTCAAGTCAAGTCAGATTTATTTATATAGCGCTTCTTACAATGGAGCATTGTCTCAAAGCAACTTTACAAGTTTAGATTATCTCCTAATAACTACGTCCAATCCCAAATTGAGCAAGCCTAGGGCGACAGTGGCAAGGAAAAACTCCCTAGTTCTAGGAAGAAACCTTGGGAGGACCAAGACTCAAAAAGGGACTTAACCTCCTTGGGCGGCATAGATGATAAATCTAAGAGCGAAACTAAAGTCATGGAGTCAAAGTTCGAATAGAATGTGAAGTATGCACATCGACATTAAGTGGCCCGGGTATGATGGGGCTGGAGCTGATGACGGAAGCAGCTTGAGTGGAGCTCCATCAGATGTACATCATGTGTGGGGCCGGAACTGCCGGAACACAGCTCGGAGAGAAAACAGAAAATGTAATTAGTTATTGATTAAGAGCACAGTGTTTACTAACAATCTCTGATGCCATGTCAATCACTGATGCCAGTGTAGCATTGAGACCCCGGCAGCATTAGCTATAGCAGCATAGCTAGAAAGCTAGAAAGAGGAGAACTGGTAGGAAAACACAGCCAAGAGGGATCACATAAGACATTGGCAACCCCACGAGCAGCAGAAGACAGCAACCAACGTCTCTGATCACCATAAGACTGTTCGACTATGAACCCCCAGCTCTGCCCTTATTCTAAGGCAAGGATGCATGAGTCAAGATCACGAGGACCGAAAGCCTAGTTCAGCCAGACCGCCCACTCGACACTCCGGCTAGCGGGACAAGGCAGGCAGGCCAGACATGACTCCAGACTCCGGCCCCAGTGACCCAAAGCCATGCAACCTGGTCTAAATCTAGTCAAAAGCCTGCGTAAATAAGTATGTCTTTAGCCTAGACTTAAAACTTGGAGAGTGTCTGAATCTCGAACGAAAGTGGGAAGTTTATTCCATAGTTGGGGGGCCATGTATGAGAAAGCCCTTTCCCCCTGCTGTGACTTTTTTAATTCTAGGAACTAAAAGAAGTCCTGCACCCTGCGAATGAGTAGACGAGTTGGATTGTAAAACTCTAAGAGGTCACTCAGATAATGTGGGGCCAGGCCATGTAGAGCTTTATAAGTTATAAGAAGTATTTTGTAATCAATGCAGAATTTTGACTGGTAACCAGTGCAGTGATGATAGAACAGGAGTGATATGATCAAATTTTTGCTAGTCGAGTTAGCACTCGGGCAGCTGCATTCTGAACTAACTGAAGTTATTTATAGATTTACTAGAGCATCCAGTAGTAGTAAGGGCGTTACAGTAATCCAACCTTGAGGTTATAAATGCATGAACAAGTTTTTCTGCATAATAAAAGAGGATATTTCTAAGTTTTAGCGATATTTACGTAATTGAAAGAAAGCAATTCGAGTGATGCTGCTAATGTGCGCATCAAAGGAGAGATCTGAATCAAATGTGACCACTAAGTTTTTTACAGACGGACTGGGCAATACTGGACAGCCATCTAGATTTAGGATAGATGTGTAGCTAACCTGTCTCTCACAGCCTTGGGTCCCACTAATAGCACCTCAGTTTTATCTGAGTTAAGTAAGAGAAAATTAAATAACATCCAATCTTTTATTTCCTTTACACAATTCTCATTTTGTTGATTGTAAGGCTGTCATTAGTTTTGGCTGATATGTACAGCTGTGTATCATCTGCATAGCAGTGGAAATTAATGCCATGTTTACGGAAAATAACTGAGCCTAGTGGCAGCATGTACAGAGAGAATAAAAGCGGGGCCAAGCACTGACCCCTGAGACACGCCATACTTCACTTTTGAGAGCTTAGATCTTAGATTATTTATATGAACAAACTGGTACCTTTTTTAATCAGTGGTTTGATAAACGGCAGACTTAAAGGATTTGGGCACATAACCTAAAGGTAAGGGATGAATTTAAAATAACTAACACTAGCTCTATAACACTAGGTAATACTTGTTTGAGTAGACCATGTAGGAATTGGATCTAACAAAAACATGTTGATGATCAGTGACGAGCTGATCAGTGCGGATAGTTCAGTATTAGTAATTGGGGTAAAAGATTTCTAATCTTGATTTATAGCTAATTGAACAGATGTCTTCACTAGTGCTGCATCTGGAAGGTTGCTGAACAGTTTGGTGATGTGATGAGCATTGAGTTTTATATGCCTAATGTTTTTCTATCTTATCATTAAAGAAAGTCATGAAATCATTACTGTTAAAATTACACAGAATGGGAGAGTCACTTTCTGTGGGGTTTTTTGTTAATTTGGAGACTGTATTAAAGAGAAATCTTGGATTATTCTTATTTTTTTCTCTATGAGTGAAGAGAAGTATGCAGCTTTAGCTTTAGTGAGGGCATGCTTATACTCTGCCATGCTGTCCCTCCAAGCAATCTTAAACACCTCCAATTTACTATGTCTCCACTTGCGCTCTAAATGCCGTGTTCTTTGCTTTAAGGTACGGGTGTGGTCATTATACCATGGTGCTAGCCTTTTTTCCCCTAATACGTTTGAGCCTAGCAGGGGCAGTCGTGTCCAGGGTTGAGCGAAGCACACATTCTAATTGCTCATTTACACACTCAAGATGATTTATCTCCGTAGGTGTATTAAATTTTAAGTCTGGTAGGTTTTTAATAAAACGCAGCTGGAGTAGCAGATGTGATTACTGCACTTGGTGTGAATTAATGAGCAGATGGATTTTATTTATTAGAGATAGCTCAAATACTAAAAGATAGTGATCTGAAATCGAAATCACTTTGCGGGAAAAATATCAAGGTTATCTATATTGATACCAAATGTTAATATTAGATCTAAAGTATGATTACAGCGATGGGTTGGTCCCATCACATTCTGAGTGATACCCATGGGATTCTAAGATGGACTCGAAAGCAATTTTAAGTGGATCCTGCTCATTGTCAAAGTGAATATTGAAATCACCTACAATTAAATCCTTCTCTTGACAGTAGTAAGCAGGAAAGAATGTTAGCAAATTCCTGAAGAAAATTCTGAATAGGGACCAGGCGGGCGGTTGGTAATAGTGATAAGCTGAAAAGAGTGTGGTTTTGACTTCCATAACGATGGATCAGTCACATTAAGAATCAGTATTTCAAAATAATTAGCCTTGTAATGGGATTTAGCTGTAACACCTAACTCTTTGTCAAAAATTGTGGCTATGCCTCCCCCCCACGACCATTAGGACGAGGGCGACTAGCATGACTGTATCCAGAAGGTGAGGCTTCATTTAAGGCTAAATATTCATCAGATCTCTAAGTCCAAGTCTTCAGAGGAGATGAGACAGAGAGCGTGTAAGCGTTTATCAGTGATCATTTCATTTACAATCACTGCTTTGTTTGTAAGTGATCTAATGTTAAGTAGTCCTAGCTTTAGTCTAATGTTATTATTTCTTTCACCTCGCCGCATTGGGATGGGGCCAGAGCACACTACAGCATCGGACATCGCCTTCGCACGCTAACCACCTCTACAAAATTAGCCTTAGTAACCTCTGACTGACGAAGGCGTATATCATTAGCCCCTACATGAATAACTATCCTAGAGAATCTGCGGCTCTCGAGTTCACTAAGACTCGTTACAATGTCCGGCACTCTGGCTCCGGGGATACAGAGAACTCTAGCTGCTGGTGTCCCTAAAGGGGTAGCAAGTTTCATGTGTCGTAAAATAGAGTCACCTATGACCAGAGCTCTTTCAACAGGCTGCTCAGTGGGTGTTTCACTGAGGAGGGCAAACCTGTTTACACGTGAACAGGTAAAGAGTGGTTCTCTCATGGACTAGCCTTACGACTACATCGCCGAACCGTCACCCACTTGCCCTGCTGCGAGGACTCTGCCGGGGCTCTAACTTCGCCTTTGGCATCCAGATCTGCTAAGCTAGGAGCTGAGCTAGCCTTCTCTAATGTCTGGATGCGTGCCTCTAACATTACAATCTTCTCCGTCAGACTGGCTACAAGCCTACACCTATCACAAGTAAAATTTACACTAACTTAAGCTTAAGCTTAAGCTACCACTAACCTCACTTCAGGTTTTGTGCATTATGCATTAAGGTTGTAGAATAGGATACATTAAGAGCTATATATGTAAGTCTGATGCAAGAATATAAAATGCAGCTAATTGCTTATGTCTTCAACCTCTTGAGAATCTACCACCGTTTATATCACAGGTCAAGATTTCAGCTTCGGCCAGATAATACTGAATACAGAACATTGTTTATACCTTGACTATCGGTACACTGTTTATCTATTTTCAAAGCAGAACAACAGAAAAAAACCCTATTCCTTATTGGATGTGTCAGGGTTCACCCCCAAAAGAGGTGTGAACCCACCTGTTTTCTGGCTATCTATATATATATATATATATATATACAGTGAGGCAAAAAGTATTTAGTTAGCCACTGATTGTGCAAGTTCTCCTACTTAGAGACAAAATGAGAAAAAAACAGGAAATCACATTGTGTCACGCCGGCGGCGAATTCCTCGCCGCACCGCCAGAGAGCGCCGTCACCCGAGTACTAAGCCGCCATGGCTTCCGGGAGACGGCCATCTTTAAAAGGGCGCGCGTTTCAAACGCTCATTGCGAGGTCTCGTCTCTTGTTCGGCGATTCTAAGCGACTCAGTAACGGTTTGTGCATTATTCTGTCTCTACGTTTTTTGACCCTGTATTCTGTCCCTTTGACTACGATTTTGCCTATCCCTTTTGATACCACGTTCGTGTATTTTTGGATTGCCTGGCTTATGACCTTGGACTGTGTTACTACTTCGAATCTTGCCTAACGTCTTAATAAACCTGCATTTGATTCTATACCCTGGAGTGTCTGAGTCGTTACAGAAGACCTCGCCGGAAGAAAATGGAATCAGCGGGTTTGGAGAACCGCATCTCGCGACAAGAGGAGAAATTAGAGGAAATCGCCAAGCTCATGCATGAGCTCCTCCTTCGTTCAGCTCCACCACTTCCAGTTCAAGCGGCTTCCACTTCACTTCCCTCCAACCCTGCATCACGAAGGGAGTCTTCATCACTGCAAGTGGCACTCCCAGAGAGGTATGATGGTACGCTAGACACTTGCAAGGAGTTTCTCATGCAATGTAGCATTTATATCGACCATCATCCCGAACAATTCCATGTCGACACTGACAAAATTCATTTTGTGATCTCACTGTTGACGGGCAAAGCTAAACAGTGGGCCACTGCATTGTGGACTCAGGGCAGCGAAGTCCTACAGTCTGAGCAGCAATTCTACGCCCTGTTTAAGGAAGTGTTTGATCACCCCATGGCAGGGAGAGAAGTGGGGTCTGTGCTGGGCACATTAAGACAGGGCACACGCAGAGCTGCTGAATACGCTCTAGAGTTCCGTACCATTGCCGCAGGAAGTGGCTGGAACGAACCAGCCCTACAGGCCATGTTTAAACAGGGTTTAAGGTCGGAACTAAGAACTGAAATGGTGGTGAAAGGGGCTTCTTTGGGGTTGGACGCCTACATTCGCCACACCATAGAACTGGATAACCTGATCTGGGAGAGAGGGGCAGATCGGCAGGAGCACTCGAGAGGTCTGGTAACTAGGACCAAGGATTCCGAGCCCGAACCTATGGAGGTAGGTCGAGCCCGTCTCACCTCCCAGGAAAGGCGTAGGAGACTGCAGCTTCGTCTTTGTCTGTATTGCGGCGAAGCAGGTCACCAACGCGCCTCCTGCCCCCGCCTGAGCGATGCAGCGGGATCAGTAGAGGTGAGTGATATCGCACTGCCTGAAGTTACTAATGACTGTCTGCACGTAAGGGTTCAACTGCTCTGGGATTCTGGTTCTGTGTTCCTCTCAGCCCTCATAGACTCGGGTGCCGCGGGGAATTTTATCAACCAGCAGATCGTCAAGAAACACCAAATCCCAGCACATGAAACTGCTAACCCTCTCAATCTCAGAACAGTGGATGGACGTCTCATTGGAAAGAGGTCGGTAACACAACAGACACCGGAGGTCACATTACGTACCGGCCTCCTCCATGAGGAGACCATTGCTTTCTATGTTATACCAGCGCCCCGGCACGATATAATCCTAGGGCATCCATGGTTGGTAAAGCACCAACCTAGTATTGACTGGCAACAAGGTGAAATTACCCAGTGGGGGAAGTCTTGTTTTAACTCATGTTTGACTTTGCCAATCCGAGCCACCGCCGTGGAAAGCCCGAAGCCCACCGAGAGCAAGGATGTTCCACAGTGCTATGCGGATCTGGCGGAGGTATTCTCCCAGCAGAAGGCCAGCGAATTGCCGCCTCATCGCCCAGGGGATTGCGCGATCGAACTTCTGCAAGGTACTACTCCTCCTCATAATCGGATATACCCACTATCTCGGGTCGAAACCATGGCGTTGGAGGCCTACGTTGAAGAGGCGCTCCACCTTGGATATATTCGCCCATCAACGACTCCGGCAGCAGCCAGCTTCTTTTTTATTGAGAAAAAAGATGGAGGGTTACGCCCATGTATTGACTACCGTGGTTTGAATGCACTAACTGTCAAATACAAGTATCCTCTTCCCCTAGTCCCCGCTGCTCTGGAACAACTACGAGGAGCTACTGTCTTCACGAAGCTGGACCTGCGCAGCGCATACAATCTCATCAGAATCCGGGAAGGCGATGAATGGAAGACAGCGTTCCTCACTACTCGCGGACACTATGAGTACCTGGTTATGCCATATGGTCTCGTTAACGCACCATCAGTGTTTCAGTCTTTTGTTAACGATGTGTTGAGAGACATGATAGATCACTGGGTCATCGTCTACATTGATGACATTTTGATATATTCACCCAACCTGACACAACACATAAAGCATGTGCGTTTGGTCTTGAAATGTTTATTAGAACATCGCTTGTATGTCAAAGCAGAGAAATGTGAATTTCATGTGCCTAAGGTCGGGTTTTTGGGGTATGTAATAGACCAACAGGGGGTACACATGGACAAGGAGAAGGTCGAAGCCGTAGTGTCTTGGCCACAGCCCCGTAGTGTAAAGGAGTTGCAAAAGTTCCTGGGGTTTGCAAATTTTTATCGGAGATTCATCCGGAACTTCAGTAAGGTAGCTTCTCCTCTCACCTCTCTGTTGAAAGGGCAGAGTAAGACGTTGTATTGGACACCCGAGGCGGATGTGGCGTTCAGAGCCTTGAAAGACAGGTTCACTACTGCTCCGGTCCTGACACACCCAAACCCTGACTTGCCATTTGTTTTAGAGGTGGACGCGTCCTCGACAGGGGTAGGTGCAGTATTATCCCAAAGAGTCGGTACCCCAACTAAGTTACACCCTTGCGCCTTTTTCTCTCGCAAACTGAGCCCCGCGGAGAGGAATTATGATGTGGGAAATCGAGAGTTGCTGGCCATGAAGTTGGCTATTACGGAGTGGCGACATTGGCTTGAGGGAGCCCAGTTCCCTTTCCTGGTCCTGACGGACCATAAGAACCTTGAGTACATCCGTTCGGCTCAGCGGCTTAACCCTCGGCAGGCTAGATGGGCGCTGTTTTTCGGTCGGTTTAATTTTACTGTGTCTTATCGCGCAGGTTCCCAGAACCAGAAGGCGGACGCCCTATCGCGAATCTGGGAGGCCGAAGCCGAACGACGTGTCCCCACAGCCATCCTGGCACCTGAACGCGTTGTAGGTCCGGTTCAGTGGGAGATTATCGACCAGATACGGCAGGGTCAAGCTGCGGAGGCACCACCGGAGGGTTGCCCTCCTGAGTGTGAGTTCGTTCCCTCAGGACTACGCAGACAATTGATAGAGGCCATACATTGTAATCCCAGTTCGGGGCATCCCGGTATACGCAGAACAGAGGAGTTAGTGCGTAATAGGTTCTGGTGGGAGGGTTTGACGAAGGACGTAGCGGATTTTGTTGGAGCTTGTATTGATTGCGCCTGCTCGAAAACGCCTCGGCAATTGCCTGCAGGCTTGTTGGTTCCGCTGCCGGTCCCAAACCGCCCCTGGTCCCATATCGGGATAGACTTTATCACAGACTTACCTCGATCCCAGGGGAAAACCACTATACTGGTGGTAGTTGACAGATTTTCAAAAGCCTGTCATTTGATCGCGTTAGAGAAACTGCCCACTGCTCTTGAGACCGCGGAATATCTCTTTCATTTTGTCTTTCGGTACTATGGTCTACCTGAGGACATCGTGAGTGATCGTGGTCCGCAGTTTACCTCACAAGTCTGGAGGGAATTCTGCCGGGTGCTCGACATCAGTATGAGCTTGACCTCTGGGTACCATCCACAATCCAACGGCCAGACAGAACGTCTAAACCAAGAGATAGGTAGGTTCTTGCGTACATACTGCTCTCGGCACCAACATGACTGGGCTCGATACTTACCATGGGTGGAGTATGCCCAGAACTCCTTACGTCACTCCTCTACAAACCTCACTCCGTTTCAGTGTGTATTAGGGTATCAGCCTCCCTTGTTTCCTTGGTCTGTTTCACCGTCGCAAGTTCCCGCAGTCGACGAGTGGTTTAAACGTAGTGAGCAGACTTGGGAGGAGGCGCATGTACGGTTGCAGCGAGCAGTGCAGGCGCAACGGATCAAGGCAAACCGGCGTCGACGCCCGGGTGCAGAGTATCGTCCAGGACAGCTGGTCTGGCTGTCCACCCGTGACCTTAAGTTGCGCCTTCCTAGTAAAAAGCTGAGTCCTAAGTATATTGGCCCGTTTAAGGTCATTAAACAGGTCAATCCGGTATCGTACAGATTGTTGTTGCCCTCGTCGTACCATATTGCCCCTACGTTTCATGTATCCTTACTGAAGCCTGTCTCCTCCTCTCCTCAGGCCCCGCCGGGAATGACAGAACCTCCTCCGCCTCTAGACGTGGATGGTCTCCCGACCTATAGTGTCCACGAACTTCTTGATTTTAGACGCAGGGCAGGAGGGCTAGAATATTTGGTGGATTGGGAAGGCTATGGTCCCGAGGAAAGGTCGTGGGTTCCCGCTCGGGACATTTTGGATCATTCGCTTATTGACGACTTCCACTTACAGCACCCAACTCGTCCCGCTCCTCGGCCGCGTGGGCGCCCCCGTAAGAGGGGGTCTCGGATGGCTGGAGCCACCCGTCAGGGGAGGGGTTCTGTCACGCCGGCGGCGAATTCCTCGCCGCACCGCCAGAGAGCGCCGTCGCCCGAGTACTAAGCCGCCATGGCTTCCGGGAGACGGCCATCTTTAAAAGGGCGCGCGTTTCAAACGCTCATTGCGAGGTCTCGTTTCTTGTTCGGCGATTCCAAGCGACTTAGTAACGGTTTGTGCTTTATTCTGTCTCTACGTTTTTTTTGACCCTGTATTCTGTCCCTCTGACTACGATTTTTTGCCTATCCCTTTTGGTACCACGTTTGTGTATTTTTGGGATTGCCTGGGCTTATGACCTTGGACTGTGTTACTACTTCGAATCTTTGCCTAACGTCTTAATATAAACCTGCATTTGATTCTATACCCTGGAGTGTCTGAGTCGTCACACATTGTAGAAATTTTAAAGAATTTAATAAATGTAAATCATGGTGGAAAATAAGTATTTGGTCACCCACAAACAAGCAAGATTTCTGGCTCTCACAGATCTGTAACTTCTTCTTTAAGAAGCTCTTCTGTCCTCCACTCGTTACCTGTATTAATGGCACCTGTTTGACGTCATTATCTGTATAAAAGACACCTGTCCACAGAGCCTCAAACAATCAGACTCCAACTCAACCATGGCCAAGACTAAAGAGCTGTCGAAGGACACCAGGAAAAAAATTGTAGACCTGCACCAGGCTGGGAAGAGTGAATCTACAATAGGCAAGCAGGTTAGTGTCAATAAATCAACTGTGGGAGCAATTGTATGAAAATGGAAAACATACAAGACCATTGATAATCTCCCTCAATCTGGGGCCCCACGCAAGATCTCATCTCGTGGGGTCAAAATGAACATGAGAACAGTGAGCAAAAATCCCAGAACTACACGGAGGGACCTGATGAATGACCTGCAGAGAGCTGGGACCAAAGTAACAAAGGCTACCATCAGTAATACACTACACCAAGAGGGACTCAGATCCTGCAGTGCCAGGCGTGTCCCCCTGCTTAAGCCAGTACATGTCCAGGCCCATCTGACGTTTGCCAGAGAGCATATGGATGATCCAGAAGATGACTGGCAGAATATCATGTGGTCAGATTAATCCAAAATAGAACTTTTTGGTAAAAACTCAACTCATCATGTTTGGAGGAAGAAGAATGCTGAGTTGCACCATAGCTACTGTGAAGCATGGGGCGGAAACATCATGCATTGGGGATGGAGCATTGAAGATGGAACGTGGCTAGGTCGTCCAGCATGACAATGATCCCAAACACACCGCTTGGGCAACGAACGAGTGAATTCGTAAAAAGCATTTCAAGGTCCTGGAGTGACCTAGCCAGTCTCCAGACCTCAACCCCATAGATAATTTGTGGAGGGAGTTGAAAGTCCGTGTTGCCCGAAAACATCACTGCTTTAGAGGAGATCTGCATGGAGAAATGGGCCAAAATACCAGCTACAGTGTGTGCAAACCTGGTGAGGACTTGCAGGAAACATTTGACCTCAGTCATTGACAACAAACGTTATGTTACAAAGTATTGAGTTGAACTTTTGTTATTGACCAAATACTTATTTTTCACCACAATTTACAATTAAATTCTTTTAAAAGCCTACAGTGTGATTTCCTGGATTTTTCCCCCTATTTTGTCTCTCATAGTTGAAGTGTATATGATGAAAGTTACAGACCTCTCTCATGAGTGGTGTTGGAAAGTTTGTGAATTTTCACATTTTCACACAAGTCCTAAAAGTAGATAAAGAGAACCCAGTTAAACAAATGAGACAAAAATCTTATACATGGTCATTTATTTATTGTTGAAAATGATCCAATAATACATATTAGTGAATGGCAAAAGTATGTGAACCTTTGCTTTCAGTATCTGGTGTGACCCCCTCTGTGCAGCAATAACTGCAACTAAATGTTTCCTGTAACTGTTGATCAGTCCTGCACACCAGCTTGGAGGAATTTTAGCCCATTGCTCCGTACAGAACAGCTTCAGCTCTGGGATGTTGGTGGGTTTCCGCACATTAACTGCTTACTTCAGGTCCTTTCACAACATTTCGAAAGTCAGGACTTTGACTCAGTCATTATAAAACATTAACTTTGTTCTTCTTTAACCATTCTTTGGTAGAATGACTTGTGTGCTTAGGGTCGTTGTCTTGCTGCATGACACACCTTCTATTGAGATTCAGTTCATGGACAGATGTCCTGACATTTTCCTTTATAATTCTCTGATTTAATTCAGAAATCAATGTTCCATCAATGATGGCAAGCCGTCCTGGCCCAGATGCAGCAAAACAGGCCCAAACCATGATACTACCACCACCATGTTTCACAGATGGGATGAGGTTCTTATGCAGTAAAACAGTGTTTTCTTTTCTCCAAACATAACGCTTTTCTTTTAAACCAAAAATTTCTGTTTTGTTCTCATCTGTCCACAAAACATTCTTCCAATAGCCTTCTGGCTTGTCCATGTGATCTTTAGCAAACTGCAGACAAGCAGCAATGTTCTTTTTGGAGAGCAGTGGCTTTCTCTGATGATGTTTTAGGTCACTGCCATGCACACCATTGTTGTTCAGTGTTCTTCTGATGGTGGACTCATGAACATTAACATTAGCCAATGTGAGAGAGGCCTTCAGTTGCTTAGAAGATACAATGGAGTCCTTTGTGACATCACCAACTATTACACGCCTTGCTCTTGGAGTGATCTTTGTTGATCGACCAATCCTGGGGAGGGTAACACTGGTCTTGAATTTTCTCCATTTGTACACAATCTGTCTGACTGTGGTTTGGTGGAGTCCAGACTTTTTATAGATGGTTTTGTAGCCTTTTCCAGCCTGATGAGCATCAACAACTCTTTTTCTGAGATCCTCAGAAATCTCCTTTGTTCGTGCCATGACACATTTCCACTTCCATTTCATGTGTTGTAAAGAGCAGACTTCGATAGATCCTTATTCTTTAAATAAAACAGGGTGCCCACTCACACCTGATTGTCATCCCATTGATTGAAAACACCTGACTCTAATTTCACCTTCAAAATAACTGCTAATCCAAGAGGTTCACATACTTTTGTCACTCACTAATAACTAATATGTAATATTGGTTTATTTTTCTCAATAAATAAATGACCAAGTATAATATTTTTGTCTAATTTGTTTAACTGGGTTCTCTTTATCTACTTTTAGGACTTGTGTGAAAATCTGATGATGTTTTAGGTCACATACATGCAGAAATAGAGTGAGAGAGAGCTGTGGCTATGTTTGCGATAACACATGCAACAACACAGGGAGTCTGTGTTCCTGCATCTGGGAACATGAAGGAAATCAAACTTCCGTGTCTGGGAACACAGGGGGTTAAGGGCAGAGGAGAGAACCTGCCTGATTTTGGAGACATGAAACTTAGGGTGAACGCACATTTGTTTGGGTAGTGTCAGGCAAACAGTCGTTGGATTAATAATGCATAGTATTCCACTCATCCCCCACATGCGTACAAACTAAATGGTATGCATTGCACAACTCCAACTTTGAAAAAATGCAGGCCCTCTGGAGTAAATCGAAAGCAGACAAAATTAAAAGAAGTTTGTATTTAGTTCACATTGTAATTTTCTTGAGGCCTTGGTAATCAATACATGGGCAAAGAGAATTATCACGTTTAATCACAAAAAAGAAAACAGCCTACACCGGCGTAGATGAGGGGCAGATGAGCTCTATTACCAGGGATTCGGATATGTATGCCTCATGACTTCTCTCTCGGGCCAAGAGAAGTTGTACAGCCTCCCCGAAGGGAGCGGGGCCTCTGGAAATAAATTGATAGCACAGCTGTGGGGCAGTGGGGGACCAGGGATGGTTCAGCACCAGAGGAGGTGGACAACACCCGGGAGGCAGGCTGACCAATGAGAGACAGTGGGCGAAAAGACCACTGGTTAAGTCACTGGTCCTCCTGCCCACAGTACATACAGATGCCTTCCGGCACCTCCACTGGCGAAAAGTCGGGCTCGGCCCAGCTGCATGGGCTCAGGCTCAGGCTTGGAAGGGGAAGCCTCTGGAGATGCAAGGGAGGTGAAACCCCGCACATAAACCAAATGGGGGGCAAACATTACCAACAAGCAAGTGGCCTAGCATAATCAGCAGGTCTACCAGATTGTCCTAGATAGCCAGCTCATTTTCACTGGAATTCTTGTGGCCATTAATAAACATCCTAAACTGGACAGAATGCTCCACAACAGGGCTCAAACCTTGCCGCAGCAAAAATAGCCAGCCTGGTGGCTCAGATGGACCATGAGTCCAAGTGGTCTGTGTCCGGGATCACAGGGAGTCCGCAGTTCCTGTGTCTGGAAACGCAGTGAAAGTCACACATCTGTGTCAAGGAACATCGTAAGTTCAAAGTGTGCACGTCTGGATACGCAAAGGAAAGGAACATTAAAGGGCGTACACTTGATGTACGTACACGTGAGATGGCTTTGGAGATGTCACAATCGCTCACAAATACTTTAACTGCGTGAGTAAGTGGGATCAAGAATGGGCTTGCCTCAGAGGATAGAATGTAGAGGGCACGTCTCTCTCTTCAGCTCCTTAAATGGAATCTTGACGAGCTGCAGGTGCACCTAATTTGGAGTGTAGATCAGAGCCGGGGCACACATGCACAGAGCCCCCTGGGTTAGACATAGCCACAGTGCAAAAAGAGGACAGGGCAGGATAACAGGAAAGAGTGAAAAAGGCACCTAGCAAACACACAATCTAACGCACGGAGGGCTGAGAGGAAGAACAGGATCAAACCCCGACATCATGTCTGTATGGAGTTCTTAGCTGTTAATAGTTAGCTCCTCACTGGGTCTTCAAAAAGCAATGGGTTTGATTTTGGTGCTATTAAAACCAATATAGGCTACAGTAAGTAATGAATAGATGCCAAATGTCTAATCACATATGAATTCTCATAACAGATGCCATCATATGCAGGTTATATGTTGAGTAAACAACCAAGTCAGTACATCAGACTGAAAAAAAAATTAATAAAGCACTCCAAGCTGTGTACTCAGAGGAAAACCATTGCTCTCATTCCTTTTTTAACAAGTATATGACTCCTGTGGGTAGATGCTGCCTCTGTCACAATGAAGATTGCATCAGCATCTTGAGAGCCAGAGATTCAGATTCAATATGCCTCAGATAGCAAACATATAAACTCTACAGATCTCTTGGAGAGGGACTGAAGGAGGTTAACTAATTCCCAAAAGAAACCTGTATAAGGTGCGCATAGGTACACTCAGGGCTAGCTTGCTGTAGCCGTGCTGGCCTTTATCAGATTGCATTTGGTTTGCAAAAACAAATACAGTGGGACAAAAAAGTATTTAGTCAGCCACTGATTGTGCAGATTCTCCTACTTAGAAAGATGAGAGAGGTCTGTAATTTTCATCATAGGTACACTTCAACTATGAGAGACAAAATGAGAAAAAAAATCCAGGAAATCACATTGTAGGATTTTTAAAGAATTGAATTGTAAATCATTGTGGAAAATAAGTATTTGTACAAACAAGCAAGATTTCTTGCTCTCACAGACCTGTAACTTCTTTAGGAAGCTCTTCTGTCCTCCACCCGTTACCTGTATTAATGGCACCTGTTTGACGTCATTATCTGTATAAAAGACACCTGTCCACAGCCTCAAACAGTCAAACTCCAAACGCAACCAAAAAACTCAACTAGAGGAAGAAGAATGCTGAGTTGCAGCCCAAGAACACCATACCTACTGTGAAGCATGGGGGTGGAAACATTATGCTTTGCGGCTGTTTTTCTGCAAAGGTGACAGGACGACTGATCCGTCGTGAGATTTTAAGCCAAAACCGTCTTCCATCAGTGAGAGCATTGAAGATGGAACGTGGCTGGGTCTTCCAGCATGACAATGATACCAAACACACTGCTCGGGCAACAAAGAAGTGACTCTGTAAAAAGCATTTCAAGGTCCTGGAGTGGCCTAGCCAGTCCCCAGACCTCAACCCCATAGAAACTTTTTGGAGGGAGTTCTTTTGGAGTCCGTGTTGCCCAGTGACAGCCCCAAAACATCATTGCTCTAGAGGAGATCTGCATGGAGGAATACCAGCTACAGTGTGTGCAAACCTGGTGAAGACTTACAGGAAACGTTTGACCTCTGTGATTGCCAATAAAGGTTATGTTACAAAGTATTGAGTTGAACTGTTGTTATTGACCAAATACTTATTTTCCACCATAATTTACAATTATATTCTTTAAAACTTCTACAATGTGATTTCCTGGATTTCTTTTCTCATTTTGTCTCTCATAGTTGAAGTGTACCTATGATGAAAATTATAGACCTCTCCCATATTTCTAAGTAGGAGAACTTGCACAATCAGTGTCTGACTAAATACTTTTTTGCCCCACTAAGTAGTGAGGTCATATTTTTGAAATAGTGTTTGTTCTTTATCAAAGCACAATAAAATAATTTTTATGGTGGCTTAACACCAATGCTTTGGTACTTTATATGTTTTACCTCTATTTCAAGTTATATTTAAAATGCAGTTACTGTTATAGTGTGCACAATATATTGTAAATACTGTGAATTATGTGTTTCCAAAAGTATTGGCACATTTCTTGTTGTATTTTTTTTATTTTACCTTCATAATACTTTTAGTTCAAAAATACAGGTGTGAAAGTCTGGAATTACGTACCCCTAAAAGACTCGTGGTAATACCGAAAAGAGGGGAGAACAGATGACACATTCAAAACAACTCACAGTCGAACTTTCAGCAAGAAAGCACATTGACTAACATCACCTCCATATTAATTCCTAAGCTGTTCTGAATTGTTTCTGAACCGTCTGTTCTGTGTTTTGATCCACACAGGACAGAGCCCATCTGTCGTCCATTACAGCAAGTTACTTTTAGCGGTAGCTTCACATGCTGTTGCTGGATGATATCCACTGTTATGGGGTTTTTGCAGGCAGGCGTTTGTTGCAAAATCTCTCAAATAAAATGTGTAGCAGATTAAGTTGTGATATTTGATGATGTTCTGGTTTATTCCAACAACTAGGAAGTGAGTTGCCTTTTATTAACAACCCCTCAGCAGTGTACTCCACAATCTTCAGAGCACGGACAGGGTTGCCAGATCCCAAGAATGTGAGCAACCATTATTATAATAATAATAATAATTCGTTCATTTTATCCATTTTGTCGCATCAGACCCTTGGATACTCTGTAGGCCACGGTGATGTTTTTTATGGAGTAGGTCACCAGGTCTTTCTCCAACCCATCGTAGGACACAAACACTCACACAGTCATAGACACAGTCACACACTAAGGGCACTTTAGAAACACCAATTAACCTAACACGCATGCCTTTGGAATGTGGGAGGAAACTTGAGTACCCAGAGGAAACCCATGCAGACACTGGGAGGACATGCAGACTCCAGACAGGCAGGATCAAACCAGGGATCTCGGGGGTGTGAGGTGACAGTGCTAACCACTGCACCACCATGCCACCCATAATAATAATAATAATAATAATAATAATAATAATAACGACAATGATGATGATGATGATGATGATGTATATTTCCTGTTAACTTTAGATTTTGAACAAAACAAACTTGCAGAAATACTGGACAGAGAAACAGGATCAGGGAGCCAAAATAAGCAGCTTTTAGAACAATTAGTCAGACGTTTGAGAGAATAGTCAGAGATACCAAAAAATGTGCACAGTGTCATGAGCTTCATTTTTTTAAGGACGCATGGTCAACAAGGTTAACAACATGTAGCGATGAAAGTTGTGGTGGTAGTTGTACCAGCAAGAATTTAAATCTAATTTCAGCTCTGCAAATATGAAAGTGTAACCTGTTTGTCTGTGCTGCCCTGTCACCAACAGACAAGGCCTTTGTGCATTACTTTGATTTTCTGGAGGTGTGTCGTGTAATGGTATGTTAGAGCATTGTTTGTTTGCTGTAGGTGTTCCTAATAGAAAAACAAAAGAGAATATCAGAAAGAAGTATGTAGTAAGTGTTAGGGATCACTCTTTGGCCGCTATCGGCCAGGAGTTATCCCGGCTTGACGGCGTGAGCGGCAGGAGCGATATCACGCGTGCGTCAACCCTTCGCGGGCATTTCACGTGTAAGTGGCGACACCTGCGGGTGAGCCCTTATAAGCACACCTTAGGGGCTCACTCGCCGCCGCTGCTTCACCTCGCTTCACGTGATCGGCAGACTCCGTGATGTGTATGTAATGCACCCGGCTGATGCACACACTCGCGTTCTGAGCTGCCTGCATCTTTCTGATGGCTTTGTTGTTTTCTTTTATTATATTTCTTTTGATAGGGATAAAGGTACGTCTGGGGGTATCAAGACCCTCAGACGGGGGTTGCCAGGAGGCATCTCGTTAAAGATAGGGCCCTAGATAGGGTAGGGTCAGCTTATTGTTTATTTATTATTTTTTACTTTTACCGCAGCTCTGAGCCTTTATCCCGCCGTCATTTGTCACGCCCCCCCCCCCCCTCGCCGCAACCAGGCGTATTTTATTCCCCGATTGCCTTTGAAGAGGACGTTGAGTTTGTAACCACGTCCTCTTCACTTCCCGCTACCGTGCCATACTCCCGCGGTTGAGCGGCACTAGTTCGCGGAAGCTCTGGTCAGGTGCTGCGCACTGTGCATGTGCAGACCTGAGGCGCTTATTGCACAACGGAGGCACGCCATAAGCGTGCGCTGAATATCCCTGCAGTACGCTTACGGCGTGCAGTTTCTTTTATTTAGTTTCTTTAGTTATTTATATCTTCGGTTTTATTTGTGCTTGTTTATTTAGTTTTATTTCAGTTATTAATACCAACTGGAGCTAACTGTAATTGGGTCCCAACCAATTTATATTTTGTTTAAATACAGTTTGTGATCGTTTTTATATGGCGAACCGTAACAGTAAAGAGTAACAGTAGTAAGAGTAAGAGATAACTCAGACCAAACTAAAAGAGAGAGAGATCTGAAAAATAGTACAGTGTTTTAAGCTCAGCTGTTTATAGGGTTTATAAGGTTGGCTCAACTATTATACTATAGACTATATTAATCTCATTCTTTCATGATACATTTAACTTATGATGGATTTTTTGGAACATAGCCCCATCATAAATCAGAGAGCACCTGCACAATACAACTCCATTAATGCATATAATGCTTATCGGGTGTGGATGTTCTGGGGGTCTGGAACTGATAAATTCAATTTACATTATTCGTTATGGGAAAAATTTGCTCTGTACTCGTCGTTTTCATTTCTAGACAAGTGTTCTGGAACGAATTAATAACAAGAACTGAGATACCACTGTATTTCAGTTTCTGTTTGAAATAATTGCTTTATGAAAGGACCTTCCTACTGATTTTCAATTTAGAAAAAGAAGTCTGGCGACTGTAAAGACCATTCTAAAACCTTAATATTTTCAGTAGTTCATACTATTTAAGGTATTCGGGGTCATTGCCTCGTAATATATATGCTGATATCATCTTTAGTTTATTCCCTGACAGTGAGACATTGGCTTCCAGGATTTGTTGATATTTAGTATAGTAGAATCCATCCATCCTTTCCACACAATATTTTCAGAGCCACTGGCTGCCGCACAACACAAAATATTCAAAGCCATCTCTCTGGTTAACATAATGATTTTACTCCAACCTGCCTTTTGTGATTGAAGCCAAATAGTTTCATATTCATGTCAGCAAACTATAGCACTTGACATCAGAATGTTTCTGGTTTATTTATGTGCTGTTACTGAAATGTTCCATGCAAGGAAGAGAGTTAGAGACTGATGTAAAAGTGTGAAAGGTTTATTTGAAACATATATGCCGAGGACAAAGTGTGGGGGAGGGTAAACACAGTCAGAGTGGCTAAGTTAATAAGGAGAGAAATGTATACTTGTTCACAATAAAAATAACACACCCAGACAAAAATGTTGAATTGCTGTAAAACTCGGGATGCAGTTATGTCTCATGCAGATATGTAAACGATTACACGTGTAATCACACTGCCCCAACTGCTGGTATGATGGTTGAGGATCTACAGGCCAAATGTGCCACAGGACACCAAACAGAACCTGTTTGCCTCCAATGCCCAATCATATCTCATTTTGTATCAAGACTAGAGGCAACCTAACAGGGTAACTGGAGCCTCCTTTTAATTGTAGGCTTTTTCACAGTAAACTTATCCTATCACTCTAATATTTAATTACTTTAAATATATCATCATTACATTCATACATATAACTTTTCAGTCCATTCCAACAACTCCTTCTTGGTGAGTTATTTTTTTGTCAATGAGCATAAAACAAGGGGCTCACAAAAAGGCTAATACCCATAGACTGAAAGCTAACAAACCAATAATACAACCAGATAATATGCTACACATACAGACAAAGCTAACAGACAGCTAATACAAATGGACAGGATAGAATGCAAACAGTAATATAGAAGGGCAGAATACAAACAGAGATGCTATCAATAGGACTGTGCTAAATCAAGTGAATAGGAAGGGAGACTTACATAGAAGAGTTCAGCAGGGTTTTCAGCAGGTAATTGAACAGTCTGCTGTGGAAAGAGAAAAGGGTCAGAGAAGAGCCATGTAGGATGACATGGCCCACAAGAACACATTATCCTGACAGTTACATTCTTCAGATGTATGGTAAAATATCAGATAAAATACGTTTTAGTTAAGTTATCAAGCCTTTTGTGCAAACAGTGCTGTACAATTGCTGCAACACTGCTTCCATACAACCCAAACTTTCTACTCATCCTTGCCAGTGATGTAGTAGTTCACCTTCACATCTATTTGCTACTCCACTAAAGTCAGACAGTGGAAATTATAAGCAAGAAGCATTTAGATATGTCTGTATAACCATTCTGATTTTTGTGTCCACATTACAGCCCCACTTCTCCTAATCTGGGTTATTGGGGTTCTGGCGCCAGTACCCAGAGAACGCAGGGCACAGATGTACAATGCATTTGGAAAGTCTTCAGACCCTTTCACTGTTTTCACCTTTTGTTATCTTGTGGCCTTAAAATAAAAGAAAATACATGGACACAAGTATTCAGACCATTTGCTATGACACTTGAAATTTAGCTCTGGATGCTTCTCATTTCTCTTGATCATCTTTGAGATATCTCTACACATTGATTGGAGTCCATCTGTGGTGTGGTAGAGTGGCAGGTACGCTTCTGTTTAGGAGTTTTTAGGAGCTTATTTGCAAACTCTGCCATAAAGCCCAGATTCAAAACTTACAGTGGAACCACTACTGGATCATCTGGAAAGGTACACAACCATACACATGGCAATGTTTTACTTGTTCCAATATGTTAAACTCACCCGAAACATAGTAGTGGTGCATTATTATTTTCAGAATGTTGTTAAACTTGATAAGTGGTGTCCATATGTTTGTATAAACTGAATGTTTCATCTGTTGCATACATGTCTTGCAGAGATGCTACAATAATTAGTCAATTGACAGATACTCAGCATCATCTTAATTCATTCCAGTTTGACAAATTGCAGCAGTTTAGCAAACGAAGACTGTTTAGCTCAATACGAGAATCAACTTAAAATTGCTTAACCAAATTGAAATGCAGAGTAATTTATCAGAAAAGCAAGTGAGCAGTCTAGCTCATTAAGTAAATTTGCTTCTTCCTTAGATGTAAAGAATGCATAGATATGCTGATAATGTGATCTTCTAACTCTGGTCTTAGACCTATCAGATAAAACATTAAAACCACCAGGGCCATAAAGATGTTTAAATATGTGTTATGCATCAATTTAAAGTCCAAATGAATGACCAGATCCAGGGTTTCCCAGCTGAACATTAGCCAGAGCATCACACTGTCTCCATGAGCTCATCTTCTTCCCAAAGTACATCCTGGGGCAATCACTTCTCCAGTTAAATGGTGCACACGTATTCAACCTTCCATGTGATGAAAAAGAAAACAGGTCTGTTCGCTCTTGTACCCATTTTAGGTGCCTTTGGTGGCGGACAGGGTTTAGAATGATGAGCACCCTGACTCGTCTATGACAATGTTACGTTTGAGTTTAAGGACAAACGCCCAGGGGCGAAGAAACCCAAAATGCAAGAGGAAGCGATGGTAGTAGAAAAGATAATATTTATTAAATAAATACAGAAAACCAAAACAACCAGGAATGTACTGAAATAAATCTAGAACCAAATAAACTACAAAAGTCTGAGGAAGCCACCGGCTTAATCTGAGAGACGTGAAAAGAGGGGTGAATCCGCATATGGCGAGAAAGTTTCAAACGAACCGTAGACTGGTTAATAATTTTGTCGATAGGGAAGGGACCGACATACCTGGGTGCCAGCTTTTTGGACTCCACATTGAGGAGAATGTCCTTCGCCGAAAGCCAGCCCGTCTGCCCCAGGGTGTATTCACGAGAAGGTCTGCGTCGACGATTGGTGGACCGCTGCGTGGCGTCCAGAACCCTAAGGAGGGCTTGCCGAATGGCGACCCAGATCTTGCGGCACTTTCGTAGATGATGGTGGACAGAGGGAACCATCTCGGCAGGCTCCAGGTCAGGCACGAGGGACAGCTGGTACCCCAGAGAGGCCTCAAAAGGAGAGATTCCAGAAGCAGAGCTGGGCAGCGTGTTGTGGGCGTATTCGGTCCCGCTCAGATGCTGGCTCCAGGTGGCCGAGTTGTCCGAGCACAGGCAGCGCAAAGTGGCCTCGACCTCCTGATTGGCCCGTTCGCCCTGTCCGTTGGACTGGGGGTAGTAACCCAACGTGAGACTGGGTGAAGCTCCAATGCCCCGACAGAAGGTCAATGATGGTGAGAATGATGGAGTGATCATCAGACGACGGAAGTCCAGTAATAAAATCCACAGCAATGTGTGACCAGGGTCTACCAGGGACCGGTAAAGGCTGCAGGAGGCCTGCCGGGGGCTGATGAAGGGCCTTAGTGCGGGCACAGGTGGCGCAAGCTGCCACAAACTGCCGAGTGTCCAAGTCCATCTTATTCCACCATAAATACCTCTTGATAAGGGCCAGAGTGCGATGGAACCCAGGATAAGCACCCCCATTTAAGCACCTCTGCTCTAGCAGCCAATGGCATGTACAAGTGATTAGGAGGTCCACCCCCAGGGTCAGGTTCCGATACCTGGGCCTCCTGGAAGGTGCGTTCGACCTCCCAGGTGAGCCGTCCAATGAGGCAATCCAGGGAGATGATGGGGTCCGGGTCCTCCTCGAGCATGTTGCTAGAGAATTGGCGGGATAGGTGTTCCTAGAGCCGGGGCGATATGTGATGGTAAAATCTAATCGAGCAAAAAACAATGCCCACCTGGCCTGACGGGAGTTGTATCTCTTGGCTGACTGGATGTAAGCCAAATTTTTATAGTCCGTCCAGACCAGGAACGGCTGTTCAGATCCCTCCAACCAGTGTCTCCACTCCTCCAGTGCCATCTTGACAGCGAGGAGTTCCAAGTTACCCACATCATAATTCACCTCAACAGGAGTAAATCGCCTGGAAAAGAAAGCACAGGGGTGCAACTTGTTATCCTTACCCCCACGTTGAGAGAGGACTGCGCCTGCCCCCAAATCTGACGCGTCCACCTCGACCATGAACTGCTTGGAGGGGTCGGGTTGGACCAGAACCGGCGCTGAAGTGAAGAGATCCTTGAGTCTGGTGAACGCCGCCTCGGCCTCCGGGGCCCATAGGAATGGACGCTTAGAAGAGGTGAGGCAGGTAAGTGGGGCAGCCACCCTGCTGTAATCATGAATGAACTTTCGGTAAAAGTTCGCAAAGGCCAGGAAGCGTTGCAGTTCCTTACGGCCGGTTGGAGTTGGCCACTCTGCGACTGCCTGGATCTTAGCAGGGTCCGCCTTGACACAACCCCTCTGGACGATAAATCCAAGGAAGGGTACAGAAGATGCATGGAACAGGCACTTCTTGGCTTTAAAGAATAACCTGTTCTCAAGTTGACGAGCGAGGACCAGTCGCACGTGGTGAATGTGTTCCTCCTCGGAGCGGGAGAAAACCAAGATATCGTCCAGATAAACAAAAACAAAACAATTCAAAAAGTCACGAAGGACGTCATTCATCAAAACAGCAGGGGCATTAGTGAGTCCAAAAGGCATAACCCTGTATTCAAAATGCCACAGGGGGGTATTGAAGCCAGTCTTCCACTCATCCCCACTCTTGATACGCATGAGATGGGAGGCATTGCGTAGGTCGAGCTTTGAAAAAACAACTGCTCCCTGAAGGAGGTCGAAGCACGACGACAAGAGGGGGAGAGGGTACCTGTTGCACCTGGTGATAGAATTGAGACCACGGAAATCGAAGCAGGGTCGAAGGGATCCGTCCTTCTTGCCGACGAAGAAAAAAACAACTCTGAGGGGCGAAGAGGACGGCCGGACCAGTGGCTCCGCAGTAAATGCACAGTCCCTTCCGGCGGTTGCATTCCTGGGAGGAGAGTTTAGTGTGACCCAACTGCATCGGCTCAACCCGTGCAGAGGATTGGGTTCGCAGAGACGGTGATGCCTGGACCAAACGCAAGGATCTCTCCCTGCAGCGCTCCTGCCAGTGCCGGTCCAGTCGAACAGCCAATGCCACCAAAGCGTTCAAATCAGGGGGGTCGTCACAGGCGGCGAGCTTGTCTTTTAGGTGTTTGGACAATCCGGAACGAAAAGCCTCCGGCAAGGCAGGATCATTCCAATGGGCGTCCGCAGTCAACGACCGGAATTCCACGGCATAGTCGGCAACCGACCGGGAACCCTGCCGAAGGCTGATGAGTCGGCTCGATGCCGCCTCTCCATGGCTTGGGTGGTCAAAAACTTCCAGAAACCGCCGAAGAAAATCAGCGAACGAGACCTCCTCAAAACAATGGTTGACGAGCTCAGCCTCAGCCCACCTCAGGGCCCTGCCCCGCAAGAGGCCCACGAGGTACCCGACTTTCACCTCATCAGAGGCAAAGGCTGTAGCCCGCAACCGAAAAACCACCTCACACTGCAATAAGAAGAGCCGACAGAGGTCCAACTCTCCATCGTAGGGCTCGGAGTGTGTTAGAGACGATTCAACGCTCCTGGAGAGTGGAGATGGTCCCAGAGCGGCGGGAGCGGAGGAAGCAGACCCCGAGGGAGCGGCTAGAGAGGGAGCAGAATCCGAGGTGCCGCTGGGAACAGGAGTGGTCTGGCTTCCGACGGAAGGAACAGAGCCCTGGGGAAAAGCAGACATACAACGTTTTAACTGACTAGTCAGAGAGGTGACCTGAGAGGAAAGTGAACGATTGGAATCAGCCAAGGAACATAGAAGTTGGTCGTGCTGAGTCAACCAGGCTTCTTGCCGCTGAATAAACATGCCTACTGTCAAGCTTTCATCAGCCGGGGGACTTGCGGGTTCCATAATTGGCCAGATCGTTCTGTTACGTTTGAGTTTAAGGACAAACGCCGAAGGGTGAAGGAACCCAAAATGCAAGTCACCAGACAGAGGAAGCGATGGTAGTAGAAAAGATAATATTTATTAAATAAATACAGAAAACCAAAACAACTAGGAATGTACTGAAATAAATCTAGAACCAAATAAACTACAAAACCTAGGAGACTGGGAGACCAAAAAGACTGGCACAAAAATAAATTAAATACGAAAATGCGGCAGCGGTGTGTGACGAGACTCTTCCCCAAAGATAAATCCACAGTGATGATTATAGACACAGAGATGCAGAGACGACTGGTCGGCGGAACGAGGAGCCAGCTGACTATGGAGAACGGACAGGGCGACAGGAGGAAGATCAGGGATGAAGTAGACTTGGAGCTGGAGACGGAGTCCATGGAGGGAACTGTAAAAAGAAAACAAAAGACAACAATGGAAAGAAAACCTGGCATGAGAGCCAAAAGGAACAAAAAGATAACTTAGGAGCTGGCAATGAATAAATAAACCTCCCCAGAAACACACCCGGCAGCCCAAGGACAGCTAAAGCTGGGGAGGACCACAGGCTAGGCTAGAGCTAGAGGCTAGGCTAAACTAGCAGTAATACAAAGACTAGGAAGCTAGGCTAACGGCTAGCGGAGCAAAAGTGGTAGGAATTGCTAGGAAGCAATATGTAAAAACAGAGGAAATGGAGTACAGGTACCAGGGTTCCTGCGAGGACGATCTGGCAATCTATGGCTGCTAGAGCTGGCGTTTTATGGATTGCTGGTGATGAGAAGTAACGAGGATCAGGTGAGCAGGGCGGAGCGGAGGTGGAGACGGGTGATAATCGGCAGCCAATAGATCTGTGGGGAGAGTCAAGCACAACACGCGCACGCCGCAAAACAATAACATAACCACGAGGGAGTAAAAGGTAAATAAAGATGAAGGAGAAGGGACAAACGAAAAAAGAAACGTAACAGAACGGCAAAATAACAAAACAAAACCGGACAGAACCTAACAGACAAGGCAACAATGTACTTAGCAGGGGGCTGCATGTTGTGACACATTCCTTAATTAGCATTAAACATTTCTGTGTCTTGTGGGTCAGATTAGATACGAATTGATGCTCTTGCATATCAATGAGCCTTTTACCCCAACATCCTGTCAATAGATATTGTCCACTGCTGACCAGGACCATCCCTCTATCAGTCAAGTCAAGTCAAGTCAAGTCAGATCTATTTATATATTTATATTTATATAACGCTTTTTACAATGGAGCATTGTCTGAAAGCAACTTTACAAGTTTAGATTATCTCCTAATATCTACGTCCAATCCCAAATTGAGCAAGCCTAGGGTGACAATGGCAAGGAAAAACTCCCTAAGTGTTATGAGGAAGAAACCTTGGGAGGACCAAGGCTCAAAAAGGGACCCAACCTCCTTGACAAAACTAAAGTCATGGACAGTCATGGACATCAGGAAAGTGCATACAACCAATAATGTCATGCAGCGAACTACGAACATGGATGCCGTGAACTACAACTCCCGGAGAGCAGTCTCACCCGAGTACTGATTGAGAATACCTTTTTACAGTTTATCCTGCCTATCAACCTTGCTTCCGACTCAACATTGTGAAGTACTCGTCTAACCTGCCCTATACCTAGCGATACCGAGTGTTCCATTTGTATTGATTGCTTTCACTGATTATTGAAACCTGTTCTTCTTCTCTGGATAACTTCTAGCTTTTGCCTTTGATATCCTGTTTGTGCCTCATTCGACCCCTTGCTTGTTACTTGACTACGCCTTAGATTGTGTATTGGACTTGTTTGCTATTACCTTGTGCCTACCAGTAAAGGATCAAACTGCACTTGCTTCCGTCTCTTCCTTGTGAGTATGTGACATCCTCAAGCCTTGTTGTTTAGAAGATGCTCCAACCCAGTAATCTGGCCATAACTATTTGTCCATTGTTAAAGTCAGATATTTACTCGGCCCATTTCTCCTACACCCATCAAGCTGAATATGAGAATCGATTGTTCACCTAACTGTATATTTCCCAGAGCTTAAAATGTGATATTGTAAAGAGATAATTAATATTATTTATAATTTAGTCTGTGCATGGTCATTTCAACTCTGCATCATAATACTGTTGAAAAAGACATATTAGAATATATCATATTATGTGGGTTTAAGAGCAGTGATCATGCTGCTATTTCTGGTAGTTATTAGGATAGCTGTCATACGTAGTAATTAAGTGTTCTCTAGTAAGCCTGTCTTATGGAGGTTGTCACATTATACAATGTGAGCAGCTGCCATAAATAATGCCAAAAGTGTACATGCTTTGACTTCTATTGACGTATCAGTAATGAGCCATAACTGTATGGATTCTACTGGGACATGATATTGCCATGTTTAGTATCATGAAGGAAAGGTTTTGTCCTCTTATGTTTAAACAGTTTTTGTCAACTACATGTTATAAGACCCATCACAAGTGACACTGACTGTCATTACAGTATAATTAGGCATAACAATAGGTCAACATGTTTAATTGTAGGAGCATTTTAGGTCTTATGATGAAGTGTTCAAGTAAAGTGTTACCAAACATTAACTGATATTAATGGAAATTTGTGATGTCCATAATTTACTGGAAATATCCTTCAACACAGAACACAATTATACTGCACTAGGTTATGTGGATGTTATGTGTTTGAAAGCATGACTGGATTTTAAGGCTCTTCAGTTTCACTTCAGTGCATACAGCTTTGAATCTCTTTGAGTGAATGTGAGCAGCTCCATGAAACCATGATTGAGGATTGGATTACTGTTAGGCAATCTCAGCTATCAATCTTCATCTTTGTGAGGCCAAAGCCCATCAAATGTAACTTTAGTGACTGCAGGAAATGCGCTGTGGTTGGTTCCATGTGCACCATGTATTTTTTATGCTGCACGGTTATTGATCCTTTTTTAATATTTCTTACTTTATAAAAGCTCACATTGAGCAGACAGAAAAACAGGAAAGACCTTGAACTGAAGGCTACACGTCTGTTCAGTGCTTTCTATATTACTAAGGTATGTTACAATTTGAATTCCATTCTTTGTCTTTAACACTCTATCTATAACCCTGTTATAAACGCTTTAATATGATTTCAAATCAAGATATGCACAATGACACCACTTAAATGCTTTTGATTCTCACTTTGATTATAAAACTGAATATATTAGTTAACTCTCTTTATATATATATATGTTAACTCTCTTTATAGTGCTGAAGGCAGGGAATTCATACTCCATGCTCTGTCATCAGACCATCCTTCATATTATGTGAGTAGAAAACACAAAAAAGACTAAGCCTATTAAGGCCTTCATGAATAACTAGCTTGTGTAAATTCTAATTTCGCATGCAAGGCAGAGTGACATACTCACTGAAAAAGGATTTGTGAGTTATATTATTATTTTAAAAGGCCATTTTTAAAACCATTTTATCTGTTAGCAGCCAGAGGGTGCTGGTAAACTCTCAAAGCATCTTATGCTGATTTAATGAGAAGGAATAAGTGACTGGCTGAAATTCTTTAAAATGGAAAGAAATGTAATTTTAAGTTACAGGCTTAAAAATATTGGATCTCTCTTTCAGTCTGTCTATCTGTCTATCTGTCTGTCTAGCTATCCATTTGAATTTCTACAGTGGTGCTTGAAAGTTTAGGGATACTTTAGAATTTTCTATATTTCTGCATAAATATGACCTAAAATAGCATCAGATTTTCACATGTTCTAAAAGTAGATAAAGAGAACCCAGTTAAACAAATGAGTGAAAAATATTATATTTGGTCATTTATTTATTGAGGAAAATGAACCAATATTACATACACGAACACAGGAAATTTCTGAAGACCTCAGAAAATGAGTTGTTGATGCTCATCAAGCTGGAAAAAGTTACAAACCCATCTCTAAAGAGTTTGGACTCCACCAATCCACAGTCAGACAGATTATGTACCCAGTAGTGGTTGACCAACAAAGATCACTCCAAGAGCAAGGCGTGTAATAGTTGGCGAGGTCACAAAGGACTCCAGGGTAACTTCTAAGCAACTGAAGGCCTCTCTCACATTGGCTAATGTTAATGTTCATGTGTCCAGCATCAGAAGAACACTGAACAACAACGGTGTGCATGGCAGTGTTGCAAGGAGAAAGCCACTGCTCTCCAAAAAGAACATTGCTGCTCGTCTGCAGTTTGCTAAAGATCACGTGGACAAGCCAGAAGGCTATTGGAAGAGTGTTTTGTCAACGGATGTGACCAAAATAGAACTGTCGCCCTACAGGTAGGACCTGTGACACGTTGTGTTCGGAGAAAGGAAAACACTGCATTCCAGCATAAGAACCTTATGCCATCTGTGAAACATGGTGGGGGTAGTATCATGGTTTGGGCCTGATTTGCTGCATCTGGGCCAGGATGGCTTGCCATCATTGATGGAACAATGAATTCTGCATTATATCAGAGAATTCTAAAGGAAAATATCAGGACATCTGTCCACTGAACCTCAAGAGAAGGTGGGTCATGCAGCAAGGCAACAACTCTAAGCACACAAGTCATTCCACCAAAGAATGGTTAAAGAAGAATAAAGGTAATGTTTTGGAATGGCCAAGTCAAAGTCCTGACCTTAATCCAATCGAAATGTTGTGGAAGGTCCTGAAGTGAGCAGTTATGTGAGGAAACGTTTAGTTGCAGTTATTGCTGCACAGGGGGGGTCAAACCAGATACCAAAAGCAAAGAATCACATACTTTTGTCACTCACTTGGATCATTTTCCTCAGTAAATAAATGACCAAGTATAATATTTTAGCCTCACTTGTTTAACTGGGTTTTCTTTATCTACTTTCAGGACTAATGATGTTTTAGGTCACATTTATGCAGAATATAAAAAATTCTAAAGGGTTCACAAACTTTCAAGCACCACTGTATATCATTAGGTTATTTGTATGACTTGCATATATCCTTTTAATATATCAAGCACTTTGTGTGTAATTGTGTTTAGACCTAGAGTTACTATTCAATAACCTAAATAGCTGTCCAAGCACGATACTTGAATAATTCTTATAATTTAGAAATAAACCTATTGCATATGTATATTCCTATAGCAACTGTGTGGGGGGAGTCTCACAACAAGTCACTAATTTAGTATCAGTTTAATCCTTAGAGCAAAATACATCTAACCTTCAATACAGGTTAATGGAAAATAAATGGAAATTTGGACAGTTTAACTCTATGCAAGCATTCACTTTAATAAGCAAATTCCACCTCAGGTTTGTTGACCTTGGGGTTGGCGTGCCATTTATTTCCTTGAACTGCCTAAAAATATTCTGCAAACGGATTCACAAACCCTGTGTCATGTCAGTTCTGCCTTGTTACAGCGAGTAATAGAACTGCTGCTGGTTTGGGTACAGTCAGTTATTACTGTAAATGCCAACAAACAGCTTTTACCCAGATTTCTTCTTGCACAAACAATAATATATATATACACAGTGGTGCTTTAAAGTTTGTGAACCCTTTAGAATTTTCTATATTTCTGCATAAATATGACCTAAAACATCATCAGATTTTCACACAAGTCCTAAAATTAGATAAAGAAAACCCAGTTAAGCAAATGAGATAAAAATATTATATTTGGTTATTTATTTATTGAGGAAAATGATCCAATATTACATATTAGTGAGTGGTAAAAGTATGTGAACCTTTGCTTTCAGTATCTGGTGTGACCCCCTCTGTGCAGCAATAACTGCAACTAAACGTTTCCTGTAACTGTTGATCAGTCCTGCACACCGGCTTGGAGGAATTTTAACCCATTCCTCCATACAGAACAGCTTCAACTCTGGGATGTTGATGGGTTTCCTCACATTAACTGCTTGCTTCAGGTCCTTCCACAACACTTTGATTGGATAAAGGTCATGACTTTTGGAATTCTCTGACATAATTCCGAATTCATTGTTCCATCAATGATGGCAAGCCATCCTGGCCCAGAGCAAGCAAAACAGGTCCAAACCATGATACTACCACCACCATGTTTCACAGATGGGATAAGGTTCTTATGCTGGAATGCAGTGTTTTCCTTTCTCCAAACACAGCGTGGCGACAGGTAGGACCTGTAACACAACCGTAACACAACCGTAACACAACGCTTTTCTTTTAAACCAAAAAGTATTATTTTGGTCTCATCCATCCACAAAACATTCTTCCAATAGCCTTTTGGCTTGTCCACATGATCTTTAGGAAACTGCAGACGAGCAGCAGTGTTCTTTTTGGAGAGCAGTGGCTTTCTCCTTGTAACCCTGCCATGCACATCATTGTTGTTCAGTGTTCTCCTGATGATGGACTCATGAACATGAACATTAGCCAATGTGAGAGAGGCCTTCAGTTGCTTAGAAGTTACCCTGGGCTCCTTTGTGACCTTGCCAACTATTACACACCTTGCTCTTGGTGTGATCTTTGTTGGTCAGCCACTCCTGGGGAGGGTAACAACGGTCTTGAATTTCCTCCATTTGTACACAATCTGTCTGACTGTGGATTGGTGGAGTCCAAACTCAAGAGAAGGTGGGTCATGCAGCAAGACAACGACCCTAAGCACACAGGTCGTTGGTTCTCTTTATCTAACTGGGTTTTCTTTGTCTACTTTTAGGACTTGTGCAAAAATCTGATGATGTTTTATGTCATGAAACAGAAATATAGAAAATTATATAAATAGTGGTACCTCAGTTTTCAAGCACCTCGGAACTCGTCGAATTCGGTTCTCGATGCATTTTCAAAATTTGTCCCAGTTCTTGTAATTTGTTCGGTACTTCACACACTTGCTTAAACTTGTATGAGTCGAGCCGTGCGACTCATTTCAGACGAAACTCGATTCACGAGTCAGTACACAGTTATTCAGTGATTCAGGTTCACAGTAGCCCTTCCTCAGTGAAGATCTGCGCTGTTTATCATGTTTTTTTCATTTACGTCTACAGTACTGTTTTCTTAGTGAAAATAAGTCTCCATGAGTCCTAAAACGCTTAGTTTATGAGTCAACCGAAAAGAAATATAGGAAAGGAAACTTAGGTTGCTGTTTTCTTAGCAGCTATGCTAGTGTCAAATTCTCCAAGAAAGTGTTTTTTTACTTTTCACTTTCAATCCATTACTCATTAAACTCACTAAATGAGATTTTTCAACACTTTATTAAAAAATAAGTGTTGTGTTATTGTTTTTGGCCAATTTACCAATTTATGTGTATATATATATATATATATATATATATATATATATATAATATATATATATATATATATATATATATATATATTCCTTATGGTATAATATATATATATATATATATTAGATGGTGAGCAGACCAGCAGGCTCTCATTGTCATCATGCTTCACGTGGGAGCATTGGGTGGGTAGGTGTGAAGACCTGACTTAGACAAATCTTTATATTCAGGTGACTGGGTCTGACATGGCAAGGCTTATGGGGTGCTCCTGGTCGGCAGTAGTAAGGTCATCAGGTCAGTTTAGTTCTGTTTATGATGGCACCAGGATGCACTGTGGGCACCAGGATGCAAGCTGGCAGAAGGAGTGTGATGCTCAGGGCAATGTTCTGCTGGAAAATCTTGTGTTCGGCCATTCATGAGGAAATCAGCTTGGCACATATCATCAACCCAAGAATCAGTGAGGGCCAGGTGGTCATAATGTTTTGGCTCATCTGTGTACTTGTCCATCTGTGCACTGATGATATGTCCAGGGTGCACCTCTGCCTGTGCCCAGTAAAATCCATGTCCCTGACCAGGATAAGTGGTGTGCAACAGGATGCTTTGCTTTGCTTTGCTTTGTTTGTATATGAATGTCATATAAAATAATGAAAAAAATGCACAATATCACTGTAGTGACATGAAATGTATGTCCATCCAGATTGTTCAAACATGTCCAGAACAGAATATAACGTGCTAAAACAGACCCAGACTGTACACAATCTAAGCATAAACAAGGTCCAAAGGGCACTTCAAAACGTGGAGTGAGAAAACCAGGCAAAGATCAATACTCAAAGAATCAATACAGGATTAACAAGACTCAGAACCTCAGGAAGAGGTTGAATGAGACTTTGTAAAGTAATGAGTGAAGCATGAGTCTTTAAGCAGTGTGAACAGAATGAGAGCATGTGTGTTAGGTGACCATGAGAACATTGCCAATTGGTTAGTGAGGCTGTCCTGCAGCAGTTGCAGTTGTTATTAAGCTGAACCCCCTCAACCCCAACCAACCAGGTTTTCTAACCTGGGAAACACAAAAGCTTAATAACATAGTACACACTGGGAACACTGGGACACAGACAGATATGTAAATGATTACAGGTGTGATCTGATTAGATACTGGGTTTTGCCACATGAGGGCATAAAAGTGCTTCTATAAAAAGGTGCTCAGAACGTTTACTGCTAGACATGCCTCTCTGACATATCTGCCCACAGCCTGACCTTTAGATCCTCTACACTCGTAGTTTTTCCTAAGCCGACATGTCAGCTGGTCCCATAAATGCACGACTGGAGATAAATCTGGCAACTGGGCAGGCCAAGGAAGTGTTGTAATCTGGCAGAGCCATTCCTGGGAAACCCTTGCCAATGCTGTTTGTGGGCGAGCATTATCCTGCTGAAAAATGCCAGTTGGAAGCCCTGCCATGACAGGCAACACATGTGGCCAAAGGATGTCCTGCACATTTTGCTGATCTGTTAGTGTCCCTCATATCACTACTAGGGGTGACTGACTGTTGTGTGTGATGGCTCCAAGAATCATCACACCAGCATTTGAGAGGGTGAGTCTGGTGCATACACACTGAAACTGTGTTCAGAGCACACTTCAAGTAAAATCAAATTTATTTATATAGCACATTTTACAATGGAGCTTTGTCTCAAAGCAGCTTTACAACTAAAGGCCTACAAGCCTAGGGTGACAGTGGCAAGGAAAGAACAACCTAAATTTTATAAGGAAGAAACCTTAGAATGACAAAGACTCAAAAAAGGAATCCAACCACCTTGGGCAGCACAAATGTTACATGTAGAATTCAACTAAGTTACCTACGTAATAAGTGTGTAGTAATAACTTAAATAAAAATTAGAACATATTTAAAGGAAATATAATAAAAAAATGTAATAATATGTAGCCTATAACATATTAAATAGAATTTCAATGCTATGAAAAGTATAATAAAATAGAAAATAGAAAAATATAGAGTACTGTATAAGATAATAGTACATATCAAATAAAATAATAAATCTAATAATGTGGAGAATATAAGTGAGAATCTGTATTATTTAGTCCAATATGTCACAGTAGGTTCTCATGAAAGTTCAACCTGGACTTTCACATTTTTCAATTGTGTTCTTGGTTCAATAACAGTGTCAAGCCTGGGTAGTTACTGGTGCTACTGGTGAAAGCACAGGTTGTTGCACTTCATAAAGTTTCTGTTCTCAGTGTGCATTCACTGGATTATGTCATTACCACCAGGGGTAGTTATCCATGTCTCAATGCTCCTATGGGTGGGGACTGGATCTGTGGTAGTAACATGCTCAGACCACTGGGGTGCACACATTTCAGTAACGATATTTTAAGATGTATTTGTAGCTCTTTAGATTGAAACTAACAAGATCATCTGCTTTGGTATTTCTTTTTTGATGTTTGTATATGTGACTGTAGACAGAGGTAACTTGCTTGAATTCAAGAGCTTTGAAGTTCTTATATTCATACCAAAAAAACAGAAACACAGAAAAAATAAAATGTTCAGATTTTTGTTTGTCAGTATACTATTTTTAAATATACTGTGACTCTGAACTTTTGTTAAAGACAACATATGTGGAAGGGCTTGTCTTATCTGTGGAGATCATTTTAAGCACCCTAAGACCTGTGATTATTCCATGCTGTTCACATGATTGTCACAATAATTCTGTTGAAGAGCAATCAATGGGTACAAATTAGTGCCTTTGTTCTTTTGTAACATTGCAACTGAAAGGTTTCTATTGATGTTGAAGACATCAAGTTTGAGGAGGAGTCTTTGTCCTGTCAGTCCTTCCCAGAATGCAAATTATTCCTGACACTTGTGCACCATCACATCTGCTGCCTTTAGCTCAGCATAGAAGAGCGTGTCATTATTCAGCTCACAGATATGTGGCTGTTCAAACTAGACAATTTGGTGGTAAAATTAGCTCTGAGAATATTTTTGGTTGTCAGCCTGTGGAAACAATTAGCACAGTCAAATCAAAAAGGTGGTTTTAAATTCCACATGAAGAAAATGAATACCTGAGAATACTGCACTGACAAAAATGTTTTTGTCTTGCTCATTGGATACCAAATGTATGTACAATCAACTGAATGTTTGTGTCTCTTATTCACATGAACACAAATCCCAGCTCATCAAAGAATGTCACTGAAAGCAGATGCTACTTATGCAAGATAAACATATTCTGTATCGGTGATTAGGCGAAGATGAAAGATTGAAATGTTTTCAATAATTCATCATTCAGTGGGGTTCCACCCCAAATTCTCATGGCAGTTCCTAGAATTCTACCTCACAAATGAGGCACTGTATCAGGTCTGGGATCTCAGAGCTACCCACGCTCTACTCTAGATGGAAAATCACAAGCTCTCAGATATTCCCCTTCTGAAATTCTTGAATTAAAATTGGTGAGGAGCCTTAAATCTATGCTGGCTCAATTTTTTTTCTTCTATGCAAACAAAGCTGCAGTCAAGATGTGGAGAGAAAAATGCTTCTGGGGATTAAATAGCAAGAACGATGCTTGACAGAATGCACTCTGTAGAGCTCTGTTCTCTGAATCTATAGTGCACTAGATTTCAGAAGCAGTGGTTGCTTTATAGACAGTATTTGTCTTTTTCTTCTCCTTTCAAGTCGTATATGTCAAAATGTCATGTAAGCATTTATGCCTGCTTAGATTAAGAGCAGGGGTCAGGCTTAAATGTGGCTATAAGGTTATATCAATTTAAAAAATGTAGCATGCTAGACTACATTTCTCTGCAGTCAGATTATATTTGTTTTTGAGATATTAAGACAACAAACTGGGGTTCATTTCAATATGATTTCTTTCTCAATGAAATTCAAAACCATTTTTTAATCTAAACAATGGCATAAATTAAATTTCAGGGTTGGGGGGGGCAATAAACAGTAACATTTAACAAAAAAGAGCAGTTCTTCAGGGGGATGCCAAAGGTGTTACCAAAAGTACTGTTGTATTGTTGTATGTTCAACCATAGATGGCGCACTATATACGCATAGATTTCGTAAGTGCAGTGAGTATGTCATGACCCCATCTAACAGAATCTTAATTGAGAGGCATAACGAAGATGGTATATAAAATCTTTATAAAAATTATAAAATCAGAAGAAATACTTCAATGAATTACCAAACTAAATAAATTAAAATATTCTTCAGAAATATTTACATATAGATCAGGCATTTAGCAGATTACCTTATGAAGCACTTGCTCCATCTTCTTTCCAGTTTCACCACAGCCTACGACTCCAGTAGAAAGACGGCAGATACTCACTCTCTCTCTCTCTCTCTCTCTCTCTCTCTCTCTCTCTATTTCTCTCTCTCTCTCTCAAATTATATATAAATATATATTGTTTATATATATATATATATATATATATATATATATATATATTTATATATATAACATTTTATAGTTTTTATATATGTGTGTGTGTATATATACAGAGAGTGAGAGAGAGTAGATCTGGTGTCTTTCTAATGGAGTCGTAGGCTGTAGTGAAACTGGAAAGAAGAAGGAGCAAGTGCTCTCTAAATGCTGGAGGTTGTTTTCCTGCTGAGTAAAGCGATCAGCATGAGGCTATGCAGACCTGGGAAGCATCGATGCTGACATATGAGCAGAGCTTTAGATGAAAACTATAGCACCACCAATGTAAGCTTGTACCTTCAGGCCAATATTAAGCATCCATTTTTGTCATCATACTCAATGTTGGCTTTTATAACTAGCAGTGTTTGTATTGCAAATGTTATTTATCCTGTGATGGCTTGTAGGTGACATTAGATGCTCCGTAAGTCTGATGAATATGTTTTTTTTTTCCTTTTTAAGAGCTCAATCTTCCACTCCTATGAAGCAAAACTCATGAAAAATGTTTCAATTACCAAGTCTTGTCTCTTTTAACAAGCGGAGATGGATGTGCAAATCGCATCATGGATTTAAATGTCTGACAAGCCTACTCTCTGGCAGTGCTATGGATGACGGAGAGAGTTCGCTAAAAGCCTTGATAACTCACCTAAATCCTGCCAAATCCTCCCAAATTGCTTCTTAGTTCCCCCAGTAAATTTCCTTCCAGGCTATTTCCTCCTAATACATTTCCTCCCTGCAAATTTCTACGGTTCTACATCTTTGTGTAATATTTGTCATATAAATGAAAAGAACATGACTTGTAAGAGCATTTTACTCAACTTCACAGAATGTTTTCTCTTCCTGTTCCATATGTAGCCAGACACCTATTCATCATTAGATTGCATAAAAATAAATAAAACGTTTTCAACAAGATGTTTTTCAATTAACATATGAGTCTTGTCTGGGGCAGAATAGATAGTTATTCCATTTCAACACTTCTGAAGTCTCTTCTCTATCCTTTCTTGGCAGTGCCAAGACCAATGCCCCTATCATGCTGTAAGTATCAGCTTTATTATTATCAAAAATGACTCACGTCATTCCATATTATTCTGAGACTGTGACCTATGCCCATAAGCTTATCTCCTGGGAAACCAAAAACAACAACATGTGATATTGTTTATACATCAGTATTACTGGCTTTGTTGTAGTTCATTGAAATATTGCCCCAGAGGCTTGTAGCCCAAACTCTGTTATGTGTGCCCCTGGAGCAACACCTAATGGTTCACAACATCAGTGAAATAATTAGCATCCAATTAAATTACATTTTGTTTTTCACAAAAATGTCTAAAAATATGTAACCCCCTCACTCCCAAGCCTGGATGCTTTACAGACAATGTTTTGTAACAAAGCATGTTCATGTAATAGGGGCATGAAATCTGCATTTATTATTACCAATATAGCAATTGAATATAGAAAGCAGTTACAGCAAGTATTGTAAGTTGGATCATGTAATATTTTTCTTACATTAAAAACACATCCCTGTTTATACAGAAGTGAAAATGTTGTATCAACCTATTAAAAATGGTATATCAACCTATTATATCAATTATTGTAAAACAATATGCAAAATTATTTTCCATTGAATAATTAAAACAAACAAACAAACAAACAAAAAGGATCCCTCAAACATTCTCAAGTAAAAACATCTCCGTTGTCTTACATGAATTTCAATTATTTTAGAGACATGAAGTATGTAAAAAACTAATTCAAGTCCATTTTTTAAAGTGCCACTAAATAACTTCATAATTAAATCATTCAGCATGTCTGCAGCATGCTCACTTTTGGCAATGACAAAGTGCTTGCAATCTTGAATATACTCATTCAATTAATTATATATATATATATATATATATATATATATATGTATACATACACGGTGGAGCGAAAAAAGTATTTAGTCGGCTACTGATTGTGGAAGTTCTCCTACTTCATAATAGGTACACTTCAACTATGAGAGACAAAATGAGAATAAAAATTCAGGAAATCACATTGTAGGATTTTTAAAAATGTAATTGTAAGTCATGGTGGAAAATCCATTGGTCACCCACAAACAAGCAAGATTTCTGGCTCTCAGACACCTGTAACTCTTCTGTCCTTCACTTGTTACCTGTATTAATGGCACGTGTTTGACCTCGTTATCTGTATAAAAACACCTGTCCACAGCCTCAAACAGTCAGACTCCAAACTCAACCATGGCCAAGACCAAAGAGCTGTTGAAGGACACCAGGAAGAAAATTGTAGACCTGCAAGGAGTGAATCTACAATAGGCAAACAGGTTGGTGTGAATAAATCAACTGTGGGATCAATTATAAGACATACAAGACCATTGATAATCTCCCTCAATCTGGGGCCCTACGCAAGACCTCATCCTGTGGGGTCAAAAAGATCATGAGAACGTTGAGCAAAACTTCTAGAACTTCACGGAGGGACCTGATGAATGACCTGCAGAGAGCTGGGACCAAGGTAACAAAGGCTATCTGCAAGATCCTGCAGTGCCAGTTGTGTCCCCTTGCTCAAGCCAGTACATGTCCAGGCCCATCTGAAGTTTGCCAGAGAGCCAGCATGACAATGATCCCAAACACACCGCTTAGGCAACAAAGGAATGGTTCCGTAAAAAGCATTTCAAGGTCCTGGAGTGGCCTAGCCAGTCTCCACACCCATAGAAAATTTGTGAAGGGAGTTGAAAGTCTGTGTTGCCCAGCGACAGCCCCAAAACAACACTGCTCTAGAGGATATCTGCATGGAGGAATGGGCCAAAATACCAGCTACAGTGTGTGCCAACCTTGTGAAGACTTACAGGAAATATTTGATCTCTGTCATTGCCAACAAAGGTTATGTTACAAAGTATTGAGTTGAACTTTTGTTATTGACCAAATACTTATTTTCCACCATAATTTACAAATAAATTCTTTAAAAATGTCCTGGATGATTTTTTTTTCTCATTTTGTCTTTTATAATTGAAGTGTAACTATGATGAAAATTACAGACCTCAACTTGCACAATCAGTGGCTCACTAAATATTTCTATGACTAAATATATATATGATTTACAACCTTTTTTTGCCTTCAATGAGTATGTAAGAAAAGCTAAACCTTTTCTCCTTTGCTCTTTTCAAGACAGCTAAACATTTAGCTAAAATCAACCATAAGCTGGTTAAATATATTTTAAAATAATTTAATATACATATTTTTAACATGTGTAAGTCATATTTTGAACTCAGAGCCCCTCAGAACAGACAAAGTCTCATGCACCCCCTGTGATGATGGCTCTAGGTTACACAATAATGTAATTCTTCAAACCAACTGGGTTTGGCTTGCCTAGGATATATTGGCATAGGGCTGTGGTTCCAGTATTGTTGGCAATCTTGGCAATTTCAAGCATTTTTCTCATAATATATTTACAATTGGTGTGACTTCTGTTTGATACTTTTTTGCTCATCAGCACTAACATCCATATTGGTGTCAAAATGCAAATTGTTTCTCAATTTGTAACTCTGTCACTTAGAATCTGAGTATCGGCTAGAATTTTTACTGCTGATTTGTAATCTTAGCATGGTGCATGCAGTACTCCCATCACAGCATGTGAACAAACCAACTGTCTAATATCAGACTGAATGATTGTAGCTAGACAATTTCCAAAGCACGTCTGTAACCAGACCCAAAAAACATCGACAAAGTACTGCTCAATGTAGTTTTGAGGTGCTGAGCATTCCCTGCTTCCATCAGGTGTCTACTGTGGATTCACAAATGCTGGAACATCAAAAGGTTTGAATTTTGCATGCTTGTAAAGAAGCCTTGACCTTACAGACTGTCCAGCTTCCTGTAAAATACTTCATAAGAATCACATATTTACAATTACAATTATAAAGCACAGCATGGTGGTTGAGATTTACTTTGTTATCTCTTTTTGTTCCTCTGCCCTGTCCTCAGAATCTCTTGAATGCTTGTCACTTTCTCTATCCTTTTGATATTCTTCATCACTACTATCAACACTGCAGTCACTATCATCTAGTAACTTAAGTACATATACTGTCAGCACAAATCAGACATAAGAAGATGAAATACAGAAAACTTAAAAATCTCAAGTAATACTGATGTCTAGTATACTGGGCATTTGGAAAGAGGAGGTTAACTTTTTTACAAATTAAGTACTGGGTGTAGGTGTAATAAAGTTATCTATCTATCTATCTATCTATCTATCTATCTATCTAGACAAACGAGCAAAATTAATTCTACAACAGTAAAGTGTGTTGACAGGGGTCTTTACTTTCTAAATCCACAGTATAACAGCAATTTGTGAATGTATATGTATTTGTGTAGTTTTTATGTTCCAGTGGATATGAGACACTTAAAAAAAATTTGTAAACCAACACTGTAATGACATGTTCTCACACTTTCTCACATCCACTTCAGATATGATAGTCATAACTACCACTTGCAATTAACGTTTTCATGCTATTTTGCAAAACATCTATCACCTAATACTAGTTTGAATACTAATATATGATTGTTCGTGGTATGATGTATTAAATATGTACAGCTGTGGTAAACATTGAAAGGGACTGCAAATGAGAAGCTGATCTAATTGTGGAACGTAGGTGCACAGTTTATTTATTTATTCACCTTTTTAACATCACCAGCAACTCTTGTTTTGAGTGCTTGTTTTTCCAATTTTGCAAAGGCTGGCAGTCAGCTCAGAACATCTGCGTGTGCATCTATAACTAATAGAGTAACTGCAACTTGCAGTGGTGGAAGTATTTGTCTTCTATGCTCAGTGCATTATGAAACATCTCCACCAATTCACAATCTTAATCTAATTTCCCTGTGCCTCCCATTGTGTGAAGCAGCTGTTGTTGAGTCTCCTATCCTATGTCAGTCTTGATGTGCCACAGTCTACAAGCAAATGTATTATTGCACAGGCATATCTGAAAGAGTGCCTGTGAAACTAAATGTTCTTGACATGAAAGTAGACACAAATCCCCAAATGTGACAGTAAGCAAGATTGATGGGGTATGAAGGCAAAAGAGTGCACTCTAGTGTTCACTCCACGTACTTTGGTTACTTCAAAGATTCAGTTAATTAATTACTAATGGGATCAGTTAGGTTCTGTAGGCTTTCTTGGGATCAAAACCTAATGCTATGATATGTGATGTTTTCTTTTAACTTTTTATTACAGGTTTGTTACATGTATCATAGAAATGGATATATAGAGTAGTTTTTAACATTTGGAAAAGCGGACTTCACTCTTCTGAGCAGGCTTTCCAATAGATGATTGTCGAATTGGACGTTGATGTTGGACAATAAGCCCTGGTTAACTTTTCCCATTTCAATTCATCTCAAAGGTATCTAAAGGTCAGTATTAGGAGCGCAGGGTACAAATGTGATTAAATGACTTTGTGAGGGGTTGGACACAAATGAAAGTGTCATTTTGAGAGTCACTCAAGTGTAGTACAAGTGTAGAAAAGTAGTAGTAGTAAAGTGTAAGTTAAGAAGTCATATCTGACATTAAATATTAACACTGCAAAATCTGTGAGGATACTTGTGGCCATTAGTCATGTGATGCAGCACAGGCATGGTAGGCAGAAATGATCAAGAATGATCACCTGCAAACCCTCAGTACTAAATCCTTGAACTGTTGTCTCATGTTCAAATGAGACCAATACAAAGACAACTTAAACTAGATGGCGAACTTTGAGGTTGGCTTGAAAAAGTCACCTTACCTGTGGGCCTAAAAGGCATAAGATGTCACCTCAGGTGAACCAGGGACAAAGTCTGCGGAATTTCGTGGCTGTACGTCGAAAACTGACTGAATTATGGTCATTGACCCTCCAGGGGACCCAGTGCCCAGCCGGGGTCCATAGGGGCCCCATGGGCATCACATGTCACTCTAGATTGCATCCGGGACCAAGCTTGCTGAATTTCAAGGCTGTTGGTTGAAAACTGACTGAGTTATGGTCATTGACTCGCCAGGGGCCCCAGTGCCCAGCTGGGGTCCAGAGGGGCCCCATTTGCATCACATGTCACCTCACATTGCATCCGGGACCAAGCCTGCCGAATTTCTTGGCCGTAGGTCGAAAACTGACTGAGTTATGGTCATTGACCCGCCAGGGGCCCCAGTGCCCAGCCAGGGTCCAAAGGGGTCCCATGGGCATCACATGTCACCTCAGATTGCACCCGGGACCAAGCTTGCCGAATTTCGTGGCCGTAGGCCGAAAACTGACTGAGTTATGGTCATTGACCCGCCAGGGTCCAGAGGGCTCCCATGGGCATCACATGTCACCTCAGATTGCACCCGGGACCAAGCCTACCAAATTTCGTGGCCGTAGGTCAAGAACTGACTGCGTCATGGCCTATGATCTGCCAGAGGTGATCAGTTTTACCTACAAGTTAAGGGAACGGTGATGGGGAGGAAATTCGCACCAGCGTATGCAAACATTTACATGGCTGACTGGGAGGAAACAATACTCCCCAAATGCCCCTACAAACCAACACATTACTTCCAGTACTTGGATGACATCTGGGGCACATGGCCCCATGGAGAAGAAAAATTCCAGGAATTCATTGAAATCCTTAACACCATGACTCTATAAAGATAAAGTACACCGTACACAATACAAATGTCATATTTCTGGACACTATTACCTACAAAGGACAACATTTTCTAAAAACCCAGAAATTTGACGTCAAGGTCCATTTCAAAGAAACAGACACACATGCTCTTTTGCATAAAAAAGCTACCATCCTCAACACACATTTAGAGGAATCATCAAATCACAACTGTCACGATTCCAGAGAATTTGTACTCAGGATAAAGATTTTGGAGAAGCTAAAAAAAACCTTGTTTCAGGCCCTTAGACACAGGGGATATACAAGAACCTACTTGCGTGCAGTGTACAAGGAATGGTACCAGAGGCTACATAGTGTAACTTTGACTCCAAACCACAATACCCAATACTGCACCATTGTCCCACTAATAATGTTGTTTTCAGATTACAAGACTAAAATACACAACAAGTTGAAAGGAAACTTTAATCAAATTATGGGAAAGGGTTGTGGAATTAAAATAATCTCAACCTTCAAAAGAAACACAAATCTAAGAGACCTTCTAACAAGTAGCAAACTCCTTTCATCCAACAAAAGAAAAAAAAAACAATTAAAAGAATAAAATTAGTCCACAACCACACCAGAAATGAAGCCTACACAATTCCTAAACATTTGCACAAGTTAAGGAACTCTGAAAATCTACTTACATGTGGTATGTGCGGAAAACAATATGTGGGAGAAACAAGTACATCTGTGAACGAAAGAATAAATTTACACAAACACAACATCAGACACTGCAAAAAAGAGAAGACCCATCTAGTGGCTCATTTCCAGTGACACAATCCAAACAAGATGACTATATGGACAATCGCAGATGATTCAACATGGAATACAATACAAAGGAGGAGGATCATTGAAGAACATTGGATTAAAAACTCAACACCAAGTTTTCAAATGGCTTAAATGAAAAATGGAATTGAAAACTTATTGAGTAAATTAAAAGATTAAAGTTCAAGGGATTACCTTGCTTATGCCTTGCTTATGTTATGATTGACCAAGGTGTTTGTCATGAAACAGATGATTAATGATTGTTAAGTTTACAGTTCTGCAATATGATCAATGTATTGTATTGTATTGTATTGTTTAAAAAAACGCATGATGACAGGAGGAACCACTCAAAGGGAAACCATAGCCGGAGTCTACTCAGTTCTGAGCACCCAAAATAAACTGAAATCAAGCACAGTCCACAATCAACCGTAAAACCCTACCTCAAATTCTATACCTAAAACTAAACCAAACACCCATAAACCTAACCCTAATCCAGAAACCTAACAATAACCCTAACCATAAAGCCAAACCATAAGCCCCAACCCACAACCATGATCCTAAACCTAACCCCTGGCCCTGACCCCAACCCTAACCCCCTAACTCTAACCACTAAATCTGGCCCTAACCCCAAACCTAAAACCCTAACCCTAAGCACTAAACCCTAGCCCTAAGCCTAACCTTGAGCCCTGACTCTAATCCTAAACTTAACCCTGAGCTCTGACCCTAAACCCTAACCTTGGTCCTAATCCTAAAACCTTAGCCCTAAATGTTAGCCCCAACCTTAAAACCCTAACCTAGCCCTAACCCAGCCCTAGCCCTAAAACCGGAGCCCTGACCCTAAACCCTAACCCTGGCCCTAATCATCAACCCAACCCCTAAACCCTAGCCCTAAACTTTAGCCCTAACCCTAAACTCCAGCCCTAACCCTAACCTTAACCCAAACTTGAGCCCTGACCCTAAACCCTAACCCTGGCCCTAATCCTAAACCCTAGCCCTAAAGCTTTGCCCTAACCATGAACCCTAGCCCTAACCCTAACCCAGCCCTAAATCTAAACTTAACCCTAAACCTGACCCCTGACCCAAAACCCTAATACTAACCCCTAACCAATAACTGTAACCAATAACCAATAACATTTACTGAACAATAAAACCCTAACCCTAACCTAAAACTCTTCCCAATCCTCAAATTCAGCCCTAACCCTAACACTAACCCTAAACCCTAATCTAACCACAACCCTAGCCCTAACTCTGAACTTAACCCTAGCCCCTAAACTTTCCCCTAACCCTAACCCTACCATAACCCTAACCCTAACCCTATACCTAACCCCTAACCATAACCTTAAACCCTAACCCCTACCATAACCCCTAACTCTAACCTTAACCGTAATTAACTAACTCTACCCCTAACATTAACCCCCTAACCCTAACCCCTAACCCTAACCCCACCCTGACCCTAACCATACCCTAACCCCCTACCCCTAACTTTAACCCTAACCCCAACCATAACCCAACACTAACCCAACCCTAACCCTTACCCTAACCCCTGCTCTATCCCTAACCACTTACCCTAACTATAACATAACCACAACCCTAACCCTAAACCCTACCCTAAGCCCTAACTTAACCCTAACCCCTAACCCTATCCCTTTCCCCTAATTCTAACACTACCATAACCCTAACCTCTACCCCTAACCCTATACCCTAACCTTAAATACAAACCTTAATCCTAACCCCTACCCTATACCTAACTCCTAACCATAACCTAAACCCCAACCCTAACTTTAAACCCTAACCATAACCCTAATGCTAACGTAACCCTAACCCCAACCCTAATTACACCCTAAGCCTAACCCAACCGTTACTCCTACCCCATACCCTAACCCGCTAACCCTAACCCTCTAACACAAACCCTAACCCTACCCTGACCTTACCCTAACCCTTACCCCTACCCCATACCCTAACCCCTAACTTGCTAACCCTAACCCTACCCTGACCTTACCCTAAACCTACCCCTAACCCCCTAACCCCTTTAATCCTAACCCTAACACTAACCCTAAACCTAAGCCTAACCCTAACTCTAACTTGCTTTTGACTAGATTTAGACCAGGTTGCATGGTTTGGGTTGCTGGGGCCGGAGTCTGGAGTCATGTCTGGCCTGCCTGCCTTGTCCGCTAGCCGGGAGTGTCGAGTGGGCGGTCTGGCTGAACTAGGCTTCGGTCCTCGTGATCTTGACTCATGCATCCTTGCCTTAGAATAAGGGCAGAGCTGGGGGTTCATAGTCAACAGAGTCTTTATGGTGTCAGAGACGTTGGGTGGCCTGTCTTCTCTGCCGCTCGTGGGGTTGCCAATGTCTCATGTGATTCCCTCTTGGCTGTGTTGTCCTACCAGGTTCTCCTCTTTCTAGCTTTCTAGCTATGCTGCCTATAGCTAATGCTGGCCGGGGTCCTCCATGCTTACACGCAACGTCTTGGCATCATGATTTGACATGGCATCATTGATTGTTAATAAAACAACGTGCTCTAATCAATAACAATTACTTTTCCTGTTTTTCTCCTCCGGCCCCCACACATAATGTACATCTGATGGAGCTCCACTGGTGCATAATTCACATTTTATTCGACCATGGACTCCATGACTTTAGTTTCGTCTCGATTTATTCATCATACACGGGGGCCACTTAATGTCGATGTGAATATACTTTCACAAAAAATTTTTATTCGACTTTGACTCCATGAACTGTAGTTTTCGCTCTTGATTTATCATCATACCTGGGGCCACTTAAATTTCGATGTTCATACTTCACATCTCTAATTCAAACTTTGACTCCAGACGTTAGTTCGCTCTTAGATGTATCATCTAACGCCGCCCAAGGAGGTTTGGGTCCCTTTTTGAGTCCTTGGTCCTCCCAAGGTTTTTCTCCTAGTACTAGGGAGTTTTTCCTTGCCACTGTCGCCCTAGGCTTGCTCAATTTGAGATTGGACGTAGTTATTAGGAGATAATCTAAACTTGTAAAGTTGCTTTGAGACAATGCTCCATTGTAAAAAGCGCTATATAAATAAATCTGACTTGACTTGACTTGACTCTAACCCTACATCTCCTAACCCTAACCCCCTAAACATAACCCTAACCCCTACCCTAAACTTAACCCCTAACCCTAACCCTCTAACACTAACCCCTAACCCTAACCCTCACCCCTACCCTTAACCCTAACCCAACTCTAACCCTTACCCTTAACTCTAACCCTAACCCTATCTAAACCCCACTTCCGATTGTAGTGATGGGGAAGTCATTGTATTCTCACACAACCCTAACACTAACCCTTAAACCTAAGCCTACATCTCCTAACCTTAACACTAACCCTACATCTCCTAACACTAACCCCCTAACCCTAACCCTATTTCCCTTACACTAACTCTAACACTAACCCTAACACCCTAACACTAATCCTAAACCCTATCCATAACCCTAACCCTACACTTAACACCTATCCCTAACCCTAATTTAAACCAACCCTTACCCATACCACATACCCTAACCCTAATGCTAACGTAACTCTAACCCTAACCCCTAACATAAACCTTAACCCCCTAACCCTAACCCCACACTTCACCCTAACCCTAACCCTACCCTAAGCCTAACCCAACACTTACCTCTACCCCATACCTTAACCCTAACCCTCTAACACTATCCCTAACCCCTAACCTAAACCCTACCCTGACCTTACCCTAACCCTAACCCCCTAACCCTAAGCCCAACTCCAACCCCAATCATAACCATAACCCAACTAACTAAGTGTTAACTCTAACTCTAACCCTATCGAAACCACGCTATGGATTTGATGGGGTAGTCATTGTATTCTCACAAAAACCTAACCCTTATCCCTAACCCTACATCTCCTATCCCTAACCCGTTAACCCTTTCCATAACTCCCGAAACCCTAACCTTATCCCTAACCCTAAAACCTACCCATAACCCTAACCCTACACCTAACCATACCCTAATCCTAACCCCTAACCCTAGTCCCTAAAACCTTACCCTAACCTAACCTTAACCCTAACCATAAACGTAAACCCTAACCCAAAATCCTAACCCTGACCCTAACCATAACCCCTAACCCTAGTTCCTAACCCTTACCCCTAACCCTAACCCTCTCCTAACCCTTACGTAACACTAACCCCTTAAATCTAAATCTAACTCCTGCACCTAATGCTACCTGTCACCTTAACCCTATCCCTAACCCTACCTTAACTATAACCCAACCCTTACTAATACCCCATACCCTAACCCATGACCTAACCCTAGCCCTACACTAACCCTGACCCTAACCATAACACTAACCCCAGCCCTAAACCCTAACCTAACCTAATCCCTAACCCCTACCCTATCCCTAACCCTTAACCCTAACCCTACCCCTACCCATAATCCTATCCCCAACTCTACCCAAACACTACGCCTAACCTTACCCTGACCCTAACTCCTAACCCAGACACTAACACAAACCCCTACCCCTGAACCTCACCATAACCGAACCCTTAACCTAACCCCAACACACTTATTAATTCCCTTAATCCCTAATCTTTACCCCTAACCCTTAACCCCTAATCCTAACCTAATCCTTACCCCTAACCCTATTCCCTAATCCATAACATTAACCCTAACCTTCAACCTAACCCAACCCCAAACCCTAGGCCCAACCCCTAACCCCAACCCCTAACCCCAACCCCTAACCATAACCCTAACCCCTAACCCTGAACCCTAACCTCCAATCAAGCCCCTAACCTTAACCCAAGCTCCCCCCAAAACACAGCCCCTAATCCCAACCCCTTAACCCTGTCTAAACACCCCCCCAAAAAACCAAACCTAGTCCCTAACCTTAATGCCTCTAATCTAACCCCTCAACCTAACCCTAACCTAGCCCCTAACTAACTTAACCCCTAACTAAAAATACTCAAGCTCAACCCCTTAACCTTACCCCAACTTAACCCTTAATAACTAAACTTAAACCTAAAGATACCCTTAACCCAGTTCACAAAACCCAATTCACTAAACCCAACCCTCAAACCTTAACTCAAAACACAACCTCTAACCCAGCCCCTGACCTTAATCCGTTAACCCCACCCACTTGAATAAATCTAAATTACATACCCCCCCACCACCACCACCCCTCCTTTTTTTCAACAAATAAGTCTCCTCTATTCCTGGAGTGGATGCCTCTAGATCATCCCAGGACCTGAAAAATAAACAAATACAGGTTAAAGAAAACTATTGATTAATGTATATAAGACACATCATACAGTTATTCCAATCCAATGAGTCCGTGCATATACAGAGGACTCTTAGTCCGGAGAAACTTTTAATAAAGTTTTTTTGTCCCCTAACCTAACCCTAAGCCAACCTAAACCCTAACCCTACCCTTACCCTAACCCTAACCCTCTCCAAACCACAACCATAACCCCTGCCCTAACACCTACCCTAACCCTAACTCGTAACCTTTTCCCTAACCCCTGACCCTAACCCCTTAACCCTATCCTCCTAACACCAACCCTAACCTAACCTTAGCCCTTACCCTAATCCTAACCCTCCTAACCCTAACCTCTACACTAACCCATACCCTATCCCTAACCCCAACTCAATCCTAACTTTAACCTACACTAACCTAACCTTAGCCCTAACCCTAACCCATAACTCTAACCTTCCAAAACCTACCCCTACCGATGACCTACCCTAACCCAACCCTTACTCCTACCCCATACCCTTTCCCTTACCCCCAATCCTCCTAACCCTACCCCTACCCAAACCCTTACCCTCTCCAAACCCTAACCCCTACCATATCCCTAACCCCTAACCCTACTCCTAACCATAACCCTACCCCTAACCCTACACCTAACCATAACCTTAACCCCTAACCCTAACCCTAAACCCTAACACTACCCTAGCCTTACCTGAACCCTAACCCTAAACCTCTCCAAACCCTAACCATAACCCTTGCACTAACCACTAACCTTAACTTTAACCCCATAACCCTAACCTCTACCACTATCCCTACACCTCACCCTAACGTAACTCTAACCCAACCCTAACCCTACCCTAACCCTAACTCCAATCCCTAATGCCTAACTCTAATGCTAACCCTATCTAAACCATGCCATGGATTGTATTGATGAGGTAGTCATTGTATTCTCGCAAAAACCTAAACCTAACCCTTATCCCTAACCCTACATCTCTTTACCCTAACCCCCTAACCCTTTCCCTAACCCCCAAACCTAATGCTAACCCCCTAACCCTAACCCTAAACCCTACCCATAACACTAACTCTACACCTAACACCTATCCCTACCCCTACCCTAACCCTACTCCTAGCCATACCCTAACCCTGACCCTAAGCCTAACCCCTAACCTCTAATCCTGACACTAAACCCCTAACCCTAAAACCCTAGCCCTAACCCTAACCCTTTCCTAACCTAATCCTAACCCCTTTAAACTAACCCTAACCCCTACACCATAATCTTAACCCTACCCTAACCGAAGCCTAACCCTAACCCCTACACTAACCCCTACCCTTTCCCTAACACTAACCCAACCCTAACCTTAGCCCTATCTCTAACCCTATCCCATAACCCTATCCCTCCTAAACCTAACCCTACCCCTACCCATTACTATTACTAGACATCATAGAGTTGTTCCAATCCAATGAGCCCATGCATATACAGAAGACTCTTAGTCCGGACAAACTTTTAATAAAGTTTTATGTCCCCTAACCCTAACCCTAACCCTACTCCTAACCCTTTGCTAACCCTTAACCCTGACCTTAATCCTAACCCCTAACCGTGACCCTAACCACAACCCTAAGGTTAGGATTAGGGTTAGGGTTTAGGGTTAGCCCTAGGGTTAACCCTAACCCTAACCTTCACTCTAATTGTACCCCTAACCCAACACCTACCCATAAACCTAACCCTAACCCCGAACCTAACCCTAACTCCTAACCTTAAACCCTAGCCCAACATTAACCCTAAACCCTAAATCCTAACCCTGCCCTTACCCCTACCCTAACCCTAACTCCTAACCTTAAGCCTAACCCCTGAAAGCTATCCCCCTAACAGTAACTCCTACCCCAACCCTAAACCCTAACCCAATCCCCCTCACCCTAATCTCTAACCCTACCCCTCACCCCAACCCAAGCCTAGCCCAACCCTTACCCCTACCCCTAACCCCAACCCTAAACCTAACTCAACCCTAAACCTACCCTAACCCTTACCCTAACCCCAAAACCCTAAACCCTAAACCCTATCTCTAATGCTAACCCTATCTAAACCATGCCACGGATTGTAGTGATGGGGTAGTCATTGTATTCTCACAAAAACCTAACCCTAACTCTAACCCTAGATGGCAAAAGTTCGTGGACGAACTTTGAGGTTGGCTTGAAAAAGCAACCTTACCTGTGGGCCCAAAGGGCATTGCATGTCACCTCAAGTTGAACTGGATACTAAGCCTGCCAAGTTTCGTGGCTGTAGGTCACAAACTGCCTGAGTTATGGTCATTGACCCACCAGGGGCCCCAGTGCCCAGCCGGGGTCCAGAGGGGTCCCATGGGCATCACATGTCACCTCAGATTGCATTTATGACCAAGCCTGATGAATTTTGTGGCCGTTAGGTCATGTTTTTTGGAATGCTTTATAGCTATGTATATAGTGCTATATGCTACATGGGTCAGTAGGATCAGTGGACCTGTGTATATAGAGCAGAAAATTGTGACCCGTGAAAACAGTACAAAATTTGGACAAGAACAATAAATTAATTAAATATAATAAGATTTAGGAAAACAGTATGTTTGTAATGAAAACAACTGCAGTGTATTCACTGATGAAAACTGTTGGGACATGTTTGTGAAGCTTCCTGGTCAACAGAAACAGACACACAATAAAACTACAAATAAAATGAAAGTAAAGAAGTAGAGCAGAGATGGGGACTCGAGTATGAGACTCGGATTTGAGTCGCACTTGAGTCACTAAAACAGTGGCTTCAGACTCGAGACTTGAGACAATCAAATTACGTGAGAATACATGACTTAGATTCAAGATTCAGGACTCATGAGCAAACTATATTCATTGTAACCATTATTACTATTTTTATCCTAATGCATTTCATTTTTTTGGTGAGCTGAATTTAGATTCCTCCTTTGCACATCATAATGCCTGTGCGCAGCCACAGATAACTACAGTTGCCAGGTCTGCTTAGTATAAGCTATATTGGTCTTATGTTTACAAATATTGGCAGTTGTGGGGTCTATTTTTCAGGCTAGTTGCGTATTTGGGTTTGCTCCAGATGCTGTCTCTCCACTATACCTGTCTAATAAAGCAGAACTGCTAGTTTGTCCTGTTGCATACTAACCCCCACACCCACCACTCTTGGGCTGCCATATTTTCATTCATCTTCTTAACCGCTTAACCGATCAGGGTTGCGTGATAGCCGGGAAGGATGACAGTATGACATGCTTTAAATTCATAATAAATAGCAAACCATAAGAGACTTGACTTGGACTCAAGCTCAAAGTCTTGAGACTTGTCTTTGACTTGCAAAAAAAAGACTTCTGAGCAATCTCTGGTATGGACAGCATTTTTTGGACTTTCTTCAAACAAGTAGGTGAAGCTAACCATGTAATTCCATACACTGAACAAGACCTGAAACCACTAACCAGACAAGGAGAAAGAGACAAACCAGACAGGAAGTTAGGAGCATAAACAAGAGCCAAAAACCACAGTGGAAGTGAAAAAGCCAGACAAGGAAGTCAACACAAAGAGGAGTATTTATTGAAAAGGTGCAGCATGTGGGAAAAGCTCCACCTGCTTGTTGGTAGAGACAAGGGACAGAGGGAGATATGTCAGAGTGATGCAGCTCTCCAGCTTGTATCATCATGACAACAAGGTTTCATCAACACATGAGTTTATATTGAAACTCGTAACACATATATAGATTGAGCCAATTTAGAGTAATCAATTAACCGAATGCATGTCTTTGGACTGTAGGAGGAAACTGGAATACCCAGAGTAAACCTATTTTACCCCACACAGGCGAAGTCCAAGGTAGGGATTGAACCGGGGATGCAGCCACAATGATAATGGGAACAACCTGATATACCCACAAACCTTTTGTTACCTGTTGTCTACTAGCCCAAGTGGGTTCTGCAACAGTCACTTTATTTTCTATATTACAAGTTATGTCATAGTTTAATGCGCCAAATTTATGCAGTGCAACTTTTGTCTACTTTGACTGTTACATACTTTTTTATACATTTTATAGACTTTTATAGACACATACTATATGTATTTGGATAATGACCTAAAACCAAATATACTATAGAATATTGCACTTAAAGAAGCCAACTATGGCACCTTCTGCCAGATTTGATTTGTAGGTGGCTATTATATTACTAAATCTATTTATGGATTAATCTGGCAATGGTGCAGGAGAATATATAATTGCCATCTTTTGTGCTTCTCCTCTTTGACACAAATATCTCTCTCAATCCCAACTTATTCCCCAATTTAGGCATTTACCTTATATTTTGGTCCCTATGGTGTTTTGGCCCTTGTCTGTGATAGATCCCAGTAGTATCCATTTGGCCCCATGTTATTTCTTGTGGCACATGTAACTGTAATGGCAGAGGTGTGATCCTTCCTTTGCAGCAGGGATAATTGCACCATTTCTTCTAGCAGCTGATCCCCAGAGGTGCAGAACACACCAGAAGAAAGCCCAGTTTTCAGACAGACACTGTACCACTCTTATAAGTATGGTGGATTTATACTGAATGTAAGACACTAGAAATTCATTTGATAATACCATATGTATTATAATACAAACATTTAAGATTATATAACATGACTAAAAACTTTTAGAAAGCTAAAAGTTCAATTCTTTTGAGTGTCATATACAAAGTAAATTTGTGTATATATGTTTATTCTTTAGATACTGCCTTGCGCTAGAGTAAAGTACACTTGTTTAATATTATCTTACTAACTTATTTTACTTATTTTAATGAGCCGTCTCAGAGCAAAAAGGTCCTGGGTTCAATCACAGGGAGGAGTGGCCTGGGTCCTTTCTGTGTGGAATCTGCATGACCCCACCATGTCCGCGTGGGTGGTGCTTCGGTTTCTTCCCACAGTCCAAAGACATGCATGTTAGGTTCATTGATGACGCTAAACTGGCATTTTTATATATATGCGCCTAGTCTGGATGAAACCTTGTGTATAGATAGCCACTGATGCAGATAGTGACATTAAATAAACCAAATAAACAAACAACTAATAAACTTATCTTAATAATCTCTTTTAAACCTTGAGCTATCACTATATTCCCTTAGTCACAGGTGTCTAAAAAGTTGCAGTTATATATAGTAGAATATACGTCTGTAATTTTCAATGGATTGATGTAATGTGCCGGCACCCCTGGTCTGGTCATGTGACATCCATGAACTCAGACCCCACCCCAAGGATCACTGAGGCTAGGGTACCCACCCCTGGTAATATCGGTGTAACGGAACGTTTACATGTGCCAGTAATCCCGATGGACTTGTATTCTGAGTTCAGGAGCTCTAGATCACCTCCAGTATCACCAGAGATGGCTTTCCGAGCTTTCCGAGTCCTTTGGTTGGGGTATTATAGACAGATATGTTATATTTATTTAGGCATCAACGTTTTCATTTTCTAAAGAGATAAGCATTTTAATAATCTAGTGAAGTTAGCTACTACATAATTAAGCATATTTTTCCACATATTTGCTTTACAAGAGGGCTCTGGTGTAAGCGTGGCCTGAATGGGAAGCCAGTCCATCACAGAGCTGGGCAGGTGTTATTTTACAGTTTCTACTTATACTCATCTGCCACTTCATTAGGTACAATTTGCTACTACTACAGGTTGGACACCCTGGTGCCTCCAGAACGGCCTTAATTTTTCATGGCACAGATTCAACAAGGAGCAACAAACATTCCTCAGAGATGTTGGTCCATATCGACAGGATAGTGTCAGGCAGTTGCTGCAGATTTGTCAGCTGCACATCCATGATGTGAATCTCCCAGACCACCACATCAAAAAGGTTCTCCACTGGACTGAGATCTGTTGACTGTTTAGGCCACTGTTCATGCCACATTCAAAGTCACTTAAATCAGCTATCTTCCCCATTCTGATCCTGAAGTGGAAACTTAAGCCAGTCATCTAGACCATGTCTACATGCCTAAAGGCTATGAGTTGCTGACATGTGATTGGGTGATTATGTGATTGGGTGGATGTGTTAACGAGCAGTTGAACAGGTGTACCTAATACAGTGGCCGGTGAGTGTATCTCTTAATGTAAATAGTTCAGTCACTCAAAGCTACACACAGAGGCATTTTGGAGAGTTTATCCATTTGACAGTGATTGTCTTTATAATATGTCCTGCCATTAGTAATGCAGTCCAGGCAGTATCAAGGGATTCAGCAGACACAGAATGTCCTTTAGTTTTAATTAATGACAATGGAGAGCTTGGTAACAGTACAGCTTTCCATCACACCCATCACTGACTGGATAGATACTTGGTAGCGATCTTCCTAAAACTGCCTAATGGTATTCCTGTTTTCTTCAACATTATCAAGTAGGATAAAGTCATCAGTTAAAGTATTTGTTCATAAAGATATGTTTTAGGTTTTTGATGAGGATAAGAACAAAAAAGCATTCATCAATCCATAGCAATTTATCAATCCATAATTAGTGTGGTTGCCTATATAGGCAACCACACTATTGTTATCCGAAAGTCTTATTTTTCTTCTTCTTCTTCTTATTAGTGTGGTTGCCTATATAGGCAACCACACTATTGTTATCCGAAAGTCTTATTTTTCTACCTTCTTCTTCTTCTTCTTCTTCTTATTATTATTATTCCATGTTTTTGTCCGGATTTCAACTGCCGCAGCTTCGAGTATAATCGACCCCGTTCCACCGCCATTGTGTTGGGTCTGGTCGGGATGGTGTGCTTGTATAGGGCTAACCGGTCGGACTTTGGGGGGCCCCATAGGGGCCCCGCAAAGTTCGAATTTTCCCATAGGAAATGAATGGGCCAAAAATTAACGAATCATAACTCAGTCAGTTTTTGACATAGGGCCACGAAATTTGGCAAGCTTGGTCCCGGGTGCAATCTGAGGTGATATGTGATGCCCATTGGGCCCCTATGGACCCCGGGAGGGCCCTGTGGACCCTGGGTGGGCCAATGACTGTAACTCAGTCAGTTTTTGACCTACAGCAACGAAATTCGGCAAAGATCATACCGGGTGCAATCTGACGTGATATGTCATGCCCATGGGGCCCCTGTAGACCCCGGATGGGCACTGGGGTCCCTGGGTGGGCCAATGACTGTAACTCAGTCAGTTTTCGACTGTCAGTTCGAATTTTCCCATAGGAATGACTGTAACTCTGTAACTCAGACAGTTTTCGACCTACGGCCACGAAATTCATCAAGCTTGGTCCCGGGTGCAATCTGAGTGATATGTCATGCCCATGGGACCCATGAGGACCCCAGGTGGGCACTGGGGCCCCTGGGTGGGCCAATGACTGTAACTCAGTCAGTTTTCGACCTATGGCCGCGAAATTCGTCAAGCTTGATCCCAAGTGCAATCTGAGGTGACATGTGATACCAATATGGCCCCTATGGACCCCGGGTGGGCACTGGGGCCCCTGGGTGGGCCAATGACTGTAACTCAGACAGTTTTTGATCTACGGCCACGAACTTTGGCAGGCTTCGTCCCGGGTGCGATCTGACGTGATATGTGATGCCCATTGGGCCCCTATGGACCCCGGGTGGGCCCTGTGGATCCTGCGTGGGCCAATGACTGTAACTCAGTTAGTTTTCAAACTATGGCCACGAAATTTGGCAAGCTTGGTCCCGGGTGCAATCTGAGGTGATATGTGATGCCCATTGGGCCCCTATGGACCCCGGGTGGGCCCTGTGGACCCTGGGTGGGCCAATGACTGTAACTCAGTCAGTTTTTGACCTTAACGGCCACGGAAAACTGGCAAGCTTGATCCCGGGTTTGCAAATACTGAGGTGATAGTGATGCCCCAAGGGCACCGTCGACCCAGGAGTGGGAGTGGGGCCCCGGGGTGGAAAATAACTGTAACTCAGTCAGTTTTCAACCTACGGCCAACGTAAATTTGGGCAAAGCTTGTTCCTGGGTGCAATCTGAGGTGATATGTGATGCCCAGGGCCCCTGAGGACCCCGGGTGGGCACGGGCCACTGGTGGGCCAATGACTTCAAACTCAGTCAGTTTTCGACCTACGGCCACGGCACGAAAAATTTGGCAAACTTGGTCCCGGGTTGCAATCCGAAGTGACATGTGAGCCATTGGGCCCTATGGACCCCGGGTGGGGCCCGTGGGACCCTGGGTGGGCCAATGAACTTAACTCAGTCAGTTTCGACCTACGGCCACGAAATTTGGGGCAAGCTTGCCTGGGTTGCAACTGAGGTGATAGTGATGCCCATTGGGCACTCTATGGACCCCGGGTGGGCCCTGTGGGACCCTGGGTGGGCCAATGGACTGTAAATTTCACTCAGTTTTCGACCTACAGCCACGAAAATTCGGCACGCTTGGTCCTGGGGTTGCAATCTTGAGGTGATATGTGCTGCCCATTGGACCCCTATGGACCCCGGGTGGGCACTGGGGCCCCTGGGCTGGGCCAATGACTGTAACTCAGTCAGTTTTCGATTTACAGGCCACGAAATTTGGCAAGCTTGGTTTCCGTGGTGCAATTCTGAAGTGATATGTGAGGCCAGGGTACATGAGGAACCCGGGTGGCACTGGGGCCCTAAGGAGGGCCAATGACTGCAACTCAGACAGTTTCCGACCTACGGCCATGAAATTTGGCAAGTTGTCCGGGGTTGCATTGGAGGTGATATGTGATGCCCATGGGTCTAGCAGGGCCCCCGGGTGGGCACTGGGGACTGGTTGGGCAATGACTTCAACTCAGACAGTTTTTGACCTTACGGCCACGAAATTTGGCAAACTGGGTCTCGGGTTTGCAATCCGAAGTGATATGTGATGCCATGGGTCCCCTAAGGAACCGTTTTTGGTGGACAGACTGGCCACTGGGTGGGCCAATAAACTGTAAACTCAAGACAGTTTCCGCCCAACGGCCACTAAATTGGCAAGCTGATTCCCGGGGCAATCTGAGGTGATATGTGATGCCCATTGGGCCCCTATGAACTTTGGGTGGGCCCTGTGGACCCTGGGTGGGCCAATGACTGTAACTCAGTCAGTTTTCGACCTACGGCCACGAAATTCGGGAAGCTTGGTCCCGGGTGCAATCTGTGGTGATATGTAATGCCCATGGGGCCCCCTATGGACCCCGGGTGGGCACTGGGGCCCCTGGGTGGGCTAATGACCAACTCAGTCAGTTTTCGACCTATGGCCTTGAAATTTGGCAAGCTTGATCCCGAGTGCAATTTGAGTTGATATGTGATGCCCATAAGGCCCCTGTAGACCCCGAGTGGGCACTGGGGCCCCTGGGTGGGCCAATGACTGTAACTCAGTCAGTTTTCAACCTACGGCCACGAAATTCGGCAAGCTTGGTCCCGGGTGCAATCTGAGGTGATATGTGATGCCCAAGGGGCCCCTATGGACCCCGGGTGGGCCAATGACTGTAACTCAGACAGTTTTCGACCTACGGCCACGAAATTCGGCGAGCTTAGTCCCGGGTGCAGTTTGAGGTGATATGTGATGCCCATGGGTCCCCTATGGACCCCGGGTGGGCACTGGGTCCCCTGGGTGGGCCAATGACTAACTCAGTTAGTTTTAACCCTACGGCACAAAATGGCAACTTATCACGGGTTGCAAGTCTGAGGGTGATATGTGATGCCCATTGGCCCTATGGACCCCGGGGTGCGGGACGGGGGCCCCCTGGGGGGCAATTACTGTAAACTCAGTCAGTTTTCGAAACCTACGGACCACGAAATTTAGGCAAGCTTGGTCCCGAATGAATATGAGGTGGTATGTGATGCCCATGGGGCCCTATGGACCCAGGGTAAGCACTGGGGGCCCTGGGTGGGACAATTACTGTAACTCAGTCAGTTTTCGACCTTATGGACCACGAAAATTTGGCCAAGCTAGATTCCCGGGTGCAAATGAGGTGATATGTGATGCGCATGGGGCCCGATGAGGAAACCCCCCCCCCCCCCCCCCCCCCGGGGTGGGCATGGAGCCCCTGGAAGGGCCAATGACTAACTCCAGTCAGTTTTCGGACCTACGCCACGACATTTGGCAAGCTTGATCCCGGGTGGTAGGTTGCAATCTGAGGTGATATGTGATTGCCCCATGGGGCCCCTATGGACCCCGGGTGAGACTGGGCCCCTGGGGTGGGCCAATGACTGTAATTCAGTCAGTTTTCGACCTACGGCCACGAAATTTGGCAAAGCTGAACCCGGGTGCAATCTGAGGGTTTGTCATGCCCTGGGGGCCCATGAGGACCCCCAGGTGGCACGGGGCCCCTGGGTGGGACAATGGACTGTAACCAGGCAGTTTTGACCTACAAACCACGAATTAGAAAGCTTGGTGACCGGGGTGCAATCTGAGTGATATGTGATGCCCATTGGACCCTATGGTCCCCAGCTGGACACTGGGGGGGCCCTGGTGGGCCAATGACGTAAATCAGTCAGTTTTCGACCTCGGCCACGGAAAATTTGGCAAGCTTGATTTCCCGGGTGCATCTGAGGTGATATGTCATGCCCCTTGGTGGCCCATGACGAACCCCCGGGGGGGCACTGGGGCCCCTGGTGGGCAAGACTGTAACTCAAGCAGTTTTCGACCTCCGGCCACAAAATAGGAAAGAGTGGTCCCGGGTTGCATCCGAGGTGGTGGGACATTGTGATGCCCCTGGGGCACTGTAGACCATGGGTGGGCACTGAGCCCATGGGTGGGCCAATGACTGTTACTCAGTCAGTATTCGGACCCTTCCGGCACGGGAAATTTGGCAAAGCTTAACCCGGTGCAATCTGAGGTGATAGTGATGCCCATGGGGGCTCCTATGGACCCTGGGTGGGGCAACTGCGGGCCCCTGGGTGGGCCAATGACTGTAACTCAGGACAGTTTTCGACCTACGGCCACGAAAATTCGGGCAAGCTTGGTTCCGGGTGCAATCTGAGGGAACTGTGATGCACATGGGGACCCTTAGGACCCTGGGTGAACACTGAGGCCCCCTGGGTGGGCCAATGGACTGTTTACTCAGTCATTCTGACCTACGGCCACGAAATCGGCGCAAGCTAATCCCGGTGAAATATGAGGTGATATGTGATGTACATGGGTCCCCTGTAGACCCAGGGTGGGCACGGGGGCCCATGGTGGGCAATGACGTAACTACTCAGTTTGGATCAATGGCCATGATATTCAAGCAAGTCTGGTCCTGGGGTGCCAATCTGAGGTGACGTGATGACATTTGGGCCCATGAGGGTACAATAAGGGTCGGCCATTGCAGAGTGCAACCACACTCGCATTTCTTCAGGAAATGCACCTCTCTAGTTTATATTAGCAAAGATTAGTTTCCCATTACATTTCAGTTATAATTAGAGTCTGGATAGGGGGGTTAAGCAACATGGTATGCGCTATATATATATATATATATATATATATATATATATATATATATATATATATATATATATATATAGGCTGTTCTAAAGAAAACAAGGATATGAGAAACTGTATTTCTTTACACTGCACCTTCCAGATAAGCAATTAGCTACATTCTAGCAACATAAATACCTTACTTTTCATTTTATATTCTGTCTTTCTTCACTTTGCAGTGATTAGCCCCATCCCAATGAGAGTTATTTATTTCATTTATTTATTTTTTTAATGTATAAAAATAATAATTAATTAAAATTAAACAATAAACCAGGAGGAGATCATTATTGTAAGGTACACTGGGACAGATCCACTGCCATATGTGCAAGTTCAACTAAGCAAACTATTGCTTTACCTCACAGTTGATTACAGCTATACTATAAGTAACACAGCTGTTTCAGCTGGCTTGATAAGTACTAATATTTGCTTGAGGCAGTCTAGTTTTTACACATCATATGTGCAGCATATAATCTTAGACTTTCACAATGAATGCCAAATAGTCCAAAGTTTCCTATTAACCTTAAGACACCATATGCTGATCTTAACTTATAGACACAATATTCTGGTTAACCAGTGCACTCCAGTTTTAATCATATGCTGTAAATCCACAGTTTATCACAGATCCACTCAAAAATCCCACTGCACCATTGGCCCTTTTTGTGGCACTGGCCATTGAACATTGAGCTTATTGCCAATCTGTTTTCCACTCTCGTCATTCCTCAGTCTCTCTGATATTTACTCATTGTTCCCCCTTCTGGACCCATCACCAGTAGAATGAAATCTACCCTCAATTACAGCTCAAACACAGTCCAGCCCAATAAGGCTTTACAGTTAGTTATCTTTTAATCAGAAAGAACAGGACGAATTGGAGTGTTTGCTCTACTCTGATTGTGCCAGAACTGAGAGTTCTTTCCTCTACACTCTCTCTCTCAAGGATGCACAGGTGTAAAATTGCAGAGGTAATGAACGAGTTTCACAACACCGTTGCTTCAGACACTTCACATCTTCACTAATGGGTTCTGCCTTGACTGCATGCTAAATTAAGCAAGCATTAATTAGGCTCATTGGCTGAATAAACGGGAGAGCCCTGGAGCCACTAACATCAAGAACACTGAGAACACAGAAAAGTGCTCAAAGTACAAGGAATTGGGGTATACATGTTTTGCAAAAGAGAGCAACAAGGAACTCACAAGAAGGAGTGAGGTTTTCAACTGAATTTTCTTCACTAGCCTGGCTCAGCCCACACACAGTTCTCTGCAATGGCTATATTTTCAGCTGTTGTATAATGTCTGTATACAGTTTTCCAAAATCACTTTTTTTCTATATGGGAATTTAGAAAAGCACAATATGTAAATTATTTGAACTTATTTGAATAATGCTAAACCACATGAATTCCAGCTGTAAAAATAAAGCCTTTAATTACTGTTATTACCATTGCAAAAGTCCACAGTATGCCTTGTATTGTGCAAAATCACCTGAATTCACCCTACAGCATACTGTACTTAAATGTATGACCTCTTTGAAGCAATATAATCTGTTTAAGAAATTAATTTCAAAGATGAAAGTTCAGTTTATTTTCAGAAGACCATACAGTACTGTTAATATCTATGTAAATTTCATTTGTTAGATCCATGTTTCACCATTATCACCATTTAGAAGATGTTTGAAAAGTTTGGAACCATTGATATTTGCACCACATATGCTTTATTTATTAATCTACTATCTACTCTAATTCATAATATTGTGCCCCACACACTATGAAGCAAGGATTTTAATAATACATTTGTCATTCTTTAATGCAGAGTATTTACATATCATTAGCTATTACTTCTATATATTGAGTAATTGTGTCTATGTTGTGCATGACTTAATGATGATATACAATATACAGTGGAAGGTGGCACGATGGCTTGGTGGGTAACACTGTTGCCTCACAGCAAGATGGTCCTGGGTTCAATCCCAGGAGCAGTCTGGGTCCTTTCTGTGTGGAGTCTGCATGTCCTCCCCATATCCACGTGGGTTTACTCTGGGTACTCCGGTTTCCTCCCAAAGACATGTGTGTTAGTTTAATTGGTGTCTCTAAAGTGCCCCTAGTGTGTGAGTGTGTGTGCCCTACGATGGATTGGCACCCTGTCCTGCCTTGCACCCTGTGTTGCTGGCTAGGTACTGGCTTTGCTGTAACCCTGTCTTGAATCAAGCGGATAAGAAAATGAATGAATGTGGATGAATATACAATGGAGCCCAAAAGTCCACTAATGGAAATGCTTTTATTTTTCATTTTTCTGAAATCTGAAAATCATGAAACTAATGTTTAACTTTACAAATCATATAATTAGTACAACAATTTGAGTGAAAAATGTAATCTTTGAAAAGAAAAAAGAAATTATTAGCGTTTGGTTTGTCCCCCTGACCTAAACACCAACTTGCATTTATGGGGGCACTTGAAGACAGACAAGGCCAAACAGTCAGTAACATCACAAGATGCTTTTTGGATTATTGTGAACTCATGTTGGGATAACATGGATGATCAGATTGTGCACAAACTTATGGGGTTCATGCCACCTGGAGTCCATGCTAACATTACAGAAAAAAGGGGAATGTACCAATTATTAAACAATCCCCCCACCAACACCACTGTTTTAGATATAAATGTATTTATATTGGGTACAAGTAGTGTAATTTATAGTTCAATAAACTCAATTAGAATGTTAAACAATACCAGTCTCAGTCTGGGGAATTTGTAAAAAGTGTCTTTAATGAAGCAAAAAATAAAGCTAATTTTGAAAGCAACACAAACAACCCAGAGTGCTTGAGGCAAAACTTGAACTGGAACACATGCCATGCTAAATAACAAAACAATTCACAAGCATTTATTCTGTGCTCCACTCTTATGAGAGTCAATGGGCAAACAAATACACAAGAGCAGAAAACACATATAAAACACAATTTTAAAAAGATTATAGGAATCACTCTCTCTGTCAAATCATTTGTCCTCTTGGAGAAGGACAGACCATATGAAGCTGAAGGAGAAGGTGCTGGCATATGTCTGCATTACAGGACAGACAATAAATTAATTGTAACTGTTATAAAGACCTTCACTCTTACCTCCCTGTTCATTCCCTGATCACCTAGTCCAGGCTTATAGTCCGATACTTATTCTACTTCACATCAGAACGATGCAGAGGAAGACTAGCCAAAATGTACATGGCCATTGAAAATGAGTACGAAATGGAAATGCAATTTCCTTTCAGCCAGATGAGCAACTTAGTATTCCAGACTGAATGTCAGGAGATCAAAAGGCCCTATTAAAGCACTTGAATAACAGTTCAGTGGGCAAGTGGGGGAATGCTTTTTATATTAAAACTCCTAGGAGATTGTGATGACTGGGTTGTCTAGTGGTGTGTTTGTCTACTTGTATCAACATAGTTTAATTTATTCATCTTCAGTAAGTGTTTTATCCTGGTCAGGCTCATGACAGGACCATAGTCAATCCTTGAAACATTGAGTACAAAGCGGGGGCATTCCAGAGAGGGCGCCAGTAATGTACATCACAGGACATACCTTTTCTGTTTTAACTTAATTAGTGTGTCCTAGACTAATGGAGCCCGAAAAGTAACAATTAAGCATGTAGGCCACAGTAAGCTGAGTCAATAATCCTTTTAGTGCTGAAGACCAATGTAAGATTTATGTTATAATAGATGACAGAACATTGTCTTTGCTTTATTGCGGCACTAATTATGTCCTTATACAACTTTCACATTGTGAATCAAAGTCATGGCATATAATCACTAAACCGTCTAACAGTACTTGTGGTTTGTATTTCTCCATGCCTATAGTCTTTCAAAAATTAGTTTTTTGTTTCACCTTTACTACCAACTGTTGCATTAAACTCAGTTTCAACCTTGCTGTTCATTGTCAAATTTGACCAGGTTTCTTAAAATCATTTGTAAAGTATTTAACACCATTTGTTACCACCAACTGTTTTATATCTCCCTATTTTAAACACCCCCTTTTCTAGTTATTATCACACCATTTACACTTCCTTTTAATGTCATTCATTTTCTCTCAAATCTCAAATCTGGATAGCTAGACCTGAAAAGCCAAATCAGACCAAATTGACTAGAACAAAACAGCAGGTTAAATGATCAGATTATATATTATTAGTAAGTTTATAGAATAAATACAGAAGAAAACTCATATATATTGTGATATGACTTGTACAGCAGAAAGTGACTCAGTGGTTAGGGCAACCAACTAGCAACCGGCAGATTGTCCCAATGGAGAGTGGTCTATACAAGAAAATTACTTCTGGCAGATTGCTGATACTGAGGTCCCAGCCATCTTAGTGATCACTACTACTTTCAACTTGGTTACACCTTGGAAATAACAAGCAAGGCCTCAGAGACTGTGTCCTGTACAATTTAGGATACAAAACTGGAGTTTTCCTGTGGTCCATACATTTCAGGCTCAAACGCTCTCCTGCTGGCTAATTTTAACGTTCAGCTAAATATTGCTGAAGGTTAATTTGTGTTGGTTTAGATGTAAAAAAATAATGTGCACACCACCATATGCCTGGAATGCATAGTCTCATACATCATGCCCCTAGCCACGCTCTCAAACCCCATGATAATCATTGTCTTTCACTTAATGGTTCCTGAAGGTTAATTTAGGGTTGTTTCCTAGTTACTGCTTGGGTTAAAGTGGCATCGATTCCCTTCAGGGCCTTAGTGTTGTAGTACTAAAATAGAGGACAGGCCTGGTAGCGACTTTCAATTAACCTTTTAATACATGTGGTTGTTTAGCTTTGCAGTTACTGTGAAGGGTCGAATTTATTCTGAAGTTTCAAATCAGAAATACTTTTTTTATTTTAGGAATGATTTTTAGAGTTAATCAAACTTTACATTCATCAACTAAACCTCCATTTGCAGTAATTACATATTTTCAGATATTTGACATTCTACCTTTCGGTTTTGAAGATACTGAAGATCTTCTGTAGCTCTTTCCTGAATTTTTACTAGTAGAGGTGTTAAGTAACAAAGTATATGTGCTATTGTAATTAAGGCCTTTTAAGATATTTCTACTTTTAATTGATTACAACAAAATTAAAGTTTTTTTTGTTTGTTTGCTTGTTTAAAACTCAGAATTAAACTTTCCAATTTCCATCTTTATTTAACAGAATAATGGGTTTCATCTGTTGTCATCAATTGCAATGTTCTTCTAATAAGCAGTAAGTATCTATTGCCATTCTGGAAAGATGGCTGCTGAAAATGGGGCTTTGCAGTCATATGTAAAACATACAATTAGACATTTCAAGCAGCAGTAGACAGTTGTGAAATTTGTGATGCCTTACCAATACTTAATAATAAAGTTGATGTTATGTTGATAAAAACATATGTATTACTTCCAAACATTTGAATGCTAGTGTACACCTTATAAACAAAGTGAAACAGCATGTTGCTATATTGGACGAATTCCAGGAGCCACCAAGCTCATATCTGTCAACTATTTGACTGCAATATTGAGGTTACTGCAATATGGTGTCACTGATTGAGTCGTAATTCCAGCAAATTAAGTGAAACCAGAAACTAATTATATCCTTTTTCCCAGAAGCAAAATTAGTTCTATGTTTTCAACACTAAACAGCATTAGATACATTTGTCTGGGCTAATTTTTTGTCCTGTTGTCTTAACTTTGTAATGACTTAAAAAGGTCTGCATTAGAGCAGAGATAGACAATTTATTTGGAATTTCCTAAGGTACATTTACATATTTAGCTGCATGTTTACTTTTCATCTAGAGAAAAGTCATAATTGCATATTTATACGGTGTGCGATTAAACCGGTAAAACTTCTTCCAACAAAGCTATTGTACCACACTCTAATTAAAAACAACATGCATTTAAAAAAGCAACTTCATTTATTCAGTAAACAACACTTAAAACTCTGAATTTCTAAAAAGTCTAAAAATCACATTGTGTTTTGAGCCTCTTAAAAATGGTGAATGGTTAATGGTGAAGAAAAACCTTAACCACCTTCAATGTGTACAATGAATTAATGGGACTGATGCATAGTTAAACTACAGAAGACTGAGATAATCAAATAATATCTCACATATTAGATTATTTATTAAACACAGCAGCACTGCATCCCACATTTCACTCATTACAACTTTATAGTGATATAGTTTCATTATTCTGTATGGAGAACAATTACTGTGAGAGTTCAGTCACAGCACACCATGGCATCTTTCTTCTCACTGCACCTCTTGGGGCAAAAAGACTGTCGCTGAAGCATCACTTGTCATTTGTAAGTGATGGCAGGCAGACAAGAGTCCACACTCAGTTCAAATAAGATCAATGGCTTTGCTGTTCCACTCATCAGCTCAGATACTAAAGGTCATACAAAACTGTGAAAGAAACACGGTTTCCACTCAATACTGCTTTGGACACAAAGCTCTGTGCAGCAGAGGCATTGGGTAAAAAATGTATTAGAAATCCATTACAAAGCCAAGGTGTGTCACAAATGGTGTGTTATAGACAAGAAAGACAGTAAATTGATGTTCATGGAGTAGCAGGCTGGACCTCAAATCAGTTTTACAACGTCCACACCAATTCATTCTCCTTCATAGAGTCCATATCAATTATGCAAGTAGAAAAAGAGCAACTACACGTGACTAAACTTTTCTCCAATATTCAAAATCTCTTACTTAATTTCTGCCTGGGGTCAAACAAAAAAAAATTACTGTTACATGTAAATGTATCAGCTGTCAGCAAATGATCAGATTCATTTTTTTGTATTAATTGTCAATTAATTAAATTATCAATTAATTACTATTATCATTAATTCAAAGAAACAAAGAAGTACAGGATGTTGCAGCTCAATTTACATCCGGTCATAATCAAAAGAACAAGGTTATGTCAACCACAGCTCCAAAATCTTAGTCCAAACCTCCAAGGTCATATATAGATATTATAAAACAAGAGGCCCTCTTACCAAGGCCCTTCTCCCATGACTACTTACTTTTTTGGGGTGACCACTTCTTCCATTTAAGCATTATGGAGACCACTGTGCTCTTAGGAACTTTCAGTGAAGCAGAAATGTTTTGTACCCTTCTTTAGATCTGTGCCTCCACACAATCGTTTCTCTGAGCTCTACAGACAGTTCTTTTCTCCTCATGGCTGGTTTTTGCTCTGATATGCATTGTTAGCTGTGAGACCTTATATAGACAGGCGGGTGTCTGTCATGTACAATCAACTGAATTTTCCACAAATGGACAATCAAGGTGTAGGAACAGTTTTAAGATGATCAAGAGAGATGGCCCCCATAGATAAATTTCGTGTATCATAGCAAAGAGTCTGAATACTTATGTCCAAGTGAAATTTTAGGTTTTCCTTTTCAATAAATTTTGAAAAAAAATTCTAAAATTCTGTCTTCACCTTCTCATTGAAAGCAAATTGATGTGGGGAAAACTTGTCGCTGCACCTTGTAGTTCTAGACTGTAGTGTTTCTGTTTCTCTACATACTTTGTTTGTCCCCTTTACTCTGTTCTATAATGATCAGGACCCCCATAGATCAGGTATTATTTGGACGATGGAACATTCTTAGCATTGCAGTCACACTACACACACACAAACACACACACACACAAACACACACACAAACACACACACAAACACACACACACCAGTCTCTAGAGTTTACTAAAAAAAAAGAAAAAAAAAAAAAGGTTTCCAGTGAGTGGCAGCTCTGAAAATGGAAACGCCTTGTTGGTGAGAATGGCCAGACTTCTTGAAGCTGAGAGAAAGACATAACATGCCAAACTTTGAGGCAGGTGAGCTACCATAGCAGGGATCAACCCATGATGCTGGTTGAGCATCCGACATGACTTCATAACCATTGAGGCTGAAGCATTGGAGGCAGCATTCGGCATGGATGGAGTGACTGCCATCAGCTGGCACACAAGTGATAGAGAATATGATTATTGAGTTACCGAAGCTGGAGAGACTGCAAGGTGTGTCACTGAAGCTGTCACCCTTGCCCATGCTGCATATACATTGTACATCAGTGTTTAGCGAAGGCCAAGGCCCTGGATGTCACCTATATGATGTCCAGGTTTGCTGCCATGGCCGGTTTTGCTGTGGAGACAATAACAACTTGATGCACATCCTCAAGGCCCTCTGTGATATTGAAGATGGCTTCTGTGGTGTCCTAAAAGGTGGAGGATGTGTTGGAAACCACTAAGGTGGCGGTTGTGTAATCAGATGAGGAAAACCAGATTTTGAACCAAGGTTCAAAATCTAGATCAATGTCATATTTAAAATTTGATTCATGCATTGTGGCAGCACAAGAAATTGAAAAAATTGTTATGTGTTAAACAAAAAACATTAAACAAAGATGCACACAAATAATTATATATACAGTGGGGCAAAAAAGTATTGTCAGCCACTGATTGTGCAAGTTCTCCTACTTAGAAAGATGAGAAAGGTCTGTAATTTTCATCATAGATACACTTCAACTATGAGAGACTAAATGAGAAAAAAAAAATCTAGGAAATCACATTGTAGGATTTTTAAAGAATTTATTGTAAATTATGGTGAAAAATAGGCATTTGGTCAATAAATTTGGTCCAACTCGATACTTTGTAACATAACCTTTGTTGGCAATGACAGAAGTCAAACATTTCCTGTAAGTCTTCACCAAGTTTGCACAAACTGTAGCTGGTATTTTGGCCCATTCCTCCATGCAGGTCTCCTCTAGAGCAGAGATGTTTTGGGGCAACACGGACTTTCAACTCCCTCCACTAATTTTCTATGGGGTTGAGGTCTGGAGACTGGCTAGGCCACTCCAGGACCTTGAAATGCTTTTTACGGAGCCACTCCTTTGTTGCCTGAGCAGTGTGTTTGTGATCATTGTCATGCTGGAAGACCCAGCCATGTTCCATCTTCAATGCTCTCACTGATGGAAGAAGGTTTTGGCTTAAAATCTCACGATACATTGCCTCGTTCATTCTTCCCTTAACACGGATCAGTCGTCCTGCCCCCTCTGCAGAAAAACAGCCCCAAAGCATGATGTTTCCACCCCCATGCCTCACAGTAGGTATGGTGTTCTTGGGATGCGACTCAGCATCCATTTTCCTCTAGTTGAGCTTTTACCAAAAAGTTCTATTGTGGTTTCATCTGACAACATGATATTCTCCCAAGCCTCTTCTGGATCATCCATATGCTCTTTGACAAACTTCAGACGGGCCTGGACATTGACTGGCTTAACTAATTGCCGCAGATTTTGCAGAAGCGCCCCTAGCGGGCACGTATACGGGCCCAGTAGATCGACATGTTTTGCATTCTTAATAACTTAAAACATTCTTAATACACAGTCAAAAACACAAACTCAAAATATTTAATACTATTATAACTACCTGCATACCGATTTTCAACCGTCTACATGCAGCCATTCGCCAGAAATTACATACCAAACACAGCTGTCCGCCATGTTGTTTGCAAAACACCAATTCCTACTCAACTATTTTGCCTTTTAAAATATACTTAGGATGTAAAATAACTTTTTATTTTATCATAGAGAAAATTCACTTACCGTCTAAACAAGTTCCTTGATACCGTTACATTGCCGATAAAAGTCAGTAAAGCGCTTTTTTTGCATGGTTATGTGGGTGCGTAAAAATCCATTCGCTCAAACGCACGCTCTTCTCGGACGTTTTCCATTACTCAAAACAAAAAACATTTTCCCTTGAACGAGGCTGCTTTATGTTCCCTCTATCCCTCTTCTCAGTCTTTTTCCTGGTTCATTAGTTATTCAAGAGCCTGTAGCGGTATTGGCGCAGCTGTTTACGGCACGACCCACCTTCCTCACCAGCTGGCCTATGGCTAGACATATATGCAAATCTCTGGGTCTGTGTGCGCTCTGAGTGACAGAGCTGTGTTCCAATGGACAGCTAAGAGTCTACGGCTCCTATAGAGACCGGCCCCAGCTCGCTCACACACACAGAGCGGAGGGAGGAGGGGCTGGAATCTCTATTATCTGCTTTGGTGAAGCGCGCAGAGGCCCTTTTCAGCTTGATTTCTTTAGATAAAAACCAAATAACACTGAATTGTGACTAATATTTGTTGTTCTATTACAGAAGACATAAAAAAAAACTTGCAACTTGCAAATTTTGAGACGAATGATGACCCTTGATAAAAAAAACCTGTGTAACTCTTGAACACTTTGTTGTATCTGTTCCAAATTTTTTGATTTAGCTTCACAAGTCCCTGCTGAAACAGAAAATGTGCAGCATGGAAAATGTTCAATCACCAGCCTCCACACACAAAATTATAATCTCAAAAAATTAAAGGCGTTTTTTGATTTTCGCCATTTTTTTTTGCATTTAATCTTCCCAAATGTAACTAAATGATGAAAATAGAAGACTGGAGGTGAATAAATATGTTGGCCCAAGTGTTTACTTCAATTTGAGCCCTGAATTATCATTGTGCTATATGTAAAACCTAAAATAAACGGTTTTATTGTTAAAATTTGATAGTGGTCGTTCAATTACTGAAGCATAAGCAGGGGGGACACGCCTGGCACTGCAGGTTCTGAGTCTCTTTCGGCGTAGTGTGTTACTGATGGTAGCCTTGTTACTTTTGGTCCCAGCTCTAGGCAGGTCATTCATCGGGTCCCTCCTTGTAGTTCTGGGATTTTTGCTCACCGTTCTCATGATCATTTTGACCCCACGGATGAGATCTCTGCGTGGAGCTTCAGATCAAGGGAGATTATCAATGGTCTTGTATGTCTTACAAATGCTCCCACAGTTGATTTATTCACACCAACCTGCTTTCCTATTGTAGATTCACTCTTCCCAGCCTGGTGCAGGTCTACAAATTTTCTTCTGGTGTCCTTCGACAGCTCTTTGGTCTTGAGTTTGGAGTCTGACTGTTGAGGCTGTGGGCAGGTGCCTTTTATACAGATAACGAGGTCAAACAGGTGCCATTAATACAGGTAACGAGTGGAGGACAAAGAGCTTCTTAAAGAAGAAGTTACAGTTCTGTGAGAGCCAGAAATCTTGCTTTTTTTTAGTATTGAGTTGGACCAAATGTATTGACCAAATACTTATTTTCCACCATGATTTACAATTAAATATTTAAAAAAATCCTACAATGTGATTTCCTGGATTCCTCTTACAGACCTGTAACTTCTTTTTTAAGAGCTGGGACCAAAGTAACAAGGCTACCATCAGTAACACACTACGCTGAGAGGGACTCGGATCCTGCAGTGCCAGGCGTGCCCCCCTGCTTAAGCCAGTACATGTCCAGGCTCGTCTGAAGTTTGCCAGAGAGCATATGGATGATCCAGAAGAGGATTAGGAGAATATCATGTGGCCAGATGAAACCAAAATAGAACTTTTTTGTAAAAACTCAACTCATTGTGTTTGATTGCTGAGTTGCATTTCAAGAACACCATATCTACTGTGAAGCATGGGGGTGGAAACATCATGCTTTGGGGCTGTTTTTCTGCAGAGGGGACAGGATGACTGATCTGTGTTAAGGGAAGAATGAACAGGGCCATGTATCGTGAGATTTTAAGCCAAAACCTTCTTCCATCAGTGAGAGCATTGAATGATCCCAATGATCCCAATGTTCCCAAACACACTACTTGGGCAACAAAGGAGTGGCTCTGTAAAAAGCATTTCAAGGTCCTGGAGTGGCCTAGCCACTCTCCAGACCTCAACCCCATAGAAAATTAGTGGAGGGAGTTGAAAGTCCATGTTGCCCCAAAACATCACTGCTCTAGACGAGATCTGCATGGAGGAATGGGCCAAAATACCAGCTACAGTTTGTGCAAACCTGGTGAAGATTTACAGGAAACGTTTGACCTCTGTCATTGCCAACAAAGGTTATGTTACAAAGTATTGAGTTGAACTTGTGTTATTGACCAAATGCTTATTTTCCACCATAATTTACAATAAAACAATTTTTTAAATCCTACAGTGTGATTTCTTTGATTTTATTTTGTCATTTCTTTTCTCATAGTTGAAGTGTATCTATGATGAAAATTACAGACCTCTCTCATCTGTCTAAGTAGGAGAACTTGCACAATCAGTGGCTGTGTCACACCCGCTGTCGCACCTTCGCCGGTCCGTACGAGGTCGCCGTCGCCCGAGTTCTGAGGGTACGCCAGTTCCGGCCATTACAATCTCTATATTAGGTGGCGGCAAACACAGACGGTTGCGAGGTCTTGCTTGCTTTTTGCGGCTATTCCGAGCGTTTGATTATAGCGATATCTGAGTACTATTGTGTATGACCCTTGCCTTGTTTTTGGATTATGAGTTTGCCTGTTCCCCTTGATTTGTTTGCTGTTTGGATTGCCTTCTCGTTGCCGACTCCAGCGTGTTACTCGACTCTGCTTACCGGTTGCTGTCTTTAATAAAACCTGCACCTGGTTCCTACATCTGTGTCTCTGTGGGTTCGTAACAGAAGACCTCGCCTAATCATGGAACCAGCAGGTATCGACGAACGCCTGGCTCGTCAGGAGCAACGAATGGAAGAGTTGGCTTTGCTCCTCCAGGAGTTGGTGGCTCATACCACGCCATTACCACCCGAGCGTCCTGAACCTCCCGCTCCAGAACTCCAACCTGTTATCAATGCTGCGGCAACTTCCACACCCGGGTCCTCACATGTTTCAGTCGCCCTTCCAGAAAGGTATGATGGCTCTTTGAACTCATGTAGAAGCTTTTTGATGCAAGGCAGCTTGTACATTGAGCATCATCCGGAACAATTTCGTAGTGAGACTAATTGCATTCACTTTGTTATATCCCTGCTTACGGGCAGAGCTAAGGAGTGGGCCACGGCTTTATGGACACAGGGCAGTGCTGCCCTACAATCCGAGACTTTGTTTTATTCACATTTTAAGGAGGTGTTTGACCACCCGCAAGCCGGCCAGGATGTAGGGAATAGGCTATGCAGTCTCCAACAGAGGAGACGCAGGGCGGCCGACTATGCGGTAGAATTCCGAACCGTAGCAGCTGGTAGTGGATGGAACGGCGTAGCGCTATTTACTATGTTTAAACGTGGTTTGCGACCCGACTTACAGGCCGAAATGGCAGTCAAGGGTGTTTCCATGACCCTAGATGCCTATATCTGCCACGCTATAGCCCTGGACAACCTTGTGCTTGACAAGAATCGAGCCCTCGGAGCCCATCAGAGTCTGGAGTCTGGTCTGCTACGGGAGGTGGAACCCGAGCCCATGGAGCTCGACCGGACTCATATCACTGAATTGAGCGACAAAGGCGAATTCAGGGACGTTTGTGCCATTACTGTGGAGAATCAGGTCACCGCTGTGCTTCCTGCCCCCGACTCACTAGAAGGACCGAACCCCCCGAGGTAAGCACCACTACTAGCCCTAGTGTTAACGCCAGGTGCATGACCATCAAAGTTCAGTTATGTTGGGGTTCAGATTGTGCATATGTTACAGCGCTCATCGATTCGGGAGCGGCGGGCAACTTCATCAACCGGGAAGTCGCCCAAGAACTACGGATCACAGTCACCATAACCATTCCTCCTGTGGTGCTTAGGGCAGTGGACGGCAGAAGCCTGGGTGAGGGGGTCGTTACTGAACACACCAAAGAACTAACCATGACGACGGGACTTCTGCACAAGGAGAAGGTATCTTTCTTTGTTATACCTGCCCCTAAGCACGAGATTATTCTGGGCTATCCTTGGTTGGTGCGACACCAGCCCATCATCTCATGGGGGTCCGACGAAATTATTCGGTGGGGAAAACAGTGTGTGACTTCGTGTTTGGACATGCCTTTGAGAACTACTCGAGTGGAGAGCCCGCCAACTGACACTCTCACCAAGGTCCCCAAGGTTTATCGGTGTCTGGCCGAGGTTTTTTCTCACCAGAGCGCCAGCAGACTACCTCCACATCGCTCCTGGAACTATGCCATAGATCTTCTGCCTGGCACGACACCTCCCAGAAGCCGTATCAAGTCAGAGACTGAGACATTGGAGAACTACGTGGAGGAGGCTTTGGAACGTGGATATATACGTCCCTCCACCTCCCCGGCTGCTTCAAGCTTCTTCTTTGTACAAAAGAAGGATGGAGGACTTCGACCCTGCATTGACTATCGGGGACTAAACGCCATCACGGTGAAGTATAAATACCCTCTACCGCTAGTGCCAGCAGCTTTAGAGCAATTACGAGGTGCTTCAGTGTTCATGAAACTAGACTTACGAAGCGCATATAATCTTATTCGTATCAGAAAGGGAGATGAATGGAAAACTGCCTTTGTTACTACGAGGGGGCATTATGAATACTTAGTGATGCCCTATGGTTTGGCCAATGCCCCCTCGGTGTTCCAAGCCTTTATTAATGACGTGCTGCGGGATATGTTAGACAGATGGGTGATTGTCTACATTGACGATATTCTGATATATTCCAGGTCTTTATAAGAACACGTCGTACATGTAAGGCAGGTACTACAGCGTCTCTGCGAGCACCAGTTGTTTGTTAAGGCGGAGAAGTGTGCCTTCCATGTGTCTAAGGTTTCTTTTCTCGGATATGTCATAGACTCCTCGGGCGTCTGTATGGAGGACCTAAAGGTCCAAGCAGTAGTTGATTGGCAGAGACCCACTACGACTAAGGAGTTACAAAGGTTTCTAGGGTTTACTAACTTTTATCGGCGTTTTATTCGGGGGTTCAGCAGTGTTGCGGCTCCTCTGACTTTATTGTTGAGAAATAAGACTAGGGGGGTGGCTTGGTCCAAGGAGGCAGAGGAGGCCTTTTGAGTACTAAAAACACGCTTCGTGACAGCACCCATCTTAAGGCACCCTGACCCTGGACTTCCCTTTGTAGTCGAGGTCGACGCGTCACAATCGTTTGTGGGCGCGGTGTTGTCGCAACGGATGGATAGTCCATCCAAACTATACCCCTGTGCATTCTTCTCCCGTAAGCTTAGCAGTGCCGAGCGCAACTACGATGTGGGAAACAGAGAACTCCTAGCTATGAAGCTCGCTTTCGAGGAGTGGCGCCACTGGTTGGAGGGGGCCAAGTTCCCGTTCGTGGTCCTAACTGACCACAAGAATTTGGAGTATTTAAGATCGGCCCGGAGACTCAACCCCCGACAGGCCAGGTGGGCATTGTTTTTCACTCGCTTTGATTTCTCTGTTTCCTATCGTCCAGGCTCCAGGAACGGCAAAGCTGACTCTCTGTCTGGTCTCTGGGAGGGGGAGTGCGATGAGAGATCTCCCTCCACTATCCTGCGGCCCGAGTGCATAATCCGACCCATCAAGTGGGAGGTGGTAGAGAAGGTGCGACAGGCGCAGGCAGAGTAACCCCCTCCAGCGAACTGTCCGCCCAATTGTGAGTTTGTGCCGCCAGGTCACCCTGGGGTCACTAGAACAGTAGAGCTTGTCCGGAACAAGTTTTGGTGGGAGGGGCTAACCAGGGATGTGAATGAAGTCGTTAGGGCCTGTGCTATATGTGCACAATCCAAGAACCCACGGCAATTGCCCGCAGGGTTGCTCGTACCACTACCCATACCTAAGTGCCCCTGGTCCCACATCGGCATTGACTTTATCACAGACCTACCCAAGTCACAGGGCAAAACAGCCATCTTGGTAGCTGTAGACCATTTCTCCAAGGCGTGTAAGCTGATAGCATTAGAGAAATTACCCACAGCACTAGAGACAGCAGAACTCCTGGTACATTACGTTTTCCGATACTATGGCCTCCCAGAGGATATTGTATCAGACCACAGTTCACCTCGCGAGTCTGGCAAGAGTTCTGCCGGAGTCTCGAGATTAACGTGAGCCTCACCTCAGGGTACCACCCCCAGTCGAACGGTCTGACGGAAAGCTCTAACCAAGAGATTGGAAGGTTCCTCCGGTCATATTGCGCCACGACTCAGCTGGATTGGGCTCGCTACATCCCCTGGGTAGAGTATGCCCAGAACTCCCTGAGAAGTTCGTCCACCAAACTAACCCCTTTTCAATGCATTCTAGGGTATCAGCCACCCCTATTCCCTTGGTCAGGATCACCTTCCGAAGTGCAGGCGGCGGACGAATGGCTGAGATGCAGTGAACAAACCTGGGAGGAGGCACACGTGCGATTGCAACAAGCCATTCGATGCCAGCGCCTTCAGGCCAACCGCCACAGGCGCGAAACGCCAACCCTATGTCCGGGACAGAAAGTTTGGCTGTCCACTAGGGACCTCAAGCTCAGGTTGCCAAGTAAAAAACTCAGTCCCAGGTTTGTGGGGCCGTTTAAAATCCTTAGACGGGTCAATGAAGTGACTTATCGGTTAGAGCTACCCCATCCTATAGGATTGCTCCCACGTTTCATGTCTCTCTTCTTAAACCATATTATCCGCCCTCCTCCCAGGCCCAGTCGGCAGTGACGGAGCCCCCTCCTGCATTGGACGTGGACAGTCTCCCCGCTTATAGCGTCAGTAGGTTGTTGGAATCCAGACGTCGGGTGGGACGCCTCCAGTACTTAGTGGATTGGGAAGGCTATGGCCCGGAGGAGCGGTCCTGAGTGCCAGCCGGGGACGTTCTCGATCCCTCTTTGATAACGGACTTTCACCGTGAGTTTCCCGCGCGTCCGGCTCCTAGGCCTCGAGGGCGTCCTAGGGAGGGGGCTATGTCACACCCGCTGTCGCACCTTCGCCGGTCCGCACGAGGTCGCCGTCGCCCGAGTTCTGAGGGTACGCCAGTTCCGGTCTGTCGGCCATTACAATCTCTATATTAGGCGGCGGCAAACACAGACGGTTGCGAGATCTTGCTTGCTTTTTGCGGCTATTCCGAGCGTTTGATTATAGCGATATCTGAGTACTATTGTGTATGACCCTTGCCTTGTTTTTGGATTACGAGTTTGCCTGTTCCCCTTGATTTGTTTGCTGTTTGGATTGCCTTCTCGTTGCCGACTCCAGTGTGTTACTCGACTCTGCTTACCGGTTGCTGTCTTTAATAAAACCTGCACCTGGTTCCTACATCTGTGTCTCTGTGGGTAAATATATATATATATATATATATATATATACACAGTGGTGCTTGAAAGTTTGTGAAACCTTTAGAATTTTCTATATTTCTGCATAAATATGACCTAAAATACCATCAGAAGTCCTAAAAGTCGATAAAAAAAAAACAAGTTAAGCAAATGAGACAAAAATATTATACTTGGTCATTTCTTTACTGAGGAAAATGATCCATAATTACATATTGGTGAGTGGCAAAAGTATGTGAACCTCAAGGATTAGCAGTTAATTTGAAGGTGAAATTAGAGTCAGGTGTTTTCAATCAATGGGATGACAATCAGGTGTGAGTGGGCACCCTGTTTTATTTAAAGAACAGAGATCTATCAAAGTCTGCTTTTCACTACACATGTTTGTGGAAGTGTGTCATGGCACGAACAAAGGAGATTTCTGAGGACCACAGAAAAAGAGTTTTTGATGCTCATCAGACTGGAAAAGGTTATAAAACAATCTCTAAAGATTTTGGACTCCACCAATCAACAGTCAGACAGATTTTGTACAAATGTAGAAAATTCAAGACCATTGTTACCCTCCCCAGGAGTGGTCAACCAACAAAGATCACTCCAAGAGTAAGGAGTGTCATACTTGGCGAGGTCACAAAGGACCCCAGGGTAACTTCTAAGCAACTGAAGACCTCTCTCACATTGGCTAATGGTAATGTTTATGAGTCCACCATCAGAAAAACACTGAACAACAATGGTATGCATGGCAGGGTTGCAAGGAGAAAGCCACTGCTCTCCATAAAGAACATTGCTATCCAGAAGGCTATTGGAAGAATATTTTGTTGATGGATGAGACCAAAATAGAACTTTTTGGTTTAAATGAAAAGCCTACTGTTTGGAGAAAGGAAAACACTGCATTCCAGCATAAGAACCTTATCCCATCTGTGAAACATGGTGGTGGTGGTGGTAGTATCATGGTTTAGGCCTGTTTTGCTGCATCTGGGCCAGGACGGCTTGCTGGAACAATGAATTTTGAATTATATCAGAGGGGGGTCACACCAGATACTGAAAGCCAAAGCCACTTACTAATATGTAATGTTTTAGGTCATATTTATGCAGAAATATAGAAAATTCTTAAGGTTTCACAAACTTCCAAGCACCACTGCATATATTGTAGCATCAGTGAAGAATCAGTGAAGAATGAAACACACCAGGAAAACAGTGCATAATGAAGCTCTTTATTAACAGCCAAATAGCCAGTGAGTAGAGTTCTTAAAAAAACTATAAGCAGTGTCTAAGCTGATTAAACATGGCAGTGGAGGGAGCCACATAAATTAGAATAATTCTTCCGCTCATGGTAGGATAACACATTAAATTTATGCAGTTCAGTATACAAGTCATAAAGTAAAATGCGTAATTATAATCACCTCAGAAAATGCAGTAAAAACCTTAAACTAACCCCAGCATCCCAAATCTGCACTGAATGTTGGGAAGCCATGTCCTCCATTCATGCAGCCGTGGCTACCATCTCTACACATTGCTCCCTTCAAGGGTCAGATGTCCCCACTTGCCCTCCACATAGGCCTATCAGCCAACTCACAAACAAACAACTCAATAACCAGAACTACCCTCTCAGTTGCTCTGCAGCTTGGGTTACAAGCCTCCTACATCTACATCTGCATCTAGGAATTTAGCAGATGACCTTATCCAGAGCAACCTACAACTTGGTACAATCTTAGCAATTAAAACTGTTAACTGTGGGTTAAGGGTCTTATTCAAGGACCCAACAGTGGCAGCTTGGTGGAGGTGGATTATGAGCGCTGGAGCTTCTGGTCCATAGTCCATGATCTTAACCTGTAGCCTAAGCACAGTCCCTCTATATAATGGGTTATAATACCACACATGTGGCCCAACATTGAGTGTTGAGTGTGCATGTTTTATGTGTGTTTATGATGCTCAGTTGCAGCCTACAGACACTCTCAGGCCAGTTGTTACACTATGTCTTGTGTGGTCTCGTCACAGTATCTTGTGGTGATGGACTAAGTTTCAATGTCATGTGCAGAAGTGGGTAGTTAACCAGTGAAGTGTGTCCAGAGTGGGACAACATGTACATGTAGAGAAATCCCTCAAATTAGTAAAAAGTATATGTAAAATTATAATATGCATGCAATAATTACCATATATAACTAACGGAAACACGTAGACAGGAGCTAACTTACACATTTGTTGATAAACTTTAGATCCTCTGCTATCTTTACTTATCAAAGATTCAGCCATATGTGGATACTGCTTTAGTACCAAATCATGATTATAATCACCTGTTTGAAATTACATTCTTTTTTTTTTACCATTACTAGCCCTAAATTGTCACTATGCCAACTTTTTTGGAATGTGTTGCAAGCTTAAAATACAGGAATGGATGTTTATTAACAATTGGAATGAAGTTGACCAGAAAAAAACTGAAATATTTTGGATTCATACTGTCTGCAATGAAATAAAAGTCAATGGAAATGTAAGGAACACACACAAGGTTACATTCAAGACTAGTTATATTTGTATATATACACTCGTCAATGCCAGTTTAGCACTGACTTGAGCTAAAACAATTAACCTAATACGCATGTCTTGACTGTGTTAGGATACTGGAGTAAACTCACTTGGACATGGAGAGGACATCCAGACTCCACACAGAAAGGACCCAGGCCGCTCCATCCTGGGATTGAACCCAGGACCTTCTTGCTCGGGGCTACCCACCGAGCCATCGTGAAGCCCCTGATGATAATACAGTTCTCACAAATGGTGGTCTACCAAAACTTATGGCAGTATTCTTGTCCACAGCTTGCCATGTTCTAATGTGGTCCAATCTGTTCCTGGAGCAGAACATTACTGGAGATGATGCTCTAGTCATTGTGTGGGACGATTCTATAAATACCCAAAACTCTTGACAGTCTGGATGACGTTAAATGCTTAATCGCATTCTGCTTCATGAACGTCTTGAATTCGGTGCCATTATCAGAAACTAGCATCTGAAGTGAAAAATGAATGTTGAAGCAATGACTCTGTAGTCTCTTGAGATGTGGCTGTATGTTTCAGGAAGGCTTCAAGGCACTTTCAATGCAAGTTGCCAACCCATTAAATCATTTTTCACAGGAATGGGATGGCATAGTCCACAGGAATCCTTATCTTTGGTGATTCAGGCCATTTCTATGAGTGCATAAACTAGAGGATTCTAAATCTTTTGATATTCATGACATGGTTTAACTATGTTTTCTATCTCTGAAACCCTTTCTGGTCACCAAGCATACAAATGGATAAGGTCTCTTTTTAGTGCATCTGGTGCAGCTGCTTCAAGAATATCTTTCACGTTGATCAACTCAAATTTCCAACAATACACCACCATCCCTGATGTGTTTTATATTATGGTCTGAACTGGGGGATGGAATTCACAGGTAATCCTTTCAGAACATATTCATGCACTTGGTAGAGTACTATATCCTACACTGTCAAATTTCTAATCAGATCAGTGTTTAATGGAACATCATCAATTAGGGCTAGCATAAGAACCTGATCTAAAGATTTACCATCCTCTGGATCCTCGGGCACTCACAGCATCAGGATTAGCATGGTGGTTTCCAGCTTTTAAAAGTACTTCATACATACAAACTCTGTCTACATCTTAATAACCTAATTTGATGTACAGGTTTTCATTAATCAGTCACCATAGAGGCTTGTGGATAATGTGCATGATAAATCCACAGAACTATTTGTAGAAGTGCTTAACTAAAACATTATAGCTGGAGTTTCTCTGTCTAGTTGTGAATAACAATTCCCTGCAAGTGTCATTCAACATGACATGAAGGCTATTGATTTCTCACCACCTTTGTCTGTCTTGTGGTATAACACTGTTATAACACCATAGGAGGAAGCATCCCATAAGAACAGCAGTACTTGGTCTCAGAAATAATGTACAAGCACTGCCGAACTTCTGTAGACTTCTGGAAATGCGACTGGATATTCTTTGTTCCAAGTCCATCACACATTCATTGAACAGGTGGTATTAGTTGTTTTGCCACATTACACATAATTGGTGTTGTAATTCAACAGACCTAAATTGTCTTTCTGTTTTCTTCTAGGCTAAGCATTACATTTTTTGTTCCAGTGATGGCTCTTAGTTTGTCTTGGACTGGATGCCATCCCATATGCATCCACCTTATGGACATCTTGCTTTGTAAAAACCTTGCATCTTGTCATTCTTACACAGCATCTTTCAGATATTTAAAAGCTTCCTCAAGATTTTTGAAGTGGTGTTTTATATAATTGAAATATTAGGATGATAGACTGCGACTTGTGCAAGTCCTGATGCATTCCTTTTCTTCACTGTAAGAGAACCTTCCCTTTTGTGTTTTCACAGTAAGGTACTTCTTTGAATCACTGCTAACAACCATCTGTTGGTACATGTGATTTAAACATAACTTAGAGAAGTGTTCCCCCCAGCTAGAGTAGCAAACAGGTCTTCCACGTGGGATAATGGCTAATGTTCTAGCGATGAGATGGCAATTTCTGTGAGCAAGTACTGTAGTTCCCACGGATCCTGAGTTGTCTGGCTTCAAAATAGAGATTATAGGCAATTCCCTTTTGTAATGTTTGATTGAAGCAATAATGCCACCCTTCAGCAGTCTGTCTAATTTTTCTTCCATTTTAGCCCACAGAGCCAACAGTACAGATTCTTGGAATGTGATCAAACCATGAATATTTCTGCCAGTGTCACTGTTTGGTGTCCTCATGTTTTACTCCATTCCAACTTAATTTCTGTCTACAAAGATGGGCTCAATACCTGGCAGCAATATGAGAAACATTGTCTTCTCTTGCTGTGAGTATTTTACTGTGACATCTGCTATGCATACTACATTAATTTTCTCTCCTGCACAAGACATTGATGTCAGTTTAGTTACTTTTAGGTTTAGAGGTTCTGTCTGGCTCCATGTACTATTACATATTCATTCATTATTCTGGCACTGCACACTGCGTCTATTACAAATGTGTGTTCTTTCCATCCATGCCAGTGTTTACTCTCCAAGATCGAGCGTACTCACTTTTCTAAGACGGCATGCTCCAGTGATGTGGCCCACGTTATCACAAACACTTTGTTAGCCTAATTTTGAAGTAACATGATGTGTCCTGTGACATCTATGTTGTCGTGCCTTTGTTCTAAACTTTCTTTCGTTTACACTGTACTTTTTAGTTTGTTACAGACTGCTGTTTTTGCTTGGAGATCCTCTGCAAACCTATTAGACGTTTTTGCCACAAATGCAGTTTGAAAATGCATTATAAAAGATAGTCCTTATTTTAGGCCACAAATGTTGCTGAATGCAGTCATTTATTACATAAACAGTCCTGTCTCTGGGCATTTGGTCCAGACTCTTGCAGTAATTGCTGTCTTGTGTTAAGTACTACAGCTCCAGAGCAAAATTTATCACGTATTCCGGACTGGTGGGAGTGTGAAAGTAATTAATACTACTGTACAATTTTTACTTGGCTGTGGATTTAAATTGTGGTTTCTTCATTTTGTGATGACTGAACAGTAATGCTGGCAGTTTAGTCTTTGTTTTTGATCTTCACTGGACTAGAAAATTCCTATTATACTAAATACTTGAGGTCCCAGATAAGAACAGTTCACTGTTTATCTCCCTTTAATAATAATTTGCTTCAAAAATTGGGTTTCACAGTATTCTTATTTTGTGGTTTAGGTTAAACACTGCTAATTTGTCAACCACATTATTTTTTCAACACTCCTTCTGTCTTAAGCACTTATATTTGATTAAAACAGTCACTCTGTGAAGGAACAAATGATTATACACAGGATTATACAATTAAATGTCCAAGCTAAAAAGATTCATAGTACTGGAAACGTACATATTTCTTTAACTGCATCAAAACATGTAAGGACCAATTACACAGTAATGTACAGTGATGCTTGAAAGTTTGTAAACCCTTTAGAATTTTCTAAATTTCTGCATAAATATGACCTAAAACATCATCAGGTTTTCACACAAATCCTAAAAGTAGATAAACAGATCCCAGTTAAACAAATGAGACAAAAATATTATACTTGGTCATTTATTTATTGAAGAAAATGATCCAATATTACATTAGTGAGTGGCAAAAGTATGTGAACCTTTGCTTTCAGTATCTGGTGTTGATCAGTCTGTTGATCAGTCTGTTGATCAGTCCTGCACACCGGCTTGGAGGAATGTTAGCCCATTCCTCCATAGAGAACAGCTTCAACTCTGGGATGTTGGTGGGTTTCCTCACATTAACTGCTCGCTTCAGGTCCTTCCACAACATTTTGATTGGATTAAGGTCAGGACTTTGACTTAGCCATTCCCAAACCTTAATTTTATTCTTCTTTTACCATTCTTTGGTAGAACGACTTGTGTGCTTAGGGTCGTTGTCTTGCTGCATCACCCATCTTCTCTTGAGATTCTCCACCTTCTTTCCAGTTCATGGACAGATATCCTGAGATTTTCCTTTAGAATTCTCTGTTATCATTCAGAATGCATTGTTCCATTAATAATGGCAAGCCGTCCTGGCTCAGATGCAGCAAAACAGGCCTTCAGTTGCTTAGAAGTTACCCTGGGGTCCATGTGACCTCGCCAACTATTACACGCCTTGCTCTTGGAGTGATCTTTGTTGTTCACCACTGCTGGGGAAGGTAACAATGGTCTTGAATTTCCTACATTTGTATACAATCTGTCTGAATGTGGATTGGTGGAGTACAACCTATTTAGAGATGGTTTTGTAACCTTTTCCAGCCTGATGAGCATCAACAACTCTTTTTCTGAGATCCTCAGAAATCTCCTTTGTTCGTGCAATGATGCACTTCCACAAACATGTGTTGTGAAAAGCAGACTTTGATAGATCCTGTCACGAGTCATACCAGTTATGGACTCTAGAGGGTAGCAACCGCTCTCTTTTTCTGGTATGATTCCTGGCAGCCGCTGTGTTTGAGCTGTCAGTTTGTAGACAGCGCAATCACAGCAAATGATCCTCAGCTGCTGCCTTTGGCTATTTAAGAGTCTCACCACTGGCAGTAGCTGTCGGATCATCTGACTGCACATGCCGTTCATGCCCTCTGATCGTCGCTATGGCGGTTACATGGAAGCGATCGTTGTTGGCCATTAGTGCCATCTGTCTCACCCCACTCTTATATAGAGCTCCCGAGCTTCCGTTCGTTTTACTTTTGTTTGTTTTATTTTTATCTCTGTTAGGGCTTAGTGGACAAACTGGCTTCGTTAAGGAAGTCAGCTTCCGTAGCGCTGGGAAGCGTGAGGTAATAGGGAATATAGATAGTGTAGGGAGAGCTTTTGAAACGCTTATTTTACTTCCATCTCGTCCCCTTCACTATCCACTTCCGCCTTCGCGTTTCCCAACGCTATGCGCCTATCTGTCCCTTCGTGACGTGTCTCAGTCTGCTCAGCACTCTTTGAGCGCTGAGTAGTGTTGGGACCACTCCCCCCTCTGCTTTCCCTGCAGAGTTAACGTGCAGCAGGGGGATTTTACTCCCGCCTTCCTCTTCTCCCTCTAAGCGTGGCTGTGACGTCTCTGTGTGTGTGTGTGCAGCATGCCACATTGGCTGCCTTTTGGATACACTCACCTTTCTTTGTTATGTACTTATTTGTATTTATTTAATTCCGTTTATTTATTTCAATTTAATTTTCGTTCATTATTACCATCTGGAGCTAACTGCATTTGGGTCCCAAACCTTATATTTCAGTTTTAGCGGTTCGCCATTATTTCTAAGATGGTGAACCCTAACAAGATCCCTGTTCTTTAAATAAAACAGGGTGCCCACTCAAACCTGATTGTAATTCCATTGATTGAAAACACCTAATTTCACCTTCAAATTAACTGCTAATCCTAGAGGTTCACATACTTTTGCCACTCATTAATATGTAATATTGGATCATTTTCCCCAATAAATAAATGATCAAGTATAATATTTTTCTCTCATTTGTTTAACTGAGTTCTTTTGATCTACTTTTAGGACTTGATGTGAAAATCTGATGATGTTTTAGGGTATTTTTATACAGACATATAGAAAATTCTTTCAAGCACCACTGTAGCTAGCGATTTGCAGATCGCCAGCAATGGGCAGTCAGGAGGCTGTCCGGTAACTGTCAGGGAGTAGTTTATAGAGTAGGGAAAGCTCTGAACTAGTGCCCACAGTTGCCGTTCTTCCTTCCTTTTGGCTCGCTAGCTGTGGCGAAGTGCGCCCCACCTCCTCCCTCTCGCACTCTCATCCTCCTCCACCACGATCATGGGAAGTAGCGCTCTCCACGTGATCGCATATGAAAAAGGACACTATGTTATGACGGGGCTTAACCGGCATATAGGAGACGTGCGCAGGTTCAATCAGAATAACCATCATATTTATTCAAACGTAAACACAAACTTAATGCAAACGAAAACAAGCACGGACAGTAAAGATATACATAAACCACACAAACAAACTACTACCGGCTACCGCCAACCACCTCACAAAAGCGGGCTGACCAGGACCTAACAAAATACGGACATCGGCTACCGCAAGACACGTAACTAAAGAGGGCTTACCGGGATGTCGAAAGCTAACAAGAAAACGGAGCGAAATGCTGTGACAGTCCAAAGAGAGAGTCTCAAACATAAATCCCCACGCCGTTCGGGAGCTAGGGCCCTGCTTAAATACAGTTCATTCAAGTCCCCTAGTCCGAGGGCCCTAGCTTCTTCGAACAACGCGGTGCAGACTGCCCTCCTGAGGCAAGAAGGGGCACAAAGTCAAAGTCCCCAGCGATCCGTGACACTGTACTGTTTATTCAGCCTCGTCCTTTTCCCTTCCGCGTCCGCATCTGAGAACAACAACTGATAACAGTGCAACAGTATAACAGAAGAGAGCCAAGAGAATAGGTGCCCATATGCTCTATACTTTATGACTACATACATGTATTATGATATACATACATGTATTATGAATACATTATGACTGATCAAGCGGTAATGATCTATGACTACAGTCTTCAGACATAAAATACCTTGTTTCATCTAGATGTAATCCAATATGCATGTTGAAATGAACTTGAATGGTATGAGTAAATCATTGTTATTCCCCAGAGCAAGAAAAGTGTCTATTTCATTGATATTAGATAAAACTTTTTTCAGAGGTGTACTTTGATATGAGAAATATGTTGCTTTAAAAGTGTTATACTGTGCAATGTTGTATTATTATTGTATTATGAGAAACAGAGCATATAGAAACATAAGTGCCACTTTCTCACTATTTATATACTGTTATACTTCACAAAAACATTATTTCAGTTCTTTGTTTTACTTATCTGCAGTGAAATGTCATATAATTTCCATAGTAACAACCAGTGATGCAGTCATGGTACTTTGCTCATATTCGCTCAAGTGATATTATACTGAACTACTTTATAATACTGTTCACAGTTAATTATTAGGGGCATAATGATAAACTCTAATTTAATATAATCTAACAATAATAGCTCCTTTAATTCCTCTGGATCATATAGATGAAAACTGCTATAACAAAAGTCAAGTGAAGGAACTGAATTGTGTTGTGTAGCACCGTTCCATAAAATCAAAGGTATAGGTAAATAAAAGGTAAAGGTAAATAAATAAAACAATACATAACAAAATACATATTTATAGCAAACAAAAACATGTAACTGTAGACAGAAATAAGCAGTCTGTGACATGTCTTTGAGTGTTACTTCCGAGGTTCGCAGCCATAGGCTTGATGCCTCATCCTGTTAGTTTCTTACCTTCTCTTCTTTCTTTTTTTCCTCCTTTCATTTTTTCCCTTGCGTGGCAATGTGGGTACTCAACGGTTTTGCACCTGTGCATGGAAGGTCTGGGACGAGCCTCACCTGCATCTCATCAACCATCTCATCACCTCTCCCCATTTAAGGACCTGAAACAAGGAACAGAGTGTGGGATTACTAACAAATCTGATCGTTGGTGGTCCCGATCCTGCCCTGCATTCTATCTGGATGCAGAGAAAGACTAGGACCGATCCACGGTCACTGGCACACAGCCGCCTCTTTTCCTGGAGGAGGAGCCCCATCTGGTCATTCCCTTCATCGAACATCATATTCGCTTCTGCCACTGCCACTGATGTCTCAACTCTAGTGGCTCTTGTGTCAAATCCTGTTTTGACTCATGTGGTTCCTGTCTCAACTCTTGTGTTGACTTTTGTGATTCCTGACTCAACTCCAGCATTTCCCACCTCATCCCCTGCGGCTTCTGCTTTGTTGCCTGTGGCACATGAAGCCCCTACTTTGGTGCCTGTCGCTTCTGATGCCCCTGCTTTTTTTTCACTGTATGGGGCTCCTGCCTCATCTGTGGTGGCTCATGGTACCCTATCTTCAGCCAACAACACTTTCATGCAAGGGACTAATAGGCCCTCAGACGTCTCCTGTGCATGGTCCTTAGGACTCCTGTTTGGAGCACCAGCCCATGGCATCTGACTCCCTGGCTACCTTCCAGGAATCAATCTGTCTCTGTGTGCTGTGTCCTGTGTCGTCTTCGTATTTGTCTCCCCTCCTGAACCTTTTTTGTATTCTCTGTGACCATGCCTGCTAATTCTTGTTGTGTCTGGTAAGCCATTTGGTGAATATAAAGTTGAGGTAGTATAACAAATGAAAATTCATAGGGTGAGTAAAAATTGTTATATTTGAGAAACATTCCCTCCATAATCACACAGCATATTTCTGATATGATATATACTCTAAGTCTTTGCACTCGTCTTTGTATTCACCCCTTCATTTTTTTTTTTATTATGGTAAAGATTAGGACTTGCATCGCTCTGTTCAGTTAAAATCCTGGTAATTCCTGATAATAGCTTTGGGAATCTCATCTTTCAGCCACATTTTGAAAATTCATTTCTTGTGCTTGCAAGACTTATTCAAGAGTTATTCAATATTATAACATATTAAGCACTGAAAAAATCTTTTGGAACAGAGCTTGTAGTCATCTCTTTCTACATCTGATGTCCATATTTTCCAGACAACTGCATTGCTACTTACAAAATAAATAAATAAATAAATTAATAAAATAAAAGATAGAAACACTGCTAGAAGCCAAATGACATGCCAAAACACCATCACCACATCTTGGGCACCAATTATAGTCCAATAAATGATCATCCCTTATTCATTACTTATCAGTTCCTCAAGTGTAATATTTTTGCATTCCCTGAGAGTATATACACAGATGAGCCAGGAATGGTTAATGTTGGTTATGAGAGGAATGTGTCACAACACAAGTTGCCCCTCATCTTTCCTGGTATGGGCTGTGTAGCTGCAGATTAGTCAGACTGCTAACTATGCTAATCCCTGACCTCTGACCAATGGAAAAAAGTCATATGGTCCAGTGAGTCCTATTTTCATTTACATCACGTCGACAACTGGGTATGTTTGCTTATCTGTGGAAGTGATGACATCAGAAAAAACTCTGGGAAGGAGACAAGCCATTGCTCTGGGTAATCAAGGGGACATTAATTTGACATGTGCCACACTTGTGGGATTTGGAATTGTGGAACTTTGGAACTTGTGGAATCCATGCCAGCTCGAGTGCATGCTGTTATTTTATTACTGTTTTTATTTATTTATGTTTTTATTAATTTCAACTATTCACTCAAATTGCTCTGCTCATTATATGATTTGTAATGAAAAACATTTTTTTAATTAGAGAAAAATGCAACATATACACAGTTCTTGGTTTTAATGAGTCATTCAGTAGCTATCATTTCTGTCGTTGTTTGATCGAGAAGAATGATTCTCAAATGGTATACAGTGAGGATGATCCTGAAGGGATCTTTCGTGGAAAAGATATGTTTGAAATGCATTGCAGCAAAATCCTCAGTTGAAATCTGTGAATGGTTTGAAAAGAAATTCTACATTTAATTCATTGAAGTATTTCCATGTTTGTCATAACTATTCGTTTGATGTAATGCAGATCTTCTGGAGGGTGTGGCTCAGTACGAGATCAGGTTGCTTTTTGATTATCTCACTCAACATTTTATATCTGAGCAGGATTTGCTTTCTAGAATTTATGGTTTTGATTATGGATATTTAGAAAGAAAAAAACGATCCCACAAAAATTATTTTGGAGGGTGCTGGCAATGGCATTGGTTTAAATTCTATTCAAACGTTGTGTCTTGTGAAAAACATCCCACTACTGTTTGGTAACCTTATTCCTGAAGGGAACAAAAACTGGAATTTGTTACTGTTGTTGCTTCAAATAATGGACATAGTATTTTCACCATTTCTAACATTAGGTATGACCATATACCTTAAGCATTTGGTTGTTGACCACCACAAACTATTTAAGCAAGTGTATCCACATAAAAACCTGATACCTAAACATCATTTTATGATCCATTACCCATCTTCTATAAGGAAAATTTTCCCCTTACTATATGTCTGGAGTATGAGATTGGAGGCCAAACACAAGCTGTTTAAAAATTATTTAAAAATTTCAAAAACTTAACCAAATGTCACGCCCACCTCCAGCACCGCTCCACCAGCACGCACCTTGCCTCGCTCTGCCTCGCCCACCTACTGATCACTCGCACCTGTTTCTCATTCCGGACTGCCACACACACACATATAACCACCTCGCACCCTCACTCTCACGCTTCACGACAAGGTATTCACACCAAGTCTCATAAGCTCCCTAGCGATTCAACAAGCTCTTTATAGCGAATAAAGCCTACCTTTCCATCCCACGGCCTGCGTTTGCCTCCTTACTCCTCGCCACGTTACAGATCGTGAAGCCGACAGCATGGAGGCAGCGGCCGCCAGCTCGCTCCCTGACACTTCCACCGCAGAACAGCTCGCCGACCTCCGCGCTCGGATCCAAGAGATAGTGGGAGTGGTTTCTGTGCTCGCCGAGAACGAGTTCGCTCAACGCTCTGGTACCCTCCGTCAGCGACCTGACTCAGCGAGTGTCCCAGCTCTCGTCTTCCTCCGCTGTACAGCCCACGGCGTCAGTTCCTCTTCCTCTCAGCCCTCCTCGTCAGCCCTCAGCGGCCTACCGCATAGCCCTACCGGAAAAGTATGACGGCAATCCGGAACGCTGCGAAGGCTTCCTCCTGCAGTGTCAACTATACTTCACCAGCTCACCACCCGAATCCGACGCAGCCCGAATCGCCCTCATCATATCCCTCCTCACCGGTAGAGCCCTTGATTGGGCCACGGCCGTTTGGACGCAACAAGCCGAGGAGGGCCAGGGTTTACGACCGCTTCTTGACAGCGTTCCGTGCAGTCTTCCAACATCCCCGGGAGGGGCGTTCCTCTGGGGAGGTTCTCTTCTCTCTACGGCAGGGTCGCCGCTCCGCTGCCGAATATGCTCTCCAGTTCCACACCCTAGCGGCCCAGAGCGGGTGGAACACCACTGCCCTTCTCTCCGCTTTCCGTCAGGGCCTGCGCTCCAATCTCCGCAGAGAACTGGCTGGAAGGGACCTGGACCTGTCGCTGGAGGAACTCATCTCCCTCACCATCCGCCTGGACCAGCTCCTCGCCCCACGCTCCGCCTCTGCTCCACGGCTCGCTTCTTCTCCACCTCGCGAGTGCTCACCTCCTCCCGAGCCCATGGAACTCGCTCGCGCCCACCTGCCCACGGAGGAACGCCGGCGCCGCTTCGAGCAGGGCTTGTGCTGCTATTGTGGTTCGGACCGCCATCTGCGTCCCGCCTGCGACCTCGCTCCGTCACCCGAACCTGCCGCCTCGCGTGCCAGAGTTCCAGCACGCACACCCCGGGTGAGTCGAACCTCGCTTGAGTCATCATTTACCCTTCCTGTGGTCATGCGATTCGCTCACACCGATCTGCCTCTTACAGCATTGATTGACTCCGGCGCGCAAGGGAACTTCATCGCCCAGCATCTCGTCTCCCGATGGAAGATCCCTTGCACCGACCTTCCACTCAGGCGCCGTGTCTCCTCGGCCGACGGCTGCCCCCTTGGCTCGGGCTTTCTCACTCGGGTCACAGCCCCCCTCTGCCTGCTCACCGGGGCGACTCACCAGGAATCCATCACGTTCTATCCCCTTGGGTCCCTTACGTACCCCATCATCTTGGGACTCCCCTGGCTCCGTGAGCATGACCCGCTCATCTCCTGGTCTACCCTCGAGCTTACCCGCTGGTCACCTTGTTGCCTGGAACGCTGCATTCTCCAACCCTCCTTGCAGCTGCACTCGCTCCCGCTCACCCAGCCGGATCCTCTTCCTTCTAACGTCCCTGCTCAGTACGCGGATTTGGCTCCAGTCTTCGGCACAGCGTCTCCCCCAGCTCTTCCTCCGCACCGTCCCTGCGACTGCGCGATCGACCTCCTGCCAGGCACCTCCTTGCCCAAAGCACGCCTGTACCCGCTCACTACCGCCGAGGAGAAGTCCATGTCGGATTATATCTCGGAATACCTCAACCTCGGCTTCATCCGACCCTCCACCTCTCCTCTCTCGGCGGGCTTCTTCTTCGTGCCCAAACGCGACGGGGGCCTCAGGCCATGCATTGACTATCGGGGCCTCAACCGGATCACACGCAGCTACGCCTATCCGCTCCCACTGGTGCCCTCGGCCCTGGAACACCTCCGTGCGGCGCAGTGGTATACAAAACTCAACCTACGGAACGCCTACAATCTGGTTCGTGTGAAGGAGGGTGATGAGTGGAAAACAGCCTTCAGCACCAGCACCGGGCACTACGAATACCTGGTGATGCCCTTCGGCCTGGCCAACGCCCCCTCTGTGTTTCAGTCCTTCATCAATGACGTCCTCAGGGACATGCTAGGCAGGTTCGTCGTGGTCTACCTTGACGACATCCTCGTGTATTCTCCGGATTTCAGCACCCACGTCAACCAGGTACGCCAGGTACTCGAGCGCCTCCACTCACACCATCTTCGCGTCAAAGCGGAAAAATGCGAATTCCATGCGCAGTCAGTCCACTACCTGGGTTATGTGATCTCCCCCTCAGGAGTCGCCATGGACACCGGCAAGCTGTCAGCCATCCTGGAGTGGCCGAAACCGGGATCCATCAGACAGCTGCAGCGATTCCTGGGCTTTGCCAACTTCTACCGGCGTTTCATCAGGGACTTCAGCCGCACGGTGGCGCCCCTCACCGCGCTTCTGCAAGGCAAGCCGCGCTCTCTCCGCTGGTCCCCCGATGCCGAGCGGGCTTTCGAAGCGCTCAAGGCCGCCTTCACCCGGGCTCCGTTCTCGGCCATCCTGATCCCGATCTCCCCTTTGTCCTGGAGGTGAACGCTTCCTCGACCGGCGTGGGTGCCGTTCTCTCGCAACGCCTCGGCGATCCGCCTAAACTGCGCCCCATCGCTTACTTCTCGCACAAACTGACCCCGGCCGAGCGCAACTACGACGTGGGCGATCGGGAACTGCTGGCTATCAAGCTGGCCCTGGAGGAGTGGAGGCACTGGCTGGAGGGCTCCAAACACCGATTCACAATCCTTACCGACCACAAGAACCTGGAGTACCTCCAGTCGGCCAAGCGACTCAACCCCCGTCAAGCGCGATGGTCCCTTTTCTTCTCTCGCTTTCAATTTCTCATCACCTACAGGCCGGGGTCGAAGAACACCAAGGCCGATGCCCTGACCCGGAGCCACGGCATCGAACCGGTCCCCGACGACCCACCGGTGGCTATCCTCCCGTCCTCATGCACTGTCGGAGCCAAACAGTGGGAGTTCAAGCGAGAGTTGGAGGAGAGGCTCTCCAGGATACGCACTCCAACGTCCTGCCCACCGGACAAGAGGTTCGTGCCCCAGGACCTCCGCGATCGCATCCTCGCCTGGTCTCACCTCTCTCTCTGCTCAGGTCATCCTGGAGAGACGCGTACCCACCAACTGCTCTCCGCGCGCTTCTGGTGGGAGAATATGCGCAGGGATGTCCACCGCTTCGTCTCCTCCTCTAGCACCTGCGCCCAGATCCCGCGCACTCTTCCGGCAGGCCTGCTCCGTCCCTTGCCCGTGCCACAAAGGCCCTGGTCTCACATCGCCCTGGACTTCATCACTGACCTTCCCTCCTCCCGCGGATTCACCGCCGTCCTCTCAGTGATTGACCGTTTCTCCCGCGCCGTCCGCTTCATTCCTCTTCCCAAGCTACCTACCGCGCTCCAGACAGCAGAACTCCTCTTCACCCACGTCTTCCGTCATTTCGGCATCCCGGAGGACGTCCTCACAGACCGGGGTCCCCAATTCACCTCCGCCGTGTGGCGCGCTTTCTTGGAGAAGCTGGGTACCACCGTCAGCCTCTCCTCTGGTTACCACCCGCAGACCAACGGCCAGTGCGAGCGCTCCAACCAGGAGCTGAAGAAGTTCCTGCGTTGCTATTGCATCCATAACCCGCTCGACTGGTCGCAGTATCTGCCCTGGGCTGAAATCGCGCAAAACTCCCTTTGGCACTCAGCCACCGGCCTCACACCCTTCCAGTGCGTCCTGGTATACCAGCCTCCCTTCGTGCCCTGGGACTCCACACCCTCTGATGCCCCGGCCGTGGATCAGTGGTTCCGCCGCAGTGAGGACGTTTGGTGCCAGGTGCACCACCGCATCGAAAAAGCCATCCGCCTATACAAACGACACGCGGACCGTCGTCGACGCCCTGCTCCCGACTTCCAGCCCGGGGACCGCGTCTGGCTTTCCTCGTGGGGACTCCACGCCAAACAGGGAAGTACCCCTTTTTCACCCCGCTTCTTGGGGCCTTACACTGTCACCCATAAGCTCAATGACGTAACCTACAGGCTGCAAATGCCCTCATATCTCCGTGTCTCTCCTGTCTTTCATGTCTCGCTCCTGAAACCTTGGGTGCCCGGCCCGCTGGCGGAGTCCTCTCCTTCGGACCAGCCTCCGCCCACCGGGCCGCCGGAGGCCCCTGCCTTCGCGCCTCCAATACCTGGTCGAGTGGGAGGGCTACGGCCCGGAGGAGAACAGCTGGGTCGACGCAAAGGACGTGTTGGATCCCCTCCTCGTCCAAGACTTTTACGCCTCCCGGCCCGACCGGCCCGCGCCCAGACCGCGGGGCCGCCCGCGCAAGGCGCCCTCACTCCCCGTCTCTCGCCGCGCTCCCGCCTTGACGGGCCCTTCGAGGGGGGGCACTGTCACGCCCACCTCCAGCACCGCTCCACTAGCACGCACCTTGCCTCGCTCTGCCTCGCCCACCTACTGATCACTCGCACCTGTTTCTCATTCCGGACTGCCACACACACACATATAACCACCTCACACCCTCACTCTCACGCTTCACGACAAGGTATTCACACCAAGTCTCATAAGCTCCCTAGCGATTCAACAAGCTCTTTATAGCGAATAAAGCCTACCTTTCCATCCCACGGCCTGCGTTTGCCTCCTTACTCCTCGTCACGTTACACCAAATCACTAGCTAAAAAGCATCAGATGGCAATAGCCTACCACTGGGAAATGCTCAGCTAAAAAAAATGAGTATGGGCAAATTAAACCATTTTCCCTGATAGGTAAAAATGTGGACCATCATTGCATGTGGACCAGCATTGCATTGGACCATCGGCTGCAGCTGAACCATATCTTCACTCGGCACCCCACAACACCACCCGAAGCTAAGTACCTTTAATTCATTAATTGTATTAACATGGCTTCTGCTGTGCTTGTTCCCTGTGCCGAGTGTGGCATGTTTAGCTATTCTTCCTCCGTCATTAGTGTAAATTTTACTTGTGATAGGTGTAGGCTTTGTAGCCAGTCTGACGGAGAAGATGTAGTTTTAGAGGCGCGCATCCAGACATTAGAGAAGGCTAGCTCACCTCCTAGCTTAGCAGATCTGGATGCCAAAGGTGAAGTTAGAGCCCGGGCAGAGTCCTTGCAGCAGGGCAAGTGAGCGACGGTTCGGCGACGTAGTCTTAAGGCTAGTCCACGAGAGCACCACTCTTTACCTGATCACGTGTCCAACAGGTTTGCCCTCCTCAGTGAAACACCTACTGAGCAGCCTGTTGAAAGAGCTCTGGTCATAGGTGACTCTATTTTATGACATGTGAAACTTGCTACCCCTTTAGGGACACCAGCAGCTAGAGTTCTCTGTATCCCCGGAGCCAGAGTGCAGGACATTGTAACGAGTCTTAGTGAACTCGAGAGCCGCAGATTCTCTAGGATAGTTATTCATGTAGGGGCTAATGATATACGCCTTCGTCAGTCAGAGGTTACTAAGGCTAATTTTGTAGAGGTGGTTAGCGTGGCGAAGGCAATGTCCGATGCTGTAGTCTGCTCTGGCCCCATCCCAATGAGGCGAGGTGACCAAGCCTACAGCAGGTTATGGTCGCTGAACTGCTGGCTGTCCAACTGGTGCTCTGAAAACAACGTGGGCTATATAGACAACTGGATAGCCTTTAAAGGTAAGCCTGGCCTTTTAGGATGGGATGGTGTGCATCCCACTCTGGAGGGTGCTGCTCTCATCTCCTGCAACATTGCCCATAGTCTTATGGCCCAATTGGTTAGGGGCTGACTATCCAGAGCAGGGGTCAGGCAGCAGACAGACCGGCTTAACCAACTCTCTGCTGGTAGCCATGCACTGTCAACCAGAACCCACATTATTGAAACTGTGTCTGTTACCCGCATCTGCCCTAAACGTAAACACTCTCAAAAAGTCTGTTTTAATAACCTCATTTGTATAAACACAGATAGCTGCCAAAGAAATAACAACATTAGACTAAAGCTAGGATTACTTAACATTAGATCACTTACAAACAAAGCAGTGATTGTAAATGAAATGATCACTGATAAACGCTTACACGCTCTCTGTCTCACTGAGACTTGGATTAGACCTGATGAATATTTAGCCTTAAATGAAGCTTCCCCTCCTTGATACAGTCATGCTAGTCGCCCTTGTCCTAATGGTCAGGGGGGAGGCATAGCTACATTTTTTTGACAAAGAGTTAGGTGTTACAGCTAAATCCCAATACAAGGCTAATTCTTTTGAAATACTGATTCTTAATGTGACTGATCCATCATTATGGAAGTCAAAACCACACTCTTTTCAGCTTATCACTATTTACCGCCCTCCTGGTCCCTATTCAGAATTTCTTCAGGAATTTGCTAACTTTCTTTCCTGCTTACTACTGTCAACAGATAAGGCTTTAATTGTAGGTGATTTCAATATTCACTTTGACAAAGAGCAGGATCCACTTAAAATTGCTTGTGAGTCCATTTTAGAATCCATGGGTATCACTCAGAATGTGATGGGACCAACCCACCGCTGTAATCATACTTTAGATCTAATATTAACATTTGGTATCAATATAGATAACCTTGATGTTTCCCGCAAAGTGATTCGATTCAGATCACTATCTTTTAGTATTTGAGCTATCTCTAATAAATAAAATCCTTCTGCCTCGTTATCACACCAAGCGCACTATCACATCTGCTACTCCAGCTGTGTTTATTAAAAACCTACCAGACTTGAAATTTAATACACCTACAGAGATCAATCATCTTGAGTGTGTAAATGACCAATTAGAATGTGTGCTTCCCTCAACCCTGGACACGATTGCTCCTGCTAGGGTCAAACACATTAGGGAAAAAAGGCTAGCACCATGGTAAAATGACAACACCCGTACCTTAAAGCAAAGAACACGGCACCTAGAGCGCAAGTAGAGACATAGTAAATTGGAGGTGTTTAAGATTGCTTGGAGGGACAGCATGGCAGAGTATAAGCATGCCCTCACTAAAGCTAAAGCTGCATACTTCTCTTCAATCATAGAGAAAAATAAGAATAATCCAAGATTTCTCTTTAATACAGTCTCCAAATTAACAAAAAACCCGACAGAAAGTGACTCTCCCGTTCTGTGTAATTTTAACAGTAATGACTTCATGACTTTCTTTAATGATAAGATAGAAAACATTAGGCATAAAACTCACTGCTCATCGCATCACCAAACTATTCAGCCACCTTCCAGATGCAGCACTAGTTAAGACATCTGTTTAATGAGCTGTAAATCAAGATTAAAATATTTTACCCCAATTACTAATACTGAACTATCCGCACTGATCAGCTCGTCTAAGCCATCAACATGTTTATTAGATCCAATTCCTGCACGTTTACTCAAACAAGTATTACCTAGTGTTATAGAGCCAGTGTTAGTTATTTTAAATTCATCCCTTACCTTTGGTTATGTGCCCAAATCCTTTAAGTCTGCTGTTATCAAACCACTGATTAAAAAGCCAATCTTGACCCTTGTGTGATATCTAAGTATAGACCAATTTCAAATCTACCATTTCTGTCCAAAATCTTAGAAAAAGCCATCTATCAGCAGCTCTGCATTTACCTCCAAAGGAATGAAATTTTTGAAACATTTCAGTCTGGTTTCAGGCCCCATCATAGTACTGAAACAGCATTAATTAGGGTACTAAATGACTTGTTAATGTCCTCAGATAAGGGATGTGTTTCTTTTCTTGTTCTGTCAGATTTAAGTGCAGCATTTGACACTATAGTCATGATGTTTTACTAAACAGACTAGAAAATACTGTAGGTATTAAGGGATCAGCACTTTCTTGGTTTAAATCCTACTTAACTGACCGGTACCAGTTTGTTCATATAAATAATCTAAGGTCTAAGCTCTCAAAAGTGAAGTATGGTGTGCCTCAGGGGTCAATGCTTGGCCAGCTTTTATTCTCTCTGTACATGCTACCACTAGGCTCAGTTATTCGTAAACATTGCATTAGTTTCCACTGCTATGCAGATGATCCACAGCTGTACATATCGGCCAAACCTAATGACAGCCTTACAATCAACAAAATTGAGGACTGTGTAAAGGAAATAAAAGATTGGATGTCATTTAATTTTCTCTTACTTAACTCAGATAAAACTGAAGTTTTATTAGTGGGACCCAAGGCTGTGAGAGACAGGTTAGCTACATCTATCTTAAGTCTAGATGGCTGTTCAGTATTGCCCAGTCCATCTGTAAAAAATTTAGGCGTCAAATTTGATTCAGATCTCTCCTTTGATGTGCACATTAGCAGCATCACTCGAATTGCTGTCTTTCAATTACGTAATATCGCTAAACTTAGAAATATCCTCTCATTTGATGATGCAGAGAAACTGGTTCATGTGTTTATAACCTCAAGGTTGGATTACTGTAACGCCTTACTTACTGAATGCTCTAGTAAATCTATAACTAAACTTCAATTAGTTCAGAATGCAGCCGCCCGAGTGCTAACTCGAACAAGAAAATTTGATCATATCACTCCTGTTCTATCATCATTACACTGGTTACCAGTTAAATTCTGCATTGATTATAAAATACTTCTTATAACTATAAAGCTCTACATGGTCTGGCCCCACATTATCTGAGTGAACTCTTAGAGTTTTACAGTCCAGCTCCTCTACTTCGTTTGCAGGGTGCAGGAATACTTTTAGTTCCTAGAATTAAAAAAGTCACAGCAGGGGGGAAGGCATTCTCATACATGGCCCCCCAACTATGGAATAAAGTACCCACTTTCGTTCGAGACTCAGACACCCTCCAAAATTTTAAGTCTAGGCTAAAGACATACTTATTTACGCAGGCTTTTGACTAGATTTACACTGGGATGCATGGCTTGAGTTACTAGGGCCGGAGTCTGAAGTCATGTCTGGCCTGCCTGCCTTGTCCGCTAGCGGGAGTGTCGAGTGGGCGGTCTGGGCTGAACTAGGCTTCGGTCATCGTGATCTTGACTCATGGCATCCCTTGCCTTAAAGAATAAGGGCAGAGCTGGGGGTTCATAGTCAAAGAGTCTTCTGGTGATCAGAGACGTTGGGTTGCTGTCTTCTGCCGCTCGTGGGGTTGCCAATGGTTCATGTGATCCCTCTTGGCTGTGTTTCCCTTCCAGTTCTCCTCTTTCTAGCTTTTCTAGCTATGCTGCTATAGCTAATGCTGCCGGGGTCCTCATGCTACACTTGGCATCAGTGATTGACATGGCATCAGTGATTGATGTTAAATAAACACTGTGCTCTTAATCAATAACTAATTACATTTTCTGTTTTTCTCTCCGAGCTGTGTTCCCGGAAGTTCCGGCCCCCACACATGATGTACATCTGATGGAGCTCCACTGTGCATTAATTCACATTTTATTCGACCATGACTCCCCTGACTTTAGTTTCGCTCTTAGATTTATCATCATACCCGGGCCACTTAATGTCGATGTGCATACTTCACATTCTATTCAAACTTTGACTCCATGACTTTAGTTCGCTCTTAGATTTATCATCTACGCCGCCCAAGGAGGTTGGGTCCCTTTTTGAGTCTTGGTCCTCCCAAGGTTTCTTCCTAGAACTAGGGAGTTTTTCCTTGCCACTGTCGCCCTAGGCTTGCTCAATTTAAGATTGGACGTAGTTATTAGGAGATAATCTAAACCTGTAAAGTTGCTTTGAGACAATGCTCCATTGTAAAAAGCGCTATATAAATAAATCTGACTTGACTTGACTTGACTTGGTAAACAGTCAAATGCTTGGAAAAGATGTTTTCACAACAAGTTGGGTGAAAGTTGATGGTGTAGAGTATAAAGCTGGACTTGTTGTTTGCAGTGGAAAGGAAGAAGAAACGCCAGTCTTTTGTCAAATAACTGATTTACTTTTGGTTGAAAATCAGGTTTTCTTGTTGACAAACAAGCTATTCACAGAGAATTATGATGAGCACCGTCACGCATTCACAGTATTACAGAGTGGGGTAAGGTGTTTAATATAGATTTCTGAGCTTAAATTTCACAAACCATTTGATATTCAAAGCTCATATGATATTGCAGATGAAACGTTGTACATTGTACCTGTTAGGGATCACTTCTTGGCCTCTATCGGCCAGGAGTTATCCCGGCTTGACGGCGTGAGCTGCAGCGCCGCGATTGTGCGTGCATCAGCTTTCCCGGCCCTTTTATTAAGTAAGTGGCGACACCTGTGGGTCAGTCCTATAAGCACACCTTAGGGACTCGCTCGTCGCCACTGCTTCGCCCTCGCTCACGTGACTTTGAATGCACCCGGCGGATGACGCGTTCGCTGCTGCCTGCACTCCGGGTTCTGACGGCTCATTTCATTTCTGTTATTTGTTATTTATTTTCGTTAGGGATAAAGGTAGTCTGGGGGAATCAAGTCCCTCAGACAGGAGTTGTCTGGAGGCAACTCGGTAATGTTAGGGCCCTAGATAGGGTAGGGTCAGCGTTTTTGTTGTTTATTGTTTTTTGCTTTGCACCTGCAGCTCTCAACCTTTATCCCAACCGTCTCTCCTCACGCCGTCGCCCCCCACGCCATGATCGGGAATATTTATTCCCCGATCGCGTTTGAAGAGGATGCAGAGTTTAATAACCCTGTGACCGTGCCACGCCCCCGCGGCCGCATTTAAACCGCGGTGGAGCCGCACGTGTTCGCAGAAGCTCCATTCGGAGACCCGCGCAGACCCGGCGCTCATATTGCGCAACGGAGGCATGCCGTAAGCGTGCTCAGAATAGCTGCACTTTACGCTTACGGCGTGCAGTTTAGTTTATTTAGTTTTATTTATTATTTATATTTGTAGTTTCATTTTCTTTTATTTATTTAGTTCTATTTCAGTTATAATTACCAACTGGAGCTAACAGCATTTGGGTCCCAACCCATTTATATTTTGTTAAATACGGTTTGTCCTTATTTTTATATGGCAAACCGTAACAGTACCTTTGTTTACAATGTTTAATGGAACTGTGATTGCAAGAGAGTAGTTACAAATGATTTTTTTTTAAAGAATTTGTTTATTGTATTTAATTCATCTAATTTAACTATTTACAGTGTTTTAACTATTTAGGGCGTTAAATGAACACTGCTCAAATAATAAAATTCAATGCTGTGCAGTGCTAATTGTTTACTCTTGTAACGTTAGTTTAACTCTGATTAGTGAGTTAAAAAGGAGCTCTGACAGGGTGTTACATTTTTAACTATTTGGAAAGTGTTGATTTAAGAGTGTGGAGCTATATAAACCCTGAAAAAGAGTTGAAATCAACTCTGTGGGAGTTAATTTAACACTGGACTTTTTGCTGTGTAGAAGCAATTTTACAGGTCTCAGACTTTTGGCACCCCACTGTATGTATGTATCTCAGCAATTCTGGGTCAATGCAATAGCTTGTAGTCAGGTAAGATTGGCATGATTGACTGTACCTGAGAAAGAGGAGGCTAAGGAAGAGGAGGCTGGATAGGATAATCACCTCCTGGTGCTGCAACAGTGACCCCCACCAAACCTTACAATGGCCTGGTTCCCTGTTCACAGTACATGCTTGTGTGCACCATGTGAATTCCATGACTAATCTCTGGAGCCTAGCCCCATTTACGCTGACCAGGGTAAGCGACGTTAAATTGTGAACAAAAGAAATTAAGCCTGATTCTAATTCAAGTATAGTCTTCCAGCTCTAGTATTCTTTCACACTGTGAATGGCTGGTCTTATTCTACCACAGTTTGTTAGGATTATTGAACTTTGAGAGCCACATGCCATGTTAATCACTAGCTTGAGTGCTCCGTTGGTGCCAGATGTTTTTTTGCCAGAATTGCCATCTGCCAGTTGTTTGCCATCAAATGAGGCACTTGTGCTATTTTAGCACACCATGGTTTTCATATCTTTTTAAATGAATTTACAAAAATGTCTGAATAATTAGTCAAATGTAAGCTCTTGATATGAAAGAAATGTTTTTCTTTCACATTCACACGTACAACACTGTTTTTCTCTAAAATTGGGTCAGCTTAAAGATTCAGTATAACGATAACAAAATCATATGGGTAATCATAAGACCTTGAATAATTGTTTAATTACTTCATCCTATGAAGTTTATTCACTCATTCAACTATACAATAGCACTGCTGAACCATTGATTAATTGGTCAGAAGTCATGGATATATTTTCTACAAAAGTACATATCAGACCTGAAGTTGCAAATTATTGTCAACTTGAGAACTCTCTAATTTAGCGTACAGCTTGTGCGTTAAATCACATGCGGCTCCATGCTTTCAGAGTAAATCAAAATTTTATCAAGGTATACTGCTACAAATTGGTTCAAAGTCTCTCTTAAAAGTTTGCTGATAAATGACTGGAATAAATAAGGACCATTTACCAGACCATACAGAATCACCGATGTCATAGTAGCTGTTCATTAACATAGTGTTCAGAGTGGGTAACCATATGTAATGATGAATTTAGAAATATAATCCATCTGGAGAAGTGCTATGTCTGATAGAGCCTGGTTTCAGGGCTTGATGTATGTATTCATCCAATATGTTCATTAAAAACATAAAACACCAGCACAAACCTTCAGATGGACTGTATGATTAGTGCCACTCATGAACCCAGAGGATGCCCATCCAGGGCTTAGTCCAATATCAGTGTGTAGCATGGTGTCAACAGTATTTGTAGCTGGACAACTAGATTTCCATCAATAAAAGCACCAAAATGCAAGAAGGCTGAGAAATGTTCGATATTTACATCTGTAGGTTATACATGCAGATAATGCACACTTTGGACAAGTTAATGAGGATGGAAAAATCACTCTTTACCTTCAAGTGGCTACTCCTGGGTCATTTGTGCTGTCAGAGCAGAGGTGGCCTGCTTTCCCACAGAAAAAAATAAAACATATCCCAGATCTCAATCTGTGTTGTTTCTCTTCCACAGCAAGTCTCAAATGGCCCACCATGTCTGGGTTGTATGTTTGGAAACACAGACACAGATGTGCCTTGAGCATGTAATCTAATTTAATGGTGAGTTCAGAGTGAGGTATGGGTATATTCAGCTGCAAAGTTGCACCTGGTTAATAGACAGTAATAGTCCCCCAGGATCGAGTCTGGAAAAATGTCCAAGTGATCAGCTATATCACAGAAATGTTCCTCAAACTGGGAATATGGGGCCTGCTCTAAGGCCTTACCAGTGAGAAGTGCATTCACAAACTGGACGCTTTCTGTGCATCCCATCAGAGTTATATTGCATCATATTTTTTGGGTCAGCTTATGGAGCTGTGGTGACAGTAACAGTTGTGGTGGGATTCGGGCCAGTGCCAGTAGTATGATTTAGATGGGTTTGGATTTGAGAGAGATCTTAGGATTCAGTGATGGTTTCACTATCTCTTGGAGTGTTGCAGTTGCTGAGAATGCTTGATAATCATCTGTCATTCACATAAAATTACTTGCTGGAGTTCACTCCAAGCTGCTGGACCCAGGATATGAGGCCTTCTCTAATGTTTCTCCAGGGAGATTCAGAGAGCAAGGATCCATTTGCAAACGTTTATCAAAACCTCAGCAGTACAAAAAGCCAAAGGGAAATCCAAAACGTAAACACTTAACAAGCTGTAGTTCAGGAGTTGCAATTGGGGATATCAAAGTGGAAGCTAAGTCAAAGATACATTTCAGGTTCAGAACACAGAAATCAAAACAGGATACATAATAATGCTTGGAAATTACGTTCAATCAAGCAAGACTTTTCAGAGAATGTGTGAAAGTGAGTGTGTCTATATAGGAAGTGGTAATCAGTATGTAAGTTATCATGTGACAGTTCTAGAATTCAGACAAAAGTGCCCTCAGGCTGTTGTGAGGCTTATGATCATAACTGTCCCTCACAGCACCAAAGGTCTAACCGGTAAATTAATGATAGGAACATGGCAAGAGTTACAACTCCTGAAACTTTATATTATTTTGACATGGTGTGAGAAAAGAAAGAATGTTCTTTTCACTGCTGTTTTAAAGAAAGTGAACTGATCATGATCATAAAAGCATGAAGATGTTACATATTTGTTATTTTAAAGAAACAATTGTGTAACAAGGAGCAGCCCCAACGCCCAAAGAAAACTCGTGGTATGTGTTGTAATTTAAGTTGTGCCTGTTGCTGAATTCAGTAACTCAAAGCAAGACACACAATAAAAGAACACAAACAACTTTTTAGCCTGGATCTCATGCTTTGGGTCAATAACCTTCTCACTGCAATGTCGAGAGAAGTGGGTTGTGACAGAGAGAGATAGACAGTGCCAGGGAGATGCCATTTAGGTGCCACTAGCTAATTAGTCCCATGATGCACTCCATAGAACACAATCCATGCTAAACCTCCCCCACTTGATATAAACTGTTATGGGAATTTCTCAATTGACCTACGAATGAATTAAAAAGGCACAATCTATCAAGGAGGGGAATCTAACCATACTTGAAAATCAGTTAAGAATACCTAAGCCATTAGAGGAAGAAAACTTTGTTGAATAGTAATAACTAACTTGGTTTGATTAGGTTTGATAATATATTAAGTCAGGTTAAATTAGGTTAGGCAGATAGATTAAATGGTTTATATATGCCTGTGGTAACTAATTAATTAACCAACAATTTAATAGACTGCAATTCATAATGAGTGCCATTACAGCAGGTTGATACATAAAAACCCAGTGTCCTCGAAATATTCACTTTCTAAATATACAAAGAATTCTTTCTGTTTTAATGAGATGAAACCATACAGATGCTGGATTGTCCACCTAGAAAAACACATCATTCAGAGCTTGAATAGAATTATATGTAGTTTGTACTTAGTTACTTAGTACTTGGTTAGTGCAGCCACTACACACCTACAGAAATCCCTGGTTCACTCCTGACATTGAACTCTGCCTGTGTTGGGTTTGCATGTTCTCCCCGTGTCAAGGTGAGTTTACTCTGGGTACTCTGGTTTCCTCTCTCATTCCAAAGACATGCATTAGGTTAATTAATTACTGTAAATTACCAACAACATGTGAGGATCTGCCCTGCCGAAGCTAGATGGCAGCGTCGGCGTCTCGGATCAAGTCAAGTCAGATTTATTTATATAGCGCTTTTTACAATAGAGCATTCTCTCAAAGCAACTTTACAAGTTTACAAGCAAGCCTAGGGTGACCGTGGCAAGGAAAAACTCCCTAAGTGTTATGACGAAGAAACCTTGGGAAGACCAAGACTCAAAAAGGGACCCAACCTGCTTGGGTGGAGTAGATGATGAATCTAAGAATCAAACTAAAGTCATGGAGTCATACTTCAAATAAAATGTGAAATATGCATATCGGTATTAAGTAGTCTGATATACAGTCACTCTAGGATCCTGAGTCTAAGCAGGAAATACGTTGGTGGCACTTTGACCCCAGCCAACTGGAGGAAGGTAAGGGTTACTGTCCTCCGGTGTGGCTCGGGTATGATGGGGCTGGAGCTGATGACGGAAGCAGCTTGAGTGAAGCTGAAGCAGATGAACATCATGTGTGGGGCAGGAACTGGTACCGGAACACAGCTTGGAGAGAAAACAGTAAATGTACTTAGTTATTGATTAAGAGCACAGTGTCTATTAACAATCACTGATGCCATGTGTAGCATGAGACCCAGGCAGCATTAGGTATAGCAGCATAGCTAGAAAGAGGAGAACTGGAAGGTAACACAGCCAAGAGGGATCACATGAGACATCGGCAACCACACGGAAGGCAGAAGACAGCAACCCAACGTCTCTGATCACCATAAGACTCTTTGACTATGAACCCCCAACTCTGCCCTTAGTCTAAGGCAAGGATGCACAAGTCAAGATCAAGAGGACTGAAGCCCAGTTCAGCCAGACCGCCCACCCGACACTCCTGCCTAACGGACAAGGCAGGCAGGCCAGACATGACTCCAGACTCCGGCCCCAGTGACCCGAGCCATGCATCCCAGTCTAAATCTAGTCAAAAGCCTGTGTAAATAAGTATGTCTTTAGCCTAGACTTAAAATTTTGGGAGAGTGTCTGAGTCTCGAACGAACGTGGGAAGTTTATTCCATAGTTGGGGGGCCATGTATGAGAAAGCCTTTCCCCCTGCTGTGACTTTTTTAATTCTAAGAACTAAAAGAAGTCCTGCACCCTTGAAGTGGATGTGCAGCCCTGTGTGCGCTGACTGTTTCATCAGCAACACCTGTGGGTTCATGTATTTATTAGCACGCACAAGCCTAGTCAGGTCTCACACCCTCATGCGTGCTGTCACGGCCATTTTTCTCGGTTTGTCAAAGAAAGAGGTTCAGCTGGGGGTTCGTAGACCCTCAGCCATCGTATGGTCCGGAGGCCAGAGCTGACATCAGGGTTTAGAAGCTAGGGTAGGGACAGAACCCACCGCTCGCTCCCCTCACTGCATTCATGGCCTCCCCCCTTCCCTAAGAGGCTTTTTGGCTTCAGCTCTTACCTCACCACTCCAGCCCTATTTGGGCTCACTTATTCCTCCCTCACAGCGATGGAGGATTGGGCTTCCCTGTTATTGCATTTTCCAGGGACACTGTGCTGCTTAACAACCTTGTTCCTCATTTCCATGTCTGTCGTGCTGCCCGTGACGGGCAGAACCATGACATGCCTCGTGCGCTTCTGGGATCTGTGGGTTCCCGGAGTCTATCCCACAGCGCACTCTACTTTCTCTATCTGCATTGGGCACGCTGCACACACACCTTCAACGCCTCGCCCTGTGTACGTGCGGACCCGAGGTAAGCTCTGTGTGTACAATCGGGGCATATGGCAAATTTCGTTTTCTTTTCTTTTTACCCCACTTTCCACAGCTCGTTTTAGCGCAGTTAGTGCCGCTTTCTTTTTTGTCCCTTTATTAGTTTTTGTATTTTGTATGTTTCTTTTGTGTTTCAGTCCACCTCCGCACAGCACTTGTGTCTGCCCTTTTTCATCCCTTTTGCTCACATCAACTATTGCCCTCGTGTTTCACAGTGCTAGAGCTCTGGACCCTGATGTCAGTGATCAGGGTTTGTTCCCCAGCTGCCAGCCTCAAACGGGCGTAGCTTTTCATTGTTCCAAATTTTCATTTTGTGTGTGTGTGGGTGCTTTTTCCCCACACACATTCCTTTTTTTATTTATTTGATTTGGTTTGTCCCTTCCATCTGGAGCTAACTCTATTTGGGTCCTAAAACCCCTTTTTATTTTACACTGTTCACCCATTTTTAGACAAACTGTAACACAACAATGCTGATGTGACAAAAATAAAATAAGATAAACAAACAAACAAAATGAACCAAATAATCAAATCACATAATTGTTTAACTGTACAGTATGTAGAATAACAATGACACAATGAATAACAATGATACAATATGCTCCTGTTTGTGGCATATTGAGGAGTTTCTTAGCATTCCTTTTGAAGAGAAACATTAAGGAATCGAATAGCCATAGAGTTTGAGTACTTGGAAATAATGAACATACTGCAGTCTGTAGATGGATCTACTGTATGCAAAAATTACATGCTTTTGAGCAAATGCTGCAGAATGTGATTGATAGAAGACAGAAAAAAACTGCAGACCCCTTGATAAGAATTTGGCAGCTAGTTTCTTACATATGCTTTTTACTATTCAGTTTGATCCAGAATTTGGTTGAGTTTTACAATTATATGTAATTTATTGCACATTAATATACAGTTTAGAGTTTTCTATATTTCTGCATTAATATGAAACCTAATCAGATAAAGTCCAAAAAGTAGATAAAGAGAGCCCTTTTAAACAAAAATATTATAATTGGTCATTTATTTGTATGTTAAGTGATCCAATATTACATATCTGTGTATGGCAAAAGTATGTGAACCTCTAGGATTAGCAGTTAATTTGAATGTATTTTCAGTCTGTGGCATGACAATCAGGTATGAGTGGGTACCTTGTTGTATTTAAATAAAAGGGCAGTCTGAACACAGCGGAGTCAGTGGAGGTGTAACATGGCAAACCTCATGAAGAGTTATTTATGCTCATAAGGCTGAAAAAGGATACAAAACCATCCCTTAAGGATTTGGACTCCACCAGTCCACAGTCAGACAGATAACTTATTACTTATAACGTACAACTTAGGAAATTTAAGAGCATTCTTACCCTCCACAGGAGTCGTTCACCAACACAACTGAAGATCACTCCAAGAGCAAGGTGTATAATAGTCCTTGAGATTACCAGGGAACCCAGATTAACCTCTAAGCAACTAAAGCCCTCTCTCACGTTGGCTAATGTGAATGTTCATGAGTCCACCATCAGGAGAACATTGAACAACAATGGTGTGCTTGGTTGCAAGGAGAAAGCCACTGTTCTTTGTAATGGACATTGCTTTCCATCTGTAGTTTGCTAAAGATCAAGGTAGAAGGCTATTTGAAAAACGTTTTTGTCAACTGTTAAGATCAAAATAGGACTTTTTGATTTAAACTAGAAGAGTTCTGTCTCTCATTCTAAAGGAAAATTTCAGGTCATCTGTCTGCAAACTGAATCACAAGAAAAAGTAGTTCATGCAGCAAGACCACAATCCTAAGCACACTAGTCTTTCTAAAAAAGAATATAAAGAAGAAGAAAGTTAATGTTTAGGAATTGCAAAGCCAAAGTACTGACATTAATCCAGTAGAAATGTTGAGGAAGGACCAAAGGTGAGAAGTTCACCTGAGGAAGCCAGCCAATAACCAACCAGAGTTAAAGTTGATTTGAATGGAGGAATGGGCTAAAATTTCCTCCAAGCTTACTGGAAATGTTGCAGTTAGTGAAAAAAGAAGGGGCTCACATATACTGATAAGAAAGTACTTTTCAAATAGTTTTCACACTCACAGATATGTAATATTGGGTCATTTGGAAACCTCAATAAATAAATGACAAATATAATATTTTTGTCTCGTTTGTATAGTTGAGCTCTCTTTACATTTATGATGGAATTGGTGATGGTTTAAGTCACATTTATGCAGATATATAGAAAATTCTGAAAGGTTTACAAATGTTGACCACTGCAATGAGTATAAATGCCTTAGTATAATTCTCAACTATAGTTATAAAATCACCATATTTATACTTTCTTATTTATACAATCATCAAAAGTGCATTAATACTGAATTACAAGTCTGTGTAGTAAATCAGTTCATCAATCAAGTAATCTTTCAAACAACCAGTAAAAAACTGGATAATCAAAAGTAACTTATGATAATGAAAACTTTCTGTAAGGATAAGTAATGAAAATAGGAAAGCTTTGAGGTGTTTTGGTCATTATCCTGCTGCAGTGTGAACCCCTTTACACAAAGATAAAAACAAAAACATTCAGACTTTTGTGCCCCCACTGTACGTGGCTGAAGTGGTCAGATCTCTATTATTTCGCTAATTAGTGTGGTTGGCTATATATATAGGCAATCACACTATTGAAATCCGATTCTGAACATTCCGAAATTTTCATAGCGTATCAACTGCCGCAATTTTCGAGATATCGACCCCGTTCCAGTGCCATTGCGTCCAGTCTGGTCGGGAATGGTGTGCTTGTATAGGGCTTTCCGGTCGGACTTTGGGGGGGCCCCAAAGGGGCCCCTGTAAAGTCCCAAATTTTCCCATAGGAAATGAATGGGCCCAGAGTTAATGAACCATAAATCAGTCAGTTTTCGACCTACGGCCACAAAATTTGGCAGGCATGGTCCCGGGTGCAATCTGAGGTGACATGTGATGCCCATGGGGCCTCTCTGGACCCCGGGTGGGCCCTGGGGCCCCTGGTGGGCCAATGACTGTAACTAGGTCAGTTTTCGACCTACGGCCACGAAATTTGTCAAGCTTGGTCCCGGGTGCAATCTGAGGTGACATGTGATGCTCATGGGACCCCTATGAACCCCGGGTGGGCACTGTGGCCCCTGGGTGGGCCAATGACTGTAACTCAGTCAGTTTTCGACCTACGGCCACGAATTCGGTGCCAAGCTTGGTCCCGGGGCAATCTGAGGTGACAATGTGATGCCCCTGGGGCCCCTGTAGATCCCGGGTGGGCACTGGGGCCCCTGGGTGGGCCAATGACTGTAACTCAGTCAGTTTTCGACCTACGGCCACGAAATTTGGCAAGCTTGGTCCCGGGTGCAATCTGAGGTGACATGTGATGCCCATGGGGGCCCCCTATAGACCCCGGGTGGGCACTGGGGCCCCTTGGGGGGGGCTAATGACCGTAACTCAGTCAGTTTTTTTTTTGATCTACGGCCATGTAATTCGGCAAGCTTGGTCCCGGGTGCAATCTGAGGTGACCTGTGATGCACCTGGGGCCCCTGTAGACCCTAGGTGGGCACTGGGGCCCTTGGGTGGGCCAATGACTGTAACTCAGTCAGTTTTTTCGACCTACGGCCACGAAATTCGGCAAGGTTGGTCCCGGGTGCAATCTGAGGTGACCTGTGATGCCCATGGGGCCCCTGTAGACCCCGCGTGGGCACTGGGGCCCCTAGGTGGGCCAATGACTGTAACTCAGTCAGTTGTCGACCTACGGCCACGAAATTCGACAAGCTTGGTCCCGGGTGCAATCTGAGGTGACATGTGATGCCCATGGGGCCCCTATGGACCCCGGGTGGGCTCTGGGGCTCCTGGGGTGGCCAACGAGTGTAATTCAGTCAGATTTCAATCTACAGCCACGAAAATCAGCAGACTTGGTCCCGGGTGCAATCTGAGGTGACGTGATGACCTTTGGGCCCATGAGGTACACCAAGGGTCGACCATTGCAGAGTGGCAATCACACTCGCATTTTCTTCAGGAAATGCACCTCTCTAGTTTATCATGAAAACCAGTGGTGGTACAGGCTGGTAGTACCACTGCTGATACTCCTGGGTTGTGTAGGTGAACAATGAGTTTGTTTGTCGTTTTGTCCTTGCCTGATTTAACATCCTCCCTCAGGTTTCCTATCCCTCCATTACTTTTTTAATTTGGTTCATCGCTGACCAAGGCTAAATCTCCCAATTACAGATCTCCTGTGTCATGGTAGAAACATATAGTCCAAATCCAGATATGAAGGCCATGGTGAAGCTAAAATGCTTTTTGTGTAAGTTGATGTACTATACAGTGGTACTAATATTTTTAACTTCAAGAGTACAGTGGTGCTTGAAAGTTTGTGAACCCTTTAGAATTTTCTGTATTTCTGCAAAAAAAAAGACCTAAAACATCATCAGAAATTATCATCAGACACAAGTCCTGAAAGTAGATAAAGAGAACCCAGTTAAACAAATGAGAAAAATTATATTAAGGAAAATTATCCAGTATTACATATTAGGGAGTGACAAAAGTATGTGAACCTTTAGGATTAGCAGTTAATTTGAAGGTGAAATTAGAGTCAGGTGTTTTCAATCAATGGGATGACAGTCAGGTGAGAGTGGGCACCCTGTTTTATTTAAAGAACAGGGATCTATCAAAGTCTGCTTTTCACGACACGTGTTTGTGGAAGTGTATTGTGGCATTAACAAAAGAGATTTCTGAGAACCTCAGAAAAAGAGTTGTTGATGCTCATCAATCTGGAAAAGGTTACAAAACCATCTCTAAAGAGTTTGGACTACACCAATCCACAGTCAGACAGATTGTGGACAAATGGAGGAAATTCAAGACCACTGTTAGACCCATTCAAAACCCAGGAGTGGTCGATCAACAAAGATCACTCCAAGAACAAGGCGTGTAATAGTTGGCGAGGTCACAAACGACCCCAGGGTAACTTCTAAGCAGTTGAAGGCCTCTCTCACATTGGCTAATGTTAATGTTCATGAGACCAGCATCAGAAGAACACTGAACAACAATGCTGTGCATTGCAGATGTGGCGTGATAGCTGTATCTCTCTCTCTTTACCCTCTTTCACAAGTCATAAACTTTACGACACTCTCGGAATGCAATGGCCCCTTTGGACAGGATCTTACCCCCACCAAGTGAAGGTCCAACATCTGGACCAGACTCTGGCTTAACAGGCCAGATAAACAAAATTTTTGCTCAAAACAACAGAAGAAACTTAGGACATGGCCAAGCCCAGATAACCTGTGCATCTCGGCTATCATAAACTAAGTCTATGTGTCAACCTTAAGAGGGGGTTTCAACAGTCCAGGCCACCAAGTTCTTTAAATTTCTCTCCAACTGTTACTTTTACGACCCTTTTTCGCAACCGGCCTGGCGCCAGAAAGACAGCCTTGGATTTACGACACCAAGAAACTATCAGCCTTTGTTCTAGAGACAAACTGTAATAATGGTATTCAACTTTTTCTGGGAACAGATTATCTTCACCGGAACCTTTTAATTAGATAACCCATGATATTTGCTTTATAATAAGTCTAAACACACCCATATGTGTCTAGCTAGTTCATATAAAGAGTTGATCAGAGATATTCCTCGTACCCACAAATATATAATCGTATGTATATGCATGTTACTGATTTGTCAATGTATTCTCATCTCTATTTGGTTAGTGTTTTAGTATAATGATCATTTTTATACTTAAATTGATCCCGTTGGTTATGATTAGAAATAACAGCTGTTGTCTATGTACCGATCGCTCGGGTTTAATACATGTTCATACTTATAAAAGAACCGAAATGAAGTGTTATTTAGAATGTACTGTTTCCTATATCTTGTATCGATCGTATTATGTGTTTAAGCAATAGCAGATGTATGTGCTGTAGTTAGAATGCTTTAAAGATGTTCTAGTTTATCAATTCAAGGTGCCTTTGATCATCTGAACCTTACAACGAAATATGCATCTAAACTTGTAACTTTGAGAATTTTCGGTTATTATATGATACTTTTAATCACTTTTAGATATGTAGGAATATATTAATCCAAGTTAGAACGTCTGTGGCTCATATGGTGAAATAAGACACAACCACGATAGGAGGGATTTACTGATGAGTCAGCTTCTCATTGGCTAAGTCAGGGTAACTCCTTATGTCTCGCCACCAGCCGCTTACGATCCGGAACATTCAAAAGCAACGCAGCCCGACCGCGTGGAGAGCTAGCTTCAAGTCTCGTGGGTTTGTTTTGCTCCCTTTGTTCTTCAAGTCTTTTCTTTGTCTTTTAAAATTGCAGTTTTTCTTTTTGTCAGCCTTTTTATCCGTTTTTGCTCAAGTTTTTGCGTTTATTTTAAGTTTCCTGTGCCCAGCAGTCTTAAGTAGTTTGCTATTGCCGAATTAGAAGATAGTTGAAAGACCAGCCAACCAAGATCTACTTCACGCTCTGCCATTTTCGTACCATACAAGTTTTCCAAGTTTTTGTTGAAGCTCGTGGTGCTAGAACGTGTTTGACTCCACCTTTATCTGTGGCCAAGATAGAATCCGAGTCACACGCACGCAAGTCGAGGTCAGAGACCCCGGATCACCAACAGCTGGGAAGAAAGCCAAACTGGAGCGAGGCCCTCAATACATCTGTGGTTCCACGGACCGAAGGCTAATCGCCAAGATCTTCCAGAGTCCACCGAACAGGGGCATCAGAGTCTGAAGATTGGATCGCTTCCGTCCCCCCGTGTGACATCTGACAACAGGCAGAGACCCGGTTCCGTTCCATCTCTTTCGCCTGAGCCCCCGCAAAGAGGCTGGCAAGTACCGCTGTTGTGGCTTATCTGGGTCCCTGATTCTCATAATATTGTGTTTGATCTTAAAACCACGCTTCAACATAGACTTATCCATGCCTAAGTCGCTTCTACCATACTATTCACGTTCAACGTAATTAAGGTTACCAGTAACATTGTAACGTTGGTAATTATTGCGCGACTGATAAGTTACATAGAGTCATCTTGGTTTCTGATTTTTAATTACTGTAATATGTATGCTTGCCATTATTCCCTGTTTCCCATACTGTGATATATACATGTTCATCGTCATTTTATGATTTTAACTCTGTGATACACTTGTTATTACATTAGATAATCTGTTGGTATTGCCTTGTTTGTCTAGTTAATAAACTTGTTATAGTCTTTTGAACTTACCGTTTGGTGTGAGAGAGTTTCATTCATTCAAAGGTCGAGAAATACAACTTTGAATTCACTATTCAGACCTAGACTGATCAATTTCTCTTTTCAACTGGTTTCCGGATCCACCAGTCCTCGAAGATCCGGTGGTGCCCCGTTTTTTTTTTTTTTTATGAATTAAACTTAATCAATTTAAAGTGTAGTTTTAGGTTTGCTACACAGGGTTGCAAGGAGAAAGCCACTGCTCTCCAAAAAGAACACTGCTGCTCGTCTGCAGTTTGCAAAAGATATGGGATCTTTTGCAAACTGCAGACGAGCAGCAGTGTTCTTTTTGGAGAGCAGTGGCTTTCTCTGGACAAGCCAGAAAGCTATTGGAAGAATGTTTTGTGGACGGATGAGACCAAAATAGAAGTTTTTGGTTTAAAAGAAAAGCGTTATCTTTGGAGAAAAGAAAACACTGCATTCCAGCATAAGAACTTTATGCCATCTGTGAACCATGGTGGTGGTAGTATCATGGTTTGGGCCTGTTTTGCTGCATCTGGACCAGGACTGCTTGCCATCATTGATGGAACAATGAATTCTGAATTATATCAGAGAATTCTAAAGGAAAATGTCAGGACATCTGTCCATGAATTGAATTTCAAGAGAAAGTGGGTCATGCAGCAAGACAATGACCCTAAGCACACAAGTCGTTCTACCAAAGAATGGTTAAAGAAGAATAAAGTTTATGTTTTGGAATGGCCAAGTCAAAGTCCTGACCTTAATCCAATCAAAATGTTGTGGAAGGACCTGAAGTGAGCAGTTAAAGTGAGGAAACCCACCAACATTCCAGAGCTGAAGCTGTTCTGTACAGAGAAATGGGCTGAAATTCCTCCAAGCCGGTGTGCAGGACTGATCAACAGTTACAGGAAACGTTTAGTTGCAGTTATTGCTGCACAGGGGGGGTCACACCAGATACTGAAAGCAAAGGTTCACATACTTTTGCCACTAACTAAGATGTAATGTTGAACCATTTTGCTCAATAAATAAATGACAGAAGAAAAGTATAATTTTTTTTTTCTCTTTATCTACTTTTATGACTTGTGTGAAAATCTGATGATGTTTTAGGTTATAAATATAGAAAATTGTAAAGGGTTAACAAACTCAAGCACCATTGTATGTTAACGGGTCAAGAGAGATTGTTAAAATGCCTCTTACAAAGGAAATTTTAAGTAATTCTTGACCATTTTGTGTTCTTGGCCATTTTAGGGGCCTCATGCCACATTGTAAAAGCAAGTGTGCCAGAATGGATAGATGTTCTATTCCAGTGTGGTCTAGTGAAGTGTGTATTGTTTTGCTTCTCTAATCATTTAGTCTTCCAGGCTTCCAGCCAATTATGTTATGTGGGCACTCTATATAAAGGCAGGCAGCTAGTTTTTGTCTAAGATTACTCCTGATGCTGAATGCACGTCTTGTTTCTTGTTTGATTGAGAAGTATAGGAATCTTTTTCATGTTTCTATGCTTCCTTTGTCTTTTTATGTTTTTACACTGTTGTTTATATTAGCTATTTTTAATTTATGTAAATCCTCCAATTGTGGATCTTCTCACTGAGACGTCACGATCTTGTAGATTACTGTTGCTACGTCCACTTATTTCCTTCTGATGTCATACATATGTTGCTACATATAGCACACTAAATGGCTGTTTTGAATTGGGTAGTCAGATTCTGCCCATTTCTTTATATGGTAAGAAACTGTTGTGTAGCCTATTATGGCTCTAGTTTTGTACTTTTTTAATCATTTTTGCCTTTAATCTGTCGTTTTATCATGTTGGTGTATAGCAGTTTAACCAATGAACTACAGCTTCTATTCTGGCTCATACTGCAAGAGCACTGATTCTTTGCCTGTAATTGTGTTTTTGGTTGTTTATTATTGTTTCCCCCTTGTTTTATTAGTAGTTTATTACTGCTGCTAGTCTGCAGTGTGAACTGCTATTAGTTCCTTTTTTTAGTATTGTCGTCTTAGTGGTGTGTGTAGGGTTTATTTTATTTATTTAGCTCATACTGTGTAAATTACATGTTTGACAATTTCATGTAATTGAACTTGTTTTGTGTACTATTTCTGTTGTTTGGACCAAAGATACAGTGCCTAGAAGGTCCCAGAGAGGGAAGACCATCCTTATAAGTTTTATATATACAGTATATACATGCATATATAGGGTTGGACCCATGCCAGAGACATGGACTAGCATCCGGCAACCAATCCCAAAGCCTATCAGGTGTGTTCATCAGTTCAAGAGCAGCCAGCTTGTCTTTAATAGCCTTACTCAGATGAAGTTGGAATGCTGCCATGAATTAAGTTGAATAATATGCCAATGAGATAGATAGATAGATAGATAGATAGATAGATAGATAGACAGACAGATTAGATTAGATTAGTTTAGGTTATATTAGATTGGACTGGATTTATTGGATTGATTAGATAGATATAGAACTCAGTACAAGGCAACAAAATGCAGGTAGCATCTACCAGAAATGGAATATGTGAATATATCTATGGATATATATATATATATATATATATATATATATATATATATATATATATATATATATATACAGTGGGGCAGAAAAAAGTAATTTAGTCAGAAAACTGATTGTGGAAAGTTCTCCTACTTAGAAAGATGAAGACAGGTCTTGTAATTTTTCATCATATGTACACTTCAACTATGAGAGACAAAATGAGAAAAAAAATCCAGAAAATAACACTGTACGATTTTTTTTTTTATTAATTGTAAATCACGGTGGAAAATAAGTATTTGGTCACCCACAAAACAAGCAAGATTTCTGGCTCTTGCAGACCTGTAACATCTTCTTTAAGAAGCTCTTCTGTCCTTCACTCATTACCTGTATTAATGGCACCTGTTTTGACCTCGGTATCTGTATAAAAGACACCTGTCCCACAGCCCTCAAACAGTCAGACTCCAAACTCAACCATGACCAAGACCAAAGAGCTGTTGAAGGACACCAGGTAGAAAATTGTAGACCTGCACCAGGGGCTGGGAAGAGTGAATCTACAATAGGCAGGCAGGTTGGTGTGAATAAATCAACTGTGGGAGCATTTGTAAGACATACAAGACCACTGATAACCTCCCTCAATCTGGGGGCACCACTCAAGGTCTCATCCCATGGGGTCAAAATGATCATAAGAATGGTGAGCAAAAATCCCAGAACTACACGGAGGGACCTGATGAATGACCTGCAGAGAGCTGGGACCAAAGTAACAAAACCTACCATCAGTAACACATTATGCTGAGAGGGACTCAGATCCTGCAGTGCCAGGCGTGTCCCCCTGCTTAAGCCAGTACATGTCCAGGCCCATCTGTAGTTTGCCAGAGAGAATATGGTGTTAGGATCCGTGCCTCGCCTGCAGTTTTTGTTTTGGTTTTTGTGGTTGCGGGCGATCGGGACTACATCGCCCACAATCTCCTGCGGGAACAAGATGGCCGGATTCTAACTAGAGACTGCCGATCGTGTTTTGTTTCTTTTCTGTTTTGTCATTGGCTGTTGGACATTAATTGCTACTGTACGCAGCTAGGATTCTGCTTATATAAGCGTCATGTTTTCACAGTAACGTTGTGGTAACATAATCTTGGTCTCGGCCGCAGGTTCGGTTGTGGTTTGTTGATGCCACGCTACGACAAGCCAAATCACGCCAAGCCAAGCCATGCCTGGATTATTGTTTTTGTTGCTTTTCCATCCACCTGGATTACTTGTTTTCCATTGGACTTTTCCTGGACATGGTACCACGCTGAACTTATTACATTTATTTATGTGTAAGACAACATTTATTCTTTGCCTTAGTCTAGCCATAGTCATGTTGGCCACTAGCATAGCATTAGCTCTGTTTTCATTTACCCTGCTTTGTTGTTTTCCTTTCAGTTACCACAACAGGTTTCTTTTCGCTGTGTTTTCTCTTTGTTATGTTTTTCATCATTGCTCGTTCGGCTCTCATGCTAGGTTTTATTTCGCTTTGCTGATTCTGTATTATAGCTGTTTTGTTGAGTTTGCTATTTTTTCTTTATTATTAATAAACCTTTATTTTTGACTTAAACCTGCATCTCATCTGCCCATGCCATGCCACATATGGATGATCCAGAAGAGGATTGGGAAAATATCATGTGGTCAAATGAAACCAAAATAGAATTTTTTGGTAAACAGTCAACTTTTCATGTTTGGAGGAAGAAGAATTCTGAGTTGCATCCCAAGAACACCATACCTACTGTGAAGAATGGGGGTGGAAACATCATGCTTTGGGGCTGTTTTTCTGCAAAGGGGACCGGATGACTGATCCATGCTTAAGGGAAGAATGAATGGGGCCATGTATTATGAGATTTTAAGCCAAAACCTCCTTCCATCAGTGAGAGCATTGAGGATGGAACGTGGCTGGGTCTTCCAGCATGACAATGATCCCAAACACACCGCTCGAACAACGAAGGAGTGGCTCCGTAAAAAGCATTTCAAGGTCCTGGAGTGGCCTAGCCAGTCTCCAGACTTCAACCCCATAGAAAATTTGTGGAGGGAGTTGTCCTTGTTGCCCAGCGACAGCCCCAAAACATCACTGCTCTAGAGGAGATCTGCATGGAGGAATGGGCCAAAATATCAGCTTACAGGAAACGTTTGCCAACAATGGTTATGTTACAAAGTATTGAGTTGAACTTTTGTTATTGACCAAATACTTATTTTCCAACATGATTTACAATCAAATTCTTTAAAAATACTACAATGTGATTTCCTGGATATTTTTTGTCATTTTGTCTCTCATAGTTGAAGTGTACCTATGATGAAAATTACCGACCTCTCTCATCTTTCTAAGTAGGAGAACGTGCACAATCATTGGCTGACTAAATACTTTTTTTGCCCCACTGTACTTCCTTGGGTGAAACCCCCAGGGTGTCATGGTTGTATCTGTTATATATAGTGGTGCCTGAAAGTTTGTGAACTCTTTAGAATTTTCTAAATGTCTGCATACATATGTCCTAAAACATCATCAGAGTTTCACATACGTCCTGAAAGGAGACAAAGAGTACCTCATAAAAAAAAAAGTGACAAAAATATTTTACTTGGTCATTTATTTATTGAGGAAAATTATCCAATATTACATATTAGTCAGTGGCAAAAGTATGTGAACATTTGCTTTCAGTATCTGGTGTGACCAGATCTATTTTGGTCTCATCCGTCCACAAAATATTCTTCCAATAGCCTTCTGGCTTGTCCACATGATGTTTAGCAAACTGCAGACGAGCAGCAATGTTCTTTTTGGAAAGCAGTGGCTTTCTCCTTGCAACCCTGCCATGCACAGCATTGTTGTTCAGTGTTTTTCTGATGGTGGACTCATAAACATTAACATTAGCCAATGTGAGAGAGGTCTTCAGTTGCTTAGATTTTACCGTGGGTCCTTTGTGACTTCAGAAATCTCCTTTGTTCGTGCCATGACAAACATGTGTTGTGAAGAGCAAACTTGTTAGGCTGGGGTGAAGGGATGAGCAGGCGAATGCAGGATTCCAGCAAACGAACAGTTTATTTAAACAGTTTATTTTAAAAACGTTTCCCAAGGCACAAATTAAAGCACCAGTGAAGCAACAACAAAAACAACAACAGTAATAATAACCAATAACGATAATCCTAATAATAATAATAATAATAGTTAAGAAGAAGAGGATAATAGTAACAGCAGTAAAAAATGATTCAAGCTAAACACAGCGAATCGAAAGTACAAAGGGGAGCCATAGGACAAACATAAAAGCCACGGGGGAAAATGGATAACAAATTGAGGATAACGGAGGGAGGCGATGCTAGCGGTAGTTGACGAATAGCTACCGAGGCTAGCGGGAGCAAGGAAGGCTAGCAGTAGACGACTGAAGAGAGCGAAATAGCTACCTAGGCTAGTGGTAAGGCTACAGAGGCTATCACAAACAACCAGACAAGAACCGCGAGCAGCAAACATTAAGTGTGGGCGCAGCCGCAAAACAGGAAAGCCAGGCGGGCGCAGCCGCATGAAGGCAAGGGTGGGCAAAGACCGTAACGCAAAGTCCACGGGGTAGAACCGTGCCACAAAAATCCAGTGGATGGACCGCAAACACAAATAATCCAAATGGGAAACAAAGGGTGAACACCCCGACAGCATGGCAGAGTCAATGATCCCGCGCCAGCATCTGGGGAAGAACGGCATAAAAAGAGTACCAAACAGGTGAACGCCATTAGCGAGCAAACAGTAATCAAAACACATTAGTTCCAGGTGGGGCCGCAGCCATGTTTCTAGCGCACGCAATTGTGGGCGATGTAGTCCAAATCGCCCACGGACACAAAATCACGTTCTGGCAGTGGAGCAAACAAGACTGATATATGTCTGTTCTTTAAATAAAACAGGGTGCCTACTCACACCAGATTGTCATCCCATTGATTGAAAACACCTGACTCTAATTTCACCTTCAAATTAACTGCTAATCCTAGAGCTTCACATACTTTTGCCATGTAATATTGGATCATTTTCCTCAATAAACAAATGATCAAGTATAATATTTTTGTCTCATTTGTTTAACTTGTTTTTTTTATCCACTTTTAGCACTTGTGAAAAAATCTGATGATGTTTTAGGTCATATTTATGCAGATATATAGAACATTCTAAAGGGTTCACAAACTTTGAAGCACCACTGTAGGCTATTACCCTACAGCACAACCACTTGCCACACAATCATCTATAATACAATCTAAATTTCCAGCTGTCTTACTTCAAAACAGAATTGCAAGACAGAGGGTTGCCCAGCTGGTCCAGCAAGCCTAAACAAATTACCTTGCATCTTGCTGATGCACCTCTGGTAATACATGGTAGATAATGAAAGACGCTGCAGGCAATTGCTAGGTACCGGTGATAAAGAGAAATTAGTGTCCAAGCCACCAGTTCAATAGCTCACTTCTGTTTAAATTCAGGAGGCTGAAGTCAAGTGTAAGCAGTGCCATTATTAATGATGTCAATTTAACTCCTGGTGCAGTGGTGTGCAATAAATGATATCTTCCCTGTTCTAATTTATCCTTCCTGGACTCCATGCAGGCCTTTTGTTTAACATGGACGGATCTCCCCTGCCTTAGTTATGAGCTTCTAATAAAGATCATTTTCACCTGATGCCTGCAACATAAATGTGTCACCAGTAGCCTTTTGCAGCATCATGGCTTCAGGAAAGTGTAAGTGAAAATCAATAGCTAGGGCCAAGGTTTAAATCGAGGCATAATATCTATAACCATTTGTGGAATGGGTCGGAATTATCCAGAAGACGCTGTCTCAGGGTAAAATATGCTTGACAATGGTTTAAAAGCACCACGTCCTGTAAGTCAACCTCCTGATGTATACCATACATCATGAGTAATCTTGTGAGCGTTTAGAGGGCATGCTCCTCAGCTTAAACTCAAGCATTAAGCACAGTTAACCAGCATTATTGTTAAATGGCATACAGCATGAAACATAGGGTGATCAGGAGATAAATCAGATCATAAACACAGGCAAGTAACAGTTAATGACCATCTAATCAACAAGTTCTTAAAAATTATAATTCATTATAATAGGGAATAAAAATTTGCCCCCTTTACCTCTGGATGTTGTGGCTATGAACAGTCAGCTAACACTGTCACCTCAAAAAAGTCAAACAACACTGCGGATAAACGGGCAGAGGCAGGAGTCTGGTGTGTGTGTGTGTGTGTGTGTGTGTGTGTGTGTGTTTCCATAGACCTTTTTGCTTGTTTGTCTCATGAGACCTGGCAACCCTGGTGTGTGTTCTTGTGTGTAACTACCTTCCGGTTGAGCTTGTTAACTCACGTTTGGACTAAGGACTGTTCTAACTTAAAGCTGTAATGCCTTTGTAAGTCTATGTGTCTGTCCTATTGTAAGTAGTACTGATTTATTTATCCCCCACTATATGTATATTATCTCTCTCCCATAACTATATAAACTGGTTTACAGTCTCTGTTTCATCTGGTTCATCTTCCATGTTGTAATACTGTCTATCAATGCATTTCAAAAGTATTTGGTCTGTCATACCATCCTCTTAAGTGTTAAGAGCTTTGCCTACACAAGGGTCATAACTGTATGTTACTGATAATTATTGTGAATTTCCATACATTACAAAAAGATTTAGTATCTGTATAAGAGTTTAAGCTTTCATTAATTTTTTCATTGGTATCTCTGATGCATTTATGTATCATCTGCATGCAGTTTTCTTGTGAAAATACAATTCATATTTACATGACAGTAGCAAAACATATGCGAATATGGTAATGAATCTGGTCAACAACATGTTTCACAGAACATTTGATCATTAAACAGTGGATTCCTGTATTTGCATTCATCTCTCAAATTAGCCTAAATGCTGCGCATACAGTGGACAAAATAAAGGAAAATGATTAGTTCTTAATAAGAAATGGAGCCGCCCTTTGTATTTAGAACAGTGTTAACTGTTCATGCAATGGTGTTATATGAGTTCTGAATGATATGTGGTGGGATGTTAAGATCAGTATCAGGGAAGAGAACCTTCTAGGGTTTAGAGGGGTGCGGGAGGTGAAGAGTTACTTCAGTGAGCACTCCAGAACTTCTCATGAAGTTTCAATAATGTTAAGGAGGACGATATGGTATCTGTTTAATAATGTTATCTAGTGAGCGAGAAAACCATGGAAGTCACTCTTATAATTTTAGCACTATGTATGGAGCCATTGCCATCGTGGCATATGGGGATATCATCATTATAGAGGGTTTGAACCATATGGTGCACTATGCCTCCATGCCCAACCATATCTCATCTTGTATCCAGGCTAGATGCAGCCCAACAGCATACTAGAGCCTACTTTCAATACAGTACAGTTTTTCCCTGTGTAATGATATAAGGGAGCACAATATTAGGATATGTTTATTATTTAGCTCTAATAATGTGCTCACTTACATCATTACATTACACTGTACATCATTACATTCATGCATACTGTATGAAGTGAAGAACTTCACCTTGGTGAGTGATTTAAATGTAAGATATACTCATAGTAAATATACAGGGTGTCTATAAAGTAAGTCCAACATTATTAAATTATTACTCGCCAAACAATGTAGAAGCCCAGATTTTATCCAAAGTACATCGATTCAGTTTGAAACCTATGGGTGACTTGACAAACATCAATGCAGGTATTAACAGTTAAATGCAGTATAAAAAGTTGGACTTTAGACACCTTGTATATTCATATTCATGGTAGGATGTTTGGCATATTAAATAACATTTTCTTGCATTTTTTGTGTAAGATATCCTATATTTGATTTAACATAAACACTATTCATAGCTTATAATGCATTAGATTGACTGGTGTGAGCAGTATGTTCCCCCCAAAGTTGAAATGAAACCTATGCCACTGCTCTGAAGTCTCCCATTAAAAAAAAATTATTAGATCTGTTTCATAACTGGTTTACATGCCATGATTGGCACTCAACCTACAGTAATAGTACTTGCCTGTGCAGCAGTGTTTGTAATTGTGATTTAATCCATTTAAAATCAAAGTCAAGTGCTTTTCATGTGGTTATGATTTTGTTTTGTCCGTCCTCTGTATCCCCTTACCATCAAGAAAATGGAAGACTATTCCGAAATATAATCAGCACTTCAGAGTGATGCAGTTGAGCAGCACTTCTTTAGTATAGCTGTTATGTAACAGACCCTGCTGTGAATGCAGTAGGTTTTATAGCATCTGTATAGTCATTAAATCTCTGCTGTGATACACAAACAAAGTAATGTCTCTAGGCAACATTAACTTGCCTCATATAGCAGCCTGTGTTAATTTCCAGATCTTATACCCATTTGTTTGTCATCTTTCTAATTTTATTGTAACAGTGCAACTGCACTTATGCTATAACATTACAATGTAAATTTAACTGAAATTAATGTTAGTTAATTGTAAGCAGGGTTTACTATTTATATGGGACTCTGTTTTGTTTTTGTCTTTACCTACTTTTAATTATACTAAATGTATTATCTTCTGAACATGCAGTGGAGGTCAAAAGTATAAATGCTAATCAATAAAATAATTTGAGTGAAAAGTTGAATGTTTGGGCAAAAAATGCATACATTTCAGAATTCATGAGTATTTGGTATGTTCCCCTGATAAAAAAAAAACCCACTAATCATTTATGCAGTTGAAAATAGAGATGACAGAAGGAAATCATGCTGGGATTGTTGGACATGGATCATCAGATTTTCTTGCATGCAAGTTTGGATGAACACTGTCATTACAGCAATAAGGGAGCATACCAAATTCTAATAAATTCTCTGTTGTTGTTGTTGAAATGTATGAGATTTTTTTTCAAAGATTCAACTTTAAATAAATTGCTATGCTGATTATATGACTTGTGATGAAAAATACAAAACAGAATATTCACTCATGGTCTCTGACTTTTGGCCCTCACTGTAACACTAATTTAAGTATTCTGTTAGTCCAAGTTTATTCATTCTAACCAGATCTATCAGACATGCTTAGCTTCATAACTGAGAGATCCACAGTGGAATGTGTGATATGGCCATTCTTCTTCCCAACTACCACCATAGAGACAATTACGGCATCCCAGAATAGAGTAGGAATGAAAGAAAAAAGAAGGAAATGAAAAAGGAGAGAGAGGGAGAGAGTGATTAAGGAAGGGAGAAAGAGCACAGAGGACCCTGTTAGTGCACTTTCTTCTCCATTTCTTTAGAAAGCACAACGTGACTAATTTTCACAAACACGTCCATCACTTTACTCCATCAAATGAGTCGTCAGACTTCAATAAGAGAGAACAGCAATGATGGATGGTTGCGTTTTATGCTGGGAGGCGGGGAAAAACACAAGCAGATGCATAACAATTACACACATGGGCACACACATCACAGTTCTTTCTTTCTGTTATTGTGGGTACTTTTCATTTACATATTATTACTGGAGTTAAGTATTGCTACACCTACACCAGCAATCTTTCTTTAAAAAATCATTGTGGGGACCAGCAAAATTATATTTGGTCCTCACAATGATACATAAATAAGACACACACACACACACACACACACACACACACACACATACACACACACACACACACACACACACACACACTTAGAGAGTCATATCTCTAAATGATCTTCTCCCAGCTGGCATGTAAAAGGCTACAGCATAAAAGGATGCAACTCTTTTACACTCCTCTACTGTCTGCTTTTTTTTCCTTCCTTTTTCACTCAAAGCTTCAATTACAATAGATGTTGTAAGCCAATCTCAGAAAATTTTTTTGATTAATTTGTGAAGGTAATTAATATGTTCGCTTCGTATTGTACTTTATTTCTCTTTTTCAAACACAACCACTTTCTACCCTGCCAGCTTGGTAGTGGGCCCAGCTGCATTTGGCTCTCTCATTAATAGGAGCTTTTTCAGAAGGCTGGGCTTCAGAGAGGAGTCTTGTGATAGCCGGAGATCAGTTAGGTTTCTGGATTTTGCGACAAGTAATGTGGAAACAACAGTATTAAATTTGTGCATGTTTCATGTATATAGCTGAACCACAAGTAGCATAGAGACTAGATATAAATAGTCAAGGTGAATTCCTTTGTTCAATCTACTACATCAACAATACAATTAACTGCTAATGTTGAAGAATTACTGAATATGTAATGTAACCATAATTGACCTATTGAAATTCCCTATAAAAGGGATTTGCCCATGCATATAGATCATAATCTTCATTAGAAGATATATACCTCATTAGTCTCTTTACACCTCATTAGCCTTTTCCCTCGACATACTCTCCTCTCTTCCTTCCTTCCACCAGCCATGCAACATTGTTCAGGGAAACAACGCTTAGCAAAAAGAGTGGAAATTACCTGAGTTTCTGTATTAATGACTCATAACGCTTTATGTGATCCTAACCCAAAACTTTCTGCTCAAACTATAACACACCGATTGTAGTCTTCAGGCTTTTATTTCACAGTCAAGGCTGGAAAGTTTGAGCTAATAACTTCCCAGTAATAAGATGACACTGAAGTGAGCTATGTGTGGGCTAGATGTGTGTATCCTAGTCTATAAAAGCACACATAAATCCAGAGTCATGCAATCCCTGAGCAAAATAAATTTTACAGAGAATTAGAAGAATAACTGTTAAGATGCTAGAAGCTGGTAAGAAATCAGGAGTGGGCACCTTGATTACACCAACAGCACAATGTCCAATACTAAAAAGAGGTGAAAAAGAACCAAGCGATAACCTGCAGAACCTGCTAGACTGCTAAATAAAATGTTATTAATGGAAGGTCAATAAAGAAAAAACACTGCTCTCCAAAGGTACACATCTCAAGGCTGAAAAAAGACCAAAACACCTAATGTTTCACAACACTTCTGGGAAAATGGTTTCTCGAGAAGCGATACAAAAGTTTAAATCAGCACAGTGCTGTATGGAGAGGATAAAGTCACTGCACTTAAAGCAAGCTGTAAGATTTTCAGCCCCATTTGTCTGCAGTTGCAGACAAAAATACCCTTTTGCAAAATATATGTTTGATTGTTAGGCTCACCAGTTCCAGATTTATTGCTACTTTGAACAAACAACTACAAGGTTCTGGCACTGTCAGAAATTTTTGAATAAAATCTCAGTGTTCCTGCTGCTAGGGGAAAATATCTCTAATTTCATGGATTTTGCTGATTACTATACTTAGACGATGCTTCGGCAGTGTATACACTGGGAGTAAAGCATTCAAAAGTTATTTGAACCTATCTCTCTCAACCACTTAAATCCATGTCCTTCATAATGTGCGACATTGTGACAGCACTTTTTGCAGGATGATTCCACTAAAGTTTGCTGAGTGTTTTTTATGTTGGTATCTTGGCTGGTTTAAGCCTGCCATGGACAGCCGATTCCCAATGTTTGTCATAATTGTCACATTGTGGTTTGATTGCAGATGGTGAAATAAGTTAGTTGTCTTTAACGGCATCCAACATAGTTTGCATATTGCCACCTTTTGAGCAACATGTATCTTGTCAAAGACAAACTACCTCCATGCGGATGAGCCAATTAAATCTAACATTGCACACTGCGAGGCTGGTGGTGTCTGTATTTTTTCTTTTGCCGCAGTTTGTTCATTCATTATTAACTTCAGTTATGTGCTTTTAGGTAGAACGCTAGGTTTATTTGTGCATACTGAATGAACTCAGTGCACATGCACAGGATGACACTGAATATGTGAACTCTCAAGGCGTGTTTTTTTGCTGTTTCTTGGCAAAGTCAGTGAATAATGTTAGCTTGCACATCTTTCAAACAATTAAGATATTATCATAGATGATACATATCACACACCCCTACCTGCTACTACAAGGATAATCTAAAATCCTCCAGTAGGAGGACCACAATGGATGAAGCAAACTCAGAGTGCAGCTATAAGTGTGGTAATGGAACTGGTGAAATGTAAATGAAAGTGAGATTTCAGTGAAGAGTAATGTTGCAGCAAAGAGAAAGTATTTTTGATGTTTCAACAGTTTTATCATGATAGGCCAAAAGCGGATGCGGTATGGAAAGAAAAAGCACAAGAATAATGGCCTCCAGGTAACTAGCAAGCAAACAATGTTTGGATGCATCAGGTTTGTTTGCATTTACAACAGCATGGAACTACACTGTATAATTCTTCCCAACCACAAACTGCCATCGTGTTCATATGCAGAAAATCTTCATCAAATAATCAGAGATGGAGAACACTTGATACAGCATAGCCTGTTATCGAATTCACCCAAGATTTTAGTGGGAATCATCTCATCTCATCATCTGATGTGTAAGTAATAATAGACCACCGAAATGACAGAGTTTAAATTCAGCTTCACTGCAAAGCACTGTGGAGGGAGCATCATTAGTTGTGGTTACTTTGTTACTCTGTTACCTCAGGACTGCCCCCTTCCTGATTTCCTTTTTTTTGCATGTTTGTCACACTTAATTTGATACACACTTAAGTGTTTCAGAACATCAAACCAATTTAAATATTAATCAAAGGCAACATAAGTAAACACAAAATGCAGTTTTTAAATGGTGTTTATTATTAACAGAGAAAAAAATCCAAACTTACATGGCCCTGTGTGAAAAAGTGATTGCCCCCTAAACCTAATAACTGGTTGGGCCACTCTTAGCAGCAACAACTGCAACCAAGCGTTTGCCATAACTTGCAATGAGTCTTTTACAGCATTGTGGAGGAATTTTGGCCACTCATCTTTGCAGAATTGTTGTAATTCAGCCACATTGGAGGGTTTGAGCATGAACAGCCTTTTTAAGGTCATGCCACAGCATCTCAGTAGGATTCAGGTCAGGACTTTGACTAGGCCACTCCAAAGTTTTATTTTTCATTTTATTTTTCTTCAGCCATTCAGAGGTGGACTTGCTGGTGTGTTTTGGATCAATGTCCTGCTGCAGAACCCAAGTTTGTTTCAACTTGAGGTCATGAACAGATGGCTGGACATTCTCCTTCAGGATTTTTTGGTTGACAGCAGAATTCATAGTTCCATTTATCACAGCAAGTCTTCCAGGTCCTGAAGCAGCAAATCAGACCCAGACCATCACACTACAACCACCATACCTTACAGCTGGTATAATGTTCTTTTCTGAAATGCTGTGTTACTTTTACACCAGATATAATGGGACACACCTTCCAAAGAGTCCAAACTTTTTTTCTCGTCAGTCCACAGAATGTTTCCCAAAAGTCTTGGGGATCATCAAGATGTGTTCTGGAAAAACTGAGACGAGCTTTAATGTTCTTTTTGCTGAGCAGTGGTTTTCGTCTTGAAACTCTGCCATGCAGGACATTTTTGCCCAGTCTCTTTTTATGGTGGAGGCATGAATACTGACCTTAACTGAGGCAAGTGAGGTCTGCAGTTCTTTGGATGTTGTTGTGGGGTCTTTTGTGACCTCTTGGATGAGTCGTTGCTGCGCTCTTGGGGTAAGTTTGGTCGGTCGGCCACTCCTGGGAAGGTTCACCACTGTTCCATGTCTTCACCATTTGTGGATAATGGCTCTCACTGTGGTTCGATGGAGTCCCAAAGCTTTAGAAATGGCTTTATAACCCTTTCCAGACTGATAGATCTCAATTACTTTCTTTCTCAATTGTTCCTGAATTTCTTTGGATATCAGCATGATGTGTAGCTTTTAATGATGTGGATCTTTTGGTGTACTTCACTTTGTCAGGCAGGTCCTATTTAAGTTATGTCTTGATTGAGAACAGGTGTGGCAATAATCAGGCCTGGGTGTGGCTAGAGACAGTGAACTCGGGTGTGATAAACCATAGTTAAGTTATGTTTTAACAAGAGGGCAATCACTTTTTCACACAGGGCCATGTAAATTTGGACTTTTTTCTCCCTTAATAATAAACACTTTCATTTAAAAACTGCATTTTGTGTTTTCTTGTGCTGTCTTTGACTAATATTTAAATTGGTTTGATGTTCTGAAACACTTAAGCGTGCAAAAATAGGAAACTTGAAAGGGGGCAAACACTTTTTCACACCACTGTATCAAGACATTTTACAGATGGGTTTAGCTCAAGGTTGCTATGAAACTCAAAAGTTTCTGGGAGTTGTCTGTCCAGAACCTGTTACATTATATATTTATTTCAAAGAATGTTAAATGAAACAGTTCAGACAAGGCATGAACAGCTGTGATAAAGAATTTAATGCTTCCTTCTGTTCTTGGCATCCCGTGTTGAACTTGGCCTTCTTATACAGTATACATGACATTTTGCTTCACAACACAGTGCTTTTAAAAGCTATCTTCACCTTTTTGAACATTGTTTCATTTACATCTGATAGTAGCAGCACCCTCAGCGTGGCATTTGCCTTGTCACCCAACATGTATAGTAATGTGATGGCTTTAGAGCCTTTAGGATTATATCAAGCACTGTTCTATTGTGAAGCTATTCAAAATCCCTGATCCATTGGTCAAATTCTGGTACATGATAAATCAGAGCTGTGTGCCATTTAAATGTGCATTGCTGATAGCTGTGACATCCATCACAGATTTTTTTCAAGCTGCTTTCATTTTCGCATGCACAAGTACAGAATATCTGTCCTTTTCTCACTCCAGAGTTTTTACCTGGTGCTGTTGCTCAAACACCCTGGCAGTCATTAAAATTCCCATGTGTCACATATCTGTGAATTCCCCCTGGTTGTCAGTTATGTTAAAAAATCTGGGAAATACACGGCAATTGCTCATTAACTCTTTCAATCCAAGTATTTCAGTATCAGTTGGTGTTTTTGTTTGTTTCAGGAAATAAAATTAACATTCACACTATGTACTATCTCAGACGACACAAATTCCCTTAGCAATTAATGTTGCAATACCCTTATATTCTGCTTATTATAACTGCACTCTAATTTGCAATGCATTTATAAATACCTTTGTGCAGTTCATGCTTTTGAGTCAGCAAGATTTTCCCTTAAACAAGAACTTGTCTGTAAGCCTAAAATGAGAGATAAAAAGTATATAAAATGATAAAGCAGATCACATTCTGCATGTGAAATATGCTAAATCGCAAGTAAATGTTAGAAACCATGAAACAGACGTGTGTCCTTGTCATGAGTGGGTGCCCCTGGCCTGCTTGCACTACCATAATCCCTGCCTGCTAGAGCTTTACAGTTACGCGAGAGCACCCCTGGCCCTACCACAAATCCAGCAACTGGACCTTTACAGTCATAAGGGGTACCTTGATTTGCTTGCACTACCACAGTCACAGTCCCCTGGACCCAGAGGAATTCTGAAGTTCATAATGTGGAAGCTGCTGGTGAGAAAAACAAAAAAACATAGGTGAGACAGACAGTACTGAAACTCAACCCTTACACCGCCAACGGGGAGCCAGCCATCACAGATGGAATAGGACTTGACTTGACCTAGGATTGACTAACAGGGATTCGTATCTTGGACACAGTAATGAACCAATCAATGATGCCTAGTGGAAAAGAGACATGAACTGAGAACTCCTGCCCAGTAGAACAAGGAGGCTTTGCCTTTAAGGGAGTGAACAGTGTGCACCCTGTGGATTTGACATGCAATCCAACTGCAAATGCATCTCCTCTTGCCAAAGGCTGGATATGAACCAGACAATCATTTGGTAGAGCACCAGTGACAAATGATGAGCCTCCCTGGTTTTTGATGACTGTTTCTCAGATTGGATGATTGCACATGGTTATGTCCCAGTTATGCTGGGTTATTCCCTGGTCCTGAGGTCATGCCCTCTGTCTTTGTTTTTTTGTGTCTGTTTTTCCACCTTCCCTCTCATATTGATTTTTGGGGTTCTTTGAGTATAGAGGCCTTCAAGCAAACCCTGGCTTGCATACATTGCCCACACACTACCGTCCCAATAGCATTTAAATTCATATTTTATGGGAAATGTAGGTCATGGGTTATGGGTTGCACCAAAATGAATGTTTTTGGAGAATATAGATGACAATCATGCCTGTTCAAAAGTAGTCAAACCCACAAAATTCCTTGTTTATTCATTAGAATTTTAACTGATATTACAACCCGAACTCAGAAGAAGTTGGGACGGTATGGAAAATGCAAATAAAAACATATGAAGTGTTCCTTACATTTCCTTTTACTATTATTTCATTGCAGACACTATGAATCCAATATATTTTTTAAAAAATCAACTTACTTTCACTTGTTAATAATCATCCATACCTGCATTTCAGACCAGCAAAACATTCCAAAAAATGTTGGTACAGGGACAATTTAGTAATGAGGTAAAAAACTAAATGATTATGTGATTTCAAACAGGTGATGTCAACAGATGATTATATTCATGATCAACTAGAAAAGCAGTATCCACGAGAGGCTAAGTCTTTGAGGAGTAAAGATGGGCAGAGGATCTCCAGTCTGTCAACAAATATGTGAGAAAATTGACTACAGAAAAATTGGAAGGGATTTACATATTTCTCCCCCTTCGGGTTCATAATATCATTAATCAATTCAAGAAATCTGGAGACATTTCAGTGCGTAAAGGGCAAGGGCACAAACCTAAACTGAAAAGGCGTGATCTTTGGTCACCCAAACAGCACTGCACCAAGAAGCACCGTTCATCAATAGCTGATAGAACCACAACTAACACCTAGTTAGTCAAGAGTATTTACAATGTTAATAAAACACATGAAACTAGTAATAAAAGAACAGAAAAGTGTGTGTGTGTGTGTGTGTGTGTGTGTGTGTGTGTGTGTGTGTGTGTGTGTGTGTGTGTGTGTGTGTGTGTATACGTTTATGTTAAATGTCAGGACAATTTCCAGAAACTCCATATACAATGGCAGGACATCCATGTCCATCCTTTACTGAACATTTTAATTCCAAAAATTAAAGAGCCAAAAGTTTTCCTTTCAGGTTACTGAGGTTATGATTATAGTTAGGTGTTGGTGTGTTAATTAGCTACAGTATTCATTACAGTGGCACATGAAAGTTTGTGAACCCATTAGAATTTTCTATATTTCTGCATAAATATCACCTAAAACATCATCAAATTTTCACACTCACAAATCCTAAAAGTAAAAAAGGCAACCCAGTTAAACAAAGGAGACAAAAATATTATACTTGGTCATTTATTTATTGAGGAAAATGTTCCAATATTGCATATTATTGAGTGGCAAAAGTATGTGAACTTCTAGGATTAGCAGTTAATTTGAAGGTGAAATTAGAGTCAGGTGTTTCCAATCAATGGGATGACAATTAGGTGTGAATGGGTAAGTGAAGTGTGACTGTTTTATTTAAAGAACAGGGATCTATCAAAGTCTGCTCTTCACAACACATGTTTGTGGAAGTGTATCATGTCACAAACAAAGGAGATTTCTGATGACCTCAGAAAAAGAGTTGTTGGTGCTCATCAGGCTGGAAAAGGTTACAAAACCATCTCTAAAGAGTTTGGACTCCACCAATCCACAGTCAGACACATTGTGTCCAAATGGAGGAAATTTAAGATCCTTGTTATCCTCCCTAGGAGTGGTCGACCAACAAAGATCACTCCAAGGGCAAGGAGTTTCATACTTGGAAGGGTCACAAAGGACCCCAGGGTAACTTCTAAGCAACTGAAGGCCTTTCTCACATTGGCTAATGTTAATGTTCATTAGTCCACCATCAAAAGAACACTGAGCAGGGTTGCAAGGAGAATGCCACTGCTCTCCAAAAAGAACATTGCTGCTCGTCTGAAATTTGCTAAAGATCACGTGGACAAGCCAGAAGGCTATTGGAAGAATGTTTTGTGTAAGCCTGGACTTTTAGGATGGGACGGTGTCCATCCCACTCGGGAGGGTGCTGCTCTCATCTCCTGCAACATTGCCCATAGTCTTATGGCCCGATTGGTTAGGGGCTGACTATCCAGAGCAGGGGTCAGGCAGCAGACAGACCGGCTTAACCAACTGTCTGCTGGTAGCCATGCACCGTCACCCAGAACCCACATTATAGAAACTGTGTCTGTTACCCGCATCTGCCCTAAACGTAAACGCTCTCAAAAAGTCTGTTTTAATAACCTCATTAGTATAAACACAGATAGCTGCCAAAGAAATAACAACATTAGACTAAAGCTAGGACTACTTAACATTAGATCACTTACAAACACAAAGCATGGGATTGTAAATGAAAATGATCACTGATAAACGCTTACACGCTCTCTGTCTCACTGAGACTTGGATTAGACCTGATGGAATATTTAGCCTTAAATGAAGCCTCACCTCCTGGATACAGTCATGCTAGTCGCCCTCGTCCTAAAGGTCGGGGGGGGGGGGGAGGCATAGCCACAATTTTTTTGACAAAGAGTTAGGTTGTTACAGCTAAATCCCATTACAAGGCTAATTCTTTGAAAATACTGATTCTTACTGTGACTGATCCATCGTTTATGGAAGTCCAAAACCACACTCTTTTTCAGCTGATCCATCGTTAAAATGGAAGTCAAAAAAACCACAAAACTCTTTTCAGCTTATCACTATTTACCGGCCGCCCTGGTCCCTATTCAGAATTTCTTCAGGAATTTGCTAACTTTCTTTCCTGCTTACTACTGTCAAACAGATAAGGCTTTAATTGTAGGTTGATTTCAATATTCACTTTGACAATGAGCAGGATCCACTTTAAAATTGCTTTCTCTGAGTCCATCTTAGAATCCATGGGTAAATCACTCAGAATGTGATGGGGACCAACCCACCGCTTGTAACATACTTTAGATTTTTTATTAACATTTGGTATCAATATAGATAACCTTGATGTTTTCCCCCCGCAAAGGGATTCGATTTCAGATCGCTATTTTTTAGTATTTGAGCTATCTCTAATAAATAAAAATCCTTCTGCCTCGTTATCACAACCAAGCGCACTACCACATCTGCTACTCCAGCTGCGTTTATTAAAAACCTACCAGACTTAAAATTTAATTACACCTACGGAGATAAAATAATACACCTAACGGATTATAATCATCTTGAGTGCGTAAATGAGCAATTAGAATGTGTGCCTTCGCTAAAACCCTGGACAACGACTGCCCCCTGCTAGGCTCAAAACGTATTAGGGAAAAAAGGGCTGTAGCACCATGGTAATCATGACCACCCCCCGTACCTTAAAGCAAAGAACACGGCAGTTAGAGCGCGGCAAGTGGAGACATAGTAAATTGGAGGTGTTTAAGATTGCTTGGAGGGACAGCATGGCAGAGTATAAGCATGCCCTCACTAAAGCTAAAGCTGCATATTTCTCTTCAATCATAGAGAAAAATAAGAATAATCCAAGATTTCTCTTTAATACAGTCTCCAAATTACACAAAAAAACCCCACAGAAAGTGGACTCTCCATTCTGTGTAATTTTAACAGTAATGATTTCATGACTTTCTTTAATGATAAGATAAAGAAAACATTAGGCATAAAAAAACTCAATGCTCATCCACATCACCAAAAACTGTTCAGCAAACCTTCCAGATGCAGCACTAGTGAAGACATCTGTTCAATTAGCGTAAAATCAAGATTAGAATCTTTTATTTTACCCCAATTACTAATACTGAACTATCCGCACTGATCAGCTCGTCTAAGTCATCAACATGTTAGATCCAATTCCTACACGTCTACTCAAACAAGTAGTATTACCTAGTGTTTATAGAGCTAGTGTTAGTTATTTTAAATTCATCCCTTACCTTAGGTTATGTGCCCAAATCCTGCCTTCTGCCGTTTATCAAACCACTGATTAAAAAAGCCAATCTTGACCCTTGTGTGATATTATATAATTATAGACCAATTTCAAATCTACCGTTTCTGTCCAAATCTTAGAAAAAAGCCGTCTATCAGCATGCTCTGTAATAGTTACCTCCAAAGGAATGAAATTTATGAAAACATTTCAGTCTGGCTTTCAGGCCCCCATCATATGTACTGAAACAGCATTACTTACGGTACTAAATGACTTGTTAATGTCCTCAGATAAGGGATGTTGTTTCTTTTTTCTTGTTCTGTTAGATTTTAAGTGCAGCATTGACACTAATAGATCATGATGTTTTTACTAAACAGACTAGAAAATACTGTAGTTATTAAGGGATCAGCACTTTCGTCTTGGTTTTTAAATCCTACTTAATGACTGGTACCAGTTTGTTCATATAAATAATCTAAGATCTTTAAGCTCTCAAAAGTGAAGTATGGCGTGCCTCAGGGGTCAGTGCTTGGCCCGCTTTTATTCTCTCTGTAACATGCTGCCACTAGGCTCAGTTATTTGTAAACATGGCATTTAGTTTCCACTGCTATGGCAGATGATAACAGCTGTACATATCAGCCAAAATTAATGACAGCCTTACAATCAACAAAACCGAGGACTGTGTAAAGGAAATAAAAGCTTGGATGTTATTTTAATTTTCTCTTAACTTAAAACTCAGATAAACTGAGGTGCTATTAGTGGGACCCAAGGCTGGTGAGAGGACAGGTAGCTACATCTATCCCTAAATCTAGATGGCTGTCCAGTATTGCCCCCAGTCCGTCTGTAAAAAACTACGTGTCACATTTGATTCAGATCTCTCCTTTGATGCGCACATTAGCAGCATCACTCGAATTGCTTTCTTTCAATTACGTTATTACTTAGAAATATCCTCTCTTTTAATGATGCAGAAAAAACTTGTTCATGCGTTTTTATAACCTCAAGGTTGGATTACTGTAACGCCTTACTTACTGGATGATGCTCTAGTAAATCTATAAATAAAAAACTTCAGTTAGTTCAGAAAATGCAGCTGCCCGAGTGGCTAACTCGAACTAGAAAATTTGATCATATCACTCCTGTTCTATCATCACTACCCTGGTTACCAGTCAAAATTCCGCATTGATTACAAAATACTTCTTATAACTTATAAGCTCTACATGGCCTGGCCCCCACATTATTCTGAGTGACCTCTTAGAGTTTTACCAATCCAACTCGTTCTACTTCGTTCACAGGGTGCAGGACTTCTTTTTAGTTCCTAGAATTAAAAAAAAGTCACAGCAGGGGGAAAGGCTTTTCTCATTACATGGCCCCCAACTATGGAAAAAAGGGAAAAAAACTTCCACTCTTTCGTTCGAGATTCAGACCACCCTCCAAAGTTTTAAGTTTAGGCTAAAGACATACTTATTTACGCAGGCTTTTGACTAAGATTTAGACCAGGTTGCAATGGCTTGGGTTTGCTGGGGCTGGAGTCTGGAGTCATGTCTGGCCTGCCTGCCTTGTCCGCTAGCCAGGAGTGTCGAGTGGGCGGTCTGGCTGAACTAGGCTTCGGTCCTCGTGATTCTTGACTCATGCATCCTTGCCTTAGAATAAGGGCAGAGAGCTGGGGGTTCACATAGTCAAAGAGTTTTATGGTGATCAGAGACGTTGGGTTGCTGTCTTCTGCCGCTCGTGGTGTTGCCAATGTCTTATATGTGATCCCTCTTGGCTGTGTTTTCCTACCAGTTCTCCTCTTTCTAGCTTTCTAGCTATGCTGCTATAGCTAATTGCTGCCGGGGTCTCATGCTACACTTGGCATCAGTGATTGACATGGCATCAGTCAGTGATTGTTAATAAAACACTGCTGCTCTTAATTACAATAACTAATTAATTTTCTGTTTTTCTCTCCGAGCTGTGTTTCCGGCAGTTCCGGCCCCAAACACATGATGTTCATCTGATGGAGCTCCACTCCACTGTGCATAATTCACATTTTATTCGACCATGACTCCATGACTTTAGTTTTGCTCTTAGGTTTATCATCATACCCGGGCCACTTAATGTCGGTGTGAATACTTCACATTCTATTCGAACTTTGACTCCATGACTTTAGTTCGCTCTTAGATTTATCATCTACATCGCCCAAGGAGGTTGGGTCCCTTTTTGAGTCTTGGTCCTCCCAAGGTTTCTTCCTAGAACTAGGGAGTTTTTCCTTGCCACTGTCGCCCTAGGCTTGCTCAATTTGGGATTGGACGTAGTTATTAGGAGATAATCTAAACTTGTAAAGTTGCTTTGAGACAATGCTCAATTGTAAAAAGCGCTATATAAATAAATCTGACTTGACTGACTTGGATGGATGAGACCAAAATAGAAGTTTTTGGCTTAAAAGAAAAGCATTATGTTTGGAGAAAGGAAAATACTGCATTCCAGCTTAAGAACCTTATCCCATCTGTGAAACATGGTGGTGGTACTATCATGGTTTGGGCCTGTTTAGTTGCATCTGGGTCAGGACGGCTTGCCATCATTGATGGAACAATGAATTCTGATACTATCAGAGAATTCTAAAGGAAAATGTCAGGACATCTGTCCATGAACTGAACCTCAAGAGAAGGTGGGTCATGCAGCAAGACAACGAGCCTAAGCACACAAGTTGTTCTACCAAAGAACAGCTAATGTGAGGAAACAAAAACATCCCAGAGTTGAAGCTGTTCTGTACGGAGGAATGGGCTAAAATTCCTCCAAGCATTTAGAAATGTTTAGTTGCAGTTATTGCTACACAGGGGGGTCACACCAGATACACCAGAAAAGGTTCACATACTTTTGCCTCTCACTATTAATATGTAATATTAGATCATTTTCCTCAAAAAATGGCCAAGTATAATATTTTTATCTCATTTGTTTAACTGGGTTCTCTTTATCTACGTTTAGGACTTTTGTAAAAATCTGATGGTGTTTTAGGTCATATTTATGCAGAAATATAAAAATTCTAATGGGTTCACAAACTTTCAAGCACCACTGTATGTCAGTGAAAAGTACTGACAAGAATAGTGAGACAAATGTGTGTGTGAGTGTGTGTTTGTGAATCTTTATGCATGAAAAAGGGAACTGCAAAGAATAGTGTCAAGCGCAGCCTCTCAACTGGCTGAGGTGTGTCGATGTTGTTCCAGGAAAAGTAGGCCCTGCTATGGTCAACAAAAAAGGGTCCAACTGCCTCATACTCTATTATCTTATACAGTTACAATTTGCAATTTTATAAGGTAATAAACAAATTAGAGAACCTGTTTGGTAACACTTTACTACACGAATATATGAAATAGCATTAATTCAGGCAGTATTTTCTGAAAATGCATGATGTGAGCATGTGTCATGCATGTCTTCATGCAGGAGTAATATACATATTCATGCAGTAATTAAGGGAGAACAAGAATGCATTACTAGAGCATTGTTTCTTCATGAGTTCATGATGGTTGTGCCTCTCAAAGTAAAGTGTTACCACATGAAGAATGGAATTTTTGTTGCTGTGTTGGCCATGCAAACAAAGACAATAGTTATTTGAAGTTGTTTCTGCAGACGTTTCTGCATCTCCTTTGCACCCCTCCATGAGCTTGCTGGGTCCAGATCACGTTTAAAAGTGTCTTGCAGTTTTATGTGCACACTGGGGGTGAGGTACAGGTAATGTTCTCCCCCTAGAATAACAGATATGGATGGTGACGCCTAGTGATAGCCGTAGTGAACCTACAACATACAAAGCCAAACCAGAAAAAGTTGGGACAGTAAGGAAAAATGCAAATATATATAAGTAATGCAGTGTTTCATACATTGACTTTTATTTCATTGCAGACAGTATGAGCCCAATATATTTCATGTTTTGTCTTGTCAACTTTGTTTCATTTGTTAATTGTTATGTGGCGGTCAAGGGATAAGCAGTTGATTGCAGGGTTCCAGTTCAAAATAACAATTTTAATAAATAAAGTCCCCAAAGCACAGAAACAGGGATTAAAGATCAAACAACAACAACAATAATAATAATAAATAATGAGAATAATACTAGTAATAAAGGTTACCATAACAACAACCACAATAATAATAATAATAATAATAATAATAATAATGATGATAATAATAAACGAACCAAGGGAAACACAGCGAACCGAAAGAAAAGGGGGGGAAGAGCGTAAATCTAAAGGAGGCTAGCAGTAGATGACCAAAGAAAGCAGACTGCTACTGAGGATAGCAAAAGGCTACCGAGGCTATAGCAGGCCAAGGAAGCTAAAGGAGGCTAGCGGTAGATGACTGAAGGAAGCGGAGGACTACCGAAGCTAGCGGGAGGCTACTGAGGCTATAGCAGGCCAGGGTAGCTAAAGGAGGCTAGTGGTAGACGACCAAAGGAAGCGGAATGCTACTGAGGCTAGCAAAAGGCTACCAAGGCTATAGCAGGCCAGGGAAGCTAAAGGAGGCTAGCAGAGAACTACCGAGGCTAGTGGAAGATGACCGAATGAAGCGGAATGCTACCGAAGCTAGCAGGGAGCTAAAGAGGCTAGTGGTAGATGACCGAAGGAAGCGGAATGCTACCGAGGCTAGCGGAAGCGAATAGCTAACAACACCACGGCAAGAAAAACATAAGGTGCTGGCACAGCTGCAAACAGAAGCCAGGCGGGCGAGACCGCAACACAAAGTCCATGGGCAGGAACCATAACACAAAATAATCTGGTGGATGGAACACAAACATAAATAATCCAGACGAGTGGAAAAGAACAATGTGGCAGAGCCACTAGAACTCGGAAAACACAAACAAAACAGACTCAATGCAACTGGGAAAGCGCAGAGGTTAAATAGGGACCACCCAGCTGCAAGCAGTTAGCAATAATCCATCAGCCTCAATAAGTCCCAGGTGGGGCCATGGCCATGTTCCCTGCGCACAGGATTGTGGGCGATGAAGTCCTAAATCGCCCACGGAGGCAAAATCCTGCTCAGGCTGCGGAACATAACATTAATAAACATCCATTCCTGCATTTCAGACCTGGAATACAAAAAAAAGTTGGAACAGTAAAGCATTTACTACTTTGTAACATTGGCATCCCTTCTCACAAACGTAAGAGACGTTTTGGCACCAATTCCTATTCTGCCTGCAAACAGTTCTTAAGATGTTTTTTGTTTAAAAATTCTCCTCATATTCTTTATTGGGAACAGGTCAGGACTGCAGGCAGGTTATTCCAGTACTCATACCCTCTTCTTTTGCAGCCATGCCTTTGCTGCATGTGGTTTTGCATTGTCTTGTTGACGATGGAAGGACATTCCTGGAAAAGATGTTGTCTTGATGGTAGTTCATGTTGCTTTAAAATGTACTTTTCTGCATTATTGCTGCCATCACAGAAATGTAAATTACTTTGGCCAAGGGCACTGACACAACCTCATATGATGACAGAGCTTTGCTTTCAGACTTTTTGTTGACAATAGTCTGGATGGTCCTTTCTTTGTCTTTGGTCCGGAGCACACAGCGTTCTTCCAGAAAAGATCTAGAATCATGATTGGTCTGACCACAATACGTTTCCACTCTGTGATGGTCCATCCCAAATGACTCCAAGCTCAGAGAAGTCAATAGCACTTCTTGACATGTAACTCCATATTGTAGTGCTTGACAAAGGTTTGATAAAGTAATCCCTTGTTCTATCAGCTATTGATGAATGACGGTTCTTGATGCAGTCCTCTCTCGCAGGGATTGGAGATCACGGGTCTTCAGTTTAAGCTTTTGCTTTCCCTTGCCCTTTAATGCCCTGAAATTCCTCCAGATCCCTTGAATCATTTAATGATATTATGCAGCCTAAAGGGAGAAATATGTAAATCCCTTCCAATCTTCCACTGAGGAACATCGTTTTTAAACATTTCGATTATTTGCTCATGCATTTGTTGACAAGCTGGAAATCCTCTGGCCATTTTTACTCCCCAATAACTCAGCCTTCCATGGATACTGCTTTTGTACCAAATCATGATTACAATCACCTGTTGACATCGCCTGTTTGAAATCACTTTATTATTTAGTTTTTGTACCTCATTACTAACCAAACTTTTTTGGGAAAGTGTTGCAGGCCTGAAATGTTGGGATGGATTTTATATTTTGTTTATTTATTTATTTATTTTTGCATTTTCCATACTGGGTTGTATTATCTCCAAGTTGTTTAAACTTTGTCCTTACTATGCATTCGTAACTCTGAACGTAGTGTATGCATTGTGTTGTACTGCACTCACATTTTATAGATATAGTTTTATAGCTATATAGCTAGAATGCTTTAACACAACATTGCTTAATACAACATCAAGAAGCAGACCTATTTAAAACTTTTACTGAGCCTGCCAGTAGTGTATCATAGTAGCATGCAGTGTAGCAGCCACTCAATCATTGCATGGGTTTTTTTCTCCTCAGGGAACCTGGAAGCATTCATAAGCTGTTTTGTAAGCATATTTTGATGCATTGTAAGCAATTTTGTTTGAACCCAGCAACTGGCACAGGAAATCAGTGCCAACGTAAGCTATTGTGTCTGTGTCAATCAGAAGACAGCTGTCTAGTCTGTCTAGTCAGTGCTTGGATGCTGTCCCAGTATAAAGTCATTTCTACTCTGTGATCTGCAAGAGAAGTAATGCAGTAGAAGTAATTGAGGAATCCAGCTAACTTGTCACATATCACATGTGCATGTTTGACTGGTGGCATGACAAATGAGTTCCATGTGACTGCGTTATTTAATCATAGCACCAATCTTACATGCTGCAGCAAAAACGCTGCTAGCATTTATTAGGTTTCAGATATTTTACTACGAACGCATTTCTTTTTTCGCTTTATGACAAAGATGGCCTACCATCCGATTCCTGACAAACTGGCATGATCTTTTATGGATGGATTCAGAGGATTCTGCACTTTGCACATTCTTTCTGTGATGTCAGAAACGAACTATTGTCTTTTCACCTCGAAAAACATTAGCTGTCAAATGATTAAAGAAAAAGGCTAGGGTTTTTTGTATACACTCACTGAGCATTTTACTGGAGCACATGCATGAACACCAGCGTATATGCAAATATCTAATCAGCCAATTTTGTAGCGTCAGTCCAATGCATAAAACCATGCAGATATGTGCCAACCGCTTCAGCTAATGTTCATAACAACCATCAGATTGGGGTAAAAACTGTAACTTCTGTGATTTTGACCCTGGCATGATTGTTGGTGCCAGATGGGCTGGTTTCAGAATTTCTGCAACTGCTGGTCTCCTGGGATTTTCAATAACAATAATCTCTAGAGTTTAGTCAGAATGGCGCAATAAAGGGAAAATATCTGGTGAGTGGCAGTTCTACACAGAGACACTCCTTGTTCTTGACAGAGGTTAAACAGAAAATGGCCAAACTGGTTCAAGCTAATGGAGAGATTACAGACTCAGATACCACTCTGTACAACTGTGGTGAGCAGAAAAGCATCTCAGATAGGTAGAGTTGATAGGTTACAACAGCAGAAGGCCATGTCAGGTTTCACTTCTGTCACCCAAGAACAGAAAACTGGGGCAGCAGTGGGCACTTGCTCACAACAATGGATATTTGAAGGCCAGGAAACCATAGCCTGGTCTGATGATTTTTATTTTTTTTTTGGCACACACTGGGCCCGTTAATAGCCATTAATCATCTTTTAAATACCAAAGCCCTGAAGATTGTTGCTGACAATTTGCATCCTTTCATGGCCACAATTTACCCATGCACTCCATCATGAAGCAACTGCCATCTCAAACTGTTTTCATGAGCATGACATTGAGTTCAGTGTTCTTCAATGTTCTTCTCAGTCAGTAGATCCAAAGTAACGCCTTTGGGATGTGGTAGAACGAGATTCACAGAATAAAAGTGTACCTGAAAAATCTGCTGAAGTTATATGACGCATTTGTGTCAACATGGAGCATAATTTCAAAATAATTTTTCCAAAATCTTGTGGAATTCATACCACTAAGTATTGAGGCTGTTTTGAGAGCAAAGGGAAACCTTACTAAGTATTAGTCATGCTCAGCGAGTGTATTTCTATATATCCCTAACTACAGTTTTATTCAAGACTGTCCATGTGAAGTTATACACCAACAAGAATAGATAGCAGCAGTAGGTGGAAGTAATAGAGTACCTGCATGTGAGTGCACTCATTCTGCCCTGTGCAGAAACAAAACCCTGCTGCGTATGTGCTGCTTGTGCGGGTGAGTGAGCACAATTTAACGAGTGAAATCTGGTTAGCTAAAGTGTTCTCCAGCTGGGTTTTTTTCTTCTATCCCTCCATTAGGGAGACTCTTATTTTACTTTATTATACTGCTGCATTGGTTATAAATTGTCACAATTCAACTAAACCTCTTTGTATTCTCTCTTCAGAACCCTTTTGTATTCTCTTTTCAACACGTTACAGTGAACGTATTAAATTCGTACCTTCTCAAAGTTTCTTCGTTAGCTACCTCTGAACATTCCTCCGAATCACAGTGTAAAGTGCAATTAAAATAAAATTGACTTTTGAAATTAAAATTGATTTAAAGGTAATCTAGGTGGAGATTCATTTTTATTATTAGTCATTTATATCACCCTCTGACATACACTGTACTGACCAATGTGGCTAAATCTCGGATCTACTTTCAGTACATGTATTTCTCTATTCTGTTCTTCTGAAGTTACAGCATATTCAGCGTCTTCTAACTGTAACAGTTTAAGCTTAAATATACTGTTGCCCAATAATGCAATAAAATGTTACAGCTCAGTAGTTAAAATGCATCTGCAATCTGAGTTGCTTACTATGAGAGTATGATTCACATTTTCTTTTACTCCAGCATGACCCAGTGGGATGAATTGTTCCAGTAACAGAGGCTCTTCTTTTGAAATTAAAAGACAGCAGTGAATAACAATTGTGACAATGGAAATTGAGAGAGCTGTCTTCCTCACTCACCACAAAAAAACACTACTGTAAATGAATCCAAGAGTTTCCAAAGTTTTGGACGCTGCTGCGTATCCAACCCTGTGCCACTCCACTGCCACGTTCTGGCACTGCTATGGTCTCTGGTGTAAATCAGTTGGATGGATGAAGGTCTCCTCTGCTCTCACTGCAGTGGTTATTGGCTGGTCAAACAGGAATTGTATGCCTTTGCTGGCCACCCAAAGCAAATCATTCTGTAAATCCACTGTTGTGTGAACAACCAAAGAAAGTCCACTACGATAATACGAACTTCCTGAACCAGTGCCATCCAGAAGTCAGATGTCTAGCTGCCAATGTTTTCATCATAGTCACAATTTCTTCCATCACATTTAAGCTTGGTGCTGCAGGTAGATTTCCACTTACTGCCCTATTGGGGTAACGCACTGGGTTTAATTATAGAAATATTTGGGCCAATATCCTCCAACACACTACACTCAAGCCAAAGTCTGTGCTGCTGCCAGATATCCAACTACACACTGGGCTGGGAGTGTGGAATGGTTGCATAACCAACCACCCCTCCCTGGCTGTCTCCCAGCCTGTTCCCCATCATTTCTGGTTCTCTGCAATTCCACACTTTGTGTCCTCGCTTTTTGGACTGGCAACACATAACAAAAAGTACCACCCATTCAGTTTTAATTCGCTGTGTCATTTCCTCCTTGTCGGGTTCACAGTACCAGCTGAGTACCAACATTGTTATCAGCATGTCAACACGTGCAGCAGTTTTGTCTATGAGTGTCATTTGGGCTCTGGTGCTGCTATGTGGTGCCATCAGACTTCTGTTGTGTATCGCCATAATCCCATGTTGGCCTTCTTTCAGCCCCTGTTGGTCGTGGAGCTGCAAGAGCTGGGTAGGCATAGCGCTCGGTGCCTGGCTCCTGGGAAGCCTCTCCACCATTGTTGCTTTGGCAGTCCTGGTGTTGTTGCTTTTTGATTCCACTTCGGATTTCAATGTAGTGTTGAAGAAGAGGTACTACCACCTGTATGCATGTTCTTACAAGAACTGTAGTGACTTTAAGTGAAGTGTAAGGTGAAGTCACTGGAGGTTTTCTTTAGGACAGACTGCCATTCTAGATTGAAGTTAATTGAACAAGGCTTCCATTGCTATGAGGGCTTGTCTGTGGTCCACACACATAGCACTGTGATGCTCTTCAAGTGGTTAGTGGTTAACTAACTAGGACCCAAAAAGAAAAAAAGAAAAAAAAAGAAGTGATAATTGAAATGTCAATCAGATCTGCACAGTTAAAAGGGCAGTGTGGAGATCAGGTTTTCAGCTCTCGGCCATCTTTGGTCCTCCATATGAATGTAACAACGCTCGTCTTTGTAACAGTAAAAACTATTTTCTGCAAAAAAGAAAAAGCAAGAGTGCTAAGTATTCCCCACTGTTTCCCCAACCACATTTCTACCACATAACTCGTTTTTGCAATGTGTTACTGGCCTAAAATGCAAGAATAGATGTTTATTAACCAATGAAATGAAGGTTGACCTGACAAAACTTGAAATATATTGGGTCCATACTGTCTGCAATGAAATAAAAGTAAATGTAAAAAACACTGTTTTTTTATGCTTTTCCCATACTGTTCCGACTTTTTCTGATTTGGAGTTGTAGCTTCAAACTGGTAATAATAACATTAACGTTCTACATTAATAATGTTCTACATTAATTAACATTAATGTACAATTTTCTATTCTTCTGCATATATTACCTAAAACATCATCAGACTTTCACAAAGTCCTAAAGGCAGCTAAACCCAATTAAATAAATGAGACAACATTCAATTTGATCATTTATTTATTTAGGAAAATTATCCAGTGAGTGTCAAAAGTATGTAAACCTCAAGGATTGGCAAATACAGAACCTGTGATAACTGCAAGTAATTAAAGTGTCTCTCACACTGGTTAATGTTAATGTTCATGAGTCTACCATCAGAAGAACAATTAGGTCCCTTGGTAGGGTTGCAAGGAGAAAACCGCTGCTCTCAATTCAGTGGCAATCCAGACAGATATTGTAAAAACATTTTGTGTACAGATGATTCCAAAATAGAAATATTTGGTTTAATTGACGAGTATTATGTCTAGAGAAAAACACACTACATTCCAACATAAAAACCTTGTTCCATCTGTGAAACATGGTGGTGTTAGTGTAATTTTTGGGCCTGTTTAGCTGTGCCTGAATCAGGATGGCTTGATGTCATTGCTGGAATAATAAATTCTTAACAATACCAGCAAATTCTAAAGGAAAGCTTCAGGACATCTGTCTGAAAACTGTAAATAGTTAAAGAGAATTTACATTAATGATTTGGAATGGGAAAGTCAAAGTTCTTACCCTTATCCTGACCTTAATCAATAGAAATATTGTGGAAGAAGTTCATGTGAAACTCATCAACATCCCAGACTTTAAGCTGTTCTGTATGGAGGAATTCCTCCAAGCCAATGTGTAGGACCGATCAAGAGTTACCCCAAGTGTTTTGTTGCAGTTATTGCTGCATAAGGTTGACACACTAGATGGTGAAAATAAAGGTTCACATGCTATTGTCACTGAAATATATAATATTGGATAATTTTCCCAAACAACAATGACCAAGTATGATATTTTGTCTTATGTATTTAATCAGGTTCTCTATATCTACATTTAAGAATTGTGATGACGTTATGATGTTTTAGGTCATATTTATACAGGAATAAAAATTCTCACAAACTCACAAACTTTCAAGCACTACTGCAGCTCACAATGGCATGTGTTTTAATGAGACAATGACTAGTTTAACTTTGCATTTCACACTTATAACAGTGAACAGCTTTTTTAATTTGGTCTTTACAGCAGGCGTTTAAATTGAAAACCTAGCAGGACATTTGTTGGCATCTCTGACCATTAATTTCTACCTTTGAATTCAAATATGTCATTCCTCATTAAAACTTTTGAGATGCTCTGTATAGCAAGTAAGGTTAGACAGAAAATGGAGAGGGTGATTAAGGCTTTAGATTGTTTGTGGTAATTATTGATAGGCACCTAGTGAGCGTCCTTTATTACCTTTTTATTCATGTCATGCTGTTTTTCTCTCTTATACTGTACTAGTCTTAAAATGAACTTAAAAGGTCTCAAAAATCTCTCCTTGGTTCTGAATTTGTCAAGTGCTTTTCCATTTATCCTTGTCAACTGCAGGAGATTTTCACACAGATCATGGAAGCACAGGAGGTGGATGCAGAACATGAATGCCACAAAGGGGCTGCACAACACCTTGAGCTTGAATGCCTATGTATGTCAATGCTGTGCCAATCTTAACATGTTTAATATAGACAGTAGGTAATATCGGGAATGCTACATGACCATCAGATGTTGGTTTATGATTAGTCATGAATCCTACTAACTCCCTCCTGCCATGGCCGAATCAAATGCACACCCTACTTTGTACACTGTGTCATGATCTAAAGATGGATGTTCATGCAGGGATCCAAAAGTGATCTGGGATTACTCCTCACCAATGTGCAAAGTCTGATCAGTATCTACAATAAGCATTAAAAGTACTACAGTTAAAGGTACTATTAGTTAAATACAAGGGTGCAGATACTATTTGTATGATATACCTAGTTTATCTGAGGAGCAGCTTATAGTCAGTAATGAATGCTACATTAGTTCAATGTTTTACTGTACATATACCACATTTTTAATCCATCTGGTAATGGATGTCTTCTCTTTTAAGTAAACACATTGGAGGTAGCACAAATACATTTTTCAAGCTATCGTGCCCATGACTACTGAGGCAGTACTATTCAATATCAGTTCTCACAAATGCAATCACCTTCGCTCAAGGGTGGGGTGTTGGTGCCAAAACATGCACTTTTATCTTTTAATATAGTGCCCACTTCTTTGGCAGACTTAAGAACCCCATATTGTAACTATAGAGGGGTTTTTGGTTTTGAATAGTTCTCAGTAGAGCAGGCTTTATGGTTTCTGCATTTCATTTAAAGCACAAGGCTTTTATTGTGGTGGCTGTACATGCAGACATTATGGAAGACCAGAAGGCTGGAATCGAGAACAGTAGAAGACTTCACCTCAGCTGACAGCACAGAAGAAAATTGAAATGGTCATAGCACTTCTTCCAATCTCTTTTCCAGTGGCACTTGCTGTATTCTGTCAGGTCAATAGTTCCCTTTATAAAGAATCTATCACTCCAGAGGGTCCAATTCCTCACACTCATAAGGCACATGTTTAAATGGAATGTTCTGGAGGTCATGGTTCAGCATCTGACAAAAGGACATGGAAGAAAGAGTTTATCAGGCTAGGCTCTGGAGTATTAGCGGTGAATAGAAAGAAACATGGTCTCTTTAGTGCTGATAGAGGTCAACCCCCTGCGGGAAATGGCAAAGGATTAAATATGGGGATTAAACTGCTTAGTAATTACAGTCAATGAAAAGGGAAAGCAAAAGCAGTTAAGATTAATATGTGATCAATATGTCAGTGTTGGACCAGCACTGGAAATAGTTTTCTGCCAAAAGGTCTTCAGCACCTAAAAAGGAGATTTGAATACTTTGTACAATGAATACATAATACATTGTTTAGTCCTGCTAGGCAGCGTGAACGAACCAGCCAATTTTCTCACTGACATGTACATAACTCACATATGCCATTGCCTCTTACATGCTTATCTAAAGGAGCTGTGTTTTTTGCCAGAGGATTAAAAGCTCTGGAAGGCCACATGCATGTGTTCATTCACAGTATTGTAGGTGGTCTGAGATTTCACATACAGAAATCGCAACTGAGAGGACAAACGCAGGCAGCTGAAATACAAGCTCAAGGTTAAACCAGATCAGACAGCCAAATTTATGGAGTAAAGCAAGTCCCTGTGTCATTTTTTTGTCAGCATGTTGTAAATCTCCAATAAATTAGATAGCCTACATTTGAAATTTTTCTCCATATATTAAAAACATCTATGTATTGAGTAAGAAGGGAATTTCTGCCTATGGACTCTAATGCATGTTTCAGGATGCATTGCAGGTCTTCTAATGAGTCCTTCATCCATCACTCCACGTGACAAGAGCATCATGCATATGGCACTAAGGGCTCTTAGTAATAATTCTAGTTAATCACTGTCAGTGAGCGACAGGAATATTAACTATTCATTACCCCTGTCTCATCTAAGACACAGAGCATATTGATGCAGCCTGAAAATAATAAAATGCTGCTGCTGGTAATAGTTTGCTGACTAATAAGGAAAGGTGGGTAGTAATGCACAACATTTACTTATTTAGGTATATTTAAATAACTTTTTTTTTAAATGTATGTCCTATAGTCATTTTAATTTGTAAAACGTTTTACTTTTAGTTTTACAAAAAATGTACTCTTACTGTTAATGTTGCTGTTTGATTTAGTAGTTTGGCAGTATACATATCCTAACTGTCATAATCACTGGAGAGAAGGACAAGGAAGGTAATCGCAAGGGTGTGGCTTTGCTAACAGAAAGTGCTAACAGAAACAACAGAACTGAAGCTAACACATAAATACCTACGTAAAACGCCAAAACACTAGGACAGAAGGATACCGTGAGACAGAGAAATCACAAAGTCCCTAACGTGCTAACAAATAAAAGCAAGCTACTAATACACAGAAACTACACGCTTTGCTAAACAGTCAACAGGCTAACATAAACTGAGGAACTAATGACTAGTGCTAACATATCTAGACAAGGTGCTAATACAGACATCATCCTGACACTAACATCAAGTCATTTTTATAAAGATGTGAAACTGGCTGTTACCATCAATACACTAGATTAAATCAAAATGTGTACTGAAAATTAAGCAATATTGCTTTATATCCTTATTTTGAGAGTGCTGCAAACGTTTTAGGCACAGAACAGTTTTACAGAATTTGAGTTTGTCCTTCATTATTCTTCTGCATTAGTGTATCAGTGAGAAACAACACATTGTAGATACACAAACATTTCTTTTCCAACAAATGAAAACCTACAGTGTGAATTTTCTGTTGTTAAAGAAACTAACATAGTAAGTAACAGAACACTTTCCAGATTAAAAAAATAAAAAAAAAACAAAAAAAACTTTAGGACTTTGTGAGCATAGCTCACTGTGTGTCTGCCAAGTTCACCATCAAAGTTGGCAAACCATTCCTTAATGGACTTGATTTTAGGAGGGCAGGACAGAAAGTTGTTGGAAAGGTTTGCTGGGGATGTAAAAGCTATTAAAATGCCATAGTGAGCGCCAAAGAGGTTATCAGTATAAGTCATTATGTTGCTACTGTTTTTCTATGGAGATTCTATGTTAATGTGCTTCAACGTTAATTAGAAGTGGTGTACACAAACTTTCGGCCATACTGTATAAATATATAACATATATATATATATATATTCATTGACAAAAAAATAACATAACTGGAAGGAAATGCAGGATTGCTGCAAAACTCGGCATGCAGTTATGTCTCAGGCAGATATATAAATGATTAGAGGTGTGGTCTAATTAGATACTTGGTTTTACCACAAGAGGGTGTAAAAGTGCTGCCCTGTAAAAAAGCTCTCAGAGGCTACTTTTGGGTAGTGTATCTCTAGTGAGAGATCGTTGACTGCTAGACATGCCTCTACGGTGCAATTGAAGACATTTTGTCCAGTTGACAGACTTTGAGAGGGGAGCATCATTGGACTGAGAGAAGCAGGACAATCGTTTCAGTGAACTGCCCGTCCTCTAGGCCATTCAAACAGGCTGTGGATGGCCCAGATAGACCACCAGTATGAGGATTGTTTGATCCACAGACAAGCACAAGCAGCTCCCACAATTTCATGTCCACCATCCAGACACAGGTGACACCTTCACTACACACCCCTGTCTCTGCTTTCCATGAACTTAGCATACATTTATTTGCAGTGGTGTTGTGAATGAGAAACCTGGACGGCTACAAAGTCAAACCATATCCTCTTTAGTGACAAATCCAGATTCTGTTTGGGATCCCAAGACAGGCGGGTTTGAGTATGAAGGCCTTATGATCAGTGCTTCAATCCTGCGTTTGATGTCAAGCGATGCACTGCCCCAACTGGTGGTGATGGATGAGGATCTACAGGCCCAGCTGCAACACCAGTAGGCAAATGTACCACAGAATACCATACAGAACCTGTATGCCTCCAATGCCCAACCATATCTCATCTTTTATCCAGGCTAGTAGTGGACTAACTGGGTAACTAGAGCCTCCTTTCAATTACAAAGTTTTCCCTAATACACTTATCCTTTCACTCTAATATTGTAATCACTTACATAAATCATTGCATTCACACATATAAAGTTTCACTAGATTCCAACAACTCATTCTTGGGATGAGTTATTTTTTGTCACAGCATGTATATAAAAATATGTTCAGTAGCCTGCCTGAGTAACATTTTTTGCTCCTCTACCAACCTCTGCAAATAAGCAAGCTAACAGTCATGTGGTACTCCTCACTGATTCTCTATGAATGTCTGTGTGTGAATGTGTCTGGAAACAATGAAACTTTGATGAAAATGCACTGGCTGGATTATTTATGGCACTAGGCAAATCAATGCAGGACAGCTATACCCTACCACTGGCCCAAGGCAACTGATTGAAATTCGCAACAGGCCACTAGGCTTTGACACGCTCCATGACGGAAACAGCAGTCTATTTTCAATAATACTCCAACACGGAAAGGCTGAGGCCACCTGTCTCCATCAGCACTACATCATAAACATGGTTATTTCTAGCAGCCTCTGTGTGGGAGCATACGAGGTGAATTCAATGACATCAAACAAGGCTCATACGACACTTGGCCCACCCACCATTTATCTATCTCACTGTGGGTTTTGGTGGAAAAGCGAAGGTTTGAACTAAATAAATGTAGTTTTTTGCACACACACATGATCTTCCCCTCTGTCCATCATACCATTTAAAGAACCAGCATTGCTTCTCATCCAGATGCACCCTGTTTTGAGGGCTACATATAGATATTTTCCTGATTCAAGATCAAAGTCAAGCGGATCTGTCATGATAATAAACGTTTCACATACATATATGTAAGACCACCTCTCTCTACAACTGTACACATTTCTGCATCAACATTTCCTCTGATCCAGTAGCCCTCTGGAAATATATTCGGGATAACATCTCAAAACATTTTAAATGTACACTCACTGGCCACTCCATTAGGTACATCTTGTTGGTATTGAGTTGGACCTGCTTTTGCCTTCAAAACTTCCTTAAATTTTCATGGCATAGATTCAACAAGGTTATGAAAACATTCCTCAGAAATTCCGGTCCATATTGACACGACAGCATCATGCAGTTGCTACAGATTTGTCAGCTGTACACACATAATGCGAATCTCCCATTCCATCACTTTGCAAATGTGCTCTATTGGATTGAGATCTGGTGACTGTGGAGGGCATCTGAGAACAGGGAATTCATTATCATGTTCAAGAAACAAGTTTGAGATCATGACATTGTGACATAGTGCGTTATGCTGCTGGAAGTAACCATCAGATGGTACACTGTGGTCATAAATGGATGGACTTGTTCAGCAAAAACACTCCGGCAGGTTGTGGCATTTAAATGATGCTCAATTGGTATGAAGGGGCCCAATGTCTGCCAAGAAAATATCTGGTGATGCGCCTCTAAACTTTGGCAACACAGCATTTTTGCCCAGAAAACTGCCACTTTCCTTTTTTCCCAGTAGATCAGCAGTTTCTGAAATACCATAACACGTTCAAAGTCACTTAAATCACCTTTTTCCCCATTCCGATACTCAGTTTGAACTTTGAAATATCAGCAGGTTGTCTTGACCATGTCTACATACCTAAATATGTGATTGGCTGATTAGATAGTTGCATCAACGAGCAGTTGAACATGTCTACTAACTAATACAATGGCCGGTGAGTGTATACATAAATCAGTGATATGCCTCAAGTTATACTTTATAATACTATAGAAATACAGGGAGCTAAGGCAACCACACACATAAACAGAAGAATATAAGTGACACGAGAACAAGAGTTAAACCCTCTAAAGCTAACCCAAAATGTAAACTTAGATATATACATTTAAATTTAGATATAAATTTAATATAAACAGAAGTAAATTTAGACCCATAATCAAAACACAACCAAAATACAAGTCGCTGGATTTTATGAAATATTTTAGCATGCATATGCTCTGTTTTGGCTTTGTGTGCATTTTAGCATATTGCCATGGAAAGAATGTGACTGAATTACTTGCAAACAGTAACAAACAGAGAAACCAAGTAGACCTGTACAATGGTGTGGTGACATCAATTACAGTGATATGAAAGTTGACAATCAATCAATATCTATGACAGAAATGAATTTGATTATAAAAAATCCATCACAATTACTATATTGACAGCACTTATTCAGAAAAGGTCACTCATGCATGAAGATGAGATTGATGGAAATTGTATATACTCTATAGCACTTCAGTAGCCTATACCATAATATGCCTCTTGGATCATTCAGTTTGATGGAACATAGCTGCTCCGGTGGATGTGAGATCAGCTAAAATACAGAGTTCATTCACTGAACGAAATGACAGTCAAAATGTCTGACTGAGATACTAATTTAACTAACAGCTGGAAATAGATCCCAAAGCTGCAGTCGACAGCCTGAATGTGAATAATAAAAAAAAATCCTAGGGATTTTTTCTAAAGATACATGTACTGTGACTGGGAAAATGTCCTTTATTGTTCCTTCATATATAGTGTTGCTGTAAGGGACTTAAGATATTGACCTAATAACAGACAATAGGCAAAGAAAAATATATATAGCAGCCAGTCATCACATATTGTGTACATCCACTTCATATTAACTGGGATGCTAACAGTCAGACTGGGCTTGTTGTCCAACAATCACAGTTACATGTATGTTCTAACATCTAGTGGAAAGCCTTCTCAGAAGAGTGAAAGCTGTTGCAGCAGCAAAGGACGGTCACACTCCATACAAATACCCATGCTTTTGGATGTCATGGATTGGGTGTCCATAAAACTTTTGACTATATAGTCAAAATATTTTTGACTGTAGCATGACAATGATCCTCATCTTTCTAAGTAGGAGAACTTGCGCAATCAGGGCTGACTTAATACTTTTTCACCCACTGTACATAGGCAAAAATCATTTTGGGGTTAAAATAATTTTACAGGTTTGCACTGTTTAATGTACATCTGATCAATGTTCATTCATGTTAATGACCAAGGTCTTAAAAATTATAATAAATTATAATAGGAAATAAATATGTCTGGACGTAACCAGCTGGTCACCAGAACAGCCAGTCAATGCTGCACATCCACAAGCAGAGGCAGAAGTTAAAGATTAAGAGCAGAGGTCCATCAATCGTATGTGTGTGTAACTACCTTACTAGTCATGTAATCACTTGCTCGTTAGCTTATGTTTGGACTAGAGACGGTTCTAGCTTGGTTGATGTGTTTAGAGATTATTTTGGGCAAGGTGCTGTGTAAGTGTTTGTGTACATGACTTTTCGCTACTCATTTGTAACAAGCTGTAAATGGTGTTTGAGTGTCTATCCTATTGTAAACAGTACTCCTTTGTTTGTCCCCTCCTTTGTTTATACTACCTGTATATTCTTTCTAACCTATATCTATATAAACTGGTTCACATTCACTCGTAAAGACTCTTTTTCAGAGCATTATTGGCTTCCGCCAAACATAAGTATCAGGTCCATCATACTATCTTCTTAATTGTTACGGCCTTCGCCTACACAGACTAGTAACAGTACATTACAGTATTTTCTGTAATTATTGTGAATTTCCATAAATTTAAACTGCAGTGGAAATCGAGGCATTGTGTAGACGGTAGTATGTAACTTGCTTATGTCTGACACATTTACTTATGGTTTGCACACAGTTTTCTTGTAAAAATCCCCTTTATATTTACATTATGGTAGCCTAAAAAGACTAGGTGACTGTGGGAACATCCGGGCAACATCCATTTCAGTCAAGATCCTGTTTCACAGAACATCATGTGGACGGTAAAAGGCGTGTACCTGTACTAGGTTTGATAGAGGAGTAGCTTTCAAAGACCTAACAAGACAATGTTTATACTTAAACTCTTTTAGTAGTTGTTTCAAAACAAATGCAGGATGTTTCAATGCAGAATTTGTATTCAACATGGCAGAACTTCACAGCCACCAGGGCGTGGGTCATTTGGAAATGGGCCGCAATGCAGCAGAAAGGGCATTAGTTTTCCCGCAGGGAGGCGAAGACTGCTGTTTAACAAATGAGTCAATAAAGTAAGCTGTATTAGGAAATAAGCTTTCCATACTATCAAAATGCACAAACATGCATTACCATATAATAGCATATACAGAATTTCACACACACCTGCAGTTTCCGTGTTGCAGTGAATCAGCACAAGACAATCTCAAAACATATACTCTCAGGTTCTAGTTTATTTGATAGACCCACCAAAAACTTAAAGGCCATTACATCTGGAACATCTACCATATAAAGTAGGTACACTGGGTATACAGTATCTGCTTTTGCCATATATTTTGCTATTGCCCCCTCTAAGCTGTCCATCAAGGTAAAGGGAAACCATTCTCAGCACAGCAGTAATTGTACTTACTTACATGGTTTGTATTGTGCTGGCATGAGTGCATCAGGTTCAGCAGCACTGCTGGGTTGTAGGCTTTCTAGCCACATTATTAAATGCCTATCTTGTTGGTACATCCTGTAGGTGGACAGTTCCTAATGAAATTCCTAGAATGTCCACTGACAAATTATAATCATATTCATCACTTCAGAGCCAGACTGGTTCGAGCTGATAAAAAGGCAGTAACTCAAACAACCACTCGTTACAAACTTGGTATGCAGAAGAGCATCTCTGGAGGCACAACACTTCGAAGTTTGAAGCAGATGGGCTACTGCAGCAGAAGACCATATCAGGACCATAGAAGATTGGAAAAAACGTTGCCTGTTCTGATGAGTCTCAATTTCTGCTGTGAGTTTCAGGTGGTAGGGTCAGAATTAGGCAAAAACAACATGAAAACATGGAACCATCCTGCCTTTATCAACACTTCAGGCTGCTGCTGGTGGTGTAATGGTGTGGGGAAATATTTTCTTGGCACACTTTTGTACCCAGAACACCAACTGCTCTTCTATTAAATGTGACAGCCTACCTTGTATTGGAGCATTGTCGGATCCCAAACAGTCTGTCTGGGCCAACCAAAGCCTGTTTGCTGTGTGTGCCCTCACAGATCCATTGCTCCCAACATCTCCTAACAGCTAGGTCAGAACAACCTAGATGGCAGGCAGTTCTTCGAAACCACAACCCTGCTTCTCTCAGTCCATTGATGCACCCCTCTCAAAATCTGTCAGCTGGACAAAATGTCTTTGAGTGTGCGGTAGAGGCAAGTCTAGCAGTCAACAATCTCTCACCAAGAGGTACTCAAATGTAGCCTCTGAGAGCCTTTTTATGGGACAACAGGGGAAATACTTTTTAAGCCCACTTGTGGAAAGACCTAATGTCTAATCAAACCACATCTGAGACATAACTGCACGAGTTTTGCAGCTAACCGGCATTTCTGGGTGCAATTTTTTTTTGTCAATGAATATATTTTAACTGACAAAGAAAAACAAAATCTCAGTTTATCAATTAGCTTCAACCTGTGTATGTATTGCTTAAATGTGTACTAATTGATATTACCTCTAAATGTCAATATGTGGCGCTACTGCCTTTCTAACTACAGTGAACAACTCAGTAAAAGGAATATGTAAGGAGTGGATCACAAGTTATTTCGGTTGTGTTATTGAACATATTTGTAAATATCGTTTTCTGAACTGTTATGTTAGGGAAGACATGACACAATCTATTTAACTTTTACCACAAAAGGATGTTAATGACACCTAAAGCTTTAACATACGCATATTCCCCATCTGGACAGCACAGTAGCTTGGTGGGTAGCACTGTCGCCTCACAGCAATAAGATACTGCGTTCATTGCCTGGTGGAGTGTAGTGGGTGGAGTTTGCACGTCCTCCCTGTGTCTACATGGGTTTACACTGGGTACTCTGGTTTCCTCCCACAGTCCAAAGACATGCGTTAGGTTAATTGGTGTCTCTACAATTCCTCTAGTGTGTGAGTGTATGTGCCCTACAATGAATTGGCACCCTGTCTAGGGTTGTTCCTGCCTTGCGCCCTTTGCCAATGGCTAGGCACTGGCTCTCATGCAACCCTGTCCAGGATCAAGCGGATAAGAAAGTGAATTAATGATATTCCTGATCTTCTAGATCAGACATGTCCAGAATCAAACATACTGCCACAATTCATAACTCTACTACATTATGCAATACAGTGGAGGCCTCTGTTACTTAAACAAGAGCTAAAAAAATAAAGGGCTACATATGGGCTACATATTGGCTTGTGCTTAACCTGCAACTAGAAAAGCCTTGCCTGTATACACAGCAGTTTACTTATATATGATAGTAGACTCTTTTATGACCAGTCCTACTGACTGATATTATCTTTCCTCTCCCAGTCTATTCAGGCATACCACCATACTGAATGCTTTAATTTTTGCCCACAGCAGGAGTGAACTGTGCAGAGAGTCCCTTAGCATACGGTGCTAAACAGGCTGCTCCAGCACTGATGGCAAGTGACATCAGGATGCCAGACAGACAATCTATTTTTCAAGTATCAACATGTCCTGACGGATTGAGGGAGACAGGACAAATGTCTCTTTATTTTCTGCCAAAAAAAAGGCCAAGAGAATTGTATGACAACACTGTGAGTGGCACATACACTATATGGCCAAAAATATGTACACATCACTTGCAATTAGTCAGTATTTCTGCACAGTTCAACTATTATGTTTACAGACAGCCTAATAATCATTTAATAACTAGATTAATAGCTGAATTGGAATAGAAAACATTAATCATAGACCCCTGAAATTAAGTGTTCTGATTGAGGCCACTCCGAATTAATTTACTATCAGGTTGAACAAGGTGGGCTTTGAATAATACATTAAATAGAAGAATAATAGCCATGTAAACTTCTGTATCCAATTACACTTCCAATTAGACTACATTCATATGTGAGTACATATTGCACATGTGCAATTCAACTGTCAACATAATTCAACATAGCAGGCATCAAAAATGTATTTCCATTGATTTAAGAATTGATTTTCCATTGATTTATTATAATATTTTGTACTTAGCAGGATGGATTGCAGAAAAGTTCAGAATGATCACCTCTTCAAAAAAGTATTCAAGCAAATGAACGACAAAAAGGATTCTTACAATAATGTATAAGAATGTTGCAGGAAGTAGATTCTAGCTCCTCCCCCTGTTTAAAATGTACATTTGCTGAGCCCGCTACTATTCAGACTTATTTACAACACAAGTGCAGCGATTAGTGGCAGTAGAATGGGTTGTAATGAATACTTTAGTGACTAATAATAGGACACACTAGTTTCCATACATGTTCACCTACAAGTCAGTTCATCAACTTTCTGCCTTGATGTCCTAAAAAAAAAATAGTTTGCCAACTTTGATGGAGAACTTGGCTGGCTTACACGGAACTCTGACCTTAACTCCATCAGAATCCTTTGAGATGAAATAGAATGCCATCTCTGAGCCAGAGCTTATTGTCGAACAACAGTGTCTGACCTCAGACGTGTTCCAAAATCTAGTGGAAAGCCTTCTCAGAAAAGGAAAGATTGCTGTAGCAACAATGGGGAGACAGACTTCATACTAATACCCATGTTCTTAAATGTTATATTTTAGGTGTCCACACTTTTGGTGGAATAGTGCACAAGCAGCAGAGAAGTGCATTAAAAATAAGTTTTAACCAGTATACCCAACTATGCATAGTGGTTCAATGGTGTGAAATTAATTTTGGTGGCAGAATTGATCATTTATTTTAGGGAATCACAATAGGTTAATCACAAATAAGCAGTTTATTTTCCCCTTCCTATTGTTGTACCTTCCTCCAGCTGTGTGTTAAATCACATGACATCTGTGACTCGGGTCTTTGGATCAAGTTAGTTAGCTTTACAAGCTGCTTGCCTGCCGAGTGCCCGAGAGACAAATCAAAGCTGAGTAAGAGAAGAAGGCATTACTGTCTGTAATTGAATGGTCACTCAACATTAACCAAGTCAAAGTGCTCTGCAAGGACTTGAATCAAAGTGTTTGATTGTTCAACCAGCTCTGAAAACCTCTGGATCACCCTGCAAGAGGCAAGGCAGAGTATATCCAAGGGACGCCAGGGGAAATTGTTAATATAAAGAGTGTGTGCAGTTGTTACAGCTGCCTGGGGGTTTATTTTTTTGTTTTTTTGGGGTTTTTTTTGCTGGTAGATGCTCAAAATTGATTGTTGTTTAGGAATATTTACATGGTTTCCTGAACAGAAAGCTGGTTTGTCTAATTATGCGATGATAAAGCAAATTATATAATCCTATATTAAAATCTTAGACTAAAATTTAAAATGAAATGGCATGTCATTTAAAATAGTACAAGTTTATATGTTATATGTTTATATGTACACCCATTAACAAAAAATAAAATCACTCCCCAAGAAGGAGTTTTTTCATGTATGAAAGTAATGATGATATATGTAAGTGATTACAAAATTAGAGCAAAATGATAAATGTATTGGGGAAAACTGTACAATTGAAAGGAGGCTCTAGTTACCCTGTTATGCCGCCTCTAGCCTGGATACAAGATGAGATATGGTTGGGCATTGGAGACAAACAGGTTACGTATGGTATTAGAACCCGACAATTGTCGGACCCCAAACAAAATCTGGATTTATTGCTAAAGACACAATGCCAGTCCATAGCAGTCCAGGTTTCTTGCTCATGACACCACTGCAAACGAAGGTGACGGTGGCTGGCTGTCAATGGCAGGACATGTAATGGGCACTGTGACGCTACAACAGAGACAGGGGTGCGTTGTGAAGGTGCCACCTGTGTCTGAATGGTGGACAATGAAACTGTGGGAGCTGCTTGTTGGTGCATCAAATGCTCCTCTCTATTGGTGGTCTGTCTGGCCCGGAACCTATTTGCTATGTGCATGCCCTCATGGAACCACTGCTCCCAACACCTCCTAATAGCTAGCTCAGAATGGCCTACATGTTGGACAATTTGTCCTGTGAAATGTCTTCAAGTGCATTGTAGAGCCCTTTCTAAGTCAACAATCTCTCACCAAGAGGTACATCTCCCAAAAGTAGTTTTTGTGTCAGTGAGTATAATACTCTACATTCATTCTCAGTGTTTTTCCAGTAGCTTGTTTGGTGTTATTGAAAGCCACTTCAGAAACAAGCAGTAAAATATCTAGCTTGTGTATATTTCATCATGAACAAAATAATATCCTTATATGATACTATTCACTGCACCAATACTTGAAACTTTTTACCTTGAAGTTACCTGGAAATAGAGTTATTTTGTATTGCTCACAACACTTGTGCATGTGACACACTTGACAGCCATATACTGGCATGTATAGGTTTGGAACTTGTTAATGTTAGCTGTGCCTCAAGTTAGGGAATTTTGTCTAGCCATAAATAGCACACTTACAAAATTCAGATGCTGCAACACCTGACCAGGAACAACCTAGACTGTCAGGTAGAATTTGCAGAAAGGGTGATGCAGCAACTTCAGATAACGTGGGGTTATCAGGTGCTATTCAGGGATGAAACAAATTTCTTTGTGAATGTTCTTGGTGAGGTCAGCAAACAGAATCACAGATATTGCCGGACACAAACCCTCACTGATCTGATCCATCTATCACCAGTTTCCACACCTAAAGTCATGGAATGGTGTGCTGAATGGGAAATGGAGAACTGATTGTGTGTGGGATCTTTCTTCATTAACAGCACATTACATTTACATTTTACATTCACAGAATATGGCAGATGTCCTTATCCAGAGTGACTTACAACTGGTACAATCCAAGCTTGTGGGTTAAAAGCCTTGCTGAAGGACACAACAGTGGTAGCTTGGCAGATTTTAACCCTATGCCTTCTGGTCCAGAGTCCAGTACGTTAACGGCCGCATTAAGAGCAGACTGTTACGTGCGGTTTTTGATGAAGATGTGTTTCCTTCATTGTTGTCAGAGGATGGAACATTTCCTTATTCCTTCCAATAAGATGGCACCCGGCCACAGACATGTTCAGACATCGTCATGTGCAGTCTTCCCAAAAGTGGATTGGTCAAAGGGGCCCAATCAAGTGGCCACCACATTCTTCTGATTTAACCCCTGTGGGTCATGTCCAGGCACTTGTTTACTCTGTGAAGATGCAGAATCTTGTTCATCTTAAAGATATAATTGATGATGCTTGTGATAGCATTCAGCCAGATGTTTTGGTGATTGTTCATCAGAAATGGAAGAAACAAACAGCCTCAACACTTGAACATCATACTGAACACATTCTGCAGACCTCATGGTCAATTTTCTGGTTTTACATAAAATCACAGTTTTAACTTTATAACAAATATTCCATTTTAACATGAAGCACACCATTGTTTTTTTGGTCAAATTCTCTACCAGTTTGATGTCGCACACACATACCTTCCTATTGGACAACCTGAAGTTCAATTAAAGATGGTAGTATTTAAGATGGCTGCCATGTTGATGACATGACCTGACAGGTTTGCTTCTTCCCCCACAGCTTGTGTCTAATACTGGATCATTGTCTGCCAAACTGTTTCCTTACTTTTTGTTTCGTACATGCTTGCCTGCTTCATGTGATTGCTAGGTTAGGCTCCTGACCCGCCATGATAAATGGTGTTTAATGGTAAAAAAAAAAGAAAGAAAATACAAGTGGAGATAGAAGTCACTAACACTAAAAAGATACATACTGCAGTTTCCCTCAGTATCAGTTTTGAAGTGAACATGCTGAAATCGTGTCAAAGTAACCATTTGTTAACAGCGGGGAAAATCAATACACATATTACAACTCTAGGCATACGTACAGACACAGACAAACTCAGCTTTGATATACTTTCTAAAATCAATATAGCGTATTTGAAAATAGATAATTTCCTTTCATCATGATTTTTATCATCATGGTTCATTTATCATGGTTTATTTGGGGATTTCACTAATGAAATCATTAGTTATAATTACTGCATGGTCTAAGCAAAAGAGAATTTTAAATTTCATGCTTTTATGTCAGTTTTGATGTTGTTTGGTTGATGTGTGTATAGCTTTTTTATGGCCTTAAATGACTGATCATCACTGGGTGATTGGATCAGACCAAATGTGGACCACATACTTTAATAGCTATGATGTTTTCACTCTTCTATTTGATAGCTAACATACGGCATTTAATACAGTATAGTGCCAAATCATTATGCGTTTCATTTGAGGAAGGTTTGGAAAATAAAGCCAAATCCAAATTTACCTGCAATCAGGGTTCATCTGTGTCCCATCATTATTTTAGTAAGTGGCCTCCAATTTGCAATCACAGCTAGTGGATGGTAATTTTCTCTTAATTAATTTCTTTCAGCCAAAATGTGCAATGACTTGTTCCACTGCCACCTTGATTAATATTGCCATGAAAATTTGAGAGTACCTTAACGTTGTGATTTAACTACCCTTCATGTAAAGATTTTCATTAAAAACAGGGAAAATAAGATAACACACCTGTATTAGTAAATAATAAAAACAAACTTAACATCTGACAGCATTCTGGTCATTCATTCATCATTCACTGTCTTATTCGCTTGATCCTGGACAGAGTTGTGGGAGAGCTTCTGCCTAGCCAGCGACACAGGGTGCAAGGGAGGAACAACCGAAGACAGGGTGCCAATCCATGGTAGGGCACACACACTCATACACACAGTCACACACTATGGGCACTTTAGGGACACCAATTAGCCTAACACACATGTCTTTGGACTGTGGGAGAAAATCAGAGTAAACTCACATGGACACGGGGACAACATGCAGACTTCACACAGGAAGGACCTAGAACACTCGAAATGAGATCGAATCCAGGACCTCCTTGCTGTGGGGCAACAGTGCTAGCCATCGGGCCCCCATGCCATCTATACATGAATCATCACTGATTAATCAATCACAAAGGGCATTATTGGCTACTGAATTTTGGCTGTTGTCAGCTCTGTTCAATTTCCAGATGTTATTATATGACATACACAAAATTTAATAATAGTCCTATATAAATAGAATTCATATCACAGAGATACATAATATCATAGAGGTGACAAAAAACAGCAAGAATAAAAGTATTCTTCTCAGTGATTAGGCTTGTCATGTGTCAATCAAACATGGGGGCGGGCCTAAAAACATCTCTCATACCAAACCAGCTTATAAACCTTTCCAAAAATGTCTAGAAATGAGAAGACACTAAAGTAGTTGGTAAAGCATACAGAAAACTCATTATTTGTTTGTATTTAATATGTGACTATAAACAAAGCTATTTTTATTCTGGTTGATATGATTTATTCTGTTTTCCAGGTCAGGATAGTTTCAGAGCTTAAGCAGCTGGGCTAACTGAAGTGGATTTTATCAAAGCATTTATCTTGGGAAAAAAACTGATTCTAAGAATTTAGAAATTAAAAAGGCATAGCCTAGAGCATAGCCACTTGAGGTTCTCTAAGAGTGTTAATAAAACAGCCATGGACAGCATGGTTCAGATTGTTCCGACCCACACTGGGCTACTGCTCATTTGGCATCTAACACAATCATCTTTAAGCTCCAGGGGATTCAATAACAGCCAACCATAATGAGCTTTAATAACAATTGGATGGCTTGACACTCCACTATACTTTTAAATAATCCTTCCCTGTTGAGTCTTTGAACTTGTTTTTTTCTTTTTTTTTCGGAAAGAAAGATGTTACAATTTCTAAATGAGAACAGAGACTTGACTGTTAAATCTTACAAACAGAGAATGAATTGGAGAGATGATAGGTAGGGGGTTAGGGCTACTTCCACCCTGTTTCTCTTTTATGTCACTGCTAATTAAAATCTGAGATTTTATGCTGTCAGTATGTTTGAGCCTGGGGCATTGGTGCCACCGTTGCTTTTCTTTGCTAATAACTGAAGTTTCATCCAATCATGAGTCACTCTCCCTGAGAAAGAGCTCCCACTCACTTGAAAAGGATCCTCTAGTGCTAATTTTACTAACCTCTAAATAATCTAACAGGGGGAACCCATTTAAGAGCAGTCTGCTTAATATTTACAAAAGAATTCTGCAAGAACATTGGAGAAGCGCCTACTTGGATGGTCCCGATGCTTCATATGCATTTGATTTTTGATATCATCCACTTTGGGGGCGGCTGTTCTGAAATATTTACTTGATGATGTACCATATCTACGGATTTTGTATCACATCTATTTCTGTACAACCCAGTCCATAGTGTATTTATGGTCAGTATCAGTATAAAAATTCTTTTCACTTTTGGTACTAGGTACACCTGCTAGTGAGGTTTTTACTTGTCTATCGAGATTGATGTTACACAATTACATTCAACAGAATGCAGAAATTGCCTTGTCAGATAAGGAACTTCATTGTGGATCCTTGTTCTTGTCCTGACTGCACTGGCTGGTGTAAGACTGTGATAATAAATGTGACCTTTGCATTGAATGCCTATGACTGTGTGAAAATGACATAAAGGTCAAGGAAATAATAGGTGGTTTGTCATAGCAGAGCTACTTTTGGCATAATAGATTATATTACAGTAGAATATATTTTAACTAACTGGCAATTTTATGCTCCACTTATGGATTATAAGGCCAAATGTATATGGACAGGAAACATCAGATCCATATGTGGAGTGGACATAACTGAAGCATGGAAGAAAGACCAAACTTGAGTCTTATTCAGTAGAATAACACAGAGGATAACATCTTATGGTACCTACTACCTCAAAATGATGGAATCACCACAATTCACTCAACTTACCACATAGCACATAAACAAGTTACAAATATGACACCAAATAAACATATTAAATAGCTGAACATTCTGGATTTGTGAAGCATATCTTATACAAATTAAACTGAATTATTAAAATTTATGGAATATTTCCCAGACCAAGTAGAAGAAATAATATTCACTTAATGTTTAGAAAAACATTATGAAATCACCTTGTAATTTGCATGTCTAAAACAATAATATTTGCACAAGTCTAAAAATAGGAAAGGAAATCCACACTTGAGTGTGGCAAAATATGTTGGTTATTCCCAGTCAGTTGTGTCTAACATTTGATGCAAATATATACAAAATAGGAGGTTTATAAAATGTTAAGATGCAAAATGTCTAAGAGTCAATGTTTGTGACAGGACTGTCAGAAATCAGCTGAATGAAATGGGGTTTACATATAGCAAAGTCAAACAAAATCGAGCACTAATGCCTAAACAAGAAAACAAGGTTACAATGGGCTAAAAAGAAGCTTTATTCTATTTATATAGCATTTTGCCAAAGTTCTTTACAAAAAAAAAAAGTATAAATGGAGGAACATGAAGAAGTTAAAGATATCCATAAAAAACCCTATAAAAAGAGATCATATTCCATACACACAGCACACAATACATACACAATGGCATGTCTCAGCTACTGTCATAGGTCAAGGAAGAAAAATAGGTTTTCGATTTGTTTTTAAATGAGCTACTGATGATGCTCCCCTAATATCCAACAGTAAAATGTTCCACAGTTTTAGGGCCACTATAGAAAAGGCCAGATGTCCTTTCTGCTTGTTTCTGAACTATGGAACACAAATGAGTTCAATGCCACACTGTTTATGCCTGCACGTTGTTCCTGCGACTCAATTAAAATATCAAGACCAACCATATCAAAAAGCAAAGGATAAATCCAGCAAAACCAGCAATATCTTCCTGGTCTCCAGCCAATACAATATCATTTGTCACTTTAAGCAATGCCGTGTCCGAACTGTGTACTGATCTAAACCTAATTGATAAAGTTCATAGATACCATTCTCATTGTAAAAAGCATTCTTCAGTAATATGCACTGACCGATGAGATGATGCTGGAATTTTTGTCTGATGCCATTTTAATGAAGCATACAAAGGTGACTGCCTGACAAAAACAAACAAATTTCCACATTCACTTATCATAGAAGCTTGCATGTTACTTAAAGGACCAAGGGATATGGGGGGCAATCATTACCTCAACAGTCAGCTGATGACATTTTGTATGCTTTTCTCATTCCCCTGATAGAAATTGGGTTAAATAAGTTACTTTTTAGGATGGTAGTGCATCTTGCCAGAAGGCAAGAGTTTCAATACTTTTTTTCATTAAAGGCATATCAACTAGATGGCAACAAACGGTCAAGATCTCAATTGTCACGACCTCTGCTTGGGATTTCGAATTAAAAACTACTCCTAAAAGCAAATTCTTCCTCCCACTCTTTCTGTCTCTCTCACTCATTTGAAATTTGCTAATAGTTTCATTCAAATATTTTGCTTTCATCCCACTAGATTTCCGATGCTGGTTGGCTGTTTCTGCTCCTTCCCATTCCGCTTTATCTATTCTGGTGTTCCAAGCCTAGTCTGGGATGTAACAGAATCCCATTGAAAATTAATGATGGAAACTTAAAAAGTACATGACATCCTGACCTCTAAAATGTTTTTTGAGAAAGCTAGAATCCGCTTGATATAGGACATTGTTTTTTCATTAGTGAAGTCCATGCCTCAGAGGATTCAGGTCATGATAAAATAGTTTATTATGCCATTACTTAAAATTTAATTAGTTTGAGGTATGCTTCACAAAGGCAGAATATTCTGCTATAAAAAAAATGTTTGGTGTCTCTTAGGGATTAATGTCCTAACTCTGTCATATCTGTGATATGCTTTTTTTTTTGTTTTTTTGCTATAAAGTAAAAGCTTGGTAAATATCCTCCAAGTTTAGTGATTCCATAAAATTTGCCAGGGTTAGTACCTTGAAATAAACTACAAATGAATCGTTTGAAAGCCACCAGAACAAACCATTCGGCATTGCACCATCTCAGCTCTTCATTGCAGCTTCTCAGCCCTTAAATGACAGTGTATCTATGCAAACTGCAGGGCCTCCTCTCATCCTAGACTTTCTATTTCAACTTTCCTGTCCTCAGTACTGCCTGCAACCATCATCCAAGCCTTTTAATCAAAGCATCGTTGTCCTTAATTGCAGCTTCCCATCCCTCACCACACTTCCATGCTGTCTTCAGATCCCTCTTATAATCTATCTCTGTTCTCCATCACAAGATCCTCTAATTCATTCATCCCATCCATTCTCTTATTTGTCCAGCTTCCTTATTTATCCCACAAATGCCAAGCCTTGTGGAGACCAGTCCAAACTATGTCTTACTGTATCTTGCCTTAGGCATGAGGGCATTGTCATGCTGAAATAGAAAACTGTTTCACTAAGTTGTTGTTATACATTGGAAGCACATAATTCTGTATAATGAAATTGCATGCTATAACATTAACTGGAAGATTAACCTTCAAGGGGCTTTACCCCAAGCCATGAGAAACAGCCCAAGACCAGAATTTCTTCCTCCACCAAACCTCACAATTAGCACTTGGGCAGGCAATGCTTTCCTGGCATCTACCAAACCAAGATCTGTCTGTCAGGCTGCCAAATGGTGAAGCATGGATCCTTACTCCAGACAATGAGCTTTCACCACTTCAGAGTACAATGACAGTAGATTCACAGCACTATGGCTGATGCTTAGCGTTGGCACTGGATATACTGGTTTTGTGTGAACACTCTGCTATGGGAATTCAATCCTTGAAGCTCCTAACAAACAGTTTTTGTTCCAACATTGCTTCCAGAGGCAGACTGAAACACAAAAAAAGCTGCATCTGAGAACAGATGACTTTTTACAAACTAGGCACTTAAGGACTCCATGGTCATGTTCTGTGGACTTGTGTGGTATACTGAAAGAGCTGTTATTACTTCTAGACATATCCAAATAACAGCATATATGGCTGACACATTTGAAAAATGGATTTGTGGAAAAGGGTGCATCCTATGACAGTTCGTCTGTATGACTAGTGTACCAAAATTGTCTACTGAGACTGCATTAGGGACTACAATAGATGTGTAATTTTACCCTTTAGACTTACTGTACATGTGACTGTACAAGCCAAACATTCAGCACTACATCGAACATTGGATAGGGTACTGCAGGTCTCATATAATACACATACAGTCTCAGTCCACCACTGGAAGTACCACTTTTGTTAACAATGGTATAATGACCGTATAATATTATTTCAACCAGAAAATACAGAAAATTGTACACAGATTCTATAGACTATAGTAGCAAGTATTTAGTGCAACTTCCCTTTACACTTCAGCAATAAGAGCTTCATTGGGATGCCAAGGTGACCCTTTTACAGCCCAAAGTCTTTTGGGAATGACAGCAGCCAAGAAACCACTTTTTCATCAGGGGAACATGGTGAAAAGGCTAAGATATGCTAAACCCCACAAATATTAGAATGAAGATCAGTGGCAAAGAGCGTTATAGTGACGTATCCAAGTTTGAAATGTTTGGGTCTAGTCATCTACAATATGTTATACATGGTCATTTTGCCACTGGTAATACAACAAATCTAATGGTGGCCTAAGACTTTTGCACAGTACTGTACACTGTGTAAATCGTTTACAGTAAAATATGGATATACCTTAATTAATGAATAGCAAAGCCCTATAGATATGAGATGGATCAGCTGAGCCCACTGTACACAGAAAGATGATCTTATTATCCCCCAGCAAGCTTCCTAAAAGTGCACCTCCCTACTGGCCACATTGTCTGTCTGCCTCAAGAGATTACAAAATGGGGATTTGCACAGAGACAAATTAAGCCCCGAGAAAGATTCTCAGCTGGAATCTGTTATAATTACTCTTCCCAGTAATGGAGGGCCACTGTGGTTCACTGGGATTCAGTGTGGATCAGGCAGAGTAGAGTTTGCCATCCTTTATCTGACCTTTTTACGGCATGTTATTTTGGGCTGTTTGAATGCATGAATATATCGAAAGTGGCAGTGATGCCATCAGACAGAATTTACACTGGAGTTCTGCAGCCATTTGATCACTCAGGGAACAAACAATGAGCATGGACGTGTACTATGAGTGAATTGGGTTTGATTGAAGTACCTCCCTTGTCCGTTTTCGATCATATGTGATTGTTCATTAAAAAAAAGCTTCTTGATTTGGCAGACTCTCAATCGGGTTCCCATCTGCTATAATTTAGAAAATTCTCTTTTGAAACTCTTTTGAAAAGTATACACCACAGACACCCAGTGCTTCAGCTGTGTGTGTTTTAAGAATTAATGAGACATCTGGATACAAACCTGTGAGTGTTAGCAAATACGATTTCTTCACTAAAACAGAAGACATCGCCACAGCTGGCAAAAGCAGTGTATCGTTAAGCAGGCAATTTCCAGTATTCAAAGCCTCCAACTCATCTATGTCAGTACATGAGTCTAACTCTGAAAGAGCACAGTGAATTGTATATGTGAACCTAAGCATGGGGGATCAGGATACTGCCTGTGGAGGTAAGGCATCAGCCCTCAGCAGGACATCAAATCTATACTGGGTCTGATGCGTGAAATGTAAGAAAGATGTTTGAAGGCAAGGCAGCGGGATGGAACAATGGTACCCCCTGCTGGAACGTTTCCCCCGCTCTCACACTGCAGTAACTTCGATCCTTTGAAGTCATAAACGAAATGAGATGAAATAATGTCCAGCATTTAATAATGGTAGAGCACAGTAGTTCTGAGATTGAAACATGGTGAGTAATTAACAGCATAAATGATGCATTGTTTGATTCACACAGCTGATAGATGTTATTTTCTTTCAGCATTTCAGTCAGATGAAGATTCTGGGTAAAGTCATTTACCTGTCCTCACGTCTGTTTACAACGAGGGCTTCAAGTGCCTACAAGACCCTGTTTACACTGGATTGTGCTATGCATCTTGAGTTTTTGCCTAGGGATTAGCCACCTACAAATGATTGAATGGCTGGATCCAATATGCATTTCAAACAGATTTAAAACCTGATCACTCAAGTGGCTTGAGACCAGTAAGAAGACGCATCTAGGTCGTTATTACACCAGCTCAGTGAACACCACTCGAACCTCCTACCAACAGATTAAATAAGGTGCACAAAAGCAACGGTTTTAATGCGATATCTGTTTTTGCCAAAACAACTAAAAACAAGGTACGAAACACCATGTTATAATCTGATCTGTATATTTTGCAGTTAGCAAACAGCAATTATATTTTAATCCAGCTGATCAGAGAAGCATTTGATGTGGTAAATGCATGATAAATTCAGTTTTCAGGCTATAAGTCAGATACAAAAACACATTTAAATAACCAGGCGTAAACAGGCTCAAAAATTCAGCAAAAGTAGAGCATCATTGCTTATGATCTGGCGTGTTAGGCCAAAGCACAGAGATGTGATATGGCTTCAGCATCTCCTCTGACACCAAATCAGGTGCATTGCTCATCAGGTCATGTCCTCTGAACGACTTGGGGAAGGCAATGACATCCCTGATGCTGGGAGCCCCTACTATGATGGATATTAGGCGGTCCAAACCTGTAAGAGCAGGATACAAAGTGAGGCCACTATGAAAACACCTAAAACCCTTTCACAGTTTATGATCACATTTTCAAAATTGGTTAAAAGTTTGCGTGTGGCAGAAGGGGAAAAAAATTCATTTTCGGGCAGATTCTTTACTCTGGCCATGCTTCTAAGCTGAAATGGATACGTAGGACAATTTCGTTTGGAGTCTCAAGACCTCAGAAGAGTGCAGTGCTGCCAAGTAATCTCTGTCAGACAATCAATTTTAGCTCAGCGCATGACCGGTGCTGATACGAGGAGATAACTTTCGAAAAAATCTTTCAGTTACGGCAGCCCTTCTGCGACCTTATTTTTTAAGGCTGATGAATCTTGCTGGGTAGCAGGTGTCCTACTCCAAACTTACCTAAAGCAATCCCGCCATGTGGAGGGGCCCCAAAGTCCAATGCTTCTAAAAGGTGAGATAGGAGAGACACGTCCTCCTGTAAGACAACACAGCAGAAGTCACAACAAAACCACCTCTAATCAACTCAAGGAACATTCTAGATTAAGTACTATTTGGATAGGTCAATTCTACAGACAGATTCTGTCAAATGATCATTTTAGAAGAGATCACTGTATAGGGTACACAGATTTTCAAATTTCCCAAACCGAATAACAAGTAACCGATGACTCTCACACTGAAATCATCAACTTTATACATGCTGTTATGCTGTAAGACAAAGTTACTTGCGATACTGGCTACACTGCACATTCACAACCTCTAGTCCTGCAATATAAACTAATAGCGCTGACTTCTAACACTGTAACAAAAACATATAAAACAGGCTTTGCAATGTTATTAAACATTTAACAACAAGCTTTGCCCCATTAACAACATTTACATTATTTAGCAGACGCCCTTATCCAGAGCGACTTACAATTGATACAGTCTTACAATCCAAGCAATTGTGGGTTAAGGGTCTTACTCAAGGACTTAACAGTGGCAGCTTAGCAGAGGTGGAATTTGAACCCTGTAGCCTGTGGTCCATGTGGCTACCACAGTCACAACACATTTGTGTGTCCGGAAAGTGGTTGTATGATTACAAACTTCAGGGAAAATTAACTGAAAATAATGTCAAATACATCATTTAATATGTATTGTGAAGGGTTTTCTTTGATGTTAAAAAAGCAACAGATATCACCTTTTATGTCTGTGTTTGCACGGTTTGTGCTACTGTAACATTAAAGCCATATAAATTTGAAAGCTAACTGCAAACATATAACCCTTATAAGCCATTATACAGTACTGTGCACAAGTATTAGGCCACCATTAGATGTCATGTTAGCAATGGTATAATGATCATATATAACAAATTGTCGATGATTGGATTCATCACCCCATAGTACTCTTTTCCACTGATCTTCATTCCAATCTTTCTGAGTTTTGTACATACTGTACGTAAATAACATACTGTAAGCACTTATCCTATCCTAACACAGTAATTATAAAAAACGAGCCGCGTAACCGTGTATTCTTCCGCTGCGCACACCAAACAAGAAGTTCGCGTTATGACGTTTACGACGCAAAACCACTTAAGTGCGAAACAAGGCTTTATACAGTAAATGGGAGATGCGTCGTAACCACATCGTAACTCGAGACCATCGTAACCCGAGGACTACCTGTATGTATGTATATATATATATATATATATATATATATATATATATATATATATATATATATATATACACAGTTGTGCTTCAAAGTTTGTGAACCCTTTATAATTTTCTATATTTCTGCATAAATATGACCTAAAACATCATCAGATTTTCACACAAGTCCTAAAAGTAGATAAAGAGAACCCAGTTAAACAAATAAGACAAAAATATTATACATGATCATTTATTTATTGAGGAAAATGATCCAATATTACATTGGTATGTTGGTGGGTTTCCTCACATTAACTGCTCGCTTCAGGTCCTTCCACAACATTTCGATTGGACTAAGGTCAGGACTTTGACTTGGCCATTCCAAAACATGAACTTTATTCTTCTTTAACCATTCTTTGGTAGAACGACTTGTGTGCTTAGGGTCGTTGTCTTGCTGCATGACCCACCTTCTCTTGAGATTCAGTTTCATGGACAGATGTCCTGACATTTTCCTTTAGAATTCTTTGATATAATTCAGAATGCATTGTTCCATTAATAATGGCAAGCCGTCCTGGCCCAGATGCAGCAAAACAAGCCAAAACCATGATACTACCACCACCATGTTTTCACAGATGGGATAAGGTTCTTATTCTGGAATGCAGTGTTTTCCTTTCTCTAAACATAACGCTTTTCTTTTAAACCCAAAAAGTTCTATTTTGGACTCATCCGTCCACAAAAACATTCTTCCAGTAGCCTTTTGGTTTGTCCACGTGATCTTTAGCAAACTGCAGACGAGCAGCAATGTTCTTTTTGGAGAGCAGTGGCTTTCTTCTTGCAACCCTGCCATGCACACCATTGTTTGTTCAGTGTTCTTCTGATGGTGGACTCATGAACATTAACATTAGCCAATGTTGATAGAGGCCTTCAGTTGCTTAGAAGTTATCCTGGGGGTCCTTTGTGACCTCACCAAACTACTACACACCTTGCTCTTGGAGAGAGACGTTTGTTGGTCGACCACTACTGGGGAGGGTAACAATGGTCTTGAATTTCCTCCATTTGTACACAGTCTGTCTGACTGTGGATTGGTGGGAGTCCAAACTCTTTAGAGATGGTTTTTGTAACCTTTTCCAGCCTGATGAGCATCAACAACTCTTTTTCTGAGGTCCTCAGAAATCTCTTTGTTCGTACCATGAAACACTTCCATAAACGTGTTATGAAGAGCAGGCTTTGATAGATCCCTGTTCTTTAAATAAAACAGGGTGTGGGCACCCTGTTTTATTTAAGAACAGGGATCTATCAAATCAAATCACACCTGATTGGCATCCCACTGATTGAAAAACACCTGACTCTAATTTCACCTCCAAATTAACTGCTAATCCTAGAGGTTCACATACTTTTGCCACTCACTTATATGTAATACTGGAATTTTCCGCAATAAATAAATGACCAAGTATAATATTTTTGTCTCATTTGTTTAAAACTGGGTTTCTCTTTATCTACTTTTTAGGACTTGTGTGTGAAAATTTGATGATGTTTTAGGTCATATTTATGCAGAAATACAGAAAATTCTAAAGGGTTCACAAACTTTCAAGCACCACTGTGTGTGTGTGTATATATATATATATATATATATATATATATATATATATATATATTATATATATATATATATATATAAATTATAATCTAATGGTGAACTAAGATTTTTGCACAATACTATTTCTTCTAACATCAAGGCTAAAATAAAATACAATAAAATCTCTGGCAGGAATCAACTCCCTGCCACTACAACAGCATCCCCATCAGCCAATCAAGACAGCAATGTATGTGGCAAATGTCACACTCCTCGGTGTGGACATGCTTTCGCCAAAGAACTCCACTTGTGAAACAAAGTGGTCAGCAGCCACAAGTTGTACAGAGGCGTTCGACTGGCCAACGATCCTCTACTCTCGAAAGAGGGGTTGGCACAATGCAGGGAATATTGACAAGGGGAATTGGTGAAAAAATGGGGAAAACATAAAAACATAAAATTGAAAAACCCAAACTTTTTTAGGACTTTTAAAAATATTTTCCCATTGTAAATACTGTACTTTGAGGATGTTCTGCAGGACATAGAGCTGCTGGGCAGCGCTGTGGATGCGGATGGAGCCACCGCCAATCTCACAGCCATTCAGCACCAGGTCATAGTGTTGGCCGCGTACCTAAAACACGGAGCAAAAGCAAGAAAATTTCATGTAAAGAGTGGAGTGTCTGTAATCCAGATGGTACATGAGCTACAAATTCAAAACCAGACAGAAACAAGATTAGGTGCTGATCAGGTTAAAGCAGTGCCTCACAGATAATGAAGACACCAGCTTCAGGTTGCCATCACTGTTATTTCTCCCATGAGGAAAGGGTAACGATAATGTGAATCAGAGCAGTCAGCTTTAGATTTATTGAAACTATGTCTGGAAACTCTCCAATCTGCAGGAACACAAGTGTGCAAGCAAATATCTATGGTTCAGTAAATCTGCTTATTAAAGGTACACCATGCTCCAATGGTATAACGGAGGAGACACACTGAACTTTGAACCATCTATACAATTGGTTCCAGTCATACTAGTTATATGGGCAGACACCTATATACCTATGTAAGCGGCATTTAAAGACAGATTGATATCCGTTTGCTTAACGGCAGAGGTCTTAAACATTATAACAAATTTAATAGGCAATAAAAATCTGTCACTTAACTCGAGACGTTGTGGCTGTAAACGGCTGGTCAAATTAAAAAAGCGTTTAGCGTGTGTATTTTAACTGCCATCAGTATTATTCATCTCATACTTTAAAGTTTTGTTTACATTTTTTAAATTTAATTTCTTTTCATGAATATTTATTTTGCATTAGCACACGGACACTGAGGTATCACAGTTTTCTCTGCCAACAAGATACATGACATTGAAATGCTAGTACTAGTGCTAGTGTATTTAAAACGTGATATTGCATTGCCTATTCTGGAAATTAGTATTTCGGCAAATAGACTCATTCCCTCTTGGTTGTGTGCAGCCAGCAAGGTATGTTTATTTATGTTTATATTCCATCGTGAGTGTTTACATTTTGGTTGTGTGATTGTTAGTGTGTGTGAAGAATAAATCCTTCATTAACTGAACAACCACAGTGTTGTGTATTTCCTAAAGGGAGTGACATGTATAATAGTTTAGGCAATGGCTCGTGTTTTCGGTGGTTTCTCTGGCGCATTTATGTATCATTTGCATGCAGATTACTTGTGAAAATACCCTTTATATTTACATTACAGTAGCATAAGTGTATATGACTATGGTAATGGTCTGGTAAATGACCATTTCAGTAAACAACTTGTTTCACAGAACTTAATACCATCATTAAAAAGCTCATACCTATAGTGCCAAAGCAGATAATACCATATTTGGAAGCACTACAATAACAACGGGCAACAAAATATTAACACTTTTTGTTCCAATAACTTAAAACAGGTGAACCTAATAGTACTTTTTATGCTGAAATGTAATGTAGGCATAGTCTTCAAGTGACAGAGAAATTAAATGTTACAATACCTATATATTACTTGCTCACAAATAAGGCTGTTGTTACATTGAAAACATGTACAAACTGTATCCATATTGCCATCTACTTGGTCTGCTTTCTCATCGCCACATCATCACTCAGTGTCATGTTTTTTTCAGGCTGTGGCACAAGGTAATTTCTGACTGTGAGGTTCTAGCCTCATAGCAGATGGTAAATTAGGATATTTAACAGTATGTTTGGATTTTCATGTTATACCATTTTTATTTGGCAGGCACAAGAAGCAATCCTATTTGTGATATCTGGGTCTATGAGAGGTGAAACTTATATCACTGTACAACCACAGTAATTCTCATAACACTTTCATTGAGGACATGAGAAACGTTTTTCTGATTGAAACACCACACCACAGATGTTGCAGAAAGGATTTTGACTATAGGTGCACCCCAGTCTACGTTGAAGTTACGTTCTGGTAAAACTGGTTTATGTTGAATGTGCATTTGTGTATTATCCTTAAGATAAAAAAAAAATGTAAACAGAATCATTGTGAAATAGAGAGAGCCTATATTTACATAGTTTCTTGCCATTATAATGATGGATGGAGTATCAGGATGACAGACAAATACGCAAAAGCACAACTTTTCAATAGTGATGCCCCATAGATGCACCAGTGACACAGTGAGTTCCAGCCTGCAGCTGAACAGTGAACTGCTAATCAAGAGTGGGCACTCTTTGCATGTCCCATCATGTCCAGATGTGTTTCTGCAAGCCTGTGGTCACTCATTTACTAAACTTGTGCTTTCAAAAAGAAGTGACAGAACTTCACAATGAAAACAGATGTGTTTGTTAAACTTTTTGCTTCAAAAGATGTACAGCACTGGTACACAGTATAAGCTTATACAGTGGGGCAAAAAAGTATTTAGTCAGTCACTGATTGTGCAAGTTCTCCTACTTATAAAGATGAGAGAGGTCTGTAATTTTCATCATATATACACTTCAACTATGAGAGAAAAAATGAGAAAAAAAATCCAGGAAATCACATTGTTGGATTTTTAAAGAATTTAATTGTAAATCATGGTGGAAAATAAGTATTTGGTCACCCACAAACAAGCAAGACTTCTGGCTCTCACAGACCTATAACTTCTTCTTTAAGAAGCTCTTCTGTCTTCCACTTGTTATCTGTATTAATGGCACCTGTTTGACCTTGTTATCTGTATAAAAGACACCTGTCCACAGCCTCAAACAGTCAGACTCCAAACTCAACCATGGCCAAGACCAAAGAGCTGTCGAAGAACACCAGGAAGAAAACTGTAGGACCAGGCTGGAAAGAGTGAATCTACAATAGGCAAGCAGGTTGGTGTGAATAAATCAACTGTGGGAGCAATTGTAAGAAATACAAGACCATTGATAATCTCAATCGATCTGGGGCTCCACGCAAGATCTCATCCCGTGGGGTCAAAATGATCATGAGAAAGGTGAGCAAAAATCCCAGAACTACACGGAGGGACCCGATGAATGACCTGCAGACCAAAGTAACAAGGCTACCATCAGGAACACCCTACGCCGAAAGGGACTCAGATCCTGCAGTGCCAGGCGTGTCCCCCTGCTTAAGCCAGTACATGTCCAGGCCCGTCTGATGTTTGCCAGAGAGCATATGGATGATCCAGAAGAAGATTGGGAGAATATCATGTGGTCAGATGAAACTAAAATAGAACTTTTTGGTAAAAACTTAACTTGCCATGTTTGGAGGAAGAAGAATTCTGAGCTGCACCATACCTACTGTGAAGCATGGGGGTAGAAACCTCAAGCTTTGGGGCTGTTTTTCTACAAAGGGGACCGGATGACTGATCCGTGTTAAGGGAAGAATGAATGGGGCCATGTATCGTGAGATTTTAAGCCAAAACTTCCTTCCATCAGTGAGAACATTGAAGAGGGAACGTGGCTGGGTCTTCCAGCATGACAATGATCCCAAACACACTGCTCGGGCAAGGAAGGAGTGGCTCCGTATAAAGCATTTCAAGGTCCTGGAGTGGCCTAGCCAGCCTCCAGACCTCAGCCCCAGAGAAAATGTGTGGAGGGAGTTGAAAGTCCGTGTTGCCCCAAACATCACTGCTCTAGAGGAGATCTGCATGGAGTAATGGGCCAAAATACCAGCTACAGTGTGCGCAAACCTGGTGAAGACTTAAAGGAAACGTTTGACCTCTGTCATTGCCAGCAAAGGTTATATTACAAAGTATTGAGTTGAACCAAGTTTATTGAAAAAATACTTATTTTCCACCATAATTTACAATTAAATTCTTTAAAAATCCTACAATGATTTCCTGGATTTTTTTCCATCATTTTGCCTCTCATAGTTGAAGTGGACCTATGATAAAAATTACAGACCTCTCTCATATTTCTAAGTAGGAGAACTTGCACAATCAGTGACTGATTAAATACTTTTTGGCCCCACTGTATACTATACGTAATGACACGTGAGAATACTTAAACTTTTGGGTGACAGTGAAATTCTGAAAAAATACATAAGAACAGGCATTTTTGCAAGGAACAATATACATGTTAACCAATGTATAATCAGACAAAAACAGTATAAGAAGTGCACCTTTAATAATGCAAAGAAATCATGCTTTCCAAACTTTGGGGGGCTGTACACAAGATCATAATTGCTTCTACACCCTAGATACTGCATTAGGCATCCAATATGAAGCAACATATGATTCGCCATGACAGCCAGGTTTTTAGCTTTGCCACTAATTACTTAGTTTTAGTCAGTCTGGTTTTATTCAGATATGAACAATTGTCTAGGTCAGGATAAAAGCCGAAGCCAAGGTGGAACAATCTGATAGACTTCCCATAATGACATAGCTACACAATAAGCCCTCTGGCATTTATATTCAACTAATGGCATGCCTAAACATTATCAAAAAATCCATGACTTTAACATTTGAAATAAAAACTGCAAACTGCATAACTGCAAGTCCTTGCATAGTTTAGAGTCAAGTTTAGAGCAAAGATGGATGCGTACTTTGAACTCTGCACTCTAAAACCAAATTCTACACGTTAATTGTTTTCACATAGAGTTCTTTTTAAATGAATCAAACTCAGTTCTTAAGTGAACCTCAACGCAAACCCACTGCAAATGATCCCAGTTCACTTTGTGTTCTCGTTGTAAGCAAACTTTAAAGAGGACTAGGTATTCTTTCTGGTCCTCATTAGCGCTGATGAGATCAGAGACCACTTGTTGTTCACATCACAACACCTTTAAAACTCAGACCCTAGCTGTGTAATCATCTTTTCATGTTACTGTTGTTTTGCTCTGTTATATTTTTATGAAGCAAAAAATGTAAACGATGCCTTTTTGGAAATGTGAAATATCATAACTGTTTGAAAAGACTAGAGACAAGCATGAAGGAGAAATTATATTCATCATAATCATTTGCATATCAAAACACATCACAAGAAGAAGGAAGACTTTATGAAGACACTTCATAAAGAAATGTAGGACAGAACAGAACAGAGCATAGTTTTACCAGAAAAAAACAATAATAATTATCGCTTAGTTCGTTTAACCAAACTAGAATTTCCATCAAGGCGTCATATTAAAAAAGTGGTAATATGTTTTTAAGGAAATAAACATGATGGAACCAGTTTTGAATAGACATTTCAAAAGAAAAATATGTGGGATAAACAATGATCGGCTGTACGCACTCATTCAGGCTGTAGACGCACTAGTGGTGATTCTACACAAAACTGTTGTCTAAACTCATATTACCAGAAACCGTGATAAGAGCTGTAGAGCCATATTGTGTGCAGGACTGTTGCCAACAGTACTGTACTGCAAACTTGGCTGTTCTGCTTACCATCCCAAAATGCAAAGTAGACCTGTACTGTTTGAATTTCTGGATGCACATATCAAGCAGGGTGCAAAGCGAAGCACAAACACACAGCACTCAGAGCACTTCTGGACATGGAGTTTGGATTGATTGTGGAATCATTTGGAGGGGTCTGAGCTTGTCTGATGCGCTCACATATTCAAAAGAAGCCACAACTCAAGCTGTCTGAGACCACTTGAAATGCAGAAATGCTCCAAGTGTGAAATATCCTTTTAAGTGTGCACATGTTTGGTCAGAGGCAAATGTATAGGCCAGTTCAGTTCAACCAGGAATAATTTTGGACAACAGCCTGGACATTTCTTATCAATAAAGTTGCCAAATTCAAAAAACCCTTCATATCTTTAAACTACCATATATTAGATCATGTTACTTGATGATAAATTGTTGAGAACAATAATATGTTCATGAACATTACCTATACCTTTAGCATAACAAGGAAAAGCCATTTCAGAATGTTCAGCTCTATACCGTCACTCCTTACTATGAATGTGAGTGCATTAACCTTATGGGGCTGAGTGTAGAGCAGGTGGACGTCCTCAGGCACAGGTGCAGTGAAAGGGTGGTGCGCAGACTCCAGCTGCTCCGGGTCATTGTCTTTAGGCAAGAAGAGGGGAAAGTCGACCACCCAGAGGAAGTGAAAAACTGACGGGTCACGCACAGGAACGCCATGCCCCTCCAACAGCTCAGCACATTGCAGTCTTAGCTTTCCCAACAGAGGACGCTGTGAGGAGGATGAAATGCCATATTTTTATATACACACATATATATGTACAGTATTTTTTATGTTCTTTAGTTTTATATTCTCTAGTATATATTCTTCATAATATTCTATTATATTTAATTTATTGTAGTCTATATGGTATTATATTTACTTTACTTATTATATTTTAATTAGATATGTTCTCTGTTTTAATTTTTATACTATTTAATTTATTTAAACTATTACTAAAACTTTATTAATAAAATAACCTTTAATTTAGGTTTAATTCTTGTGTGTATCATCAGCTGCCTGGCTGCCCAAGGAAGATGGGTCCCTGTTTGAGCTTTGGTCCTCCCAAGGTTATTCTTTATAAAATTTAGGGACTTGCCACCGTCACCCAGTCTTGCTCAATTAGGGCTGTGGGCATAGATTTTTGTAAAGCTACTTGTTCCTTTCCAAAAAGCACTATATACAGTAAATGAATGTGACTTTGACATATTTTATACTCAGACATACAGTGGTGTGAAAAAGTGTTTGCCCCCTTCCAGATTTCATATTTTTTTTGCATGTTTGTCACACAAGTGTTTCGGAACATCAAACCAATTTAAATATTAGTCAAAAAGTCCAAACCTACATGGCCCTGTGTGAAAAAGTGATTTCCCCAGGTTAAAACATAACTATGGTTTATCACACCCGAGTTCACTGTCTCTAGCCACACCCAGGCCTAAATAACTGCCACACCTGTTCTCAATCAAGACATCACTTAAATATGACCTGCCTGATAAAGAAGTACACCAAAAAATCCTTAAAAACTACACATCATGCCGAGATCCAAAGACATTCAGAAAGAAAGCAACTGAGATCTATCAGTCTGGAAAGGGTTATAAAGCCATTTCTAAAGCTTTGGGCAAACCACAGTGAGAGCCATTATCCACACATGGAGAAGGCATGGAACAGTGGTGAACCAGCCAAGAGGTCACAAAAGACCACACAACAACATCCAAAGAACTGCCGGCCTCACTTGCCTCAGTTAAGGTCAGTGTTCATGCCTCCACCATAAGAAAGAGACTGGGCAAAAATGGCCGGCATGGCAGAGTTCCAAGACGAAAACCACTGCTGAGCAAAAAGAACATTAAAGCTCGTCTCTATTTTTCCAGAACACATCTTGATGATCCCCAAGACTTTTGGGAAAACATTCTGTGGACTGACGAAGCAAAAGTTGAACTCTTTGGAAGGTGTGTCTCCCATTACATCTGGCGTAAAAGTAACACAGCATTCAGGAAAAGAACATTATAGCAACAGTAAGATATGGTGGTGGTAGTGTGATGGTCTGGGGCAGTTTTGCTGCTTCAGGACCTGGAAGACTTGCTGTGATAAATGGAACTATGAATTCTGCTGTCTACCAAAAAATCCTGAAGGAGAATGTCTGGCCATCTGCTCGTGACCTCAAACAGAAACGAACTTGGGTTCTGCAGCAGGACAATGATCCAAAACACACCAGCAAGTCCATCTCTGAATGGCTGAAGAAAAACAAAATGAAGACTTTGAAGTGGCCTACTAAAAGTTCTGACCTGAATCCTATTGAGATGCTGTGGCATGACCTTAAAAAGGCCGTTCATGCTCAAAAACCCTCCACTGTGGCTGAATTATAACAATTCTGCAAAGATGAGTGGCCAAAATTCCTCCACAATGCTGTAACAGACTCATTGCAAGCTATCACAAACGCTTGGTTGCAGTTGTTGCTGCTAAGGGTGGCCCAACCAGTTATTAGGTTTAGGGAGCAATCACTTTTTCACACAGGGCCATGTAAGTTTGGATTTTTTCCCTCTTAAGAATAAACACCTTCATTTAAAAACTGCATTTTGTGTTTACTTGTGTTGTCTTTGACTAATATTTAAATTGGTTTCATGTTCCAAAACACTTAAGTGTGACAAACATGCAAAAAAAATAGGAAATCAGGAAGGGGGCAAACACTTTTTCACACCACTGTACTTTGTGTCACGGTATATAGTAAGGCTTATTTAAGATACTGTATTCTATATTCACTGCTGTATATGGCAGTGTTCTCACAGTATGCAACTCCTGTTAAGAGATAAGAGCCAGCTGATGGATCTGCAGTTCTTCTTCTTAGCATACACAAACTAGGCTCGGGTACATTTGACCCCTAAATCGCTGTTCACTAGTGTGAATGCTCCGTATCATGAGAGGGCTGCATGTCAGCGCGCCTAAAAAAAAAAACAAAAAAAACTGTTGCCGTCAGTTACAGTTACACATAGGCCTCATAACCTGCTTCTGTATCTTGCATTGAAAGGTGGTATGGATGGTAAAAACTCTCCATAGTGCCACCAGCAGTCGACCTTGGTTTTTCCTCACACTATGGCCGGCATTACAATTTTACAAAAATGTGACTGCAGATTATTCACTCCTATTGATTTAGTTACAGATGAGTAAAGACATTCATTAACCATTTAAATCTTTGCCTGTCTGTGCCTTTACAGCCTGAACTTCATGGTGTTTTACACTGGGGGTGGTGGCAAATGAAAGACCTGCACAGCAAGACCTAATGAAATCCTCAAAGAATTTGTAGAACATGTACATAATTACTTGTAGCATAACTATAAATATTGTACTGGTGCTCACTAGAGGGGAGGTGAAGGTGAATATTTCACAGCAGCCAAAGTGACTTAATGAATGTTAGAAGTGATTAGACTGTGTGGTATTAAATCAGAAAAAGTGGCTACTGTTAAATGTTAAAACTATGAAATGGATTTTCAATGTATGCACAGAAGAGAACACGTGCACTTACACTCATCGTGGTAATCAACCTACATAGTGATGCTCTAACAGGACGTCTTCGTGTACCCAAGGGCAAAGCTATTTTGGTTTTGCCCACAGAGGAGCGCTGGAGGCAAAACCTTCCCTTCTTTATATAAGGTTTATATAAATCGCATATATACACAGTACTGTGAAAAAGTCTTAGGCTACAACTGATACCATTGTCTTAGAAATGGTGTATAATGACCATATATAATTATTTCTGCCTGTTTACTAGAACACAGCCAGCAAATACAGGAAATGTGCAGTCTAAACCCTGTCTGTTTCATGGCTACTTTTGGTGAGAGGCAAGTTTGGCAACTTAACGAGGTTAAAAAAAAAAAGAGACAAAGAACATTCGTACCTGATGCTGACAATGTGTTTTCCTGAGCAGCCCGCGTGATTGTACAATCACAATTACAATGTACAGAAACAGATACGTACATGTAGAGTTTTTATTCCTTTACGCAAATTAGTCACTGAGAAATTGTCACTGGTTGTTGTGACCTGACATCCAGTGTGAGATGAATAACAGCAAAGTCTTTATAAGGTAAGTCTGTTCACTCTGCCGCCATCTTGGTAACGCCACTGGGCAGTAATTTCCAGCCATAGACCAGACTCCTATCTCTTTGAATGTGAAGTGAGCTATATATCCGAAACTGAAAGACAAACTAACGTTTAAAATGCATATTTAGGTATGCTGGTATAATCTAACAAAAATGCATCTTAGTGTGTTTCAATCCTAATATCTCATGTTCATTGCATGGGCACCCAGTAAACATGCCTATAGTGTGGAGGTGAGAAAAGAGATAAAAGACTGAACCCAAGAGGGCATCTTACAAAAATGAGGAACTCAAAAATGGCATCTACAAGTCCGGGACATCCCTGTTTCCAAATGGAGCAAAAGAGGATAAACAACCAGGGATATTGGCAGGGATCGTTCTGTTCCCTTCACTTCAAATAAAATAAATTAGTTTTATGTTTACTGCTTGCTTTCTACAGCTTTAATCTTAATGATTTCTTTACTTCTGTTTCATTCCCAGCTTCCTGCTTTCAGAGCTTCCCCTTATCAACTTAGCTGATAACTCTCTTTTTCACTGTCACATGTTTCTCCTCTTCTTTGAACTTTTATCTTTTTCAAAAGTTCTCACTTTTCATTTTACTATTTCAAGCTTCTCTTCTTTTTAGAGATTCAAGAGCACACACAGTCAGACAATGGTGTTTATCTTCCATAGCTTTGGTGGGGTAAAGCCACAGCACTCAATCAGGGCTTTCTTCAGCTGTACCTGATTAGCCCCATAGCAGTCTGGGAAATGTAGTCTCTCCGGTCATAGAAGCCAGCTTTCACCATACCTCTCTGCTACCATCACTGGTCAAATGCAGACTTATGATGACAGCTTGCACGTTACACTTGAGTCACCCTCTGTTGGTCAGAGGAGGTACTGCGGGATTGTCTCTGCTGGTAAGAAGCTGTAATGCGAGACTGATGCAAGCTGCAAATCAGACCAGCAGGTGTTCATCATAAATATGTCTAGGAGTATGTCGAGTTAGTTTTTTCCCCTCTTTCCTTAAGAAGACTCTTGAATTTTCTCTTACAATACAAACTCACAATAATCTGCAATGTTTATACTGTATTAAGAATTGTAACGCTAAGCCAGTCCTACAAGGGTATAGTCTGAAACCCTGATGTATATGAAAACCTGTGGTATAGGAAAACAATCGTTTATACAGTGGGGCCAAAAAGTATTTAGTCAGCCACTGATTGTGCAAGTTCTCCTACTTAGAAAAAGGAGAGATGTCTGTAATTTTCATCATAGCTACGCTTCAACTATGAGAGACTAAATGAGAAAAAAAATCCAGGAAATCACATTGTAGAATTTTTAAAGAATTTAATTGTAAATTATGGTGGAAAATAAGTATTTGGTTAATAAATTTGGTCCAACTCAATACTTTGTAACATAACCTTTGTTGGCAATGACAGAAGTCATACATTTCCTGCAAGTCTTCACCAGGTTTGCACACACTGTACTTGGTATTTTGGCCCATTCCTCCATGCAGGTCTCCTCTAGAGCAGTGGTGTTTTGGGGCAACACGGACTTTCAACTCCCTCCACAAATTTTCTATGCAGTGGAGGTCTGGAGACTGGCTAGGCCACATCAGGACCTTGAAATGCTTTTTACGGAGCCACTCCTTCGTTGCCCGAGCGGTGCGTTTGGGATCATTGCCATGCTGGAAGACCCAGCCACGTTCCATCTTCAATGCTCTCACTGATGGAAGGAGGTTTTGGCTTAAAATCTCACGATACATGGCCCTGTTCATTCTTTCTTTAACATGGATCAGTCGCCCCTCTGCAGAAAAACAGCCCCAAAGCATGATGTTTCCAGCCCCATGCTTCACAGTAGGTATGGTGTTCTTGGGATGCGACTCAGCATCCTTTTTCCTCCAGTTGAGTTTTTACCAAAAAGTTCTATTTTGGTTTCATCTGACCACATGATATTCTCCCAATCCTCTTCTTCTGGATCATCCATTTGCTCTCTGGCAAACTTCAGACGGGCCTGGACATGTACTGGCTTAAGCAGGGGGACACGCCTGGCACTGCAGGATCTGAGTCTCTTTCGGCGTAGTGTGTTACTGATGGTAGCCTTGTTACTTTGGTCCCAGCTCTCTGCAGGTCATTCATCGGGTCCCTCCGTGTAGCTCTGGGATTTTTGCTCACCGTTCTCATGATCATTTTGACCCCATGGATGAGATCCTGTGTGGAGTTTCAGAACAAGGGAGATTATCAATGGTCTTGTATGTCTTAAAATTGCTCCCACAGTTGATTTATTCACACCAATCTGCTTACCTATTGTAGATTCACTCTTTCCAGCCTGGTGCAAGTCTACAATTTTCTTCCTGGTGTCCTTCGACAGCTCTTTGGTCTTGAGTTTGGAGTCTGACTGTTTGAGGCTGTGGACAGGTGTCTTTTATACAGATAACAAGGTCAAACAGGTGCCATTAATACAGGTAACGAGTAGAAGACAGAATAGCTTCTTAAAGAGGAAGTTACAGGTCTGTGAGTGCCAGAAGTCTTGCTTTTTTTGAGTATTGAGTTGGACCAAATTTATTGACCAAATACTTATTTACCACCATGATTTACAATTAAATCTCATAGTTGAAGTGTACCTATGATGAAAATTACAGACCTCTCTCTTTTTAAGTAGGAGAACTTGCACAATTAGTGGCTGACTAAATACTTTTTGGCCCCACTGTAAGCAATTATTCAAAGCAGGTCAATAAACTGGTAAATGCCATAAAAAAAAAAAAAAACAGGAAAAAGCCTGACAAATGGGTGTACCTACTCTGTTACAGAACCTTGCAAATGCTGCATTTCAAATAGGTCTCATCTTCTGAGATTAAAATAAAGAAATGCCTATGATTTGCTAATATGTAGATAAATGTTATTATATGCCACAGATAAAACCAAAGATGAGTTTTCATGTAGGTGGTTATTAAAGCATTTCTCTGAGTCTTTCCAGTTATCTGCTTATTATGAGCCTCAATCAGCTACTAATTGCCATATCATCTGGAACAGAGAAAAAACCTTACTAATAACTGAAGCATGCACTGTTTATGTTCCACAATTACAATAATTATGTGGTTTGTATAACTAATCCATAGCCAAGCTATATTTACTGACTGAACAGTCAGAGACAAATTATTCACCATCCCATTTGTTTTCTCTGCGATTGCATTACCTGTTTGTCCTTTTGAGATGAGATGTCTTAGTACACTGAGTAAAATAACAGGCTGGTATGTCAAACCCAGAAGTGTCAGAGAAATACCCAAGAAGGCCCGTTAGTTACAAAGAACTGATATTCAAAAACGACAGTGAGGCTGGTAGCTGCAAAACTAGTACAGTTATCAAAGTTATTCCACCAAATGGGTGCCATTTATGTCCCCAGGACATTATAGTTAATTAATTGAAGAAAAAAAAAACCATTTTATTATTAAGCAAAGTGTCCTGGACAGTGATGAAACTCCAAATTTCAAGTATATAATTTAAACATTACTTAAAACTATCAACAACAAAAAATAATAATAAAAATAATTAAAATCCTTCATAAATCTTTTTTATTGGCATTGTTGTATCACTCCATATACCATCTACAGTGGTGTTTGAAAGTTTGTGAACCCTTAAGAATTTTCAATATTTCTGCATAAATATGACCTAAAACATCATCAGATCTTCACACAAGTCCTAAAAGTAGATAAAGAGAACCCAGTTAAACAAATGGGACAAAAACATTATACTTGGCCATTTTTTATTGACAAAAATGATCCAATATTACATATTGGTGAGTGGCAAAAGTATGTGAACTTTTGCATTCAGTATCTGGTGTGGTCCCCCTGTGTAGCAATAACTGCAACTAAACGTTTCCTGTAACTGTTGATCAGTCCTGCACACCGGCTTGGAGGAATTTTGGCCCATTCCTCCGTACAGAACAGCTTAAACTCTGGGATGTTGGTGAGTTTCCTCACATTAACTGCTCACTTCAGGTCCTTCCACAACATTTCGACTGGATTAAGGTCAGGACTCTGACTTGGCCATTCCAAAATATTAACTTTGTTCTTCATTAACCATTCTTTGGTAGAACGACTTGTGTGCTTAGGGTTGTTGTCTTGCTGCATGACCCACCTTCTCTTGAGGTTCAGTTCACGGACAGATGTCCTGACATTTTCCTTTAGAATTCTCTGATATAATTCAGAATGCATTGTCCCATCAATGATGGCAAGCTGTCCTGGCCCAGATTCAGCAAAACAGGCCCAATCCATGACACTACCATCACCATGTTTCACAGATGGGATAAGGTTCTTATGCTGGAATGCAGTGATTTCCTTTCTCCAAACATAACACTTTTCTTTTAAACCAGAAAGTTCTACTTTGGTCTCATCCGTCCACAAAACATTCTTCCATTAGCCTTCTGGCTTGTCCACGTGAACAAACTGCAGACAAGCAGCAGTGTTCTTTTTGGAGAGCAGTGGCTTTCTCCTTGCAACCCTGCCATGCACACCATTGTTGTTCAGTGTTCTTCTGATGGTGGACTCATGAACATTAACATTAGTCAATGTGACAGAGGCCTTCAGTTGCTTAGATGTTACCCTGGGGTCCTTTGTGAACTCGCCAATTATGACACACACCTTGCTCTTGGAGTGATCTTTGTTGGTCGACCACTCCTGGGGAGGGTAACAATGGTCTTGAATTTCCTCCATTTGTACACAATCTGTCTGACTGTGGATTGGTGGAGTTCAAACTCTTTAGAGATGGTTTTGTAACCTTTTCCAGCCTGATGAGCGTGAACAACTTTTTATGAGGTCCTCAGAAATCTCTTTTGTTTGTGTCATGATACACTTCCACAAACATGTGTTGTGAACAGCGGACTCTGATAGATCCCTGTTCTTTAAATAAAACAGGGTGCCCACTCACACCTGATTGTCATCCCATTGATTGAAAACACCTGACTCTAATTTCACCTTCAAATTTAACTGCTAATCCTAGAGGTTCACATACTTTTGCCACTCACTAATATGTGATATTGGATCATTTTCCTTGTAACGCCGACTGGAGATGGGAGACAGACGCAGGCAGTGGAGTATGATAGAAGGCTTTTATTTGCAGGTTTGACAGAGGAGCTATGTAACGAGGTGGATACCTTGTTGTGTAGCGGAGTGTTAGTGACTGAGTGGTGTTTATATGCGGTATGGAGGGTAGGTCGGAATGTGGAACAGGTGCAGGTGATCAGTAGGCGGGTGAGGAAGAGCGAGGCAGGTTGCGTGAATCGGGAGCGGCGCTGGAAGGGGGCGTGACAGTACCCCCCCTCGTAGGACTCGTGCCAGCAGGGGCGCAACGGGAGTCGGAAGACCGGAGGAGTGAGGAGGACTTTCATGGGCGACCGCGTGGCCCGGGCGCCGGTCGGTCGGGCCGGGCGGCGTGGAATTCCTGGGTGAGGAGGGGATCCAGGACGTCCGTTGCGTCCACCCAGCAGTTCTCCTCGGGGCCATAGCCTTCCCACTCAACCAGGTACTGGAGATGCGCGCCGCGCCGGCGAGAGTCCAGGAGGCGACGGACCGTGTAGGTGGAAGCCTCCAGCGGGTCAGCGGGCGGAGGCTGGTCAGACGGTGAGGACTCCGCCAGCGGGCCGAGGACCCAGGGTTTCAGATGCGCCACATGGAATGTTGGAGAGATGCGTAAATGAGCAGGCAGTTGCAGACGATAGGTAACATCGTTAACACGGTGTGTTATTTTATATGGACCCAGAAAGCGAGGAGAGAAAGGGGTACTTCCCTGCGAGTTGCGCAGTCCCCGGGTCAACAGCCAGACACGGTCTCCTGGTTGGTAGGCTGGAGCGGGATGCCGAAACTGCGGAAGACGTGCTTGAACAGCAGTTCCGCTGTCTGAAGTGCGGAGGGAATCTTTGGCAGAGGGATGAAGCGCATGGTGCGGGAGAAGCAGTCGACCACGGAGAGAATGGCAGTGAACCCGTGGGAGGAAGGTAGATCTGTGACAAAATCGAGCACTGTGTGTGACCAGGGTCGTTGTGGCACGGGCAAAGGATGAAGCAGGCCCGAGGGGAGAGTGCGAGGAGTCTTGGCCTGTGCGCACACGCTGCAGGATGACACAAAGCGGTGCACGTCCCTGCGCATATTCTCCCACCAGTGACGCGCCGACAGGAGCTGATGGGTGCGGGTCTCCCCGGGATGGCCAGAACACAGAGAGAGGTGAGCCCAGGCGAGGAGGCGGTCGCGGAGATCGGGGGGTACGAACTTCTTGTCCGGCAGGCATTTGGGCGGAATGCGCGTTTGGGAAAGCCTGCCGTCCAGCTCGCACTCGAAGTCCCAGGTGATGGCGCCGATGGTGCAAGAGGCTGGGAGGATGGGCGTGGGTGTCTCCGGGGCAGCCGGCCCGAGGTCGAGGCTGCGGGACAGAGCGTCAGCCTTGGCGTTCTTTGTCCCAGGGCGGTAGGTGATAGAGAACGAGAAGCGGGAAAAGAAGAGAGACCAACGAGCCTGACGAGCGTTGAGGTGCTTGGCTGAACAGAGGTATTCCAGGTTTTTGTGATCGGTGAGAATCGTGAAGGGGTGTTTGGAGCCCTCGAGCCAGTGCCTCCATTCCTCCAGGGCCAGCTTGATGGCCAGCAGTTCGCGGTCCCCCACGTCGTAGTTGCGCTCGGCCGGGGTGAGTTTATGCGAAAAGAAGGCGACCGGACGCAACTTGGGCGGATCTCCAACACGCTGAGAGAGGACGACACCTACCCCCACGGACGAAGCGTCGACCTCCAAGACGAAGGGGCGTTCCGGGTCAGGATGTCCCAGGATGGGAGCGCGCAGAAGGCCTGCTCGGATTCCTGAGACCAACGGAGAGAGCAGGGTTTGCCCTGCAGAAGCGCGGTGAGGGGCGCCACCGTGCAGCTGAAGTTCCTGATGAAGCGGCGATAGAAGTTCGCGAAACCCAGGAAACGCTGTAGCTGCTTGATGGAGGTTGGTGTGGGCCAGGAGAGGACGGCGGAGAGCTTGGAGTCGTCCATAGCGACCCCGGAGGGGGAGATCACATAGCCCAGATAACGCACAGACTGGGAGTGGAACATTTTTCCGCCTTCACACGGAGATGGTGGAGCTGGAGCCTCTCGAGTACCTGGCGGACGTGGGAGACGTGAGTGGCAAAATCCGATGAGTAAACGAGGATGTTGTCTAGGTAGACAATGACGAAGCGGCCCAACATGTCCCGGAGCACGTCGTTAATGAATGCCTGGAAGAACGACGGCGCGTTTGACAGGCCGAAAGGCATCACCAGGTACTCGTAGTGGCCAGTGCTAGTGCTGAAGGCGGTCTTCCACTCGTCGCCCTCTCTGACACGGACCAGGTTGTATGCGTTCCTAAGGTCCAATTTGGTGTACCAGCGGGCTGTGCGGAGTTGTTCGAGGGATGAGGGCACCAGCGGGAGCGGATAGGTGTACCTGCGGGTGATTTGGTTGAGCTCTCGGTAGTCTATGCTGGGCCTAAGGCCGCCGTCCCACTTGGGCACGAAGAAGAACCCCGCCGAGACGGGGGAGGTGGACGGACGGATGAAGCCGAGTTCAAGGTACTCAGTGATATATTCCGACATGGATTGTTCTTCGGTCGCCGAGAGAGGATACAGACGAGACTTGGGTAGCGGTGCGCCCGGAATAATGTCGATAGCACAGTCGTAGGAGCGATGCGAAGGAAGCGGAGGAGGCGAGCCCGACGCGAAGATCGAGGCCAGATCCTTGTAGTTGTCGGGCACGTTGTCCAGAAGAGATGCAGGTTCCGAGAGCGGGAGAGAGTTGACCTGAAGAGGGGGATGGAGCAGGCAATGGTCTTGGCACCAAGGTGACCAGCAAATGAGCTCGCGGGTAGACCATGAGATGAGAGGATCGTGGCGGCAAAGCCAGGGAAGTCCCAGGATGACGGGGTAGGTGAGAGAGCTCACTGGAAGCAGAGAGATAGACTCCTGGTGAATGGCGCCGGTAAGCAGGCAGAGAGGAGCTGTGATGCGAGTGAGCAGTCCTGGTCCAAGCGGACGACCGTCGGCCGCTGTGATCCAGCGTCCGGCCGGGAGTGTAGAGCAGGGGATCTTCCATTTGGTGACAAGGTGGTCGGAGATGAAATTCCCCTGGGCGCCAGAGTCAATCAGCGCTACGAGAGAGACGTCAGTGTGAGCTAGCCGCAAGAGGACCGGCAGAGTGAATGAGGAGTCAAGAGGGAGTCGACTCACCCGGGGTGTGGGTGCCGGATCCCTGGCACGCGTGTGGTCTGGTCCAGCGGGCGGAGCAAGGTCACAGGCGGGACGGAAATGGCGATCCGAGCCGCAGTAACAGCAGAGGCCCTGCTCGAAACGGCGACGGCGTTCCTCGGAGGACAGGTGCGTGCGAGCAAGCTCTATAGGTTCCGCTGGAGGTGAGGGATCACAGGAGTCAGAAGAGGAGGCCCGGGGAGCGGGACGAGTAGCGGAGGCAGACCGAGGAACGAGGAGCTGGTCCAGGCGGATGGTGAGGGTGATGAGCTCCTCCAGAGACAGGTTGAGATCACGCCCAGCCAGTTCTCTCTTGAGATCGGGACGTAGGCCTTGATGGAAAGCGGAGAGCAGAGCAGGAGTGTTCCATCCACTTTGAGCCGCCAGGGTGCGGAAGCGAAGAGCGTAGTCGGCGGCAGAGCGACGACCCTGGTGTAGAGTGAGCAAGACGTCTCCAGTGGACCTTCCCTCGCGAGGATGCTGGAACACAGCGCGGAAAGCAGTCAGAAAGCGCCCGTAATTGCGGGCCTCCTCACCTTGTTGGGTCCAGATGGCGGTGGCCCAATCCAAGGCTCGACCGGAGAGGAGGGAGACTACCAAGGCGATGCGGGCTGCGTCGGATTCCGGTGGTGAGTGAGCGAAGTACAGATCGCACTGGAGAAGGAAGCCCTCACAGCGTTCCGGATCGCCGTCACATGTCCCCGGTAGGGCGATTCTGTAGGCAGCGTGCGGTACTCATGGTGGGCTGGGAGGAAGCGGAACTGAGGCCGAAGGCACCGTGGCGACGGCGGGCGGCGGTAGCTGTGACAAATTTTGAGTGAGCTCACTAACAGAGGGAACCAGCGCGTTGAGCGATCGCTGGTTGTCCGCCAACAGGGAAACCGCTTGAGCCACTTCCTGGAGCTGAGAGCGGAGTTCGGCGAGCTGCTCCGCTGTGGTCAACGTAGACTCAGCACCACTAACTGCTGTCTCCATGTTTCAGGCTACACAAACTGTAACACCGACTGGAGATGGGAGACAGACGCAGGCAGTGGAGTACGATAGAAGGCTTTTATTTGCAGGTTTGACAGAGGAGCTATGTAACGACGTGGATACCTTGTTGTGTAGCAGAGTGTTAGTGAGTGGTGTTTATATGCGGTATGGAGGGTAGGTCGGAATGTGGAACAGGTGCAGGTGATCAGTAGGCGGGTGAGGAAGAGCAAGGCAGGTTGAGTGAATCGGGAGCGGCGCTGGAAGGGGGCGTGACATTCCTTAATAAATAAATAAACAAGTATAATATTTTTATCTCATTTGTTTAACTGGGTTCTCTTGATCTACTTTTAGGAGTTGTGTGAAAATCTGATGATGTTTTAGGTCATATTTATGCAGAAATATAGAAATTTCTAAAGGGTTCACAAACGTTCAAGCACCACTATATGCCTTAAATATTCTGTCATAAGAAATCCATAATATTTTACATTAAAATACACATTTTAATCATGTCCCCAGGTTTTCAGCCAGTCCTGTTACCCAAACATATTCCCACTTCAGGAAATTAAGGAACATACCACAAGTCACATGTTCAGGAGGAAGCTATCTCATCTGGATCCTCTGAAGATCATGGTAAGACCAAAAATAAGTTCTCTCTTTTCTGTAGGTCAATCTCAACTTACTATCCTGTTAAATAAATTATTTTTAGATGTTATTTGTTTACTGTAAAAATGCATTTTATGGTAAATCATCACAATGTGCTCAGTGCTCTAATGCTATTAGTATGGATGTTGTGTGGTTATATTTTATGTATTTGCTAATTCTGTGCTGAAAATTCAATCCTGTTACCTATATAAAAAGTAACAGGACTGAGTAGCAGTAACAGAAACCATGTAAAAATAAAATAAAGTTGCATGAGATTGCCCAGCACTCATTATGTATAGTTAAATATGCATGTTGTTGGATTCAGTGTTGAAAAAATATAGAAAAAGATTTTTTTTTAAGAGTTACAACAAGCAAATGGCACCCATTAGGCAGAGTGACTCAGGGACACAGAGTATTTTTAGGCATTGGGCAATCATTAGAGTGGCAGAGGCACGGACTGAGGAGCTTGTTAGAAAAAATGGAATCTGAAACAATGAAGTATAGTGATGTATCAGTTAATGATCAAATGACATCCCTAAACCATACATTTTTTCAGTCTAATTAGAACTGATCTTTAAAATCCTGCCAGCTGTGCTTGGGTAACCTAATAAATCTAATCAAGAGGATATTATTTTGACAGCATGTTTGTGTAAAGTTGTGTATAGTACACACCACCCGCTCCTGGGCTCCGGCAGTGATGATCAGCAGGTCCCCGGCTTTGGCACCTGTCTTCTGTAGCAGCTGCAGCCTTGTCGTGTCCGGTATTCGTTTTCCTAGAGGAGATTTGACTGATCCCTCTGCCCTAACTTGCATGCAGTCCACCTCCTATACAGCAAAGCACAGACAGAGCAGCTCTCAAACGTCACACAAATTGGCCATTAGCCAAAATATGAAAAATGTAGTTGTACTGTTATTATAACTTCAGTTGCTAGAAAATAATTACAAAAGCCAACCTTTACTGGCATTGTTTAGCTCCTATATTCTTTTCAGCATGTGGAATGTATAATACCAGAACCACCTCTCTCTAATCTATCAATTCATTTATTCAGTTTCTGCTGGCTGTGAATAATACACTACACCACAACTGCATGACTGTGTGCTGCTCAGCATGACCGGTTTGGCTGGTACATTAAACAGCCTTGACAATCTTCTTAAATTCAAATGACAGTGACAATAACACAGCCAAATCTAACCTGAATCACCAACAGACCTCATTACAAAATCTACACTACTACTCTCTGAGTACTAACCATCATTAATCTCAGTGCTAATTAATTCTTAAACAAGAGAAGCCATTATCACCTGTTAATGATCAGGCAGCTCTGGTCATAATGTGCCTAAGACACGCAAATTGTACTTAATTCTCTAAAGGCTATTCATTAATTTATAAGTGCTAATTATCTGCAGTAAAGGAAACATAACAAGAAAACAGATGGGGGAGGTGTTGGTACATATGCGTATATGTTTGAGTATATATATACAAATACATGTAAAACATGGGATGTTGAGGGGTTTCTTCACAAACGTCTTCTCTGACATTTCTATTTAATTAAGGCCAGGAGTTTGACTTGGACATTACAAAACATTAACGTTATTCTTCGCTAACCACTCTTTGATAGAGCAACTATAGTTCTTAAGTTGTTCTTACACTGTTTTGCTGCATGACCCACAGTCTCTTGAGATTCGGTTCACAGACAGGTGTTCTGACATTTTCCTTTAGAATTTGCTGGAATAATTCAGAATTGATTGTTCCATCCATGGTGGCCAATTGTGGCAAATTGAGCAATATCAGAAAGCGACATTTTATTCTTTTGTTTGGCCGATGTGTTGCAATTCTACGACTTAAATAGCACAAGCAAGGTAAGTGCACTGGTGCTGCCAATTTTGCTAGCTATACCATTAACAAAAATGTCAGCTTTCTGAAATATTTCAAGGTATGTGAGGAGGATGTCAAAAGTGAAGTCTGCAACAATGACAAAGTCATCTGAGGAGGAGCTCCACAGAAGCTGTTTGGTAGCTAATTTGATACATCACTTGAAAAATCATCATTCCAGTTAAAATGCGGAATATAGAAATTTCACTGAAAGCAAAAGCTTTTCCCCTTACAACCAATGTCAACAACAGTTTCAGCAAACTCAACAACTATGGTACGAACTGTGCAAAAACAAAGCCACATACAACTGCCTTCTTAAATGACCGACAATTGATAATTCAGGATTCTCCTTTCTAATGACTCATTTGAATACGCATTGGACTCTGCCAAGCAGTCCATGTTACTTTTTGATATAGCGCTAACTGAACCCTTACCAGTTGTGCACTTGCTTGCTCGTTACCTCACATTTGGACTAGAGACTGCTCTAACTTGGTTTAGAGACTTTTTTGTGTACAGTCGTGCTTGAAAGTTTGTGAACCATTTAGACTTTTCTATATTTCTGCATAAATATGACCTAAAACATCATCAGATTTTCACACAAGTCCTAAAATTAGATAAATAGAACTCAGTTAAACAAATGAGACAAAATATTATACTTGCTCATTTATTTATAGAGAAAAATGATCCAATATTACATATTAATAAGTGGCAAAAGTATGTGAACCTAAGCTTTCAGTATCTGGTGTGACAGACAGACAAACAAACTCTTTAGAGATGGTTTTGTAACTTTTTCCAGCCTGATGAGCATCAACAACTCTTTTTCTGAGGGCCTCAGAAATCTCCTTTGTTCGTGCCATGATACACTTCCACAAACATGTTGTGAAGAGCAGACGTTGATAAATCCCTATTCTTTAAATAAAACAGGCTGCCCACTCACACCTGATTGTCATCCCATTGACTGAAAACACATGACTCTAATTTCACCTTCAAATTAACTGCTAATCCTAGAGGTTCACATAGTTTTGCCACTCACTAATATGTAATATTAGATTATTTTCCTCAATAAATATATGTCCAAGTATAATATTTTTGTCTCATTTGTTTAACTGAGTTCTATTTATCTAATTTTAGGACTTGTGTGAAAATCTGATGATGTTTTAGGTCATATATATGCAGAAATGTAGAAAAGTCTAAAGGGTTCACAAACTTTCAAGCACCACTGCATATTATTAGGTTATTTGTATGACTTGCATATATTCTTTTAATATATCAAGCACTTTGTGTGTAATTGTGTTTAAAACTAGAGTTACTATCCAAGAACCTAAATACTTGAATAATTCTTAATAAATAAACCTATTGCATATGTATATTACTATAGAAACTTGGTTTGGGGGAGTCTCACAACAAGTCACTGATTTAGCATCAGTAGTTTGTAAGTGTATGTGCCTGTCCTATTGTAAGTCGTACTCCTTTGTTTGTCCCCCAACTACCTGTCTATTCTCTCTAAACAATTACTATATAAACTGTTTCACATTCACTCGCTGAGTCTCCGTTTCATCTGGCTGATCTTCCATGTTGTTTGTAATACTATCTATCACACACTTACATTTACATTTACATTTACAGCATTTAGCAGACGCCCTTATCCAGAGCGACTTACAATTGGTACAAAACACTTGTGTTTTCAGCAGTATCTCTGACATTTACCTATTGTCTGCAGATAGTTTCATGTGAAAATACCCTTTATATTTACACTACAGCAGCTTAAAAAGACTTTGTGACTATGGTAATGTCAGTCAATGACCATTTTGGTCAACGTCCTGTTTCACGGAACATAATGCAGTCATTAAAGAGTGCATACCTGTATATCCATAACCTCCTTAACACTAATGTTACACCACTCAGTTTTACAACCAATATATAGAGCTCTGATATAAGCCCAGTGTCCGTTTAACTACCCAGTTTTACTTTCGGTAAAGTCATCCTACACGGTCAAGAGTTTTCTGACTCGCTCTGCCACGCTCCGAAAGGCTTTTAATGAGATGTTCAAAAGCTGAAATATTCTGTATGGCAAAGTGGATAAAATTATGTGAGGTAATGCAAGAAGCACCTCAATGCCCTGTTCTCACAACACAGCATTAGCACAAACATGGAATGAATAAATAAATTTTTTTTAAATACATATCGGCAATATTGGAGTTCTGGAGCCATAAAAATTAATGATTGGTCCACCCTAGTTCTTACCTTTCTGGCATAAACAGGCAAGTAAATACATCTAATTCAGGTAGTTAAGTTACCTTGGAACAATTCAAACATACCTAGGAATCCCACTGTATTAAACCATGGGTAATTAATTAAGTGCATGGTATTTGGGGACACATAAATAAAACGGGGTCACACAGGCCAAATCACTGCGGACTACAAATTACTAACACACATTTGTCATTGCATGCCCAAGCCGCCGTGCTGCTGAGGAAGTGTGAATTTATCATTCCCTTTCTAACTATGCGTGAGGAGCCTCCAGAATCAGCAAGAGATGTACCATTCGAATGTGATCTACCCTTGCCTCTGGGTAAGTACAATTTCACCATGATATCTTCCTGCCTCACAGATTTTCCTTCAGATAAATATTTCATCCAAGCTGTCTGTATCTCGAATGCTGCATGCATCCTAAGTGCTGATGATACTGCTGTAATGGAGAGAGCGAGCATTGGAGAGAGAGAGAGCTGGCCAGAGAAGGGCAAAGGGATGAAGGAGTGAAGGGGAGATAAATATAGTGAGGATGGAAGTGGAAAACAGAAAGTGAGGAGGAGATTGCTACCAAAAAAACACAATGAAGGAGAGTAGAAGGTGAGGGAGATGGTGAGAGAGAGAAGTGTAGAGGAAGAAGTGAAGACAACTTACTTGGTTAAATTCAGTTCTGGCTGTTTGTTTCAGAAATTCCAGGTCCTTGCCCTTCAAGTGCTTCTGTAAATGCAAGACATGCAAATCAGCCTCATCTACTGCTCCCCTGTTTATACTCATGTCTCATTTACAGAATGTGCAAATGCGCAGGAAATATCCATGCATCGACTAGGAGAGCTTAATAGCAGCACCATTAGGAACACTACAAACGTCCTTGATGTTTACAAAACACTCATGAAGGAATTAAAATTACATTATATATTATATATATATATATATATATATATATATATATATATATATATATATATATATATATATTATATCCCCCCCCAATCTAATCCCTATTTACTATATTTGCAGCTACCACAGACATTCACACACAAAATACATATTAGACACATTTCTCTTTGACACATTTCCAGCAGCCTTTGACAACACAAAAATTTGCTTTTTTTTTTACTTGTCCTCTTTTTCAACCTAACTAGGATACTCTCTATTCTCTGTATTGACATTCTTCACCTTGAGCCGACCCTTCTGCAGAGTTGGAACAGCTGTAAGCAGCGAGTGCCAGCAACCACTTTTTTCACTGGCGCATGATGGACTTCCACCTTATCCCTCCACCATTACTACTGGTGCCTTGATCATATGACAGATCACTGTTGCAGGGGAAGGGAGAGGACACCCTTCAGACCTTCACTCCCTCACACACATCCAACTGTGTCTGTGGAGCGCCTCGGCAGGCTGGAGGAAATGTCGAGGCTAAGCTCGGGTTTCAACGATGATGAGGTAGCATATTTAAGCAATAACCCAACCTGAGTGCCCAACATTTGGTTCTCTATGTCTTTATTTTATTAAGGGGACTCTTTTTTTAAAACTGTTTGAGGGCTGTACATGAAGCATTAAAAACAGTTTAAATTTCCTTAGGTGCAGGTGGCCATCAGTATTTCATAATTATGAGTCACGTGACATTTGTGACCTCGCTTACTGGACTCGCCTCATGCACGAGGATGCAGGTCAATATGAAACAAAGATGGCTGTGCTACTGGACTGTGCTTGTATATGGCACTGAGCAAACCCCATTGAAATGAATAAGAGCCAGTCCTAACCAGTTCTCCAGTTCTTATATTTATTGTTGGTATGTTATGCGTTTGAATCCTGAAAATGTGTCCTTTCAGAGATCAGGCTACTTTTTAAGGAACAGTACATTCATGGAAACAACAAAAGTCCAATTAAAGTCTTCTAATGTTCTAATGTGAACTTAAACAACAAGCACAAATATCTAAATACATTCTCATGTTGTTTCATGCAAAAACTTAAGAGTACAGAGCTACGTTTTGAATTTGTCTTATATGATTATGGTGCCTAACCTTCCATTATAAGTGAGTTTCGAGCAAACAGTTTCCAGTTTGCTTAATAGAGATGTATCAGAATTATAATTTATGTTAATGGCCCATACGCTTCAGATAGTATGGACAGAGATTTGGAAAAAACATGTTGAATTATTCATTTAAAGCAGCAAAAGTTATTTCCTGTGGAAACTGAACCCTTAGAGGTCTGTGGTTATTTTGGATGTTTTTGTATTATTTCGATTTTGCCTACATGAGTAATCAAAAATATTCAACTCTACTCACCTGCATTACAGTGATGTGTATAGAACTGCATGAAAAATAAGTTTCAGTAAATAAAAAGTAAGAATATTTATTGCTACAAAGAAGCAATTTTGATGACATAAGTTGAAACAATTATGAGTTTAAATGAAATACATCTAGTTATCTTGACAAATGTCCATGTGCACTAATATTCAACCCCCAACCTCAGTACTTGGTCATGCTCTGCCTTGATACCCTCTAATAGTGCTGACAACCTCCTGACACCTCACTCTGGAATCTTTGCTCATTCTTCTTGTGTAACCTCAGGTCATTGAGGTTTATTGGCTTCTGTGCTTTTTCATGGACATCCATATCTTCATACACATCTGTCCCAGCACTCATCAGGCCTTCTTGTAAGTCTCTTGCAGACAACACGAGTTTTCTCCTTCATCGTACTGATGACATGGCTAAGGCCTATTGAGAAAATATTGGGTTTTGTACCCATTGCCAGGCATTCTCTCTGCTGTGTCATAAGTTTTAAACTTATGTACAAAGCTCACAAAGGTGTCTCTAGATCTGGTGGAATGAAATGATCTCCTCTTTCAGCTCCTTAGTCTTCACCATGGCTGCAACAGACTTTGAACACATCCTGGGTGGTGTTGATATAAACGCATCACAGCTGAAGCACACTAAGGGTTGTTGTTGAGTTCCCAGTGTGTTAAACAGGTTTTAAACCAACTGAAACAGGCTTTACAGGTGTTGAATAACTGTGACATGGCAGTATTAAGCAAATATCCTGCTACTCTAAAATACAACATCGTTCATTTTCTTTGTTCATTTGCTGTATCATTCAACTGGTAACTGAAAGACGTGATTTACAGCAAGATCAAGTTCATCCTTTGAGGTTTTGAATAATTATGATTGCAAGTGTGTATATATTGCATTGTTTTTTGGATGCAACCTAACCAATATGATCTCATAATTGTTTTTCTCACTTATACATTCTATAATGACCCAAAACACACAAACAAATTCATATTGAATAAATATGTTGTTCTTGACTCAAATAACAAAGGCTTCTAAAGACTTACTGCACCCTGATACCACTGCGTCTCCATTTCCTGCATGCGTTACAAGTGTGTTATTTGGAAGTGCCATTTTTTTTTAATCAAAACATGCTAAGCAATACTAAAACAATTTAATCTGTAGGTCTGAATCTGAAGAATCTAATGTAATCTGTAATTACACAATATCTATGTATGTGAGTTAAAGCTGGCGTTTTGTGATCTCTATACGCAAGTGTTCATAATTGGTGACTTTATCATGTCTATATGTGTCTGGAATTTCTCTCCAGAACTGCCCTTCATCCTCAACAATTACATGGCTTGTGTTGCTTGCTTTACCCAAATAGCTTTAGTAAACGATGCACTAATGCTTGAACTATGTCCAAGTCTGAGCAACACTGAAAGCCAGTTGTAATAATTTTATAGGATCATAAAGTATTCACCACTGTGTATAGCTCTATTCGAAAGGCAAAGCATGAGTGGATTCCAAAGTCATATTTCCAGCGACATCAGCTGTTTTTAGCAGTGTTTTAACACATTTCTGTGTGGTTTCTTCGTTCAGGCTTTCAGGTCGACTAGCACTTACATTTCGTACAGTACAAGCATTTCAGTAATCCATGCTATGATTATGAGGGCATATGTGCCTAAATTTAGATACTGAATTTTATATTCTAGTAAGTCTTATAATCTCTGAATATGAATATTAATGGATCTTATGAAACATGTTTAATGAGCACACAGTGAAAAGTACCGTGTAACCAAACAGCTTATTAAAGGATCTCAGAGAAGCAGCTCTCTTTATAGCTCTTCTTTTCCCAAATAAATGACATTGCCCTAGGTCAGACAGAATTATTGAAGATACACTTCACGGCAGCAAGAAGAAATGTGTTCTGTGTGTCCCCATTTCTCAAACTAGATATTGTGATATGATATATAGGCACTTGTTTTCTCTTAACAAATGGCCCATCTCAGTCTGGCCCAATATCAGAAACTCAATTCATTAAATAATTGGAGAGACTCTTCAGATTCATTTTAACAGACGAGACTCTTTTGTTCCATGAATTTCAAGCTTTATGGACTCAAATAACACTGTGCGTTTAAAACATGTAACTACCTTTCATGCAGTGTTTTCCTCTCTCCAAACATAACACTTTTCTTTTAAAACAAAAAGTTCTATTTTGGTCTCATCCTTCCACAAAACATTCTTCCAATAGCCTTCTGGCTTGTCCACGTGATCTTTAGCAAACGAGCAGCAATATTCTTTTTGGAGAGCAGTGACTTTCTCCTTGCAACCCTGCCATGCACACCATTGTTGTTCAGTGTTCTTCTGATGGTGGACTCATGAACATTAACATTAGCCAATGTGAGAGAGGCCTTCAGTTGCTTAGAAGTTACCCTGGGGTCCTTTGTGACCTCGCCAGCTATTACACACCTTGCTGTTGGAGTGATTTTTTGTTGGTCGACCACTCCTGGGGAGGGTAACAATGGTCTTGAATTTCTTCCATTTGTACACAATCTGTCTGACAGTGGATTGGTGGAGTCCAAACTCTTTAGAGATGGTTTTGTGACCTTTTCCAGCCTGATGAGCATCAACAACTCTTTTTCTGAGGGCCTCAGAAATCTCCTTTTTTCGTGCCATGATACACTTCCACAAACGTGTGTTGTGAAGAGCAGACTTTGATAGATCCCTGTTGCCATGAAGGGGCGTACTTGGTCAGCAGTAAGGTTTACATAGATGTTACATGCCAAAGTAACATCCACATGAACATTTCCTAGGTTTCTGCATCAGAACATCTGCTTGAGCACTTCTTCACTACACCTGTCAGTGGTTTTATTGTTATGGCTGATTGGTGAATTTCTTACATACAGTTCAACTGTAAATAGGATGTCTGCTTAGCAGCCTTATTCTGTACAAATAAAGAAGTACAATAATGCATTCATTAATTTTAAATCTTTCTTTGGAAACTGTTCACTATTTACAGTTCTTCCCCTTCTGGAGCTTTGGGAAATTTTCCCAGAGCTTAACAAAGAAGAAAGGCTGTGAAGAATTCATTAGGTTTGACTACAAAATGAGCAGTTAAGCAATGCAAGAGAGAGAGAGAGAGAGAGAGAGAGAGAGAGAGAGAGAGAGAGAGAGAGAGAGAGAGAGAGAGAGAGAGACCTGCATCTCCTACTTACAACTCCTTCTGGAACACAGATGGCCTGGACACAGCCGCCTGGTTGGATGATTGCATCCCTGATGAACTCAATCTGTGTGTGCTGGAGCGTCTCGGTAACCTCCACAAGCTATACATGCAAATGAAGTCTGCCTTGTTAGTCAACAAACTGCATGCCAGGATGTCTGAACATTTCTCAGTCAGGAACGAATGGAATTTGCATTATAAACAGGTAAGATCACTTAGTAATATGAACAATTATGGATAGAACAGCATAAAAAAAAATGCTATCCCAAATAACATGGCTGTCTGAATAAGATATATACAGTCACAAACAACACTTACCTTCATTCCAAATCTAGTGTCGGGTTTGTCCACTCCATAATCTTTCATGGCCTCCTCGTATGTCATGCAGGGGAAGGGGACACTGAGGGTTCCTTTGTCTTCAGGCCAAGAGTATTCCAGCAAACCCTCAATCAGAGTCCTGATTCCCACCTGCTCCACAAACGACATCTCAATGTCGACCTGCATGGAGCAGAAAACACAGAAAGGAAAAAGAGTGATGTCAAGAAGACAGTAGGATTGCAGAACGATAATTTTCTAAATCCCTGTTTATGCTTCATGGCCCGCCTCACAGCAAGAAGGTCCTGGGTTCAATCGCAAGGGAGAAGCGGCCTCGGAGTCTGCATGTCCTCCCTGTGACATGCGTGTTAGCTTAACTGATTATGCAAAATTGGCATTGACTTGAGTGTGTGTGTGTGTGTGTGTATGTATACATATATATACACACACACACAGTGCCTTGAAAAAGTATTCGGCCCCCTTGACCTTTTCAACCTTTTGCCACATTTCAGGCTTCAAACATAAAGATATGAAATTGTAATTTTTTGTGAAGAATCTACAACAAGTGGGACACAATCATGAAGTGGAACGAAATTTATTGGATATTATAAACTTTTTTTAGAAATAAAAAACTGAAAAGTGGGTCGTGCAAAATTATTCGGCCCCTTTACTTTCAGTGCAGCAAACTCACTCCAGAAGTTCAGTGAGGATCTCTGAATGATCCAATGTTGACCTAAATGACTGATGATGATAAATAGAATCCACCTGTGCGTAATCAAGTCTCCGTATA